>JACGCM010002866.1:0-1200000 GCA_014058105.1 Kingdonia uniflora
GGAGGAATGGAGGTCTGCGCGTCTAGCAGAAGGTTGTGAATGCGGTGCAGGACGAGGTTGGTGTACGTCCGATGAAGTCTTGCACGGTGACCCTGAGTAAAAGCATTTTTTGCGTTCTAATCTACAATAGGGAGGAGGTGGTGGAGGTTACGGAGGAAGAGACATGGTGTGGTGGGGAGACCGCTACCACATCACCTCCGGGTGGTGGGGGATGAGGAGTATTTCATTGGTAAACGTGAAAGTTTCTGGAACTATGTTCTGTAACAATATCGGCTAAGAAAGTTTTTTTTTTTTGTGTGCCAATGAGTATTGCATGTCAACTAAGAATATTTCTCTTAGCATGCTTGATGATGATGATGATGACCAATCGATAATGAACCAAGAACAAATCATAATAAAAAATATTTGACAAATATAGATAACAATACAAATCAATTATAACAAATGATATCAAATATTACAAATGACAAATGATCTTTTCACAAGACAGAACAAAAGACAAATTTCCTTGAAAAGTAGAGAAAACAAAATAAATGAGAACTTATATGTCAAATGTACAAATGACAAATTAAAAATGAAAATATTTTATAACAAATGACAAATCATATATGACAAATGAAAATCATAAATTTTCAAATGACAAATTAAGGTTTCTTCTCCGAATGAATTGTATAAAGTGTGTAGGCCCCAGGAAGTCCCTAGAGGTTGGTTGGGAAGTAATTACTGCCTTTTGACTCTTAGATTGTGTTCCATGGATTGTTGAAGGATAAATAGTTTTGTATGTGTTTGAGGAGGTCATTGGCTCCCTTGGTAAGTACATGTGCAGATAGGCTCAGCAATAGGAGGAGTGGTTGGCATCCAGATTCAACAAGTATTAGGACTGATGAGACCGATTTCGGCAATTTGTGGCCTGTCATGTTGGCTCTTTGACCTGTAAGCCAATTAAGAGGGGATGATAGGGGTTGAGGTAGCGGAAGAGGATTATGTGTACCAGTGGCATTGCATTCCGGAATCAATGAAGGGCCAGAGCGTGCGATTGCCTTGGTGAGGGGAGGAGGATGCGCCGGGGATAGCTGTGAGATTACGCCGTTGTAATTATTTTAATAAATGAATGAATGGTAATCATTTTTTGTACGGAAGAATTTGTTTTGTCCCTTGTTCAATTGTTGTCCGACCTGTGTGAAGGTATCGGTTATAGCTCGAATTACGTTAGGTTGCAAACTGGTAGACTGAAGATAATATAGATATATATAGAATATATAACAAATCATAAGAAACGAATGACAAATCATTATAACAATGACAAATTATATAACAAAATACCAATCATTAAAAGAAAATGACAAATCATTATAACAACTAACAACGTATGTATAACAAATGACAAAGCATATAAACAAAGGACAATCATAGATAAAAATTGCAAAATCAAATATATAAATAACAATAAATCGAACAGAATGAGAAATTTATATATAACAAATGAAATTAAAATGTTATACAAACGATGACAAATGATATATAACGAATGACAATCATCTATAAAACAAAGATTCGTATTTTAAAGTACAATGTTGTTTACGTAAATACATACAAATTATTAATATCAAATAACCAATAGACTAATTGACTACATCAAGTTGTCCCTATCAATACCAAATAGATCAATTGTTGGTTATGTTTTCTGTTCGAACCACTTGAATCCGTTCAAAACAGCCCTACCTGCTGTAGTTTTTGTTCGAATAGAAACATCTCGGTTCGTAATAGAGTCCTTTTCCTGTGCGAACAACATCTTCTTCTGCTCGAATAGATTGTATGTTTCAGTTTATTTTTCCCTTCTGCTTGGTTCAAGTTCGAACAAGCCTTTCCCACTGTTCGAAATATACTTCGAGCGGCGTTGTTCTGTTCTACAAAGAACATATCCTGTTCGAACAACAGTATGTTTTAACCAACCCGAATTGGGTCGGCTTCACGATTCTTGGCCGTCATGTCCTCGAATCAGTGGTGGTCTTTAGGGGAATTACCTATTCATTCCCCATTTCTCTCTCACGCCTCACTCTCCTCTTCTTACTCTTCTAATTAGAATTTCCTCTTTCTTCTCCTCCTCGTCGGCGATTTCGTGTGGGATTGATCTCACATGTTGTACGGTGAGTAATTCCCGCTTCCCGCTCCTTGTTTATTGATTCAGTTATAGCTTTGGTGTAACCTTGTGAGTTAGGGTTTGTGAGTGGGGTTTTGTTGAGGAGTAAAGTTGTGATTTCCGTGCAGGGATGGGTTGTCGGCGTTGTGTAAGTATGTTTGTTTGAGGTTGGGTTAACCTGTTATTTTGGGCGTTGCTGGTATCTTTTTTCATGCGAGTTGCCCCTTCATTGCTAAATTTCTATACTAGTGTTAAACTTGCATATTTAGACAGGCATTTGGTATTGATGTATTTTGATTGGTTTTAACTTGTTAATTGTTTTCGTCGTCGTTGGTTGTTGTTGTCAAGCATTGTTATTTCCTATTGTTAGGCAATATAAGGCGTGTTTTCCCCTTATCCTTTAGGAAGTTGTGCATGTAGGGTACTCCTCGTGGGCTACCCTTGGTGCTTGTTCAGTCTTGGAGAGCCTGATTTTTTTTGGTGGTTATTAAACGGTTGATGTGTCACGATTTCAGATGTTAGGATTTATTTACCATCCTCTTGGGGCAGGGTTAATCCTAGGTGTTTTCTTCCTGGCCAGGTTGTGCTGTTGGGTTAGGATTGTTTTACTTCTCTCGAGGTCAGGAGTTATCCTAGGGTGTGTTTACCCTGTTTGACGGCTGGGGTTGTTGTGATCCTTGGACCGTTTCTTCAGTGGTTTGTATTATCTTTAACTTAAAGGGATCAGATATATAACAATATCCACACGTCTAACCCCGTTATGATCTGGGATCTACATCGGTTGAAATAAGTGGGGGTGAAGTCGGCGGACGCGAGATATCATTAGCCCATCTGGGAATCCTGGATGTTAGTAGACAGTTTTTCCTTGGTCCCCTCTTTCTCCTCCTTGAGGTTGAACTCCTGAATAATTAAAATAAGTTTAGAACGTTGGCTCCGTGGGTTGCAAAGCCCGGAATCTCTGAGTCAGTGTAAATCCCATCTGGTCGAGCTTGCTACTAATCCGGACCCATTGTATCCAACTGAAGATTCTCTTTAAGGTTAATTATGCATTAGCGGTTGATCAGCCCATTATAATGATTTATAGGTCTATCCTTGATTCATATTATCTATCAGAAAGATTCACTTTAGGTTTTAGGTTCAGCATATCATATTACTCAACTTGGGTAATTATGGGTATCCTAGTTCAATCACTTCACATCTCATCATTAACATAGTTCACGATCGTAGCATATTTCTGCATACACTATTCCTGAATATCTCCTAATCATTTCGTATTCCGCTTCACTTACTTTGGATTTATGTATTCACTTTAATGGTTGCATTTTATATATCACTTTATTCGGTACTTGTAGATCACTGTACTTTAGAACATTCTTTATCTCATTCTCTCTCCGCTTTCTTTCCCTGGACTGGTTTATATTAGTAGGGTCTTGTAGATCTTGTAATCACTGTACTTTAAGAACATTTTTATCTCATTCATCTCTCCTCTTTCTCTGTACTTTGTTCTATTAGTAGTTTTAGCCTTGTTGGGCTTAGTGGCCGGGTGTTTTGCTCACTCTTGGCTTGAGTCCCCCCCTTCAAGAGGCTAGTATTTGCAAGGTTTGGAGAGAGTTTTAGGCTATTTGTTCCGTATTGCAGTTGTTGCTTACCTTCTCCAGGTTAGTATTTTCTTGTATGTTCTCAGCTTTTGAGCTATACGTATCGGATATTATATTTCCATTTTCAGTTTGTATTATATAATATTACTTTCCCGCATAATTTTCTTTTACGCTGCTCAATGGCTCTGTCAATGAATTAGCCTGAACTTGTCTATGCCGGTTGTTTTGTGGGGGCGAATCGGTGGATTCCCCGACCTGCACATCCTGAATGATAGTAATGGTTTTAACTACCGATTCTTGTATTTTTGGGTCGTGGACAGACGCCTTTGTATCAGAGCTATAGGTTAATTCTTTCTCTATCTCTGTTCTATAATCATCTGCCGAGTAATTCCTTTCTATATGGAGTAGGATCGCTCCCTCTTTCGTTTTTACGTATTTTCATATTCCTCTCCCTCTCTGCGATTTGTGTCCTGTGTCTTTATAGATGGCTAGAGGTGGCAGAGGCAGATGGCAGAGGCCGTGTAGTAGGTCGTGGCACAGAGGTTTGTAAATCCTGGTTGTCGTACTGATGCCCAGTGCTTCATGTCAGAGAGTTTGGGGTCTGTTCCTCCGCTCCAGTAGTCCGGCAGCCCTGGTACTCTTCCACCTACTCCAGTTGTTCTCAGTATTTCACGCGGAGATGAGATAGCTTATGGAAGTTTCATGGCTCATTTCCAGCGCCATTAGCCCATGCCGAGAGTATCGTTTACTCGTCTTCTTCGGAAATACAAGCATCTGACATTTTCAGCAGCTATGGTACCGTCTGAGGCCGAGACATGGCTCCAAGCCCTAATAGAGAAGACTCTGACGCGATGAAGTATATCCCGGATGACCAGAGGTTAACCCTCGCGACTTATCTGCTGCAGGGAGGCAGTCGTTAGTGGGGATACCGCAAGAGGATGATTGCGGATACTCTTACTTTGGCAATTTTTTAGGCCGATTCGTTTAGTAGCATATTCTGCAGGTTTCTAGGATGCGTGTCTTAGAGTTCGATATGCTTGAACGCATGGTGTATGGTATCTCTCAGTATGGACCAGCGATTCAATGATCTCTCTCGCCTGTCCCGCGGGGTTATTTGTTCGGACAGGAGCACACAAGATTGAACTTTCTAAAGGTTCTTCGTCGTACGTTAGGAAGTTTCTTGATTGCTTCAGGGGCTAGTTCAATAAGAGAGGTTTTTTCTAAAGCCCTTGGCAATAGAGCACAATGATATAGAGGAGCGCAAGTCCAGGACTTAGGAACCGTAAAGAAAGGATCAGAGACCCGAGAAGGGCAAGACAATCCAGAGTCAGCAGAGAATTGGGTGCGAAGAAACAAGTTAGTATTGCCGGAGTCAACCAGCAGAGTTGTGGGGACCCACGATTGCTTTTTGGTGAGTATTGGAACTGGGGGATCACCGGCATACGAAGAGGTTTTGTCCCCTAGGCCAACAGAGAGGTCTCAACTATGGATACAGTTTTCCGGGTCCCTTTGGTTTATCACAACGCTTACAACAGATTCAGCAGAGGCAGTTTCCTGGTCCTCAAGGGTAGACAAAGGGTTTCAGCCCCTCAGGGTGTACAGAGACCGCAGTATCCTGGCCATCAGCAAGGGCTAGGGGTCAGGGCCACAGACAGGGCAGATATACGCGTGGGGAGGCGAGGGTGCTCGCGCCACGCCACCTCATTAGAAGGTCGATTCATATTTCTTTTTCTCCGCTCCGCTCGTGTTCTTTTCAATTCGGTGTTCGCCTTCATTCATACATATGCATTCCTCTGCAACTATTGGTTGTGGGGTGCTTCTTTGTTGCATGAGGATATTTCTGTGGTACTCCTCTCGATTCTTTCGATTTCTATTCCCGTATTTTTATGATTGCTCGATAGTTTGTGAGTGTCTGTTCTTTCGACAGACCTGTTAGTACTCACCGATGCAGAGTTTGACATTATCCTGGGAATGGATTGGTTGTCGACGTAGTCGGGTTACCTTAGATTGTTTTGGACAGGCTACCTTACATATTTCTGCTGAGCAACGTTTGTGTTTGCTATTCGAACCCTGGCAGTCAGGAGACGGTTTGTTGGCCATGCTTGAGATTAGAAAGCCTTGGTTTTATGCTAGTGCTATTCCGATCGTGTGTGACTTTTTTGATATTTTCCAGAAGATTTCCAGTTTAAACCACCGACGAGAGAGATTGATTTCAGTATCGATTCTTTTTACCTAGTACAACTCCATTTCGAAGTCTCCGTATCGTATGAACCTTTGAGCTAAAGAGTTGTATGATCAATTTCTAAATGTTTGGATGGATCAGAATTTATCTGGCCGAGTACTTCACCGTAGGGGAGCTCCCGTAAGTTGGCCAAGAAGAGGACAGGTCTATTTGGCTTTGTATTGTATCGCGAGTTGAACAATGTCCACGATTAAGAATAAGTCTCCTTACCTAGTCGAGACTGTTGACGAGCTTCGGTACTCATGCATGCAAAAGATTGATCTCAGATCGTGTTTCCATCAGTTGAGGTCCAGAAGAGGTTTTGAAGAGCAACATTTCAGACGCGTATGAACATTATGAGTTTCAGGTTATGGCGTTTGGTTTTGACACATGCGCCCGCAACTTGTTATGGATTTGATGAATCGGGTTTCTACTTTTTCTAGACTGGTTCGTCATCGTGTTTCGGGAGACATACTTGATCTATTCGAAGACGAGGCTTAACACGAGAAACTTTGAGACTCAACTTAACAACGTTGTGGAGAATGAGTATATGCAAAGTTTCGTAGAAGTGTGATTTTGGCAAAGGAAGTGACGTTTCTACGGGAACGGTATCCAAGGAGTATTGTGGTTGTCCTTGAAGGTTGAGGCAAGTTACAATTGGGTGCAACCGCTTAATGTTACAGAGATTCGCACTTTTTGGTAGTAGCCGGTTATACCGCAGTTCTCGGGGCTTTTCTCGGATTGCACTCCATTGCCTCGTTTAACCAGAAAGACATTCGTTCATTTGGATGACAAGTGTGTTCAGCTTTTGCAATTAAAGAAGAGATTGACACAACACCTATTCTATTGTTTCTTCCAGTGGCCAGATATCTATGGTTTACACGATTCGTCACTCAGCGTACTGTGTTGTGGTTTTGTTCAACGAGGGAAAGGTGGTGCTTATGCCGCAAGACAACTTAAGGTGCACTAAGTAACTATCCTACCATGACCTGGAGGTTGGCAGCGGTGGTTATGCAGTGAAGATTTGTTGCTATTACTTTACGGAGAATTGGTTTCGAGCTCTTTATCTTCTGATCACAAAGAATTTGCGGTACCTTTTCTCTGCAAAAGGTCTGCATAGAGCATACAATGGATGAAGTTCTAAAGGACTATGCTGTCGACGTGCGTACACCCATGGAAGGCAAACATTGTTTTCGACGCCTTTGAGCCGCTTGGGCCTAGGGGATTGCTGCACGTCTGTATGAGTCGTTATGGTTGAGCTTCGCGTGTGGCAGATTCTTGGCTTAGTTGTGTTCACGGGTTCGGTAGTTTTTATTGCAAATCTGAGGGTTTCCAGCCTTCATTGATTTCACATATCTACGCTCAGCAACAGATTCTAGATTGCAGTCTTTTGGGCTTCAGACGTAACAAACCAGATTGGATAGTGAGTTTCCGATGCAGTATCAGTACAGAGCAAATTGTGGATGCCAGATTCAGAGTTGAAGTGTGGAGATGTTTTGGCGAGGCTCCACTGTTCAAGGTACATTATTTATTCCAAGTATACCAAGATGTACCGGGACTTGAAAGTTATATTGGCTGACAACAGAAGCGGAAGATAGCTGACTTTGTTTCTAAGTGTCTCACATATCACAGTGACGGCCGACATCAAACACCAGCTGGTCACTCAAACCTTTACCGATTCCAGAGTGGAAGTAGAGCACTTGACGATGGAACGTTCATTCCAGGGTTACCACCACGGACTAGAAGAACACGATTCTATTTTTGTTGAATTGTAGACCGATTGAACAAATATTGGGCACATTTTATATTCCAGTTCACAAGACTTTTAATCACGGTTGACGAGCTGACATATTATATGTGGAGAGATCGTGTGTTTACACAGGTTTCCGGTGTCCTATATATCAATCAAGATGCCAGATTTACTTTACCTTTTGGGAAGAGTTTTTCACGAGTTATGGATACCATATTAACTTACACAACATTTCACCCCCCAGACCGGCTTTCAGACAGAGAGAATGAACCAGATTCTTGGAGGATATTCTTAGTGCATGTGTTTTTGAACTTCAAGGGTAGCTGGACGAGTACTATACTTAGACGGAGTTTTGTATACAACGACACTTTTTCAGTCGAGCATCGATATGGCACCTTATGAGGCTTTATATGGTAGAACCGTGATATCACGCGTTGAGTTTGTGCATTAGTTTGTAACAGAGTTTACTAGGACAACTTGGTTCATTAGACTACTGAGCAGTTACTATTATCAAGAATCGGTTTCTTACAGCTCAAGCCGATAGAAGATTTTCTGCAGACTTTCGCAGAAGACCTTTAGAGTTTGAGCATCGGTGATCACATTTTACTGAAGTTTCTCCTAAGGGAGTGATGCATTCGCGAAAGGGAAGTTTAGCTCCGCGCCTTACATCACCATATAGTAAAAGTAAACCATTTGATAATAATCGTCATCCACCTCCTCCACCTCTTTATACGTCATGCCATGTAAGGTACGGCACACTGGAATGGGAGTAGGAAGGTCAAGGGACTGGGTCCCAAAGTATTGAAGCCGCAACTCTTATACCTTGGAAAGAACCCTAGCCTCGTATGTTTGGCTTCTGGTGGTCACCATCTTCTTCACAGAACAGTCACAAAGGGAATAGTTACATAAGATATGGAATAAATTAAGTACTTGACAAATAAACCACAACAGTGTTTATACCATACCACCATTAATGTTGAGTTCCAAATTACCAATGTTAGAATGAATTCAAACACAACAATCTTGACCAAAGCTATTAGTTCTAGTGAACCCCACAGCCACAATAGATATTTATAAAGGAATATTAGAAATGATTGTAGTGTCTGTGTAGTTAAATGTATTTGTCATTTTATGAAATATATATATCATGCATCTATTAGTCGTTTGTCATTTTTTTTTTTTTTTATTTATCATTTTTCATCTTATGTCATGGGCTTATGAAAATGTTGTCATTTGTTATATATGTTTTTTCATCTTATATCATGGTCATATCAAATGTTGTCATTTGTTATATACATTTTATCATTTATGATTCAACATTTATCATTATTATTTATTCCTACTATTTTTTCAAAAAATTTGCTCTTTTGTTCCCGTCTTGTCAAATCGTTCTGAGATGAAAAGATTGCTTAACACGTCACGCTATTCTGTTTCTGCTTATATATAAAGTGGACTCCATAAATGTGAAGTTCTACTCCAAAATTAATCATAATGGCCATGCCATCTACACAACCACCTGTCTGCAAGGGAGAAATGCTAAACTACGAATGACGACTTCTCAGGGAGGGTTTTTAATTTCTTTACGAAGCTTCAACCAGTTGTCGAAGACATTGGCAATAGGATGGCTACCAGTCTTACAACCATAGATTTGAATCTTGAACGTATTGTTGACACAGTTAAATCGCTAGAGGAGAGGTTAGATCTAATTGAGGAGAGGTTATCCGGTCTTGAACCATAAATTTGCCTATCTTCTACAATATTATTGTTCTGTAGAATTTGTAGTTCGATTATCTTTATTTATCAATTGTATTTCGATTTTAAACATTTGTTCTAAAAGAGTTTAACATTCTAGAGCCAGAAATTTGTGTTACTAAAGATAAGAAATATTGTATTTCACTCATACATATTTGACTACTTATTAAGATCAAGTGATTTTAACTGGGACAAAAAATCTTGCAACATCTCCGTTCTGACCTCAGATATCCTTAGTTGAGTGTAAGTTTTATTTGCAATATTGTCCAGGATCTAATTGCTTCCTTGAGCAGAATTTGTGATTTATTCCGCCGTTGACAATTGTGGCCTTTTAGAATCATCGGGCGTAGAGGATTCTCGAAACCAAGTTTTGAACTAACATTGGTATTGTGGGCAATTGTAGAATCTCTTATCGGGCAGTTTAGAGACTCTGCAAATGAGACCACAATCACACTTTTTCACCTTATCTACTCACACCCAAAAACCACACCCACCAAATTTGTAGGCGTATTGACAGAACCAATGTTCAGGGTTGAGGCTTGTGCGTGAGTGAAGAAGATCACAATTTTTACTGTATCAACAAATAAAGGAATGCATCATTGGAAGGGAAGTATGTAATGCTTGAGATATAGAAAAAACTAGAAGCAAGTGTGTAGGTTATGTAGTTAACACTCTATGGTAGTGATAATTTATAGCAAGAAAATGGCAAGCTATTTATAAAGAAATGAGAACAACTTATATCACTGTACGATATCTTTACGGTGATAATTAACTTTCATTACGATGATATCGTTGGCCACAGCAAATGCCAAATGCTTCACTTTAAATATGGCAGATTCTTTTCTTTATAGTCGATGTGACAAGTCAATCTTTACTATTTGACAACTTAGCTTAAAGTCAACTTTGATTACGTTTACAACAAGCTATCTATCCAAAACATCCACGTTGGTAGGGAAGTATGTAATGCTTGATAATTTACAATAGTAAAATGATAATGTATTTATAAGGAAATGACAAATACTAATGGGAGGATGACATTGAATTTACGGTAGCAAATAACTGTACTAAAATGATACTCTTTGAAAGAACAAATGATAAATTAGCAATTTTAATTCCATGGGTTTCTTTCCTATACAGTCGATGTGAGAAATCAATCTTTTCAAAAGCATAAAAGCAGTTGAGTACAAGAGATGCAAAATACACATTCTTAATAGTAACTCCAACAATATTATCACCACCACGACCCGCATTTCTTTAATCAAAACCTTACACCAACGCCAGACCTTCTTAAGTTACTATACCTACAAAGATGTTCCATTTCTTTGATGTTCCCCAATTTATCAATATTTTTTACCAATCTGAATAAGAAACTGGGGAATAATTTACATACTTCGTTGAATATATTCAGGGAAATCCTGTCTGTGGTGACCGATTATGCATCGAGTATTTTGTATAATCCACCACTTCATTTGAACAACTTGCCTCCTCAACAGCCGATATTTAGGAAGTTGCCTCATGGATATGGAACTTATTACTTTGGAGGGTTAGATGAGAGGGAGGGGACTAGAGGGGTTTATCAAGATGGCGACAAAAGACAGTTTAAGAACTTAGTATTAGATTTTAGGAGAGAGATGACTGTGGGTGGTGTTGTGGTGGTAACAGTGGAGATATGGAGGAGTGAAGGCTGAGGTGAGGACTGTGGACCAAACCAAGTGAGGAAGTAAGGAGGCGTTGTTTAAACTTTAAAAGTTGAAAGACTTGTTGTTACTTGTTAGCCTAAAAGTTAAAGACTTAAAAGGGTTGCTTCGATATATAAAATTACAATTAAACCAAATTACTTAAACAGGTCACGGGTCGACCCAAACTACTTAGGCAAAACCCTAGCCCGATCTATTTATTAAATGGGTTAGACGGGTTCAGTTCAAATGGCCCGCAACCCCTTAAGGCCAAACCCAAACCTGCCAGATACAGGGTTGGGTTAGGTTGGGTCGGGTTGGTGGGTCGTGGGTCATTTTGCCAGCTCTATAAGTAAGTATATAATATTTGATAAGTCACACCATAAAAATGACAATATATTTAAAGGGAAATGACAAATACTAATAAGAGGATGACATTTAATTTATGGTGACAATTAACTACACTAAAATGATACTCTTTGTAAGAACAAATGACAAATAAGTCGTTTAAATTTCAAGAGCTTCTTTCCTATACAGTCGATGTGACAAGTCAATCTTTATTACTTGATTAGACGACTTAGCTTAAAGTCAACTTTGATTACGTTTAGAACAAGCTATCTATCCAAAATATCTATGAGGTTCCCGATCATCTAAACCCCAGTCCCTAAACCCTGCCATGCATGATTCAAAGTCCCAATACAATTATCCAAAGTATAAAAAACCCTAAACACTTTTCTTTTCAGCTTTATATTCTCATATCTCAACTATTCAAACCCTCAGCCCTAATATTTGTTTTTCAACTTCTCAACTATTCAAACCCTTAAATCTTTTCAACTTCTCAAGAAATATCGCACTCCCACTCCACTCGATTTAGCCGTGCCTCTTCCAGCACCCCTTAGATTGGTTTGAGGCGGTAGGGATTGAGGAAGAACAAGATGATGAATATCTCTTCAAGTTGAATAAAATTTGCCTAATAGAGAAGGATGTCTCCGGTGAAAAAAAAAGAACATTTTGAAGAGTTCAAGTTCCATATTCACTTCTTGGAGGATCAGCTCTGCGCTCTAAAGTTGGACCTGGATGAGCACATGAAACTGTGGGAGGAGTTGGTCTGTAAAATTAGTTGTCTCGAGCAGAAGCTCAAGGCTATGGAACGTGATCAGAATTCCTCTAGTGAGAAGTTATAAACATTTGTATTGTTTTTTTTAGTTTTTTTTAGGTTTTAGTTTATTTTTGTTAGTGTTATTATTTCTCTTGTATGAACATTTGCTTTGTTTTGTTTTGTTTTGTTTCATTCGCCTTTTCGCTTTCAAATAGTAATTTCTGTCTGATACAAGGGAAATAAACTGCTGAAAAGTTCTATAAAAATAATAATATAAGGGAACCAAACAAATGTAAAAGCTCCATGAACAATGATAGATAAATGTTAAACTTAACAAAACTGATAATAACATTTTAACAGGCAAATAATAAATTATATGTAAAACAATGACAGTTCAGGAAACAAAAAAAGTATTTATAGGATACAAAAAATGCGAAATAAGCTTGAACATATGATAAATCAATGTAACAAGTAATGGTACTTGATTAGATAACTCAATTTAAATTCTCATTAATTATGACTTACGTGTACAACAAGTAACGATGACACCGAAGTAGTAATACCTTTTACCCTAAATATAGTGTAATCCCTGACACACGTCCCTTCGCAATGCATTCAATTTCTCATTATATAAACCCTAATCTCAAATAAACTATTCCCAACTCTTCAAATATTTAAGCCCTAGCCCTAAACCCTTTTCAACTTCGCAAGAAAAATGTCATACTCCACTCGATTTAGCCATGTATCTTCGAATACTCCATACGATTGGTTTGAGCTGGTAGGGATGTAGAAAGATCAGCATGACCAACATTTCTACAAATTGAATAGATTACGCCTAATGGAGAATGATGTCACCGGTGAGAAGGCGCAAATACTAAAAGAGAATTATAAAGACTTCAGGGGGAAATTAGGAGAGTTCGATAAAATGAAGGAAGAATTGTATCAAGTTATAGTAAAGAAAGTTCAGCGGTTTGAAGAGTTCAAGTTTCATATGTACTTCTTGGAAGATTAGCTCTATACCATAAAGTTAGACCGGGATGAGCACAAGAAACTGTGGGATGAGTCAGTTTCTAAGATTAGCTGTCTCGATCATAAGATCCAAACTTTGGAGTGCGATCTGGAAGGCCCAAAATGTGATCTGGAATCCTCAAGTGAGAAGTTGTGAACGTTTATTTTGGTTTTTAGGGTTTTTAGTTTGTTTTAAGTCTTTTATTAGCTTTTTGTGGTACTGGCCTTGTATGAACATTTGCTTTATTTTGTTTTGTTATGTTTCGTTTGCTTTCAAATAGTGGTTTCTGTCTGATATGAGACAAACAAAACAATAACAGTTCCGTAAGAAAGTGATGATATAAAAGGGACAAGTTTAGCGATAATCTTAACAAAATAGATGGCAGTTCAGTAGCAAAAATGATATAATGTAAAAAAATAAATGATAAATTCTATGTGAACAAATGCCAGTTCATAAGCAAATAATGATATAATGAAAACAAACAAATGAGAAATTTTTTGTGCACAAATGGCAGTTTAGAATAGCAAATAATGATATAATGCAAACAAGCAAATAATAAATTCATTATGAACAAATGACAGTTCAGAAGCAAACAATGATATAATGGAAACAAACAAATGATCTTTGTGCACAAATGACAGTTTAGAAGTAAACAATGATATAATGAAAACAAGCAAATGAGAAATTCTTTGTGAGCCAATGACAGTTCAGAAGCAAATAATGATATAATGAAAGCAAACAAAATGAGAAAATCTTTTTTAACAAATGATAGTTATAATTAGACAAATGATGATTTTAACAAAACTGACGATAAAGATCATTAAAAAAAATGATACATAGAGTACCCAAAATTATCAGTGTAAACTGATTGTAACATCTTCATCTGGGATGACAGGTAGCTCAGTGCTCATCGTAAAAGATGGTGCCATTATCAGATGTATATTGCCGTCGAATGGGATTAGCAGAAGATTACAAGAATGACAATTGTGTTTGTTTTTTTGACACCTGCTACAAAATCTAAGTTTGGTGACCAGACTAGGTATTTTTTTTCCTTCTCTTCCTTTGTGTGCGAGGACGACCGGCTCGAACTGTTGGTATATGAGCACGAACGTGTGGATTAATTTTTAAAATTTTCCACTGCTCCATTCCTCTGATAGGAATCCATATCGGTTTCTAAATAGCCTTGTATGTATCATTTGTAAAGTACACAGAGACACGTGTAGTTGGATCAACATATAAGATGATGATACCTATGCGAGTGCTTTACTTTTGCACACCAGGCAAGATTGTATGTTACATCAATATTGTAATTAATTTGCATATCATCAATAATTCCGAAAGGTTTATAGTTTGGGTCTTTTTATAGTTTTTGCTTGATTATAGAAGCAACCCGTCTACTAAATACTGCCTTATACGTGTTCCCACCATCAGTTTCTACTCGGATGCATGTATGCATGAAGCAATAAGTACTTACTCTAAATATGGTAGAACCGAGCAACCTTGTCGCGTAAATCTGCCAAGAGCATTTATGACCTTTACAACATACCACAATTTTATATTCGTTGCTCAGAACGTGTTTGAGATTGAACTTGTTTACAACTGCATAAGCTTTTATGTGATTCTTGAGTGCAATCCTATCTCGATATAGATCACCAATGTTAAGCCCTTTTCTAAATTCATAGAGATCCTCCGTGTACGTAACAGATTTGAACCGAAAATCCACAAGATTTTTTACCTGTTCGGGTTGTGGCTCAAACCAAAATTCTGCTGAACAAATAAAAAATATGCTTCTTAGTATGATACTAATTTAAAAAGAAATGTTAAAGCACACCTCACAAATGACAATTTCTGCGAGCTTACCTGAAGGTTCAGCATTTCCAATGATAGGTTTGGGTTCAATTGAAAGATAAACATTAGTTAACATAGGTTCATTTGAATGAGGAACATCAGTAGGAATAGTCTGAAAAAATTCATTTGATCGAGGAACATTAGTTAACATAGGTTTATTTGAGTGATGAACATTTGATTGAGGAATACTAGGTTCATTTGAGAAAGGATCATTAGTACGGATAGTTTTAAAATAATCATTTGATTGAGAAACATCACCATCATCCAATAAAGGTCCAAACCTACATGGATCAATCCCTTTGCCATTTGTTTCAAGATAACTGATAGACCGTATCAAATTGGGTGTTGTAGTATAAAAGAGGATTATCGTTCTTCAGGGTTGCGTAGATAATAGAATCGTGTTTCTCATATCAAATTGAGTATATATAAATTATAATGAATAATATGATGAATTGATCATTAATAAATAAAAAACTTACATTAATTTATTCCAATAGAGATTTCCTAAGATTCTCCAAACATAATACAAATCTCTCTGGAAGAATACAAAAATAGCTACGATTCCCAGAGAGTAAAGATGACTCCTGGTTCTTTGCAACTCTCTCTCTCTCTCTTTAACCTAACTAAAGTCATAATCTCTCTCAACCAGTCCTGATTTTGTGGAGATCTTTTAGCACGTCTTGACTACTAAGTCTTCCAACAACTCTTGACAACTAATCATCTTCAGCAGCTCTTGAGCTTGTAAGAGTTGGGCTTTAAGAAGGGATTGGTCGCAAATGTCTTATTACCTGCAATAGTTAAACATACTTCAATTATGCCCAATTAAACAATAAATAAGGTTCTAGATTATGTAAATGTAAGGACAAAAATAAGCATTTTTCATGCCAATCAATAACCCCTGTATTCAAGTTCAGGATCATGAAATAAATTATGACACAAAGGTCCCACCGCTTTGGTAGTGGATAACCCTTTACCAGAACCAATATCTTTGGTGGTGGACAACCCTTTACCCGAAGAACAAAAATTAGAAATAAAGTTCTGGGAGTTCTAGGAAGGTACCCTAAGCTCATTAACTATCCAAATATGAAAGGGTGTGCCGGGAATGCTTTTATGCATATTGATCATTACAGAAAAGTCCTAGACTAATAAAATTACGCATGCACAACCATAGACGAAGTTGTATAGCTTACAGTCCTCACGATGGATTTTACTTATTTCTTCAAGGAGTGTAACAAAATCATCATATAACGAGTGTGTTCTTAGTGAGGTAAGTTTTATACTTCCTCTAACATAACTAACGATTGATTCAATCTTTGGACGTACAATATCCCCCAAAAATGAACAATGGTATAAAGCTGAACTCCATCCATCCCTGAAACAAATAATATAAATAAACAATTTCGGTGATAAAGTAGCAAAAAACAAATGAGAAAAAGAATAATAAAACTAAAAATGAAACAGAAGAGAAATGATATAAAACTCAACTCCATAAATCCCTCAAACAAATTATAGGAATCCCGAAATAAATTATATTAATGAACAATTCTGGTGATATAATAAAAGAAAATAAATGACAAAAATTACACAAGAAAAATGGCAAATGATAATGTAGCAAAAGACAAATGATAAAGTAGCAAAAGAAAAATGATTATGTACAAAGTGTATCGTTGCATAATATTTTTCTTAAAAAAAGCCGTCAAATCATGATGTGGATACAAAGTTAGAGATGGTGGATACAGAGTAAGAGATGATATTTACTTCAGCGGTTACTTAAACAGTCTTAGAGAAGGATAATAATAATTTTTAGCAACGAGAATAACCTAGGATAACAACGATCTTTTTCTCCCCAATGACCTCTGTGTGAGGACTTTAGCCAATACACAGCGATAGTTAGAAGATTTGGTACATTGAGGAGGCAAACAGTACATCAAGGAGAATCTGCTTTGATTTTTGTAGAAGCTTTGTTGTAGAAGAAGAAGAAAAAAAAAGAAAAAAAGAAGCTTTAATTTTTAAGGTTGGTAGTTTATTTTAGGGGGGAATCTTCCCTCTTATTACTGTAGCAGATTAGACTACTCAACAACTTCAGTATGAATAGTTTATCATTTTTTCGGTATTATTTATCTTCTTCTTTTTTGTGAGAACTTTATCATTCGTTTGAAAATATTTGTAATTGCTTTGTTATAGCTTTGTCATTTGTTCAGTAAACTTTGTGAGTTGGTAGATTTATTACTGTAGTAGAATATACTACTCATCAACATTTAATGTTAGAAAATATGGGTGGAAGTTAGGGGGTAGTAGGTGGGATCATTATCAATTTGTTAATTTTAGTATCGATTTTAGAAGAGGCTTGCCAAAGTATCAATTATGTAAAGTTGGCATAAAGTAGATAAATAGATAATTAAACGTACCTCCTGTAGAGAAGTTAATTTTGTTTCTAGCTCTACTACTCGATCTTTGCTCCACTTTAAAGAGCTTGAGTACTCTTCGAATTGCCTATCAACCTAAGAAAAAATAAGTTTGAAAAAAAAGACGCGAATGTATATACCATATGACCAATAAGACTTACAGGAAAGAGTGTAATTACATTTGCAAGCTTAGCTGATATATCTGTCTCGAGATCAGTATGTGTTCTCTGCAATTGGAAAATATTGTCAACTTAGCTGTTAACTCTTCATTAAGCCAAACATTATGCCTTTCAATGAGCTCTTTCTCCTAGTCCAAATATAAAGAAAAAAAATTAGTATATTTTTTTGCAGGGAAATATGAAGAAGTGAGCATTGTAACAGATAGCAGTGTGAAGTTGTTAGTATTACTACATGCTTCTTTGATTAAATCCTTTTAAAAATTGCTTCTGCAACCCAAGGAAGCATCTCCTCGTTCCCTTTAAAGTACTCCTGAATCTTTCTCTTAAACTCTATATCAAAAAGAAAATAACACCCTAAATAAAAAAATTACGTTTTGATCACAGGGTTAAACTAAATACATTAATTAGGGAATTGCTTTAAAATAAAACAACACTTCAGATAAAAAAATACATTTTGATTACTGGGTTAAACTAAATATACTATGATTAGGGAATTGCTTTTGAACAAAACAACACCAAAGAAAAAAAAAACCCAGATTAAAATTTAACATTTTGATCTCTGGGTTGAACTAAAATTTGGGGGGTTTTTGCCTTTGTTATCAGTATCTTCAACTTCTTTGGGAGTCTCTGCCTTCTCTTTTGGTGAGGTTCAACTAATTTTAGGGTTAGGGTTTTAGCTGGATAAACTATTAGTCTCAAAGAGATGAATCTAGAGATGAAAAACACCATTGGGAGTTGTGGAGAGAGGGAAAAGAGATAAATTAGGGCTTTGTGTTGATTTTGATTGTAGAGATAAGCAAATTTTAGTTGAGATTGAGAAATGCGATGGGAGAAAGAAGAAGAAGAGTCAGCTTAGTTTATGGGAGAGAGAGAGACTACATTACAATTTTATGTGTTATGTCAAAAGTACCCCTAAGCCAATGAATAGAAGTAATATAGGCCGTCCATCTCCCTCTTTATCCTTGAGACAATGGTGAATATGTCTATACGATAAATACCGTTGCCTAATCTATAATGGACTAGTGAATACCCGTGTCACGTCACGGATACCGCTTTGAAGTTCAATTGGCGTGCCTAAGGCACTATCAAATATGACTTGAGTTAAATTGTCAGTAGTTACTAACAAAAAATAAAAATCTTTAAATGTTTTTAGCTCAACCTCTCTAAAACTCTTGCAATTTCACGACATAAATCTTAATCGGTATTTTAAATTCTACATAAAATTTGGCATCATTTCCCCAATTTAATAGACCATAAACTATTTCTAAATCATTTCAAAAACCTGTATAACAATAAATAAAAAATGGGTAACACTTTCCCTATTTGATGGAGTATAAACCACATGTAAATCATTGAGAAACCTGTATAGCAATTCAAAAAAATTAAACAACATTTTCCCTATTTTATTGACAAAAAATCACTTGTAAAACATTCATAAACATATGTAGCAATCATTCAACACATCTACACCCTAGCAACATGTACAAAATACTTATCCGCCCTATCTTAAGCTTTTCAAAACATTCAAAATACTTCAAAACTGAAGAATGGTAAAAAATATTTAGATAATTACTGCAATATATAAAAAATGAAGAAAAAAAATATCTAAATTCAAATACTACAACTTCATAATACACTATAATTTGTTGCGATCATATTTACTTCGGTATCTCAAACGATAAAAAACTATTGTCTGGATACGTTTGCCCTTGCAAGTATAATAAACAAAATTATTAATTATCTTCGAATTCAATCTGAATCTACACAGTTAAGCGAAATAGTTGGATAAATGTAAGAACGTATAGTAATTATCCAGTATAGTTGGAGTATAAATGATGAGAATTCTTTTACTGGAAGAAAAATATAATATGGATTATAGGATATGAGATAAATTGTATGTAAATTTTTTGCATACCTATAATAGTACTTCATGATACACTATGTGTGTTGTATAATTAAAAGCATTCGGGGGGAAAAGTATGTTAATTCTATTGAATAAATAAATTAACTATAAAACACATGTAAGAATTCAATGAGACAAAAAAGATGTAATTTTTTCTCCACTTAATCCAAGATTCAACTATAACTTTCTAGCATGTTAATTACAAAATCAAATTTCAATATATTCTTTAAAAGAACTATAACAATAAGCTCTAATAAGACTATTTGTATCACATTCATCAAATTCTGCTTATGCCTCTTCAGATGCTCAAGTTCCCAAACAAACACAGCAAAGTCCAAGAGCCAAGAATAAAAGAAGTTATGAACCTTTAATAAGAACTACTTGACAAAGAATTATCTAGTCCTTCCTTAAGGCTTATAACACATAGTATTATAACACATCATTGTTCTGGATTCTATTTTTATAAGCCAGACACATTTCTTTTACTTAATTTTTTTTTTTTTACTTCAAGGAGCAACACATAATAACATCTGAGTGATACCATAATGTTTTGAGAAGGTATTCACTTTCTTCATTGCTAAATTTGAGTAGCTCATCTGGCAAAAAATACATGGTGGAATATAATAGCATATATGAATGTTTAGATCACCTAATCTTGTATATTTTAGCATTCTATAATCAAAAACCATATTTATCGTAAAAGATACATCTAAAGATTATGTTAGTAATAACCATGTTAGGTTATTACTTCATTGTAGTGTAAATTATTTTTGATCACAATATTGGCTCACAATATTATTCAATAGCAAATTACCTTTATCATTGATTTGTCCTTTTGGAGCCTTTTGGTTGTTGACATGCTGTAAATACATTGAGTTTTGTTGCCTGTAAAGTAAAAAAAAGAAGTATATTATACGCTGCAATATGCTTAGCTTTTAAGTAGAGGGGAATGCGTGCACAAAGATAAGGTAACTACAGTCATAAGCAAATAAATATTGCATAAACATAAACAAACAAAAGATTCTATTTTTATAAGCCTGACACCTTTCTTTTACTTAAATTATTTTCTTTTACTTCAAGGAGCAACACATAATAGCATATGCGTGATGCTATAATGTTTTGAGAAGGTATTCACTTGCTCCATTGCTAAATTTGAGTAGCTCCTCTCACAAAAGGTACATGGTAATATAATAACACATATGGATATCTAGACCACCTAATATTGTATATCTTAGCATTTTTTTTATGAAACAAATTAACTATGCGGAAATGACTAACAACAAATAGCACATTTGGTTTATTTGAAAGAAAAGGATTAGGATATACTTGAAAAATAGTATATTGTTTATTATGCGCAGCCAACATGATTATAGGGTAAAAAATATCTGCATATCACAAATGTTTATGTATGTCATATTAACGATAAAAAATGTGTGACTATCCTTTACATCTGCATAAAGCGTCGACGGTATCAACATACTCAAGAAGAGAACATCATTAACAAAAGCACAAATTTGTATTATCTAACCCGTGTACTTCAGTATGGAAAAGCTTTACAAAAAAAAAAAGCAAAAAACAAATCACACCCAACAAATGCAGGGGGAAAATGAAGGTGGAGCATGTTAAATATTAAATTTTAATTTATATTTGATACTGTATTCAACTTATATTATGTTATCCCCCTTTTGTGAACATTATATTGTAATACATCACAATAGTGAAGCTATTTTGCAATTCTAGAAGTGCAAAATTTCAAACCTTGGTTGCCAACGAATCGTAATAAACGTGCTATCAAACTACCAAGCTCTTAAGTGAATTATATGTGCTTCACACTTATCACTTATCTAGTGTCAAGTGGCAGTGTTGACATCCCAAGTATATGATTTTCATATGCACAGTAGAGTTATTCTAGAAGCCAAGCCAAAGGAATAATTATCAGGGATCTACGCACCATTAGATTTCTAGCTTGGTGAGGATATCCGGCTGGTATAAAGACAGCCTTGCCAAGTTTTTGCACGAAAGTCTACGGTTTGACTCCTGAACAAAACCCAAACATAGTATAATTGAGAAAACTAACACAATAAAAAGTGAGATAAACCAAGATACTTGGGTACAAAACTAACCAAACTCCTCAAGCTTCCTTTTATGGTCTGAACTTAAGTAAAAAGTCTGGTCTTGAATGGGGTGAGAAACCTGTATCAATGAAAGAACATATATTTCATGGCCAGACATAATGGAAAATAACAAAAGTAATAAAGAAAAATCAAGAACATAATACATATACTATAGCAGATCATGCTAAATCCTTCAGTCCATTTCATGATTATTAAATATCTGCATTCTGTATGCAGTGTGAAACAGCACAACAGTAAGCTTAAAGGTGGAGCAAAGGCATCACATGTAGGAGGACCTTGGGTTTGTGCTTGCATTAAAGGATTTTAGGAGGTAGATAATCCTCCTTCTCTCTTTATATATCTTTAAAGGTTCTTAGTGCTTAAAATTAGTGTAATGCATAACTTCTATTTTGTTCTCTCTCCCTCTCAAAGTTATGCCATTCATTATTGGAGCTGATAAGAATTTATATTTTTGGTTTGGTTTGATTTTAAGATTGTGTAGGATGTTGGGGTTTTAAACCATGGAACAATGTTAGATATTAATCCAGAATTACTTTGAAGTTTGAGCATAGCGTTTTAGTCATGGATTGGGTGGACCTTGAATTCGAAGTTATTTTTATATGCTAGATGGTAGGGCATATGTAGATTGTAAAGGATGCATTTACCCCAAGGAATCTAAAAGCATTCATTCTCTAAAAGCATTTGCCCCAAGGCTTTGAATTAGCTGAAAGAGTTTAGTTAGCTAAAATTGTTTTAGAAGTCATGTTACTAATCTAATATACTATTACAATTTTAAAGAGATGGGTTATTTTTTAGTTCAGTTTGAAGTGAACTTCATCCATGCACAGGTAAGAAAGGAGCTTGGCATGGGTAGCTGAATGTATTAAACATTGTCTTAGATTAACTCTAATACACAATTGACCTAGATCTATATGGGGAAAATGGTTAATATTGATGAAAGAGATATAGAAGTAGAAATAAAGGAAACCATGGTTATGTTTGAAAATAAACCATGGTTATGTTGATTCAATGTTGTATTTGTATCTCATCTAACATGTTTGGCGAAATGCCCAAAAATGTTGGTTGACAATGGAACTCTCCGGGTTTGTAAGGCGTTGTTTCCTTCACAAATATTTGTTTTAAATCACTCATCTCTATTATCTTATTGATCATGGTTTCAAATATAGTTTAAGCTACATGAATTTGACTTATGCAATCTAGAATTAAGTTTATTCAAGGGTTAACAAATCGAAGTAAAGGTATTATATTAATTTGAAAATAATAGTAACCCACCAACACATTATATAATCTAAACGCCGGGCACTTTAATGATTATCTCATAATCACACTCATCAAAAAATTCATCTCCCTATAAAAACTTTTCTTGAGATACTCAGGGCAAGGGCATCAAATCAAAACTTCATTAGTAATCATCATAACTCATAATTAATCATTTTAATTATAACTTTCATACTTATAGAGAAAACAGTCCTAACACAAATAGGAAATAAAACCTACACTTCAAAACCTTCTCTAACAGAACTTTCCTCATTTTCCAACATCCTAAATCATTAAGAGACACATCCCATCGATTAAACAAAACACTAAACCTTCAACACCAAATCTTAAATAAAATGGTAAACTAATCCGAATTCCCTTAAATGTTGTGTGGATGTTTTTTTCGCAGTAGCCAAAATCATCCCAATCCTTCCCATTTATCTTACAATCCTCTAAGGAAAAAGAGATGGTGATGATGACTAAATTCAAAACCAAATTATCGAATTTAATTCAAAACCCTTAAACCAAATAAATAAACTTAATTCTAGATTGCATAAGTCAAATTCATGTAGTTAAAACTATATTTGAAGCCATGATCAATAAGATAATAGAGATGTGTTGAATCTTTAGTGATGAACGTTTCAACACAACTCTTGTGAAGACTGCAAGAATGATCGATCGATGAAGAGAGAAAGAGAAGAGTTTTGTTTTTTTAGAGGAGAAGTGAGTTTAGTCAGGGGAGAAGATGTGAAGTTTTAAGTTGGGATTTGGTTTTTTTAGCATTTACCTTAAACTTTATATTTCCCAAAAGGGCAGTCAAGACGTGAATCTCGAGGCATTGTCAACCCTTCCTGACCCCTCTTTATCGCTAGACATAAGGATAGACTTGTCCAAAGTGGCAAAAACATCGCTGTAATAGCCTAATTCTAAAATATGGACTTAGCCTTAACATTAAATGTATTTAGAGCATTCAAGAATAACAGACAATGAACAACAAGATGGTCTAGCATGGAAAACCTTTAAATAAGTTAAAAACCACGAGCTCTCCTGAGGATTTTGAGAAAGTGATGATCTTATTGAGATTGCTAGTCTATTATAATGAACGACTTGAAAATATAGGATGATAGAGCAGGAACTTTTCTACGGTGATTGTTCTATTCCTCATCTATAGTTCTCCAGGTCTTCTTATAGGTCCTCCAATATGATCGTTTGATGACCATAAAGTTCCTTAATGATAGACATTACAAAGAGAGTGCGAGATATTCTTGTATATGCTGTGTAACGCTTTGACTCATGTTGCTGTACAACGGCTCTATTGCTGATGCAGGTCGAACTGTTGGTGCAGAGGTCGAAAGTGATATCTTAAACTGGGGAAAGTTTGGCAGGTCGAACTGCTGGTGCCGAGGTCGAAAGTGATGTCTTAAACTGGGGAAAGTTTGGTTACGTCTTTAGTAGTGTTTCCTGTATACTGATGAGATCGAGAGCGAGGTTTGAGTCCAAGATACGAAATAAGCTATTACAAGATGGTTCTTAACCAATAGTATGAGTATTGCTATGGACGAGTGGTATTGGTTGAGAAACTCGTTTCGGACATGTTTATGATTATGTCCCGTGCTCTGTTGTTGAGGTCAAAAGTTCGTCTGTAGTTTGAAGATGGAGTATGAGCTCGTGATACAGAATAAGCCACTATAACCGCCCCCTTTCAGCCAACAGTACGAGAATGATTATAGGTGAGTGGTATTGGTTGAGAATAGTCAATAAATTTTGTAGTTATATCAGGTTGCATTTCCTATCTCAATGCATGAATCTCTATTGGTGTCTGTTGGGTTTTCTAAACCAATGACTGCAGTCAAATATTGCAAATGGGGAATTTGCAGAGTCTGCTTTGAATGTTGATCTGTGTATAAAAGATACTTTGAGTTGAGTTTTAAGGAGCAAATCCTTCGTCTCTAATTTCTTCTTTACTATTTTCTTGTGGCAATAATGGTGACGACTAGAACTCAGGCTCGAGTGTCCAAGATCCGGAGGAAGATGGAGGAATTGCGTATCAGGTATTTTGGATATCAACCACTGCATCGGCCTACTCCAACTCCTATGTCTCCCACTTTTCATCGTATGTCTTATGATGAAGTGATGGAGGCAGAGGATAATTACTACCAAATAGTACATTTTCATTACTTGATGACATCTGAGGCGGAACGTCGTAACATTCTTCATCTGCTAGCGAAGGAGGCTGTTACAAATGAAGATGAAGATGAAGTTGCAGGCATTCGGCCGAGGGAGTCGCATCGATATCCTGCTAATGAGTGGGTCATATTGAAGAAATGAGGCCTTCCGTCTGTCTCAAGCATGCGAGGAGGTGAGGAGGATACAGAGGATCATTTTCTTCCATGGACCATAATTATTTGGCCATGAAAATGATCTTTTATCTGTGAAAACTGTTTCTGACTTCCCTGCGTCTTGTAGCATGGGATCAAAGTTTGGGGTCCCCTTCTTCTGTGAACTGTTCGTGTCAGGCAAAGGATCAGAGCTAAATATCTGATGTAAATTGTAGTAATCTATAAAATCTCTATTATAAAGTATTCTATAAGAGTAACTTTCAGACTTAATAAAATATATGTTTTCTATTTTTATGATATTGCATCTTCAGACTTGGTCATTTTCTGTGGTAATATAGATAAATAAGTAGGTGTCCAGTGAATGAAGAAAAAAATGGTAGTGAGAGTTGAGGTAAAATTTAGAGAAGGTCGAGTTGTTGGTTCGAACTGGAAGTCTTATCTTTATGCGAGCTGTATAACAGGGTTGAGATAGAGTTGTATATTTTTCCATGTACGCGTCTAAGGGGATATTTTGTGCCATTGGGAAATGGCTTGCCATGATATTTTACATATATATTCAACTATTCTAGAGATGTTCACACCAATATTTTCAGAGGAAAATCTGTGGGGTAATTGATTCTGAAGAAATCTTCCCTTATCTATAAGTAGGGATTCCTTCTTGTTGTTACTTGTATTGTTCTGGAGTTGTTGTATTCGAGCATAATGAGGACTCGGTCTCAGCGTACGCAGCAGGGGGTGGATGGTCGGTTTCATATCAAGGTTGCTGAACTCCGTGAACACTATTTTCGTCATTCGCTGTATGATGTTGTTCTTTCGGAATAGCCATTGAATCTGGTTGGCTTGGATGATGAAGGCAGGCGTATCGAGTATGATCTCTTTGTTTGGTGTAACATTTTTCGTAAGTCTCTGTTGGAACCTCTTGTACGAGAACTGACTGTTCGACAGCTCGCATGCGATAAGATTGTGGAAGAGGATGTAAGGGCAACGAATGTGGAGTTAATTCTGTGTGGGCAACCGGGGGTACTTCAGATGTAACTGGGGAGCTCAGCGAGCTCGAGGTCGTAAGATTTGTTAAAAGTAATCTGTTTTGCGGTAGTACACTATGGTGGAGTGTTGAATAAAATGTAATATGAAAGATCGTGAGAGAATAAAGTATATGATATTTCGATCTGATTGAATAAAGTATTATGTTATATTTATTGTATACGGATGTTATGTATGATAGTTGTAGGATTTTAACAGTTGTATTGATATCTTCAAATTTTGAAAATTGGGTTATTTTAGGAAAGTTTGTACGATCTTGGTAGAGTATAAGTAATATGATTGGTCATTTTGGTATGGGACTGAGAAAAGGTGTAGGGTTAATAATGGTAGATAACATAGATAAACGTGATGGTGGCAAACGTTATCACAAAAGTTATGATGATGTTGTGAAATGAAAAGACGCGCCTGTAGCAACAGTAGGGATGACTGACACGTGTCAGAAAGAGCCATCATTTCAAAAACTGAGGGAGAGTATAAAAACACGTCTCTCTCTCCCTTATAAATTGTCTACAGTTTTAGAGAGAGAAAAAAGTGGTACGCACATCATTATCAAGGAGAGGAGGCATTTGAGTGTTGATTGTATTTTGAGAATGGCATCTTCATTGAGTGACCGGAGGTTGTCGGAGAAGCGACGAGAACGCTCGTATTCGAAGAGACGTCCGAGTAAAGCAGAGGATTGTTGCTCAGCAAGTACAGGTTGGTGATAAAAAAATTTAACTGTTTAATTTTGTAAATACTCTATGTAGTAATTTGTAATCGTTAGTAATCTATGTAGGTTATTTTAGAAACTGGGGTTTTCAGAGGATTTTGAAAAAATAAGAATGATAGAAAGTCTGTAATGTAGGATTTGTGTATATGTTGTCTTAGAGAGAGAAAATATGTTTGTTGGAGAAGAAGAGGGAAATTTGAAATGATTTGATTTTTTGTTTTTGGGATTTTAGGGAAAATAGACGTGTTGACTTGGTAGAAGGTGGGTCTATTTGTACTGTTTGGAACGTAGTGCTAATGATAAAATATGTCACTGTATCTGTAGGTTTGGTATGCGTTATAAACCTGTTATTCCTGCTAGTAAGTTTGCAGTCTTGTCTGATTCCGAAGAAACATCGTCTTCAGGGTGGGGGGACAAGTGTAGTGTAATGGAGGAAATTGTTAATAGTATGGGGGCGACTATAGAGGTGGTGGGGCTCAGTAGATCTGAGGGTGTAAAGGAGAGGGGAGGATGATGGGGAGAAAGATAGAGTCCTTATCATATACCCCGAGGGGGTAGATGTAGGGAAAGAGTAGTTGAGAAATATAAATAAATACCCGGGAGAGTAGGGTAGGTATATTGAGGACCAAGGTCTCTGGTTCAGAGCCTATGTCTCCGAAAAAGGGGAGAAAGCAACATACTATCAAGTTCCATGTTTGGAAAAGTAGAAGGATAGAAGTATTAGTGAAGGGGCTAACCTCTCGTATTACAATGGGTCTGGGCTATCAGGCCCAAGTAGGGAGTTTTATACTTCTTAAATCAGGTCGTATACGGCCTTAGAATTCTGCTGACCCATTTTTAGAAAGGGGTCATGAATGCGTTACAGTGCTGCCCTGCCCAGCTATATAGGAATGTGTATAAAATGATGAGGGTATGTGAGGCACTAAATGAAAAATGGAGGCAGGAAGGGACTACGAAGCAGTTTGTAGCTGAAGATGTTTTGAAGTTTTACAAGTTTAAGTACATGGAGGGTCGAAATAGTGGTTACATGTATAGTGACTCGGCTAGGTCAAAATTCTTTGATTTTGAGTCTGCGAGTAGACCGTGGAATGACCACCTTGTTGGCTGAGGGTAGCTATTTGCAGGTTCCAGATGAACTAGCGCTCGAGCTGAACCATGGATATTTTAATCCGAGTAAGTAATGTTGACCAATCTTTGAATAGTTGATAGCTATATCTGTATGTTGTGTAACTGATATTTTGTTCCTTTTATTTGGTAGAGCCTAAACCGTTGGCTACTCCGAATAAGACTAGATTGTTCAATTGTATTGCTAGTGACCAAGACGAGCTAACGGAGGTACTCAGTGAACTGGGTATCCGAAGGCATAAAAGAGTATATTCGATAGCGCCAAAGGTTCAGTGAACTCAAGAAAAATAAGCTATGGCTGAGGGAAAGGCTGTAGAGACCGTTACTGACTTGCTTAACCCTCCACCTTTTGTTCCTCAGACTACCAAACGGCTT
Organism: Kingdonia uniflora; assembly: GCA_014058105.1. Classification (NCBI taxonomy): domain Eukaryota; kingdom Viridiplantae; phylum Streptophyta; class Magnoliopsida; order Ranunculales; family Circaeasteraceae; genus Kingdonia; species Kingdonia uniflora. The sequence continues at coordinate 28,565 of JACGCM010002866.1, forward strand.
ACTCGTAAAGCCCGAAAGCCAGCATAGCAAAGTAGCTCGGTTGCTGAGGCTATGCCCACAGAACAAGAGATTGCAAAGCCTGCTACTGGTGGCGTGCAAGAAAAGCCTAAAGTGAGCATGTCTGCGCTTGGGGACGTTGAAAAGAGTCTGAAGAGGAAACGACCTGTGGAGGAGGAGAGTGATCGAACTAAACCTTATGTTGCTGCCAAGATGAAAGAGTTAGAGCGGAGATACTGTCAAATGGCCAGGACGAACTTGCAGAAGCTCGAGGATGAGTATCTCTAGCACACGTTCGTGGTATGGGGTTGAAAAACTGTTAACTTGACATTGCCTTCGAACTGAACTAAACTGTTGAACTGACTTTTCTATTTTTGTTATATTGGCAGCTGTCAACGATGCTGAAAGGGGCCATACAATGTCTAGACAAGAGAGGCCAAAAGTTTGACGCTTTGACGGTGAAGTTCGAGGCTCGGTCAGCTCGTGTGAAGGAGCTTGAGGGTAACCTTTAGTTAGAGAGAGAGAGAAGGCTGCAAATGCTACCACAGCTATAGAAAAGTACAGTGAATTGTCAAAGCATGACAAGCTCATGTTTGATGCGGCTGCAGTAGCCTTAGTGGAAAGAGACCACTTTATCAACTCGTACTATTATTTTGGGTTGAGCATTGATGATGTGGAGTTGGCCCTGAATGGTAGGTATGTAGAGATCGAGCTCCCCACTGAGGAGGAAGAGATGGTTGGTGATGTTGTTGGTGCGTCTGAGAAAGTTTTAGACCTTTCTTCAGGTAATACAGAGGTAGTCTGTACTATTGAGCAAATAGTAGATCATCTGTTGAATCATGCTGAAACAGTTCTCTCTCTAGAGAAAATGCTGAAATCTCATGAGGTAGATATTAGCAAGCCTCTTTAAACTTTCTGTGGTATCTTGTCTTCTATTTTTCAGTTCACGTGACTTGGATGTGATAGTACTATGTATAATCGTACACTGTTTTTCTTTTTGAGTGATATTTTGAAATATGTTTTTCGTGAATGTTGGTATTGAAATAAGATATCTGTAATCTGTGTAGGAAATAAAGCGTTTAAGAAAAATGAACTCCAAATTGGAGAAGTCGCTGGGTAAAGCGAGGGACTCCGTGGCCCGAATTCAACAGGTACTTAACAAAACTGAATACGAGAGAAGGCAATTTAAGTTAAATTCAGAGAAAACCTTTAGAGAGTTATATGATCTGCAATGTAAATATGCTAAGATAAAAGTAAAGAGAGACGAAGTCTTAAGAAAGGAAGAAGAAAGGGGGGAATTAGGTGTGCTACTGAAAAACAAGCGTCAGCGGTTGCATAAAGCGCAAATGAAATTGAAGGAGCATCTATGCCTCTCACGAGCAAAAGTTGTTGCTCGAACAAAGCATGAACGTCATATAAACAGTGTTGTCGAGTTTTATGGGGGGGGGGAGAGGAAACTAGCTAGAATAGAGAACCCATTTAGGAAGTTCGTAGAGGAATATGGGAAGGATTTTGAAGTGGAAAATTCCAAAGTAGAAAACCTACGGTTTATCCGAGGTGAAGGAGGAATCGTTGGTAACCATTCCCGCCCAAGGGCGTGGGAGGAGTCATCAGAAGAGGAAGATGTCTAGCGTGTGATATCTCAAACTTGGCGCAAACAATATCAATAGGAGGTCGTGACTTTTACCATGCTGGTAGATGTACAGGCTTCGAAAAGGAAGGTTGTGAGAGACAAGCGGCGGTTGTCTCCTATCCGGAAGGGTCACAAAATAGATTAATCATATTTTTTTGTGACTAGCCCTTCGTAGTGTCTGAAAATGTAATATGTGTTTTGTGAGACAGAATGATGTATCTAACTTGCTTAGACACTATGTTCTTGATGTAGTTTTGCCAACTGTTATATGTATTTTGTTATTATGAAGAATTATTATAAATGTAATCTGTTGTGATAGGTTGATCTGGCTACTGTACAAAGTCAGTGTGACACGTTACACATAGAGAATGAACAAATACGTATTGAATTAAGATCAAGTCAAGAAGCCAAAAATTTTGCTATTTCGGCTGAAGAAAAATTGAGGGTGGAGATGAGTTAAACTCTTCAAGAGAAAGAGGAAGTAATGTATGTTAGTTTAAGAAAGATAGAGAGTTTAGAGGAAGAGATAATAAAAAAGGGCGCTGGAGTTAGAAGTTAATCTGGATGAGTTAGTCAACAAGGTACTGAATTATTATTTGTGCGAACGCAAATTGCAGAACTGCTAGTCGCGCTAGAGGCTGAAGGAAATAATGTGAAGAAGCTGCAGTTTCAAGTGAATATGCTGGAAGTAGAGATAAGTGATATTAGAGCTCGTGCTTGCAAATATGAAGCATTGTGGTGGGTTACTGGGATGACGGGAAAGGAGATGAAGGAGGTTTGTGCTCAACAGAATGAGGTCATAAAGAAGGACTGGAAAAAATTATGTGATCTAGAGCAGCTTTCACAAACTAGGCACCTAGAGATCTTGGAATACCAGTCCAAAAATGATAGACTTCAAAGTGCGAATACGAAGCTGGAAGTGGATCTGTTGCGGTTGTAGATAAGGTATGACTCGAAGCGGGTAGAATGTAAAGGTTATAAAAATTCAATATCTTTGATTTATCATATGGATAGATTCACGACCGTGCTGGCAACTCGGAGTGCTAATGTGTGTCGCGCAGCACGACGAGGGGACGACCGTTGTAAGCAACTAGAAAACGATTTGAAGGAATCGCAGCATAAGCTAAGCGAACTCCTTCTTAGTAAGCAGGTAAGAAATGAGGCGGGTGGTAGTCATGAGAGGGAGATGGTTGCGGTAATACCATTTTTTACGGCGGAAATAAAGAGGTTGTAAGCGAAGAGTAAGAGGATATGTGATAGTTTAATCTCCCGTGTTGTAGAATGTGAGATGGAGGTAATCCAATCTGAATATTTAGAACCCATGATTTCTAGGATTGGATCGTTTAAACAGAGGATGGTTAGAGAGGGAATGAAGATCATTATGGGGAAGATGCCATAATTTATGTTGTATGAGTTGCAGAAGGGTGGTGTAAAGGACACGGCTGGACCTTCTAATGTGAGTAATAAATTAGGCTACAACTCTAGTGAAGAATAAATAATGTGATTATGTTGTATGTATACAAACAATGGATAAAAAAGAAATATGAATATATAAAGAAATAGTTAAGGATGAGTAGTGAGCTGTACTAAGCGTATGAGATACCAACAATAATGTATGTAAAGCAGTGCGATATGTGATTGGTTCAGCTTAACTGGTAAACTATCTGTGATGCATGAGTTGATCAGTATGGCCGAAGCAACAAAATAATTTGTAATGTAGTTTAGATGATCGATTTGGCCGAAACAACAAATAATCTGTAATCTGTGTATAAAAATTTTGTAGGGCAATCGAACACAAGTATTTTATTGGTGTAAGATTGGCGTACAGCGAATGTGTTAGATAGATCGGTTTGGCTAAAGCAACAAATGATCTGTAATCTGTGTATATAAATTATTTTAGGGCAATCGAACACAAGTATTTCATTGGTGTAAGATTGGCGTACAACAAATGTGTTAGGTAGATCGGCTTGGCCGAAGAAACAAACGATCTGTAATGTACTAGATGATCAATTTGGCCAAAGTAACAAATGATCTGTAATTTGTGTATATAAATTTTTTGTAGGGCAATCGAACATAAGTATTTTATTGGTGTAAGATTGGCGTACAGTGAATGTATTAGATAGATCGGTTTAGCTGAAGCAATAAACGATCTGTAAGGTATTAGATGATCAGTTTGGCCAAAGCAACAAATGATCTATAATCTGTGTATAATTATTTTTTTGTAAAGCAATCGAACATAAGTATTTCATTGGTGTAAGATTGGCGTACAGCGAATGCGTTAGATAGATCGGTTTGGCCGAAGCAGCAAATGATCTGCAATCTGTGAACACAAATTATTATAGGGCAATCGAACACAAGTATTTCATTGGTGTAAGATTGGCATACAGAAAATGTGTTAGGTAGATCGGCTTGGCCGAAGCAACAAACGATCTGCAATGTACTAGATGATTAATTTGGCCAAAGCAACAAATGATCTGTAATCTGTATTTAGAAATTGTTATAGGGCAATCGAACACAAGTATTTCATTGGTGTAAGATTGGCGTACAGCGAATGTGTTAGGTAGATCGATTTGACCTAAGCAATAAACAATCTATAATGTATCAGATGATCAATTTGGCCAAAGCAACAAATGATCTATAATCTGTGTATGTAAATTTTTTGTAGGGTAATCGAACATAAGTATTTCATTGGTGTAACATTGGAGTACATCAAATGTATTAGATAGATCAGTTTGGCTGAAGCAACAAACGATCTGTAATGTATTATATGATTAATTTGGCCAAAGCAACAAATGATCTGTAATCTGTGTAAGATGATCATGTGGACGAAGCAACAAACGATCTGTAATCTGTGTACAACAATTATGTGTGGCATAGTATAAAGTATTCAAATGTCTTCATCAAACAGTACTCTTTATTGATGCTCTCGTCATACAAAATGATAAACTGGTTTGGAGAAAAGTATACTATGACAGATCCGTTATCTACGTTACAATTTCAGTCACCTTGTATTCCAAGGATTAGGTACGTGCTCGCCATGCTCAGTGGTGAGGTCGTAAGAACCGAGGCCGCTTTTCTCGATGACGACAAAAGGGTTTTCCCAGTTTTTGGATAATTTCCCTGCGTTGAGCTCTTTGCAATGTTTTGGAATCTCGAGGAGGACCAGATCCTTGATTTTAAATTCTCTATGTCGAACACGTTTGTTGTAAGATCGGGCTAACGCTTGGCGATACCTTCCCAATTACATGATTGCTTTGTCTCGAGTCTCTTCGATCCAGTTCATATTACATGCCGACTGGAATTCGTTTTCTTCATCGGTCATGGTATGGTTGTGAATAGGATGATAATACTGAGTGAGGATGATCGCATCGGTACCGTAAGCCAGGAGGAATGGTGTACACCCAGTTGAATCTCGGGGGGTAGTTCGATATGCCCATAACACATGTGGTAGCTCCCTGGCCCAATTTCCTTTCTTTTTTGTTAGGAACTTTTTGATTCCATCTACAATAGTGTGATTAGTGATCTCGGCTTGGCTGTTCCCTTACGGGTAATACAAATTTGAAGGGGAATGTATGATGTTATGGTGATTGAGGAATTCAATGACTTTGGAACCAACGAACTGAGATCTATTGTCAATCCTGATGAGATGGGGGCAGCCAAATCGAATGATGATGTTTTCCCAAATAAACTTGATGACTTCATCTTCTCGTGTGTGGACAGAGGGACTGCTTCTACCCACTTAGTGAAATAATCCGTTGCGACTAAGAGATGTTTTCAATTTCCTGGTGCAGTAGGAAACTCACCAACAAGGTCGAGGGCCCATCTTTTAAATGGCCATACAACATTGTTGGAATGCAGTTCTAAAGCTGGAGCTCGAATTTGGGGACCATGACGTTGACAAGCATCTCATTTTCTTACTAGCTCGATTACCGAGCTTTCATTTTAGGCCAGAAGACGCCTTGGGTAAGAGCCCGGTTGGCTAGAGATCTTCCTGCTGTGTGGAAACCACAAATTCCTTCATGTAGTTCGTGTGAGAATTTTCGAGCTTCTTTGTAAGATAAGCATTCAAGATACGGCCCTGTGACCAAAATCTTGTATAAGAGACTATTTTCGACGATGTAGCGTTTGGCACTATCAAGTACGCGCCTTCTTTTCGTGGGGTCATGAGGGAGTTCGCTGTTGAATTTGTTTTTGGTCCCAATATACTTGAGGAAAGGTCGTCTCCAATCGTCCTCATCTTCTTCAACGCTCCCAGTATTAACAGAATTTGAGCTTACGATGTTAATGTTGGGGGTTGATATTACTTCAATCTTGAGATACCGAGCTTCTGAGCCAAGGACTCTTGCGAGATATACGAAGGAATCAGAATGTCTATTTTCTTCCCGCGGTAAATGTTCGATATAAATTTTCTTGAATCTACTCATTCTGTTAGCTACTGCTACAGCGTAATCGATCATTTTCCCATTCTCCTGAAACTTTTCTGTGTAATGGTTTACAATGAGCAAAAAGTCTATATATACAGACAGTTCGGACACTCTAATCTCTAGAACCATATCTAAGCTGTGAATCATTGCCTCGTACTCTACTGCATTATTGGTGCCTCAAAATTTAATCGGATCGCCTTTTTAATTCTATTATTAGAAGGTGTGATCAGCACGATTCCGATGCCTGATCCTGTGGGTTCAGAGGATCCATCAGTTAGAAGATCCTATGGGTTTATCGAGTCGATCTACTTTTTGAGCTAATTCCAGGAACTTTTTAGTAAACGTCTCGAGTTTTTCTCCTGGCATCTATTTTAGGCTGAAAAAAGAATATAAGTTCTCTTCCTTATCTCTGTTGTGAGAGTAATTTTTAACGAAGAGTTCGCGTAACTGTTCGAAAGTCGTAATGGATCCCTCAAGCAGTGTGTAGAACCATCATAAGGGCTCTCCTGACAAGCTGGTAGGAAAGAGTTGGCATAGAATGTAGTTGGACGTGGAATGTAGGCCTAGAGCCTCCTGTAGCTCTTGAACATGCTCCACTGGATCAGCCCCTTTATACTTGTAGATCTTCAGAGTGTGAAACCTTGTAGGGACCTCACCATCCAAGAGGTCTTGGGCGATCGGGCTCTTCTGTAATTTGTTGTGGATCCCTTTTGTCAACGTGTGGGCTTCAAATAATTCTTTGATCCATTTTTTGACATACTCCTAAGTGACATATTGTTGAGCTATGATGGTTGGTTGTGTGACACGTCCTTCTCCAGGGTTGTGGTCACTACTCCCTTTACTTAGACGTTCCTTCGCCGGGACTCAAACTCTTTGCGGTAGTTTTTTAGTTTGTCTGGCTCTCACCAGGTCGCCGTCTATTTCCTGTCGGATCTCCTGGATCAGGGCGGGACCCATATCCTGTCGTTGACGGTTAGATCAAAGCACACCTCCCGCGTGAACGCCCTTCGTAGGAGGCCCTATTCTGTCATGAACAGAAATCTGCGACCCCTCAGGTAATACGGCTTTATTCTTTTGGGCGGGGACCTACTGACCTTGTAAGACCTTTAGCGTGTCCTGGATACTCGCGAGTTATTATTCCAGGGTTGCACGCCTTTCTATTTCTGAGTTCAGAGTGGCCCGCAGGTCTGCTAAAGCTGCGTTCTCTTCCACTTAGACGATCAACGTGCTTTGACCTGGAGGTGACATTCTGAGAAAAGGTGATCAGTGGCGTTTGAGAAAATAGGTTTGAGAATTTTGATTCCCACAGACGGTGCCAAATGTAATAGCCTAATTCTGGAATACGGACTTAGCCTTTACACCAAATATATTTAGAGCGTTCAAGAATAATAAACAGTGAACAACAAGACGGTCTAGTGTGGAAAATCTTTAAATAGGTTAAAAACCATGACCTCTCCTGAGGATTTTTAGAAAGTGATGATCTTATTGAGATTGCTAGTATATTACAATGAACGACTTGAGAATATAGGATGATAGAGCATGAACTTTTCTACGATGATCGTTTTGTTCCTAATCTGTAGTTCTCCAGGTCTTCTTATAGGTCCTCTAATATGACCGTTTGATGGCCATAAAGTTCATTAATGATGGACGTTACAAAGTGAGTGCGAGATATTCTTGACCATGTTGTATAACTTTTTGACTCTTGTTGTTGTACAACGGCTCTATTGCTGACGCAGGTCGAGCTGCTGGTGCAGAGGTCGAAAGTGATGTCTCGAACTGGGGAAAGTTTGGCAGGTCAAACTGCTGGTGCCGAGGTAAAAAATGATGTCCCAATCTGGGGAAAGTTTGGTTACGTCTTTAGTAGTATTTCCTGTATGCTGATGAGATCGAGGGCGAGGTTTGAGTCTGAGATACGAAATAAGCTATTACAAGACGGCTCTCAACCAATAGCATGAGTAATTGCTAGGGATGAGTAGTATTGGTTGAGAAACTCGTTCCTGACATGTTTGTGATTGTGTCTCGTGCTCTGTTGTTGAGGTCGAAAGTTCGTCTGTAGTTCGAAGATGGAGCATGAGCTCGTGATGCGGAATAAGCCACTATATATATATATATATATCAAACTCAACTTCTCAAAACAAAGCTTACTACTACAAAAAAAAATCTCTAAACTATATAAAAAAAATAAAGTAAAAAAAGCCTAATTTTTTTTTCTTCGCACAGGGTCTTATAAAAGCCAGGGCCGCCTCTGGTACATGTTGGTGGTGAATCGAACTAAGGACTTTTGCTTCTTTATCAAATTAAAACTTTAGAATATTATCAAATATATTTTGACAAAAACACTAATCAGTTAATTAGAAATAATTAAAAACATGAGAGAGAGACATATGCATTACTTCTCTACAATGTTGCAAGGCTTAGTGTGGGCGGGTTTTAATGAGGGCTAGATTAAGTGTGAAAGGGCTGGGCTAAGGGCTACAACATATTAGACCTTGGCCCCACCCTATGAGTTGCAATGACGAGTCAACTCAACCATTATATGTTCAAAGTATGACTTTAAATGGCTGAAACCCTAATTTGTAAGGGCATGGTTGGGCCGGGGCCAAGGGCTAAAGGGCTGTTTTCGCAGGCCTACGTAGATCATGTGGATCGGTAACCACTCAAATCTAACATCAGACGCGTGATCGATAACGAAACAACCCGTGTGTAACTTTTGGACTCAGGCCGGGTTGAAAATAACATTTTAGGTTCGAGTCTAAAAACGGATTCGGATCACAACACTACAGAGTCTGGTGCGGAGAGAAGACAAACTAACTGAGCTTCAAAGAGGAGAGAGTGATTTTCTCTAACAACAGACTTTATAGACCTGTCCTTATCGTCCCCAATTTCTTCAATCACAATCCCAAACCCTAATTTCCCAAATCGAAACCCAAACCAAAATCCCCAAATCCTCACAACAGATCTCTTTCCAATCCATCAATGGAGGACGAAATCATCGACGATAACCAAAGCGAGAGCAGCAATTACACCTCAGAAGATGAAGGAACCGACGATTACAGACGAGGAGGTTATCACGCAGTTCGAATCGGCGATTCTTTCAAATCAAATCGTTATGTTGTTCAAAGCAAGCTCGGTTGGGGACATTTCTCTACTGTTTGGCTCGCTTGGGATACCCTATCCTTGGTTCGTCTCTTTAAACCCTAATTTGATTCAAAAATTTGATTTTTACGATTTTTTTTGATTTTTTTTAGTGGTTTTATAGAGATATGTAGCATTGAAAGTGCAAAAGAGTGCGCAACATTACACCGAGGCGGCGATGGATGAGATAACGATACTTAAACAGATTGCCGAGGGGGATGTTGAGGATAAGAAATGTGTTGTGAAGCTTTTAGATCATTTTAAGCATTCCGGGCCGAATGGGAATCACGTTTGTATGGTGTTTGAGTATTTAGGTGATAATTTACTTACGCTTATTAAGTATAGTGATTACCGGGGAATGCCGCTTCATATGGTGAAGGATATAATTTATCACGTGTTAGTTGGTTTGGATTACTTGCATCGACAGTTGTCTATTATACATACGGATTTGAAACCAGAGAATATTTTGTTGTTGTCTATGATTGACTCGATGAAGGATCCTGTGAAATCGGGGGTGCCTCTCGTTCTTCCAAGTAGTAGTGTTAAGGATAAAGCTGTTGTTTTCGAGTCTAATGTGGTCAAAGATTCGAAGAGTTCTAATGGGGATTTGACGAAGAGTCAGAAGAAGAAGATTAAGAAAAAAGCAAAACGGGCAGCTCAGGTTTGTGTGGGTAAGGAAGTTTCAGGGGAAACAGAGGAAGAGGAACCAATTGTAAAGGCGTACGATGCTTTGGATTTAGTTACTAATGACAATTGTGGCGACCGTTCTGCGGAAGATCAAGCGTCGAGTTCGAATGGCAAAGGTGTTTCGGAGAATGCTGACGAGGTGAAGGATAGTCAGCCAGAGAATCAGGGACGTAGGAGAACGAGCCGCTCCACGAGAAAAAAATTATTGCAGTCTGTTGATCTTAAGTGTAAGTTGGTTGACTTTGGAAATGCATGTTGGACTTATAAACAGTTTACTAGCGATATTCAAACAAGGCAATATAGGTGCCCCGAAGTCCTCCTTGGATCTAAATACTCTACATCAGCAGATCTATGGTCCTTGGCATGCATTTGTTTTGAGTTGGCAACTGGTGATGTTCTATTTGATCCTCATAGCGGCGACAACTTTGATAGGGATGAGGTATGGTCTCTCAACTTTTTCTCAAACTATTTTAAGTTAATCTTTCTTGTGCTCTAAATATTAAATATTATATACTCCATGACTCCTAATATTTTCTTGCCAATAAGTCCTCTACTAACATTCTAAATTACAATATATGAATAGTTAGGGCAGTATTTAATCTAATACTAGGGTGGAGAGTGGCAAAATATAAAGACTTTCATAAAACAGAATTAATTCTCATTGAACAATCACAACATACATGAGGTTTAAATAAAGCTTCAAGAGGAAGTTGGAGTAGTTACCGAGGTCAGAATAACTATTTATAATGTGTAATAGAGTAAGTACATTAAGTAACATCAGATTTCTATCTTAACATTTCTCCTGAAACTCGCGGAGATTAAAGATCTTTGTGAGTTTGTTGAACTTGATACTTTGAAACCACACTTTTAAATGAAATTTCTTGTGAAGAGCTTGAGCACTGTTTTACTTTTAGGACAACCCATATGTGTAGAATAGATCAGAGCTTAAATTCAGAGGCTCAATGGGGCTACGAAGTTTTCTTGATCACTCAGATTCAGAGGCATTCTTGCGCCGAGATTGGTTTAGGCGATACCCGAAACCCGTAAAATATGCCCAAAAGAAAACACAAACAAGGTCGAGTTATGTTTGCGTGCCTTATGGGGTTGATACACAAAGTCGATTTGTGTTCGTGGGTCACGAATATTGTGCTGAAGTCCGAGTCATACCAGATAACACACGTTTTGGATACCTTATATCTCTTACAAACAATGGGCAGGGCATACATACAGTTAGGGCTGAGCATGGGTCGGTTCGGGTCGGTTTTCGACCAAAACTCACCGAACCGACCTGAATCGTTCCTGAATTTCGATCCGAAACCGAACCGATTTAGATTTAAAACCAACCTGACCCGAAATATTTATAAATAAACCAAACCAAAACCGCCTATTTTCGGATCAGGTCGATGGGTCCGGTTTTCAGACCTTCTCAACAGTAAGAATAGTCAAGTATAACAAGGACAAATGCATTTAAGATTGATATGTGCATCTGAGATGTAAGATTAGAAGGAGCTGTTATTCTCAAGAAGAGAAATCATAGAGACGCCTCTTAGATGAATTCATTTGTCTTTGAGAGCTTGCACAGAAGATTTCAAGGCTGGGGATTACGTTGAGGGGAGATTCAGAAGGCTGTGTTGCCTAATGTATTTAGGGATTCGCGAAGCATGTAGATGGGACGAAGTTTACAGATGTATTTGGGAATTAGGGTTTCTGGCTTTTATTTGAAGTATGGGGTTTCTGGTTTAAGTTTGTGATGAGTAAAGAAAACTTTCTCCATTTTGAGATATGAGAAAGAGTCTCTTCAATTACAATTATTACAACTTTAAAGGTGATGAGGTGTACACAAGAAAAGAGAGCAAAGTCAATAAACTATGGTTGAAATTCTTAACTCTGACATGTGGTTAAACATAAATGCAGATAAAGTAAATATAAGTCGGTTCGGTTTTAGTGGTCTATAAATATATCAAACCGAAAACCGACCCGACCCGACCTTAGTCCGTTTTTGTATTTTAAAACCGAACCGGACTACTGCAAAAACCGATCCGCTCGGTTCGGGTTGGTTTATCGATTCGGCCGGTTTCTTGCTTACCCCTACATACAGTGACAATGCCATGTGTTTGCTGACATGGTGGGCAAAACTGTTTCTTCATCTTCTTCTTCCTTTACTAACCCAGGCAAAAAATAGAGAAGACTGCAACGGGTCTTCAAAGGCAACTACTGCGGCAGATTGAAAAGAGACTCGCTAATACAGAATCCAAGTTCTCACCGAAATCCTTCGACGCATTGTCATACAGTGCAAAATCTCGTACCATCCTTATCTCCTGTAACTACTTTATATAATTCATCCCTATAATTATATATGATGCTTGAATTACTTCCCTTGTCTGGGCAAGAAATCCACTAAAATTGGGGCATCAGAAGTTCAGAGCAAAGGGGGTACTTTCGAAGTACTACTAATTTAGACAAAAAACTATATATACCCAAAATTCTAAATTTCAAAACAAGCAAAACATAAACAACTGACATGAGACTAATTAAAATCAACAGGATCGTGAAAATCCTAAAAAAAACTCAAAATATTATTCAGATGCTCGATTCTATGACAAGCAAACTCCATGAATAACAGTAATGAAAACTTATAAAGATGAATGCCATCAAGAAAACCAAAGAACTCTGGATATTGGTGATGGGTAATTACTCGAAGAAATAGACAAGACAATATAAAGAAAAGATTCAATCCCCTTGACATGAAGGACTATTTAATCTGGAACAATCTCTGCCAAAGAACTTATCACACATGGCAAGGAATTTAAGGAACCATAATGGTGGTCCAGCGACAATGGCGACACCGCCGCTGACAACCAAAAATTGATGATTGGAAAACTCGTTTAATAGATTCACCGCTTTGGTACCATAAATACTTTTATAAAACGGAATTAACTCTCATTGAATCAATCACAACCCACATTAGCTTTGAATAAAATTACAAGAGAAAGTTAGAGTAGTTACCCATTTGGTGGTGGTCGATATGGATACTAGACGCCTTACGAGCTCTATGGAAGGCCTGAGCACACGTGAAATACGCTTCTATATTTTTTTTTAAACTTACCAATTTAGTTTAATTCAAGTTCAAAAATTAACAACGGGACAAAGCTACAATTAAACAAAAAGAACAAAGAATTTCCCAAGTCCCAGCAAAGAAAGACCAAAAGCCCAAAGTAAAAAATATCTCCCGCTTCAAGTTCACCATTACGATTCAAACGAGGTCTCAATCATGTCTGCCGCCGTTTTACTCCACTAGAAAATGAAGGCTTTAATAGTAAAAAAAAATATCGCAATACATTCTAATGAGTTTTTGCGTTTCCAATTTGTAATATCCTTTCTAAAATGCAACCACAAAATGCCTGCTCAAGCAGATTAGTCAATCCAAATACTATTAAGTGAATGGACGAGGAAGATAAATGGACTCCCATCTCTTTTGCACCAGAAAAATAAGTGCAAACTAAAACTCTACTTTTACGAAGGTTGTCAATAATAAGAGTTCTATTTAAGGACAATCCAAGCTTAAAAGTAACTTTGCAAGGCAAATTGAGACCCTAATAATATTCTTTTTGTGAAGGCTATATGAATATTGTGGGGTGAATTCGAAAATACTTTCTAGAATGTCGTCACAGAGAACACACCTTAGAATCCATTAGAATGCATCCCACCTGATGCAAGATACGATACTTTTATAAATACATGTATGCAACTATCTATTACTGGTTATTTATGTGGAATTAGAATATTAAATGATCTGGGAGGAAAGGAAATAAAACTGGGTGACAATAGGGTTGGAAGTGGATGAAATGAGGATTATATTGGGTTAGATTGTTACATAGATGGATCTGAGATATGAGATAGTATTGTGCACGTACGCGAGTCTGCTGGTCTTTAGAGGTGATGGCTCAATGCAACGGAGCTAGAGATATAATTTAGGTGGTGCCAAATTAAGAGGGTAAAATTTTTAAGCATATCTGACTGCTCATATCTGGACCCCTTTCTTTGTATATTACAAGAAGAATCAACATTTTCCCTCTATTTTTTTGTGTTGTAACATGGAATGTGATTTTGAGTAGAGATGAATTAAATGCTGTGTATATTGACTGTCAATCTTATTTATTTTCTGTTGGTGCCTTGAACGTGATTTAGCAAAAGCTTTTAGTTGCTTCTGAAATCTAATTTGTTACTATTTATCTGTCTACAAGGTTTTACTTCTAGTATGAAATGTAACTGAATTTCATTTGTTATGGTTAAAATATAATTGATGTTGTTAACTTATTTTAATTACAGGACCATTTGGCGTTGATGATGGAGCTTCTTGGTATGATGCCACGCAAGGTAAATGGGCCATTGCTGCAACGCTATACCATGTCTTTTTCTTAAAAGTAATTTTATACCATTGATCAAAAGTTATGATGTATCATGGGCCTATATCTTTATTCTGCAGATTTAAGAATATCACTTTTTTTTTCCCAGTCGAGCTAGTTCTGATAAATTGACTATATCAATTCTCTAGCCAACGTATTTATCACATGGAAAGGGATATAGTGGCCAAAATATTGCAATCTATTTAAAATCTCATATTCCATATCTAAGGTTTATTCTTAGTGCAATATACCGTATATATATATATATATTGATAAATCATGATTTTTTTTCAAACCATGTTCTCTGAGAAGTATCATTAAAAACTTATGTTAACTTTCAATAATTTAATTTAATTTTCAGATTGCATTGGGTGGCCGCTACTCCCGTGACCTTTTCAACCGGCATGGAGACCTTAGACACATCCGCAGGTTGCGGTTCTGGCCCATGAATAAGGTGCTAATGGAGAAATACGAATTCAGCGAGCAAGATGCCAGTGACCTGGCCGACTTCCTGGTTCCAATACTAGATTTTGTCCCCGAGAAACGTCCCACAGCAGCCCAATGCCTTCTCCATCCATGGATCACTTCTGGCCCTCAGCTTCTTGAGCCTGCCATTCAAATCCAAGCTATCGACGTTGGTAATTCGGAGAAAACAAAGAGGGAAAGTGATGAAAGAGAAGCAATGGAGGTTGGAATGGGGAACATTGCTATTGATGGAACTCTGAAGCCTGTTAAAGAAGTTCAACGTAGTAAAAGCAAACCAACAAAAGGAGCAAGGTAGTATTATGAGCCCTCGCGTCTAAATTTTATCCCTGGGCATCTACTCTAGCGAGTTGGCCAGTAGACGTGAGATCCAATTTGCAGCCTTGATGAGTTTGACATGGTAAGTGGTTTGTTCAAGTTTTTGGTGAATTGGAACCATGTTTGAGATAGTTAGATTATGCAAGAACAATTTTTTTTTCTCACCTCCAATGAGCAAATTCACGTTTTTGTGTGTGGGGGATTCTTTAATGTATTACATACATATCCTGGAAATGGATAATATCTTTATTTTGTGTGAAGTTTGGCAGATGCAACTGTGCAAGTCTCCATAAATACAAGGCTTAGATTTTTACCATTAAAGTAACTTTTTATTTATGTGTAATATTTATCTTTGAAGGATTTGAAGCATAGTTGGTCATGGTGAGTCCTGAATGAAACTATCCATTTATTGCCGTATGGCATTTGAAGCCGCATCGTGATTTACTATGCTGAGGAGATTCCCTGATGCCCTGAGGCCACCTAACACCGATTGCCCTTCTCCTTCAGTGTAAAACTGTGGTTCTCTCCATATATCTCAGCCCAATCTGAAATTCTGAATGGTAAGAATTGGACTGCATTCATGATCCTAGCCATAAGCAGTGTTTGTTGCACTCCAATCACCCCTCACCAGTGTTTGTTGCACTCCAATCACCCCTCACCTTCAAGTCACCAAATTTGAACCGTTATGCTGTTTTGATCCAACATCTCGACCGTTGTCTATCACCTTCCGTGATATCACAAGAATCTGCGACGAAGCTCTAAGTCCTGCTCTGAGGCTGCAAGCATGGTCCCTTTTCCCACATCCAGCTTATCTATTTGCTGCTACATTACCTTTGCAATTAAAAAAAAAATCACCCGAAGAAAACACGAAGTGTTGTAAAGCATGATGTGTATTTAGCATGATGTGGATACATGCTTGATATGAGCTTTATCACATGAGTATGATGTGGGTTTACGAGTATAATGTGGATCTACATGTCACACATGCTTTTTAGTGGATGACCAATTTAATGTCATGTCATGCTTCCAAACGTGTATATATAGGCATCATCCCATTGTAATACATAATCAGAGAAATGAAATAAATTTCATCTCTTATATTATCAAAGCTTTGTTCTTTACTTGCTTCATTTGCCTACTTGCTTCCTTTTTATTTAACATGTTATTAACATGATGCTGCCGAAACTTTGAGCAAAATAAATCTCAACAAGCACGACGCTGTCAAAATACTATCCAAATTTATCAACAAGATTTAGATAAGCAAATCAAGTGAAGCACTCGACATTGAAATCGGTTCATCTTCTCTCATCTTTATATTCAGATATATATATTTACTTGAATATATTATAACAAGAAACTGTTTCTTATTATAGTATATGAAATATCGAATCTCACAAAGCTCGAGTTTGTTGCACTCAACTTATCAGGAAAACAAATTATCTTTCATGAATTATGGATGAAGAAATTCATCTTGAAGTGAAAAATCTAGGTAATACAATAAAAGTGGGAAATCAAGAATTCTTACAGGATCGTGCGAAAGCGCTAATATTCCTACGCCATCATTTTCACGAGAGTTTGAAATCTTACCTCACGGTGAAAGACCCGTTGATCCTTTGGACTAATTTAAAGAAGAGGTACGACCATTTAAAAATGGTCATTCTTCTTAAAGCTCGCCATGTCTGTCTTAACCTCCGACTGCAGGATTTTCAATCTGTTACGGAGTACAACTCTGCTATGTTCAAGATAAGCTCACAACTCTTACTGTGAGGAGAGACAATTACAAAAGTTGATATGTTAGAGAAAATATTTTCTACATTTAACGCCTCGAATGTGCTTTTTCAACAACAATATCGAGAGCGTCAGTTGCCAAGTATTAGGTATTGATATCATGTATCTTAGTTGCCGAACAAAATAATGAGCTTTTATTATCAAAAAGAAAAAAGAGAGGGTGTTTTAGTATTTACCCCCCCCCCCCCCCCATGTGCAAATATTGTGGTCGACCTCCCAACAGTCGGCTGAACGAAGCTTTGACTCTGTTGACCAGAATTGACTAAAACCTTATTTTCATAATTCCCAAAGTACCCTTTCAAGCTGACTAGGATAACGGCTAATTTTTTTTTCAAAAAACTAGTTGTTGGCTTCTCTCTCACACTTGTGTCCCCTCTCTCACTCTATCTATATATACATTCATCAATCTTGCCTCAACTAAACAATCTAAAACCTGAAGACATGGGTGGGGGATCCTCTGATAAGGTAATATCTCTCAATGAGTTTAAACTGAGTTTTTTTGGTTTTTTCAGTTTTGCCATTAAAACTTCAAACTGAAGTTTGGGGGGTAAAGACAAAGTTCAGATAACTATATGGAGACCAAGACTAATATATAAATCTTATTTGTACAGGTCCAGAATGGTCACTTTTGCTCAGAATTGCATCAAACTTCCAGTTGCCCTTGGATATATAGTACCAGCAAGAAGCCTGGATGCGGTGGGATAATGAAATTGAAGACTTCACATACTAACACAAACCCTAACAAAATATTTCTAAGGTGTCAATATAGTGAATGTAAGGGGTTCCAGTGGCTTTCTGATATAGTGAATGAGTCTAAATGTTCAAAGGAGGAGGTTCCAGAGTCATCTTTCAAAGGAGGATGCTTTGGATGTGGGGCATTTGGTCATTGGTGGAAAGAATGCCTATGTGGGGCCCCAATGAATCTATGCACTTCTAGAACTTAAGCAACCAAAGGGCAAAAGTTTCTTAAATGTATTAATATCGAGTGTAAGCACTTCTGTTGGCTTAGGGATGCCATGAAGGCTAAAGCTAAAACTGATGAACAAAATGTGAAGGTTTCTGTGACTATGTCTCTAAGTAAGTTTTGTTGAGAGTTTAAAGGCAAAACAAAACTTGGATGAATGTAATAAATATGTGCACTATGTTTCTAATATGTGTACTTCTCTAGTGGCTTACCCTATTTCTTCTAATGTCTGATGTCAATAAAATTTGGTCTAGAAGCATACATTTAAACCAGCCAAGTGACAATCCTGTAATACCTTCAACGTAAGCATTCTTCCCTAGTTTAAACCTACCAAATGATTGTATAAAATATAAAAAACACACAAAACCTGCAACTGTAAAGCCAGACTAAATAAAAGCAAGCATTATAATAACCTGAATTTTCAAAGATAGTAAAACCTGCAACTATAGAAAATGGAAAAAAGATAGCAAAACCTGCAGCATATCACTACCACCCTAAAATTTCATAGATAGTAAACCCTGCAACTTCAAACCACACAAACATGCACACAAACACTTTAACATAAATATACTACAACCACAACCATTAATAAAGAAGTTTAAGTCTTCAAGCATAAATTGTAATTGTGAGATTACACACCAAATTAGCATAAAAAGATGTAGTCTAGGTCTAAACTACCATAATCCCCCCAAAAAAGTAACTGGAAGCATCACACAAACAAAAAAGTACTTAGTCTTAAAACTCAACAAAATGAACTTCTAAGCTATACAAAGCCTCAAGGCTTGCAGGTCCTAGCTTGGTAGCTCTTCTTGTAAGGGTTTGTACCCCACTAGTTTTAGATCCTTAAGTTGAAACATTTGGTGTTATTACAGTCCTTCTTGTTCCTCTATCTTCTCTCACAATAGTTGTTCCAGTCCCTCTATCTCCCTTCACAGTAGTTGTTCCAGTCCATTTATCTCCCCTCACAGTAATTGTTTCAGTCCCTCTATCTCCCTTCACTATAGTTATTCCAGTCCCTCTGCCTCTAGCATTTACAGTTGTCCCCTTCTTAGCATTTACAGTTGTCCCCCTCCCAGTATTTATAGTTGTCCCCCTGCCTCTAGCATCTCTCCCAATTGGTGTACCATTTCCCCTCCCAGCATTTATAGTTTTCCCCCTCCCAGTATTTACATTTGTCTCCCTCCTAGCATTTACAATTGTCCCCCTCCCAGCATTTGAAGTTGCCACTTGCCCCTAGCATCTCTCCCAATTAGTGTACCATTTCCCCTCCCTCTACCACCTCTAACAGTTGTTATAGTTAGTAGAATACCAACATTTTGCATGTGTTGTGCTCTACTACATTCAGTATCAACTTTACTCCTTGTTCTTGTTTTAGCAGGAGGTCTTACCATTTTTGGAGGACCTTTGCATGTTTTTTTGTTATGTCCAAAAGCCCCATATTTGCCGCATTTCCTCTGCACCACACTCGTCTCATCTTCTCCTTTAATCCTCACATTTCTTAGCCTTCCAAGACCTCTGACTAATGGTGGGGGCAATACTGCATATAATGGTTGCAACATATAGTAAACACTTGATAAAATACATGGATATATGGCATGAATCAATGGCATATATAAAAATATAAAAATGTAGTAAACACTTTATTCCAGTCAACATATAAAATACATGGATATATGGCATGAATCAACATATAGTAAACACTTTATTTATTTTTCAAAACCCTTGATAAGAAAAATAAATAAAAATGTAACTTTACCTCATTCTAGTAAGATGAATCATCAATGGCATGAATTGCTTCTTTGTAGGTAGCCACATAAGAAGATACTCTATGGTATTCACTACAAAATCTGAGAAAGTAATAATCTAAACAAAGAGAAGTAAGTATTCAAACACAATTTCATTTACATAAAAAACCTAATAAATAAAAAGTAATCAAAGTAGGGCTAATCAAAGTAGTGCTTACTCAATCCAAGGTCTTCTCATTTTTTTTATTTGGCTCACTGCATGAGCACATGCCAAACCTACAACTTGCCACTCTTTGCACTGACATTCATGCCTATTAAGGTTAAACTTCCACCTTTGCCCATTTTGAGAAATTGTAGCAAATGATTGATCAATTGTGCCCTCAATCTTGAACTGTCCATACTAATTACACATTTTTGTAATATGTTCAACTGCCCTTGGCAACAAACCTAGAAATGAATAACTAATTAAGTGATCATTTAAAAAATATATTATAAAATTTATAAATGAATAAATAAAATTGTACTTTGTTGATCACATTCTGCAGCTTTGAGCCTCCTATCATCCATCAACTTCATAAGCATCAGGTTCAAGCATTCAATAGCCTCGTGCTGGGGATTGTCTCTAATATTGAGGATCCAATTGTTGAAGGACTCACTAAAATTGTTGGTAATATGTTCACACTTTGAACTAAAATCAAAGTGTGACCTTGCCCAATACGCATATGGTTCTCTATGCAACCACTCATATGCAGCAGGATCTGTCAATAACAACTCATCAAGAAATTTCTTCTTATCAGACTCATTGAATGACTTTGTAACTCCCCAAACTAACCTCTCCAAGTGTGTACCCTTGTGATACTTCTTCATGTTTTTGCACATATGTCTAAAGTTATATCTGTGATTTACATTAGGAAATATCTCACCAAAAGCCTCTATCAACCCCTTTTGTCTGGCAGAGATGAAGGTCAACTTGGCCTTATGTAAGTTTAGATGGGGCTGCAATATCTCAAGAAACTTCTTCCAAGTGTCAAAGCACTCAGACCTACAGAAGTAAACAACAATTAGGAATAGACCATTATTTTCATCCAAACCAATAATTGATAGACACACACCCCCATACTTCCCCTTCAAGAAACATCCATCTAAACCCAAGATTGGTCTGCATCCCTGTAAAAATCCTTTAATAGACCCCTTGTATGCTATGCAAGTGGCCATCCATTGGTTTGTAGCAAGATCAAGACTACAAGTGGCTATGCTGCCAGGGTTTGCAAGTAAGACTTGGATAGTTAACTCTGGCATAATGGTGTAGACCTCATCATAGGATCCTACAATCCTCTCCATGCAGATACCATGCATTTCAAGCTGTGTAATAGCTTATATCCACATCAAATTTAATACTTATTACCTCTTGAACATCAAATGGCCTTATTATCCTGACAATTCTAATTAGTTGTTCAACCTCATTAGCAACCCACCCTGCATTGGCTAACTTGTTGGAGTCCTCAGCCTTGCCCCTGCATGTGTGTGTCAGATTGTTTTTTTTTTTAACTCAAATGTATGACCATCACGTAGCCTTCTAGTATACGATAACTACTCACAGTTTTCACCATTACACTTGTATCTCAGCATATAGTCTTCATTTTTTATCTGATAGAATTCAAACTTATTTATAATGGCATATTTCCTGATGTACTGCCTTACCTCATAGATAGCACCTCAGAACATCTCAAACTTCAGTTCATTATATTGTTGAACATGATCCTTCTTCAACACTTCACTATCTTCAACACTAAAGATATGTTTTGTATCCCTTGCAAAATGTATCAACTCTTCATCTACTCTATCTATGTCCTCTTGTGTGGGCTCATCGTCACCATCTTGGGAAGTGTGAGTACTGTAATAACCTTCCTCAGCTTGTAAGTTATCTGGGTCAATCTCTGGGTTAGCCCCCACCCTGTTAGGCACTTGTGAAGTCTCACCAACTACAGAAGTAATCCCAATTTCTGGTGTCTCATCCACCTTATCTTCTTCTGTGATGATGATGTCACCATTACTATTATAAATGGCTGGCAACTCATCTAACTCCTCCTCAGGAAGATCACTATCAACCACTTCTTCCTAGATGATTTAGCTTGTTCACCCTTTCTCTTTTGTACATTCTCCTTTTGCTTTTGTTTTTGTTTTCCTTTTCCTTTTTCTTTATCTCCTCCTACAGAAGCCCCAGTCTTTTGTACTTTATCTTACTGCTTTCCTTTTCCAACAAGTTTGTTTGTGTCTTTTTTGTTATTTTTCTTAGTCTTTTCTACCTTTTTTCTTTGCCTTGGTTTACCACAATCAACAACTGGATTAGATGGCCTACCATTTTCCTGCTACTCAATAAAGTCACCTAGAACTGGATTAGATGGCCCACCATTTTCATGTTGCTCAACAAAGTCACCTACAACTGGATTGGATGAACCACATACCTCATAGACTGGGCCCCCAAATCCTAAACTTATATCAGGTGCCCTACATAACTCCTCAAACTCATCCAAAATATCATTCAAGGTCACATTGCCACTTTCACTTTCAATTGGTCCACTCATATCAGTACTTCTAGAATAACCATAATCCTCCTCTAAATCACTAGTTAACCTTTCCAGATCAACCTCAACATGCACATGGTAATGGGTTATATGGTCTACTCCATTATTCTCATCTAATACTTCATCATGTCTTTGGTTATTTAAGTAAAAGTGCACATCACCAACCCTTTCTACATTACTGTACTCCTACATTTCTATCAAGTCAGTATCAGTCTTCACATGGTAGTGTTTACCTTGGAAGAGGGTGTTAATATTAACAATATTCCATACTGGAATATCTTCTTGCAACTTACCCAAAGTCTCAAAGAAATACTCCATCAGAGTTATAATTATAATTTGGTCACCATCAACCTGATCATACCTATGGGAACTACCATTTAAATACAAGTCATGGGTGTACCCAATTACTTCCCAGGAATCCTGCCACTTCCCACCCCTGTGTAGTATCATATTCTTCGTACTCACCCTGATCAAATTAGGAAATTAACACCACCATTTAATGGTGCAAAAATGTAAAACAATTACAAACAAACCCTAATTTTATACAAACACTAAATTTTAAAAAAAAATGTAGACAAAAAAACATTTAATGGTGTAAAAATGCAGACAAAAAAACAAAATCCCTAAAATGCAGACAAAAAAATAAAATAAAAATAATTACAGACAACCCTAAATTGTCACCAAAACCTCAGACAACATCTTTTAAACCCTAATTTTATTTTATTTCAAATGTGTTCCCCACTATTGTGTTCCCCAAATGCATATAAAATGGAGAAATAAGGGTTTAAGAGAGAGAGAGAGAGAGAGGAGAAATTGAGATCCTTCTAGGAACGACGATGCTGTAAAGAGAGGGGCAATTGGTATCTTCAAGCAAGCTCACACCCTTCCTTTAAGCAAGTTCATTTAAGCAGATGGGGTGGGTTTCTTCAAGCAGATGGACTGGGTTTCTTGAAGCAGATGGGGTGGGTGTAATGAGATGGGGTGGGTGTAATGGGGGGAAGAAAAGCTTTCCCGCTCAGTTCTCTATTTGATCACAGCCCTTCAAGTCCAACGGTGGATGGTTGACATGTGTTGGGAACAAGGATACTTTGGGTATTATGAAAATAAGGTTCTGGTCAATTATGGTCAACAGAGTCAAAGCTCGGTTCAATCGACTATTGGGGGATCGACCACAATATTTTGCAAATGGTTGGGGGGGGGGGCAATCGCGAATATCCTTAAACACTAAGCTTGACCGGGTCCATGCCAGTGCTTGAAGCACTTACAAGTTCATTTTCCAGTCGTGGACGTGGATATGGACATGGCCGTGGCCGTGGTCGAGGACAAAAATGTCATGATGAATTTTATTGACCAAGATAATCAAGTTGGTGTCACCAACCTTGATATATCAAACTTCTTTATTGATCCAGAGATCAAGAGTGATAATCTTTTTAATGACGGCCATGACCGTATCAATTTGAGTTTTCCATTTTATGTTCTTTTACTATTTATCCTTTTTATAAACCTTTATTTTGGTAAGTATTCTTATGTATAAACTTAATTGACTCATTCTATCTCAAGATGTATGTTAAATATGTGTGCCTAGTTGATAGTGCAACAACACATAGGATCCTTCGAGATAAAAAGTATTGCTCTACCTTGACATTATTTGTAGCCAAGGTCAATACTAATTCCGGAATGTCTGATCTTACTGAAGGCTCTGGTAGAGTTGATATCATACTGCCAGGTGGTACAAAAATCCATGTTGACGATATTTTATACTCAACAAGATCGAGGAGAAATCTATTGAGTTTAATGGATATCATTTTGAGACCATATCAGAAGATAATGTATAATATCTATATATTACTTCATTTGTCCCAAACCAGAAGTATATTTTAGAAAAGCTTCTAACTCTTTCTTCTGGATTATATTATACCATAATAACAATGATTGAGTCATATGCTGTAAGGAGCCAAAAGTTTAATGATCCACAATTTTTCATACTTTGGCATGACCGTCTAGGTCATCCTGGATCTTCCTTGATGAGTCAAATTATTGAAATTTTGCATGGACATCATTTGGCGAACAAGAAGATTTTCATTTCTATGCTTGTACAATTTGTTCCCAAGGCAAGTTAATTTTGAGACCATCCTCATCTAAAATCGTTGTAAAATCTCCAACATTCTTACAACAAATTTAAGGGGATATTTGTGGACCTATTCACCCTCAGTATTGACCATTTGAATACTTTATGGTTATAATTTATGCATCCATGAGATGGTCACATGTATGTCTCTTATCAACAAAGCATTGCTTTTTTGCGTTTCCTTACCCAAATCATTAGATCGCAAACATATTTTTTAGAATATCCAATTAAATCTATTAGGTTGGATGGTGCCGGTGAATTTACATCAAAAACCTTTGATGATTACTGTACTGTATGTCAATTGGAATTGACATTGAGCATCATGTTGCTCATGTCCATACCCACAATGGGTTAGCTGAGTTATTTATTAAACGCTTTCAACTGATGGCATGACCCATGCTTATGAGGAAAAAATTACCAGTATTCGCATGGGGATATGTCATTTTACATTCTGCGGCATTGGTCCGGCTTCGCCCCATAGCCTATCACAAGTATTCACCATTACAACTTGTTCTTGGCCACCAGCCAAATATCTCACATCTATGTATTTTTGGGTGTGCGGTACATGTTCCAATTACACCGTCACAACGTACAAAAATGAGACCTCAACATAGATTTGGAATTTATATTGGTTTTGACTTACCATCTAATATACGGTATCTGAAACCCATAACAAGTGATACTTTTATTGCATGTTTTACGGATTGTCATTTTGATGAGACAATCTTCCCACCGTTAGGGGGAGGAATTAAGCTTATTGAACGGTGTAACTTATGCTAAAAAATGATAAATATGTCTCATTTCGATCCACGAACCAATCAATGTGAAACTGAAGTACAAAGGATCAATCATCTTCATAAAGTTGCTTATCAAGTGCCTGATGTATTTATAGATATAGTACGAGTGACCAAATTACATATACTAGCTGCAAATGCACCAACAAAAATTGATGTCCCGGAAGGGCAACTGTCAAATGTGATAACAAATGAATCATGTAAAGTACATTTGAAGCATGGACGACCAACTAAAGATTTAGTTACTCGAAAGCATAAACATAAAGGGCAAATTAATCCTACGGATAGTAGCACTTTAGAAAAGGCTATAAAGGGAAAGATCCCTATTGAAAACTTTTATGAAAAAGCTATAAAATGATCCACAATTCTTGACCAAATAAACTCTAACAAGGATGAAGTCCTCAAAGATAATCATACCTCCAATGAGGTACATGTACATAAATGAAGAAATCTCTACAAATTATGCATGGTCAAAGAAATTGTGGAATCGCAAAGAAATAATTGCCGATAATATATTTGCGTTTGTAGTAGCTACATAAATCATGACTGATGGTAATATTTAACCACACATTCTTGATGAATGTCAAAAATAACATGATTGGCCAATATGAAAATCTGCAATATAAGCAGAATTTGATTTACTTGCAAAACGCAAGGTATTTGGACTTGTGGTCCTAACACCCAAAGATGTAAACCATTTTGGTTACAAATGGGTATTTGCGCAAAAATGCAATGAGAAAAATGAGATCGTTCGTATAAAGTACAACTCATGGCACAAGGTTTCCAACAGAGACCTGGGATTGATTATGAATAAACATATTCCCCTGTAATGATGAAATTCATTTCGATATCTCATTAGTTTGATAGTCTCGGAAGGACTTGACATGCATCTTATGGACGTGGTTACTGTATATTTATATGGAATGCTAGATACATATATCTACATGAAAGTCCCAGATGGACTTCAATTTCCCATAACAAAACCACGTAACATGTACTCAATTAAGCTTAAATGTGCCTTATATGGATTGAAACAATCCGGTCGTATGTGGTTCAATCGGCTTAGTGAATACTTGATTAAATATAGATATATCAATAATCCCATTTGCCCATGTGTATTCATTAAGAGAATAGAATAGAAATTTGCTATCATTGTAGTGTATGTCGATGATATCAATCTAATTGGAACTTCTGGAGAACTTACAAAAGCTACATAATATTTAAAGAAAGAGTTTGAGATGAAGGATCCCAGAAAAACTAAATATTGCCTCGGCTTACAGATTGAACATAGTTCGAATGAAATTTTGGTCCATCAAGCTGCATATACGTACTGAAAAGGTGTTAAAGCGCTTTAACATGGATAAATATTTTTCGTTAAGTTCTCCAATGGTGGTCAAATCCCTTGACCCCAAAAAATATCTATTTTGTCCTAAAGGGAACAATGAAATACTTCTTAAATCTGAAGTACCATATCTTAGTGCTATTGGTACCTTATTATACTTAGCTTAATGCACTAGACCTGACATTGCATTTTCAGTTAATCTGTTAGCTAGGTTTAGCTCAACACCTACTCAACGACATTAGAATGACATCAAATACATTTTGCGTTATCTTCGTGTAACAGCTGATAAGGGTGAATTCTACTCAAATAAATCAGCAAATATTGGTTAATTAAAGGGATATGCAGATGTTGGATACCTCTCTCATCCACACAAAGCTTACTCATAAACATGATATCTATTCACATGTGGAGACACCACAATTTCTTGGAGATATATAAAGCAAACCTCGATAGCTACTTCCAATCACTCAGAGATACTTGCACTTCATGAAGCAAGTCGTGAATGCATTTGGTTAAGACCTGTGGTACATCATATCCATAGTACGTGCAAATTACCTTCTATTACAAGCCTCTCAATGGTTATTTACGAAGACAATGCCGCTTGCATTGCACAAATAAAAGAAGGATGCATTAAGGGTGACATAACCAAACACATCCCACCTAAGCTCGTTTTATACACACAGGAGCTGGGGAAAAATTATGATATCAAAGTTCAACAGATACAATCAAGTAAAAATCTAGCTGATATATCTACAAAATCTCTACCAACGTCATTATTCAAGAAAAATGGTATACAACATTCTTAAGGTATGAACTCGAATTTATGTTCGTGGAAGTTCATCGTGTCGAGTAAAGGAGGAATCCAGATGGAAGTTGGGTGATAGGAAGAAAGTCGGGTGATAAGCTTCAGATCCGGATTTCCATCCTAACCTTGTTGAAAATAGACCAGTAAGATTCGGATACAATTCGGATGGCCTTATGATCAGGATTTGCATTCAGATGGAAATACTTAGAGGTCATTTCGACCATTGGTTTTGACTTTTGATCCGTGTTGATGTAATAAGTCTCCCAAGTATATAAGGGAGACTTAAAAGTATTTATTAGCTACTCTTGGTGAGATCTTTAGTGAGTTTAATTCTAGAGAGAACTAGGGTTTGAAAGACTCCATTAAAGCTTGAGGAAGCTTGGTGAGATTGTTTGTAACCTATTTGATCATAGTAAATTGTTTGCGGGGAGTGGTTTTTTTATCTGTAAGGGTTTTCCACTTCCTTCCTTCAGGTAAATCCTTTTGTCATTTATTATGTTCTTTGCTGATTTATTACTCGTTCGGCGATTTCTGCGATTCGTTCTTGTCGTAAAAAAGAGACTAGCTACCTCAATTCTCAATAACTGGTATCAGAGCGCTTATTATAGGGCTTGTGTGGTGAAGAGCGATGGTCGACGAAGAGAAATTGAAGATTACAAAGTTTAATGGCTTGAATTTAAGAGTGTAAAGGTTGCATATAAAAGATTATCTCTATCAAAAGGATCTTGATTTACCACTAGGTAAAATTGAGATGAAGTCGGAAGATCATAATGCTGCAAAGTGGGCACGATTGGATCGCAAGGCGCTTGGAATCATTACGTTGGCACTATCATCTCAAATTCTACATATGGAACCGTCTGGGGTAAATAAGGTACATCTTTTACGTCGTTTGTTTACTTTAAAGATGAAAGATAATGGTAGTGTGCAAGCTCATATTAGTGAGTTTAATACTATTCATGCTCAACTTGAATTTGTGAAAATCACTTTTACCGAGCAGGTGAGAGCATAGGCTCTTTTGGAGCAGATGCTCGAGAGTTAGGAAGGGTTTATTACAGCTATGAGCAATTCATCGAGGAAGAAAGACATTAAATTTGACATTATAGTATTTTTGATTATGAGTGAAGAAAATAGGCGTAAATCATATGAACTCTATTTGAGTTAAAACGGCAATGCGTTGAATATCGAGAAAAGATGGAGGTCTTATAGAAAGGGGCCAAAGAATGGAAGGGGTCAAGGGGAAAGTCCAAGCCACTTGGTGCGTGTTGGACTTGTGGAAAGAAGGGTCACTTCAGGCGTGATTGTAGTTCTTCTAAGAAAATTAATGATAAGGAAGAAGATACAATGAACCTTACTGAGGAGGTTAGTTCTTATGAGGCTCTACTTCTTTCGTGTGACGATGTCAATGAGTCATGAATAGTTGATTCGGGTGCCTCATTCCATACTACTGCAAATATAGGTTTCTTAACCAATATTGCTAAAGGTCACTTATGTACGGTCTTCCTTGAAGACAAGAGTGCGTGTAATATTATTGGAAAGGGAAACGCTAGGTTAAAGTTGCCTTCGAGGGCGACGTTGGTTTTGAAGAATGTGTGACTTGTACCCAAATTGGGATGTAACCTTATCTTGGTTAGCCAATTGTCGGATGATGGTGGATATGTAAGCACCTTTGGTGATAATTTCTAGAAGGCTACAAAGGGAGCTATGGTAGTAGCTCGGGGATTAAGACAAGGAACGTTGTATGTAATGCAAGACATAATTTCCCCTATTTGTGCAACCATTCCGGGGATTTATACAAGTACTTGGCACAAACATCCCGGTCACATGAGTGAGAAAGGGATGAAGATGATGGTTAATAATAGAAAGCTAGCTAGAGGATCTTGATGAGGTTGATCTTAAGTTTTGTGAAGAGTCTGTTCTTGCGAAGCCGAAGAAGGTTAGTTTCAAAATAACCGGAAGATCAAGGAAACCTAAAAAACTAGATTTTGTTCATACAGAAGTTTGGGGGCCAACTAAGGTGTCTTCTCTTGGTGGTTCTCATTATTATGTTACTTTCATCAATGATGCTACTCGTAAATACTTTGTGAAGAACAAATTGGATGTGTTTGATCAGTTTAAGAAGTGGGGGGCTCTAGTTGAAAATAAAATCGGCTCGAAACTAAAGTGTCTTAGGTCGGATAACGGGGGCGAGTACTGTAGTGACGAGTTTGAAGATTTTTACGAATCAAATGGGATTAGGCATAATAAACTATTCTCAGAACATTACAACAAAATGGTATTGCAGAACGCATGAACCAAACCATAAACGAAAGAGTGAGGAGTATGAGACTCAATGCATGATTGCCAAAATGTTTTTGGGCAGATGTGGCTAGTTACGGCGGTGTACTTGATTAACAGAGGGCCTTCAACGACTTTGGGATTTAGATTACCTGAAGAAGCATAGACCGGTAAAGAGGTAAACCATTCTCACTTGCGTATTTTTAGTTGTACCTCATATGTGTTTGATAATTCAGATACAAGGACAAAATTGGATGCAAAGTCAACGAAGTGTATATTTATTGGATATGATGGTGATGAGTCTGGGTATCGATTTTGGGATGTGAAGAACCAGAAAGTCATCCCGAGCCGTAATGTTACATTCAATGAGGAATTTTTGTATAAAAACTTCAAAGTACTTGTGGAAAGGAATCGAAGTGAAGCAGTGGAAAGTACCGACATTGAATTTGAACCCTCTCAATTGGTTGAAGAAGAAGTCATGGTTAAGTTCGATGTACTGGATCAAGACGAGGAGCCAAATGATCTAGACATTCTAATAACACTTTGAAATGAGCCAAGAAATGCAAAAACTTTGGTTAGGTACGTTAACTCCTTACATCACTTATTACTTACGGATGGTGGTGAACTTGAAAGTTACAAGGAGGTTTTAGATGTGGAAGCCAAGAGTAAGTGAGAGCTTCCTATGAATGATGAGAGAGAGTCATTGTCAGTAAATCGAACTTGAGATTTAGTTTGATTACCGAAAGGGAAGAGAACAATGCACAACAAGTAGGTATACAGACTAAAATAGAAGTCTGACAGTTTAAGGAAATTCAAGGCTAGACTTGTGGTGAAAGGCTTTCAACAAAAAGAAGGTGTTGATTTTTGTGAGATCTCTGCTCCTGTTGTGAAGATATCTATTATTCGGGTTGTGATGAATATAGTTGCAATTGAAGATTTACATCTTGAGCAGCTTAATGTCAAGACAACATTTCTTCACGACAACCTTGATGAATAAATTTATATGAAGCAGCCAGAAGGGTATTCAGTTAAAGGGAAAGAAGATCTAGTATGTCGGCTCGCGAATAACCAATATGGTTTGAAACACGCGCCGATACAGTGGTATTTAAAGTTCGATCAATTCATGCCCAGAAATGATTATTCAAAATGCAATGCGAATCACTGTTGTTTTATCAAGAATACGGGAAACTCATATATCATTTTACTTTTGTATGCAGATGATATGTTGGCAGCAAGTGCCGACATGGGAGAGATTGTCAAGTTGAAGGAAAAACTATCCCGGGAGTTTTCTATGAAGGACTTGGGTGTTGTAAAACAATTTCTTGGTATGAGTGCTACATGAGACAAAAAGTAACGAGAATTGAAGTTATCTCAAGCTGAGTACATCAGCAAAGTACTTAAGTAGTTTAATATGGATGGTTCTAAGGCTGTTAGTACACCATTGAGAGGTCACTTTAAATTGTCAAAGCATTATTGTCTGAAGACACAGAAGGATCGTGATGAGATGCGGAAGGTTCCTTATCAATCAGCGGTTGGTAGCCTTATACACGTAATGATTTGTACGAGACATGCCAGATATTGTCCAAGCAGTCGGAGTTGTTACTAGGTATATGAGTAATCCAGGCAAGGAACATTGGAGAGCTGTAAAATTGATACTTAGGTATCTAAAGGGGACTCAAGATATGGTATTATGTTATGGGGGTTCTCAGTTATGCTTACAAGGTTTCGTTGATTCTGATATGGCGGGTGATATTGATAGGCGGAAGATGACTAGTGGTTTTGTATTTACATTGGGAAGCGGAATGGTTACATGGGTTTTGAGGCTACAGAAGATTGTAGTTTTGTCTATGACGGAGGCATAATATGTTGTGGCTACGGAAGCATGCAAGGATATGGTTTGGCTCAAATGGTTGATGAAAGAGCTTGGTAAAGAACAACTTCTTCCTAAGTTGTATATCTATAGTCAAAGCGCGATATACTTAGCAAAGAATGTGGCTTTTCAATCTATGACCAAGCATATTGATATTCGATATCATTATATTCCCTCGCTCCTCAAGGACGGTGTATTGAAGCTTGTGGCGATTCATACTGATGTTCATACCTTTAAGAAGTTGATAACATGTATAACTTTTGTGAGTCTTCATGATTGAAGGTCCGAGTAGTGCAAACAATTCATTTGGAGATCTGGAGATGGGTTACGGTAGATTCGATTTCAAGTTGGAGATTGTTAAGGTATGAACTCGAATTTATGTCCGTGGAAGCTCATCGTGTCGGGTAAAGGAGGAATCCGGATGGAAGTCGGGTGATAGGATGAAAGTCGGGTGATAAGCTTATGATCCAAATTTCCATCCTAACCTTGTTGAAAACAAACTAGTAAGATCCGGATGCAATCCGGATGGCCTTATGATCCGGATTTGCATCCGGATGGAAATACTTTGAGGCCGTTTCGACCATTGCTTTTGCCTCTTGACCCGTGTTGATGTAATAAGTCTCCCAAGTATATAATGGAGACTTAGAGTATTTCTTAGCTACTCTTGGTGAGATCTTTAGTGAGTTTAATTCTAGAGAGAACTAGAGTTTGAGAGACTCCATTAAAGCTTGAGGAAGCTTGGTGAGATTGCTTGTAACCTATTTGATCATAGTGGATTGTTCGCGGGGAGTGGTTTTTTATCCGTAAGGGTTTTCCACTTCCTTTCTTCGGGTAATCCTTTTGTCTTTTATTTTGTTATTTGTTGATTTATTACTTGTTCGGCGATTTCAGCGATTCGTTTTTGTCGTAGAAAAGAAACTAGCTACCTCGATTCTCAACAAGCATCGGCATGAGATACTGATCTAGTTGACATCAGGAGGAGAATGTTTCCAAGGGTAGTATTCTCACCGTCGTATTACAGGACAACAAGCGCACTGCACTCTTTTTCCTTCGCTAAGGTTTTATCCCACTGGGTTTTCCTGGCAAGGTTTTATCCCACTGGGTTTTCCTGGCAAGGTTTTAACGAGACCGTATTGGCGCGTCCATACCAGTCCTTGTATTCAATTTTTCTTTTGCCAAAGTTTTTTCCCACTAATTTTCCTGACAAAGTTTTTATTGAGATACATATTAGACATCCAAAGGGGAGTGTTGTAAAGCATGATGTGGATACATGCTTCATATGAGCTTATCACATTAGTATGATGTGGATTTACAAGTATGATGTGGATCCAGATATCACACATGCTTTAGTGGATACCATTCATGCTTTAGTGGATGACCAATCAATCTATAAATAAATGCAGGCAAAAAGATTTTGCACGGAATGCATTTTATACGAAGATGAATCAGCATTTATTCAGGTTTTAAATAGAAGCAGTTTGTTTTGTTGGCCGACTTTCATCTTAGATTGTTGAGAATAGAGGGTTTAAACCTCCTTAGTTTGTCATTCTGTTTGTCCAAATTCCTTAGTGATTAAATCTGAGTTTAACAGACGAGGATAACGGTTGTGTACAAATGAGAATGGAGACTGTATATTATGATCATACTACTGCAACAGAAATATATATCTGATCTGATTAACTAATTTCATTACACTAATAGCAAAGACGTAAATAATTTGACAGTAGCAACGGGGAAGCATCATGCGCAAAAGACTGCTAACTGAAAAGCATGAATGATAAAATCATAGTTGATAAAGGAACCGAGATGTTATCATCAACGAAATTCGTAGTAGGGAGGGACTCTATGGCTGTTGCTATCAAGGTCACAAACGCTAGTCTTTCCAATGTCAGACCCCAATCCAACTCAAAGTACCCCAGAACTGAATAATAGTAGAGCATCCTACAAGGCAAATAGACATTTTCAGAAAATCGTAATCACCTACAAGCTAAGCAAACAGGATTTAACAAAATTTACCCAGTGGATATTACGAAACCGGATAAGAACATGGACATGCTACCAGCCACACTTTTCTGTTTGTTATGAGGAAGCTTTACTGACCCAAATCTTCTCCCCATGATATCGGCAAATCCTAAAACACCATGTCAAGGAAGAGCAATAACACAAAACCTGAAATAGCAGAAAAAATGAGATAGACGGGCATTACCATCACCACCACACATCATAGCCAATGAGATCACCCCAACAGGAGACTCACGCCAGAATAGGATGGCACTAAGAATTAATATAAGAACATAGTAAAGAGGGCCTCTTAGTAACTCCCTGCAAATACAAATATATTCAAGTTACAGTACTGAGAGAAGGAAAGTCTGGGGGAACTTATAATGGCAAGTGGAGGGATTACTTTGGGTTTCCTTCGCGTGTGACAGATTTCACGAGACCTTCATCAGGGGGAATTAGTGATAGACCGTTGATCACAAGCCTTAAGCAATTCAAAAGAGGAACAAAAGCAGCAAAATAACGAGCCTCACTCGAGGTGCTATTCTAGGACCAAAATACATAACTGAATTAGCAAGTAAATTGTGATTGGTAGTCTTATAGAGGCAAACAAATATTAAAAAAAATGAGAATGGTCGGGGTCTGTTACAGGCCTCCTTGCAGAAGTAATCGGGCAATATGAATCCAGGGTGAACCCCTGGTTCCATACAAAAAGAAGAAAATGAGAAATGAATACCTGAAAATTGGCCAAGAAATCAGGAAAAGCAAACCGGATAGTATATGGACCACTTTTCTGCTCAAATTCTGTTATAAACAAGATTGAAAAAAATAATTGTTACAAAAACATACACAAGTATCATACTATAATTCTTAATGAAGTGTGGTCTATTTTTAGCATAGTAGCATCTCCAGAATGTGGAGCTAGAACAAATTTTAATGTGCTGTGAAAGTATTTTATTAAGGTCTAATGTAGAGCACTCTTCTAAAGAGCATCCAAGAATAGCCTTCTTACTAATAAACTAAGCCCATGTTGTTTTGGAGCTCGACTTAATCGGTCATGTTGTAAAGTCCGTTTCTGTCAATGTGATCCTTATATGGAAAGGCTACCGGCGTCATGGAGTTGTTGCACCTCCAAATTCGAAACAAAGAGTTAAGGATTTCAATGTTACTTTCAGGGATTTGCACAATTTTTTTACCCAAAACCAGAAGGGATATTGCTCATGGCAACTTACAAACACTTCTTTAGCCATTATCACTTCGGTTAACTTTTCTTTAGCAAATATAAACTTTCAGCCACTTTTCTGTCCGAAAACTATAACGGGTGGCTTTGCATAAGTTTTGTGGATTCCTATTTCAGCTAGACATTTCCCGGTCAAAAGGCATGCCATGTGCTAAAACAGCAGGCCGAAACTGACTAGCTAGGCTCGCGCAGAGGAGCTTCTCTTCCCCATGATTATTTTTTTTGTAAACTCTTCCCCATGATTTGTTTAATATAACAAATAAAAGCAACTATAAATGTTCCTAGAAACTATTATTATCAAACTCTTCAGCTTAGTGATTTGTGTGTGCACATGTTAAAACACTCACAACCAATGGATCAGGCCGGCTGGAAGGCACCGATCTTAAATGAATATGTACTAAACATGTTCACCAGTTTCATAACTAAAAATAATAAATAAGAGGCTGTATTGATATATTTTACCTGTTGAATTAATCTTTGCTTTGTGAGATTATCGAAAACTTGGACTAGACCATAAGCCCCTACCGTCACCAGAGCTGTAGCACCCATGTCTTGCAAAAGCGCGCCGCTGTCCATTCCAGTACCAGCTGAAAAATGTAGTGCATATGATACCTTACAGGAAGCCAAATTATATCGCTTTGTTTTCACATTTGGGATTGAAAAAGAAGGAATAGAATGAAGCTTGCGGGGCAGTCGACGATGGTGCGAGATAGATAAGAGGTTACTATTTCTTGAGTGGTGAAGAGAAGGTGTGTAGGATAAGAGTGCAGTTATTGTGGTTGTTGCTCCTCTTGGGCTCATGTTAGAAGTTGTTATTATTATTATTAAGAACTATTTCACATGTATGTGGGTTATGTTCATCTTTCTGGGTTTTTTCTTTCGTATTTGTTCACTTCAGGTGGGACCCTTTTTCACAATGGTTAAACTGGGAGCTGGAGCTTTGAAATTCAGAGCACTAACTCGCATTCTCCAGTATTACTCTGGGCTTTTATGAGGATGAAGAAAAGAAGAATCCTCCTAACTAAAGATGTGTCTATTTTCACTCTGGGCTTTTATGAGGATGAAGAAAAGAAGAATCCTCCTAACTAAAGATGTGTCTATTTTCAGGCGAGCAACTATGCAGACCTGTACTCCCTGCAAAAACTGTGTGAAAAACCACTTAAAAAGGGTTCGAAGATGATGTGCATTTCGAAATTTAAGAGGGTAGTTTAGGTTCCAAGCACAGAGCAAGTGTGGTTTGATGGTCTTATACATGGACGTTGGGATTCACACATTCAGCACCATATTACAGCTTAATAACCTTTAAAACAAACACCCATGTTAGTCTTTCCGGCTCCGTCAAAAGACTTCCAAACAGTTAAGTTCTGAAACAGTCAGTACTTCTATCAGGTAGGGGTTTTCTTTCTCTATTCCTCCCACATTCATACTTCTGGAGCAGTTCATACTCATTTCCATGCTGCTCTTATGTGTGCAGGTCTACAAATCACAGTTCAATCTACTGGGCCCGCTCCAACTATTGATCAGCTCTAGGTTTGTTATTGCCATATGACCACCACCTCGTGTGGGTTGATCAGATTTTACAATTTCAGGGGTCTCACAATGCATATAAAATTTTAAATATACTTCTAGGGTAGAAAGCAGGGGCTATATGAAACGAAAACAATGACACATTTTAAATATACTTAATTCATATAAAATTTATTTACAGAGTATTTCGGGTTTAATTCTTTCCCAAAATCGTAAGAATATTGAGCTAGACAAATGGCATACATTCTACGAGCACTTGATGATGACCAATGGACGGACATATGACATTCATTGTCTACTTATGGTGCCCTCAATTTATATTACAAAGTTATTCAAGCAAATTAAATTACAGATAGTATATCGTAATATCACCTGATAATTCTCGGAAAAATCTACAGTATCCTCCTTGCCCTGAGGTAAGTATACATGAGAAAAAAAGCTGCAACAGCGCCCACTATTATCCCAGATGTAGTTAGCCAAAATGCAAACTGCACCAAGAAAAATGGTAAGAGCAATTAAAAGACCCGATGCAATGACAAAATGAAACTATTAGAGTTAAGAGAGCATACCACATGTTCTTCAATATAGGATCTCAAGTTCATTCCAAATATACCTACAATGGAGGACAAGAAGATTTGTAAAATTAGATTTTGGAATTTCAGGGGATTCATCTAACTATTGATTCCATCTAGGAGCCACAATTCAAAATAGTGAATTTTTATATATTTTTTGAAGAACTTGACTTTGAGTGAAGACATGATTGGATTATGTGGTGTATAAGAGATGTTATTTTTTCTTATTACAAAAGATTTGACTAGGGTTTGTTGTGGGGAAAGAAAAGTGTTTTAAGTTTATAAAATATACGGTTTAGTTTTTCTTTGATCTGCCATTGTTCCTTCCATCAGTTTAACACTTCTTACATGTCATTACTAACTTCCATAATCTATTTTCTTTTCTATCATCCTATTGTTGGTTTTGTCAAGCATTACTGGCGAACTTTTTCCACTTTGAATCAGAGATCCTGCAGTATCCTTGAACTGATGTAGAAGCAGATGTTCTATAAAAGTTACTGCAGTTATAATGTATGTGGAGTGTAGACGATACATTTGGAATGAACCAGGAGTGTTAGCCACAAAATGTCCCTTTTAAGCAACTTGAAAGTTGAAACACCTAGATAATGTGCCATAGTGATAATTAACTTGCATAATCAAATAAAAACTTCACAAATTATCGAAAGAGAAACTGCTACCAGAACAAAGAACAGTGAAACATATTTTATTGACAGCTTTAATTTTATGGGGTTGCGAAGAAGAAAACCTGCTATTAGAGCACCAACTGCAACACAGAATGCTCCAACCTGGAGAAGCAATTCCACCCTGCTAACCTCGAGCCTCCGTGAACTGAAAGATGATAAAGAAAATTCCATCACAATACAGCTCTGTGCCTTGACTCACGTCAGGATGTTTAAATACATTCATTTGTTAAAGCAACATATTTATAATAGTCTTATATACATATCCCTATACGATTAATTTATTTTTTGAAAAGAAAATCTATACTTAAAACAGTTTAATAAAGCTCTTGTCAGCCAAACCATGGTTCACAAGAAATTGTCCCCATTTACATACTTATACAATGTCAACAACATTAGACCTAATCGATCCAGCTAGGTATTCCTAAGTGGTATATTTGCTACTACTGATTGTAGGCATTTTAGATTGAAACTCCATAGAGAACTTGCAAAAGAAAAGAGAAAAAATAATGCAGGAAACAACAAATGAACCTTAGGTTGACAGCAATAGAGTCTTCCATTTCCCTCGCAGAATCAAGAAGTCTTTCTGCTTGACCATGACAAGATTCACACCTGAAAAACAGGAACTAGTTATGGCAATATATTTAACCAGCAATGAACTGTACAGTACTTCTTGAAGCTCTCTTGATACTTCAATTTAAAGAATATAATTTAAACGAGTGAAACTTTCAATGTAACTTGATTCAACAAAGGAAAAAAGTTCCAATGGGCTGCCTAACAGCTGCATACAGCTTGAAACTAGTCCTACAGCCGTTTAGCTGCTCCAGTGTACAAATTTTCTTTCCCTAAATTCTTAACAAAGCAAACATAATAGTGCAAATGAAATAGAGGAAAACCTTTGAAGATAGTTTTCAAGAAGCATTTCTATTTCTTCCTCCTCCTCTGCAAAAGCAAAATTCAAATGTAAATCATGTCCATATTAACCAATAAAACAGGAATATATATAGACTACATTTCACTATTAGGTAAACATAGCCGATAGAAGACTAAACTTTTATTTATGGGTAAAGGCATTACCTTCAGCAATCTGCTTTTCCATGGAAACAGAGCATTCCATGTCATCGCTTCCTTTCCTAATAGTGCAGTTTCTCCCCATGATACACATGCGGCGTATTTCATGAGGATCTTCCAGAAGATCAAGTAACATTTGTTTCAGCGCACCCGCCCGTGAACCCAATTCAACCTTCCCTTACAATTATCAAGGAAAGGATTATTACTCATAATGTAAGAAACTAAGAGGCGTGTAAATTGTTTATACATAATGGACCAAACCATACCAACGTTTGTTTACTTAGACGAAGTTCCTCCAATACATCTGCTGTCAATCGATTAGGCAAAACTTCTAGTAATGCTATAACCTACAAGAAAAGGACTGCTAAGTGAAACAAAAGGAACAGTTTAAGAAGTTTTTCATGTAAGCGGTCAAAAGAGTTGCTCGTTGAACATGCACTATTATGAAACAAAATGAAAATTACAGGACATCGTATATTTGCATATAAAGTACAAATATACGGACAAACTGAGCATATATCTATACATGTGGTTACGGAGTATAAATTATTTAGTTTTGATAGATTAGAATAATTTATGTAACCGAACAAACGAGAACATACTCACTATGTCCTGTTACTCACACGAGGATCCACATCCATTAATCTTTGTTCCAGTCGCTGTACCCGTGAAAGCAAAGCAGCTTCAACAACCTGACATACCATATTGCATTTCATCACAAAATTACAATAACAGTTACCAATACTGGTGCATAAACAAGCATCAGTCACGACATAAAAGCTTGAACCTCTTGAAATCGTGAAAAGTTACAAAAACTAAATGCAGATATTTTTTGTTCATAAAAGTAAGCTACACAAAGCCAAAGTTTAACTAACCTCAAGCTCAAACGGCATTGATGGCCCTCCATTTGTGTTTTTTGGGTTTAAGCGAGGCAACAAAAGATCCAGAAAAGCTTTTCCTCCTCTACTGAAAATATTCAAGATATTCAGAAGTAAACCATTTTAACATGGTTATTTTATTTTATTCTGTTTATACTTTATAGTATGAATAAAGCCCAACAAGTAGATCTATAAAGCTTAAGAAGAAAGGCTTACCGATTATAGCCGAATATAAGAACACGTTCTGTCATGGCTATTGCTCGTAATGAGCCAAGATTTAATAGTAGAGCATGCTCCCTGACCTACAATAGGAATAAGACATTTGTGTTAAGTAGATCTCAATATAAAGTAAGGTACTACCATATGTATTTTACAAAAATTTAGCACGCATGAATGTTTCAATTGCTGAAAAGTAAGACTGCTATACGTATAATGGGTCCAACATAAAAATGGGATATGCATGAGTAGAGGTAAGCCCGCGATGGAGGTTTTACTACTTTCCAGAAGCAAATAACTGATCCAGTTGATGACCAATTTTTTCAATATTTTAAGCCCTGTATTCAGTTTAATCGTTCATGTCCTGTATTATAGTTTGTGATATAACTTTGGCCCTCCATGATGTGTTAAAGAATTTTTTTACCGAGGATCAGTTTCTGCTCTGCCAATCTTCATCATGAACCTATTTAAGCAAGACAAACAATTCTCTAATTCAAGTATTACATACAACTATCATGATCTTGAGTACTAGTCACGGAGGTATTACATGCCTAATAGTTCACTCATAGTGACGGTGCAGTTCTGAGTATTTTATTATTTTGGTTAAATATTTATACAACTTGCAGTGACTTTTCTTATCCAAGAAAATGTGATGACGAGCGCCTCCACAAACAAGTATCACCTGAGGCATGCCCAAAGACAATGACTATTTGTACAAAAGTGAACTATTAAATAACGCATCAATGCTTCTATCCAAATATCCAATAGAATTGGTACTGGAGTAATATATTTAGTACATATATATTATCTATATACGAAAGAAGTTTAGTGCTTTGAAACGAAAAAGTTACTATATAGGATGCCGGCTGGGAATACGTATCTTACTTAGCATACTCATTAAGAGTAAATCTCGCATATAAAAATGTGCATTAGCTTTGTATTGTGCTAAATATAGACTCAATTAACATTAAAGAAGAATTATTCATAAAAAAGAAGGCATAAAGCCGGTGCCAAGCCAAATGATATGCAAATCCTTATATAGCATAAAAGTAACATACTGAAAACTAATGGCGAGAATATAAGTTGTCACCATATACCAGCAAAGAAGGCATCGAGTTTGTAAGCCACAATGATGGATCAACACTCCGAATATCTCGAGGACGCAGACCTAGAAGTTTCATTGTTAAGAACAGTCAATTCAATCCACAAACCATAACACTAAAATAAACACACTAATGAAGAAGAAACATTAATGCGAAAGAGCCGAAGTACAAGATTATGTTCCCTCGACCTGGGTTCCAAAGTGGTTTAATTTGAAACAAAATTAGCATCTATATCTACTAGAACTGTAGGTTCTATCTCAAAACCAATTGGTGATGAGAGGAGTAGCATAAGATCTTATATTATTATTGAGGTGCAAGGCTTGAATACCCGATGTGGGACTATATATCTCAACAGTATCGGCTATTCCACACACAACAATAGAATCTAACCCCCATTATTTTATTTTATTTTGTGACCCCACCCATGTCTAATGCATTAAGCCTCCGCCTATTCAGTTTGTTTTTCTTCAAACGAACAGAGGGAGTTCAACACACGGCCAAAAACACGTAGGTTTGCTCGAATCTGTTTGATTTCATAGTCTCTCTTTATGGTCATCTTCAACCCGGAATTACTCTAGCCATTGTTTCCCGCGGTGTACTAGTTTACATTAGTTCTCTAATCTCCAAAATATACAATTGTAGATTCTCTAATAATAAGCTAACAAATCCAAACACCACATATAATAAATAAATAAATAAATAAACTTAGAAATTAGAACTACTAACCACTAGACTTCAAAAGCTGCCTCCGATTAATCTTCCTCCTCGCAACAACACCTTCCAAATTCACTTCAATCACCTACAACACAAAAACCACATTCTCTCAAAACTCAAATTCATCCAAAATCTCATTAAAAAAATTATTACCTCATAAACAGGTTCTCTGATTCCAGTAGTAACCAAAGAAGAAGAATCCGATACAGATACAAGTGATGATTTAGGGTTCTCAACTCCTTCATCTTTCAAATCGTTCTCTGTGGGTTTGGTTAAACAATTGAGCTTGGTTTTGTTGGTGTCTCGGAGAGTTGATTTGAAAATGCGGTATTTTGCGAGATTACGATATAAGATTAATGGAGTTTGATGATGGAGTTGGAGAATTGAGGAGGAACAACAAATATCCATTTATTTTTGTGTTCTCTCTCACTGGTTGATCATGTTTAACTACTTTATGAATTTGTGGATAATTCAAGTTATTCGAAAATACTTTTATGCCCTCTTAGAGCATCTCCAACAGAACAGAAGAGTACCATACCCTTTTTTTCCTTCAACGCCTAACGATCTGTTAATTATTACTTTTCCTTTCCTATCGGACAACTATAACAACTGTATTAAAAAAGTTGTTGGTTCAGCGCCTAAGTGGTATGATTTCGCATACTTTGGAGGGGTATGAGGGTGAGTATGCTGAACATCGTACTCATGTTGTATGAGTTTTAGCATACCACTCTGTTGGAGATGCTCTTGAAGAGCTCTTAGTGCATAGTGGTAGTTGCAGTGAAGAGATTTGAGAAAGATGAATCCGAAATAAATTACCCAATCGAGTGTTCTACGGTGGCTCATCAACTTAACATGGCCCAACATTGGCCAGATTCTCAGTTGAATGGTAAAGGATCACGCACTACCCTTAATCCACTTTTAACACAATTACAAAATTCCACCAACACAATGCAAAATTCTACCAACATCAAGTGTACCAAAAGGTACAAGTAGAACCTTTTTTACACTTCTACCTAAGCAACAATAATTACAACTAACACACATAATGTTCAAGTTCTTAACAGTAACCAAAACCAGAAGTAGCAACACTCCCATCCCATTCACCGTCACTTCTTAAGTACATTATTTACCAATAAAAAAAAACACCTAGAACCATATGATAAACCTCCTCTTGCTCACACCTTCCCTTTACGAATAGGGCGTCCAGTCCCTTCCCCGCCCGTTAATCCAACGTCGTTGAAGGTCTGACCCGTCATCTCATCAGCTGCCTTCACTTTCAAAACCACTTTATCAACACAATCTATAGGCTCCTGCTCAATTACAACCCTGGTCGTATCCCCATATATTGCATCATCATCTTTGTTTGTTACCCTTGCCTCTGTCTTTTCATCTGTGGGCAACCTTGTCCGATCCACAATGTCCTTGGGGCCAGTCAGCTTCTCTTTGATTGCGTCTGTGACGCTCCCTATTGCACAAAATATATTGGACTTTCCCGCCGATCCCCTGCACACATTGTAATCAATGCATACAATACACATCATCAGAATAACGTAACTCTACAGCAACAAGAGGAATAGTGATGAATTAAAAGAGTTCCTTTGAAAACAATTATGGCTATAGAAGCAGCACACATTTCCTCAAGTAACAAGAAATTCAGTTGCACTTTCTACTAGAACTGTGAATCAAATGCCATTAACCCCTAATACTTATAAACATGTTTTAAATGTCTAATTCATATACATACCTATCAGCTGCTGTCTCCCTCTCAACTTCAGCCCTCTTGGCTT
This sequence comes from Kingdonia uniflora, assembly GCA_014058105.1. Lineage (NCBI taxonomy): Eukaryota > Viridiplantae > Streptophyta > Magnoliopsida > Ranunculales > Circaeasteraceae > Kingdonia > Kingdonia uniflora. Next base: position 71,729 of record JACGCM010002866.1, read on the forward strand.
CATCTTGGCGCTCTTCTTCGCTCAAGGGCAGCTCTTGCATCTTTTGCCTAGCTTTATCTTCTGTCTCACTGTACTTTTCCTGTACAAATAAAACCACAAAACATGAATCATAGAACAGTCTAAATATATAAATTTATAGTTCACTGAGAAAATATAATTGTGAAAGAAATTCACAATTATACCTTAGGTTCTTGACGACTTTCATCTGTTTCTTGCTTATTTTCTTCATTCTTACCCGTCAAGTAGTCCATGGCCCTTCGAGCTGTATCCAGGGTTGAATCCTTCAGCTCCCCAAGTTTCCCAACAGTTGTATCCTTCCCTTCCTTTGTTTTTTCTGCAGTGTAATCTGCAGTTTCCTTCGCCTCTGCTGTATAGTCTTTATATTCCTCGGTCTTCTGCATGCTAGTATCCTTTGCCTTCTCGGCAGCAAAGTCTTTGTATTCCCCCGTCTTCTGTGTAGCAGCATCTTTCGCCTCTTTGGCCTTCTCGGCCGCGAAATCTTTGTACTCACCCGCCTTGTTCAATGTGGAATCTTTGGCCTCTTTAGCCTTCTCTGCAGCATTGCCCTTGTACTCGCCCACCTTCCCCATAGCAGAATCCTTGGTCTCCCTTGCCTTTTCATATGCCTGCCTAGCTTTCTCTTCAGCAGCCTCCTTTGTCTCCCCCGCCTTCTCAGCCACCTGCCTCGCTTTATCAGCTGCTTGCCTAGCTCTCTCTTCAGCTGCCTCTTTAACCTCCTTCGCCTTCTCAGCCGAGTAATCCTTGTACTCGCCCATCTTCCCCATCGTCGAACCCTTTGTCCCCCTAGCCTTTTCTGCAGTGTAATCCTTGTATTCGCCCACCTTCCCCATAGCAGAGTCCTTAGTCTCCCTTGCCCTCACATAAGCCTGCCTAGCTTTCTCCTCAGCAGCTTCCTTTGTCTCCTCCGCCTTCTCTGCAGCCTGCCTTGCTCTCTCGGCAGCTTCCCTAGCTCTCTGTTCAGCAGACTCCTTTGTCTCCCTCACCTTCTCCGTGGCATAATCTTTGTACTCACCCAACTTCTCCTTAGTGGACTCCTTAGTCTCTCTCGCCTTCTCATAGGCCTGTCTGGCTTTCTCTTCTGCTTGCTCCTTAGTCTCCCCCGCCCTCTCAGCGGCCTCCCTTGCTTTCTCTGCAACTTCCTTAGCTCTCTGTTCAGCAGCCTCTTTCATCTCCCTCGCCTTCCCTTCACCTGAATCATCTCTATCCCTACCACCTTCATACCCACTACTCTCTCTATCTTTATTATATTCATCATCAGATTTCCCAACAACAACTTCTTTAGCATGATCAAAAGTGCTTCCAACAACCCTAAAGATACTACCAATCACACCAGGTCCTTGTTGCTGGTACCCTCCACTCTCACTCTTAACATCCCTAAGCTCTGATGCAGCCTCACTTGCTTTAACTTCAGCTCTATCAATCTTTTCTTGTTTTGATGCCATTTAGGTGTTATCTCTCAAAACTCAAAATGAAACTTCTCACACAATTTTTCACTTCACTCTCAAAATATTGTTTATTTAAGAACACTAGAGAAGCGGTTTCTAGTAAACTGAGATCTTCATGGAGGGGACACATGGGTCCTTTGTGCTTACAGGTGGCAATAAAAAGACACGTGCACAGTGATTTAGCAGTTCTAAGGAGGTGACACGTGGTGACATAAGGTAATGACATCTCAACTTGTGACACGTATAAGTAAATATTTCGGTGGATCATACCAGTTTTCTTTCACGTGTATTGCGCATGCAGATATGGTTTTTTTTTTTTTAAGAGCGAAAACATATATAAAACTAGACCCCTCGGGAGATACAAGGTCAATCAAGTCAACCGCCGTAGCAAGCAAGTTACAACAAACGGGAGGGGCCGAAACACCCCAAGCCAATAAAAAGTACACATCCATGTTGTGTGTCCTGCTAATAAATTCAAAACGAAACTCGTCAAAATGAGATGCATGGTACATGATATCTGGAGCTCTAGAAAGGGCACCCGAGGAGAGGTTCACTGACTTCTCCTCGTAAGTTTTAACTAAACGTTGACAATCTGACAAAAGTACTAATCTCTTTATTCCCAAGTCCTTTGCCGCTATCAATCCTCTGAGAACTGTTCCAGCCTCCGCAACTTCTACGTCGGCTGCGTGGGTGGTGTCATGTCCTACAACAATAATATTTCAATTAGAATTTCATATTAGGTATCCAACGCCACTAGATATGGTGTTCAATCTAATTTGTGAAATGGGCATTATGAATAGACATGGCTTTTATTTGAGCCAATGTTTAATAAAGAATCCAGGACGAAATGTGAAAGTATTTAAAATACCTAAAGTGCATTTTGCATATGACAAATAGAAAGCATTCTCATAATATCAGTTCAAGACAAGGGAACCGTTGGTGGGATCGAAAATGTCTTTTACTCATGTACGAGTGTAGGATATATGCTTCAAATTATCATATTTCTTAGGCTCAGCTTGTGAAAGGATTCCTGGGATACCAAGTGGAGCCTTAATAAGGAAATCGATTGTCTACTCTTGGTTTATAACACCTCCAACAGAAACAGAAGAATATGTTGTTAAGGTTTTCCCATACTTAAGTAAAAAAAATCCATCCAACAAGGGTATGGGGTTTAGCATGCTCACCCCCATTGTGACGCCTCAACGGGAGTCAATATTTTGTAAATAGTAACTTTAGGATGTAATAAAGTCTTGTAAAAAGTTTCGTTTATTTCTGTAAAGTTTAGGTTAGCCAAAATAGGAAGTACGCTTCGTTTCCAACTTTGATGTTTCCTTTTGGCTGTAAGCTATTTACTTAGTAGCTATTATATAGAGGACATGACTCCGATACACCCGAGAAAAAAATAAAGCTTTGTAATTGTTGTTGATAAATGAATGAAATGAAGTTTGCATTGACCATTTGTACAGTGTTTGTGTTGCCTTGATGTTATGTGATCTTATTTGATATTGTGTTAAAAGACGACTGAAATAGACGAATAATTAGGCTTACTTGAGGCACGTGTCTTGAGTGCCGCACATGCCTTGAGTGCTTCACGTACCAAACTTGTGTTTCAACTGGTCCGTAACAGTTGGTATCAGCTACATTTTAGTAGGAAAACGATCTTGTTGCTATGGCGGAGGGTCCCAATGTTATTGACCCTGCCCCTGCCTCGCAGATGGTAAGACCACCCGTCAATCCCAGGCCGAATCCCCGAACGTGGTTGGACCAATTAGAGTATAAGATACAAGCTCTAGGGGGGATTATTGATCAAGTAACAACTTTGAAGGACCGATTGGACGGGTTCACAGATGATCAGACCCATATGGGCGACGTCCCATTTCGCTAGGAATAGTTGAGGGAAATATGGCTACATTTTTTGATGTGGCTGAACTATCTTCGAAGGTGAATCTCATAGTTAAGGTTGTTGGGACTGGTGAACCAACACCTTTAGGCGGCGGTATCGAACGGCCCAGAATCGAAGTCCCCGAACCCAAGGAGTACGAATGGGCGAGGGACACAAAGGAGGTGGAAAACTTCCTCTTTGATATGGAGACGTACTTCAATGTCGCCAGGCCTGAGAGCAAAGGTGCAAAGATGTCGATGGCAACCATGTACCTCGCAGGTGACGCTAAACTATGGTGGCACACCAAGTATGCTGAGATCCAGAACGGTCACGGTATTATTAGTGCATGGAATGATTTGAAGAAAGAGTTGAAGAATCAGTTCCAACCCGAGAATGTTGAGTTCATTGCTCGGAAGAGTTCAAGGCAACTGAAGCAGACAGGCAACATTCGTGAGTATGTGAAGCGGTTCTTAACCCTAATGTTGGATATCCGCGACATGTCTAAAAAGGACAAGTTGTTATGTTTCTTGGAAGGTTTGAAACCAGGGTTCCAGAATGAACTGCAAAGGCAACAGGTTCAAGATTTGGCATTCGTAATGGCCTCTGCTGAGCACATCAACAACTACACTCCTATGCAGGGTGGGCGTTGACCGATTCAGTCTCAGCCCAATTCCCAGTTATAACAAAGAACGAGATCTTCCTATAATTACAATAAGGGCAAGAATGAGGGATACCAAGCTAGAAGTGGGGGAGACCAAAGTCAAAACCAACACCATGGCCAAGGCAGAAGTGGTGGAGCAAGTACAGGTGGTGCCTCGAGTTCCAATCCCGGGAGGGAATATGACAGGTTTCAGGAACGTCCAGGGAACTTGAAGTGTTTTCCTTGTGGAGGGAATCACAAAGCTTATCAATATCCTCAGAAGACGGCATTGAATGCTCTATTGGCGACGCAAGGAAAGCAAGCCAATGACACCGCGCAAGGAAGTAATAGCGGTGAAACTCACATGGGTTCTCTTCACTTGCTCAATGCAATAATTACTCAATTAGCCGAGACTAAGCCTAAGAAGGGACTTATGTACGTGAACCTCAGTATTAATGGGCGGAGCACTTTGGCGATGGTTGATACAGGTGCTACCCATAGCTTTATAGCCATTCAGAAAGCAAATCGTATGGGACCGCGTTTGGTGAAAGATTCTAGCAGGATGAAAGCCGTCAACTCCGCCGCAATGCCGATACACGGTGTTGCCAAGTTGGTTGCAGTTAAGATGGGACAGCGGAGTGGGAAGGTTAACCTTCTCGCAATGACATTGGATGATTTTAAGATTATTTTGGGAATGGACTTTCTTCGCTACCACAAAGTAGTGCCGATGCCGTTCCTCAATTCCTTGGGGATTTTTGGTGACAATCCCTCAATCATACAGATGTTCACGCATAGATATGAGGGCAGAATGCTATCAGCTCTTCAATTGGAGAAGAGACTGAAGCGAGAGGAGTTGACTTACCTTGCTACCTCACTGTTAGAGTCGGATGATCAGAATCACAGTGTCATGCTGAAGGAAGTCTCACGGGTACTTACTGAGTTCAAGGATGTAATGCCGAAGGAACTGCCAAAGGTGTTACTTCCACAAAGGCCTATCGATCATCAGATCGAGTTAGTACCTAGAACCAAACCTCCTGCCAAAGGACCGTATAGGATGAATCTGCCTGAACTAGCAGAGCTTCGCAAACAACATGATGGACTGTTGAAATCGGGCTTTATTCGCCCCTCAAAGACGTCATATGGTGCCCCTGTCTTATTTCAGAAGAAACATGATGAATGTCTGCGATTATGTGTCGACTATCGAGCCCTGAACAAGGTAACGGTGAATAACAAGTATCCAATACCGCTCATTGCCGACTTATTTGACCAGCTTACATCTGCGAAGTACTTCTCTAAACTTGATTTGAGATCGGGTTACTATCAAGTCAGGATTGTTGCCAAGGACGAACCGAAGACGACATGTTCCACTCGGTATGGGGCATATGAATTTCTTATCATGCAATTCGGCCTGCCCAATGCTCCTGCAACATTCTGTACTCTTATGAATGAGCTCTTCCGAAAATATATTGACAAGTTTGTGGTAGTGTACCTAGATGATATTGTTATCTACAGCTGCACTATGGAGGAGCACCTTGAACATCTTCGCCTGGTAGTCCAAGTCCTACGACAGAACCAACTCTATGTTAAGTTGGAGAAATGCTCGTTTGCCAAGAACAAGTTATGTTTCTTGGACACATTATTGGCAGAGGACAAATCTGCATGGATATGGAAAAGGTCCGCGTTATTGAGGAGCTCATATAGAGGTTACAGAAGTTCGTTCATTTCTTGTCCTCGCGAACTACTATCGCAAGTTCATTGAAGGATATTCGAAGCGCGCAGCACCCCTTACTAATCTTCTCAAGAAGGACTTATCTTGGTCATGGTCTGAGAAATGTCAAACAACATTTGACGATCTGAAGCATGTGGTGATTAGCAACCCAGTCTTAGCCTTGCCAGATATTACCAAGCCGTTTGAAGTACATACCGATGCGTTTAAATATGCTATCGGCGGAGTGTTGTTACAAGATGACCATCAGGTTGCATATGAAAGCAAGAAGCTGAATAATACAAAAAGGCGGTATTCGACACAACAGAAGGAACTCCTAGCTATTGTGCATTGTCTGCGAGTATGGCGACACTATTTGTTGGGAATGAAGGTTCCGGTGAAGACCGATAACAGCGCGGCAAGTCATTTCCTTACACAGAAGAAGTTGACATCAAAACAGGCTCGTTGGCAAGAGTTTCTAGTAGAGTTTGATTTAGATCTCGAACACAAGCTAGGGAGGATGAACAATGTATCAGATGTGTTGAGCCGTAAAGCTTAACTAGCGGCCATTTTTATAGCCACCGAACAGTCTCACTCATATTATTAGCACTCTCCAAGATAGGATTCGTGAAGGGTTAGCAGTGGATCCTCAGACCCAGGTCATCATTAATTTGGTGAAACAGAGGAAGATAAAACGGTTCAGGGTAGAAGATGGTCTTTTATATACGAAGGGACAACATATTTATGTTCTACGGTTCGCAGGACTAAGAGGGGAGCTGATAAAGGAGTGTCATGACACTCTTTGGGCAGGCCATCCGGGTTGGCGGAGAACACTATCCCTGTTGCACAGAGGTTACTATTGGCCAAATTATCAAAACGAAGTAATGGATTATACGCGGAGTTGTTACATTTGCCGACAAGACAAAATTGATCGGGACTTACCATTTGGACAGCTTGAACCACTTCTTGTACCGACACAACCTTGGGAAATCGCCTCTCTGGACTTTATCTCCGGGTTACCTAAGACTGAAGGATATGGTTCCATACTCGTGATCATCGATAGATTCTCTAAGTATGCAACGTTTATTCCAACCACAATTATTTGCCCGGCAGATGAAACAACGCATCTCTTTGTGAAGCGCATTATCAAGTATTGGGGCGTACCACAGGACATTGTCAGCGATAGAGATCCTAGATTCACTGGGAAGTTTTGGAAGGAAGTGATCAGATTACTGGGGTCCATTCTCAATTTCTCAACCAATAACCACCCGCAATCAGATGGTTAGACCGAATGCTTCAACGCAATGTTGGAAGAATATCTTCAGCACTTCGTTAGGGCGAACAAGAAGAACTGGGCCGAACTCTTGGATGTAGCGTAGTTTTGCTTTAATCTACAGAAGAGTTCATCAACCGACAAGAGTCCCTCTGAGATACTATTTGGACAGTAGCCCCTCACACCGCACACGATGGTCTCCGGCTACAAAGGAAAGGTTCCAGGAGCCTACCAGTTTGCAAAGGAATGACAGATAAATACTGATATTGCTCGGGCCTATTTGGAAAAAGCGTCCACCAGAATGAAGAAATGGGCAGATTAGAAGAGACGGCCAAATCCTTTTAAAGTTGGAGACCTTGTTCTGATCAAGACCTCCCACCTCTAGCACCGAAGCGATAAAGCACACAAAGACCTGGTACCCAAGTATATAGGTCTGATGCCGATCATTGGCAAAGTTGGAAAAGTTTCCTACAAACTTCAACTGCCACCCCATTTTCGCTTCACCCATCCAGTGTTCCATAACAGTGCCCTAAAGCCTTACCACGAAGACAAGGAAAATTCAAGTCGAAGTATCGTCAGACCTCAGGTTCCCCTCAAGCCAGTCAACCCATACCAAGTTCCAGAGAGTGTTCTTGCTCATAGAGTGACCTATGTTGACCTGGACACTAAGGAAGAAGTCTACGAGTACCTAGTGAAGTAGAAGGATCTGCCATAAATAGAAGCCAGTTGGGAACACCAAGATTTTCATCACCTACTGGTCTGACTCAGGAAGATTGAGGTTAAGCAGGAGAGGAAAGAGAAGAGGCAGATGTAGAAGACGAAGAAGAAGAAGTCGACGAGGGCGTCTCCAAGCTGAGTGGGAGAGAGTGTGACGTCTCAGCAGATCGAGCCAATATTTTGTAAATAGTAACTTTAGGATGTAATAAAACCTTGTAAAAAGTTTCGTTTATTTATGTAAAGTTTAGGTTAGCTAAAAGGGGGAGTACGCTTCGTCTCTAACTTTGATGTTTCCTTTTGGTTGTAAGTTATTTACTTAGTAGCTATTATGTAGAGGACATGACTCCGATACACCCGAGAAGAAAATAAAATTGTTGTTGATAAATGAATGAAATGAAGTTTGCATCGACCATTTGTACAGTGTTTCTGCTGCCTTGATATTATATGATCTTATGTGATATTGTGTTAAAAGACGATTGAAAGATACAAATAATTAGGCTTACTTGAGGCACATGCCTTGAGTGCCGCACGTACCAAGCTTGTGTTTCAGCTGGTCCGTGACACCCATACCCCTCTAAAGTATGCGAAACCTGAACTTGACGAGGAGTATTTGCATACCGCCTAGGTGCTAAACCGTTCAGCGCCCAACAACTTTTAATTACTGACATCTCTCTCTCCCATCACAACTTCTCTCTTTAATATACCACTTCCTATGCGTTGAACCGTTAAGCGCCCAAAAAAACTTTTTAATACACATGACATATCTCTCTCTCTCTCTCTCTCTCTCTCTCTCTCTCCCATCACAACTTCTCCCTTAAAACCTTAATTCTCTGTTGGACGAAAACAATATGCAATTCTGGAATACCGGTATGGTAAACTAGAATCGCATACTCTTCTATTGAAGGTGCTCTTAGTATAAGGTATGCATACAACACCCCCTTCTTATAGATATCTTCTATGCCAAATTGCCAACGCAGCGACGACGCTTTGCCATGGCTTACATTTCCATCTACAGAAACCTAGCCATGCCTTCGTTTCGTGGATCCAAGTGGAGCACATACCACTCAGAAGCGAAGCATAAGCCAATGGGCACTGGCAGAGCTACGTGAGAACTAGTGGGTACAGCTGGGGCAGCTGCCCCCACTGAATTTTTGGGGAAAAAATCAATTTGTAACCTTATTAGTAACTTGTTTTTAGGCCAAAACAGCTACCCCCTGTAAAATTCCCCATGCTATTTCCGTTTTATTCTCATAATATATATTTCCTAAAGTTATATCCAATATATTCTCATTTATTCCACCTCATTTACAACGTAGCTTCTTTATTACCAAAATATTCTCCTTAATTCCCCATCTTTTTCAACTTTGCTATTTATTTCCAAAATCTTCTCCTTATTTGTTTGTTATCAACTTATAATTCCTTTTAATTTTATTTTTTTATGAATTTTGTAATGGATGCTAAAAGATACAATTAAGCACACTATAACTCCATATCTAGTTGCTTGGGGTATGATTGGAATTGAAAATGAAGTTTATGCATATCTTTACACCATCTAAATTTGCCTCCACTCATCTGATTTCGATTTCCTGGCTCCACCACTGCAATGATTTCCTGGCTCCATCACTGCCAAGAAGCACATGAATAGAAAATCACAGAGACGGACTAAAAACTCTATATTGTTGGGACCACCCTTCATCCAGCTGCGTTGGCCTACAGTAACAACGGCTCATTAGACTAGTTAATATAAAGGTGTTATTGGAGACCACACTTTTTAATTAATTAATTAATTAATATAAATAGGTTATTAACTTACAGGGATTATTAGTATACGGTTGTAGTGTACTTGAAACATTTTTTTTCTGATGATTCATTTAACACTAGTCCTCTAACAGAAACACCTGCTTGTACATGATATCATCCCTCCATAACTTATCCTTCTTTGGTAGGACCAAAGCAAAAAGACACAGATAGTCAGGTTTTAAATGTTTCACTTATAGGATGCCAGTGAGGAACCAAGGACATTGATGGGAATAGCAAGTTTTGCATGGGACTTCAACCCCAGAACCCCAAACCAGATAGACGCTTGGCACTCATGCTCCAACCTTTTATTACCAACCTTGTTCTTGATTCTTGATTCATGAGTGAGGGAGTATGTGTCTCTAGATTGAGAATAGAGAAAGAGAGGATGAACTCAAACAGGGTTTCTTCATCTTCAACTTGTTGGTTCTCTTCATGTTCATCATCTCTACTTCTTGTAGTTTCTTTGATTTTGGTATCTGGGGTTGTTTTCACACTGGGACCAAAGAGTTTTACTTCTTCTTCATGGGCATGGAGTAGTGGGCTCCCTTCTTCTTCTTCTTCTGGTATTACAGATATAGTGGATAGACCTAATAGTAGTGGACCTAAGGGTGGTTTTGTTACTAAAGGAAGAGAGAGACATGCAGGTTTTCATCATATACGCCAAGAACATCAAGAAGCTCTCACTGATGATACTTTTGCCTTCAACTTCTCTTTTACACCACCACTTGATAAAGAAACTATTGAACTCAAACCACCTGTAAGATCTCTCTCTCTCTCTGATAAGATTTTGATGGTGATTAACATAGTGGGTAATAGAATAACTTTTTCTTTTCTGATTTTTTTAGTAAGAGTTCCGTTTTTTATTTTTTTATTTTATGGTTTTTAGTCATTCTGGGGATTATAGATATCTGTTTGTAGGAGATATTTATTGATTTTGGCTGTTTGTAAAGGAGGGGCTCAGTGAGATAGACTCACTAGCCCTAAAACAGTCTGACGGAGTTCCACTTCTTTTTGGATCTACCTGTTGCTAATTACCAATAGTCACTAAAAACAGGACAATCTAACTTAGGAGTTCTGGGAACAAGTTATAGGTTCTACTGTAATTATAGCTATCATTATCAACGGAGTTCTTATAATCATTTTCTGAATTTAGTGAATTATTGTGTGTGCAGGAGGAAAATAAGGGAGTACCAACATATTTCATGAATGTGTCTGATGGCCCTGCGTCACCAGCTCCATCTCCAGCTCCTACTCCTACGTCATCAACAGAGGAAAGAGTTTATAGCAAACTAGAGCAACTTGAAGCAGGTTTAGTGAAAGTTCGAGCTTCCATAAGGGAAGCTGCGCAGTGGGGGAGCGAACTATTAGACCCTGAATATGTTCCACGAGGTCCCATCTACAGAAATCCACGCGCATTCCATAGGTATCTGATTAAATCTCCAATAATTCAATGATTTGGATAGAATTATCTCATGTGTCTGTCTCGCGGCAGTATATTGGCTCAAACTATATTTGTATTCATGGACTTGCTATTTCTGCAATTACAGAAGTTACTTGGAAATGGAAAAACAGTTTAAAGTCTACGTCTATAAAGAAGGAGAGCTGCCACTGTTCCATAATGGTCCTTGTAAGAGTATTTACTCCATGGAAGGAAATTTTATTCACGAACTTGAGATTGACTCTCAGTTTCGAACCCAAGATCCTGATAAGGCTCACGTATACTTCCTACCCTTCAGTGTCACACTGTTGGTCCGATTTATTTACTTGCGGGACTCCCACGATATCAGCCCCATAAAACGTGTTGTGGTCGATTACGTCAATGTTGTGGCGGACAAATACCCATATTGGAATAGAAGCCTTGGAGCTGATCATTTCATGCTTTCTTGTCATGACTGGGTAAGACCAAAAATGTTCAGTTAGTATATTCTTTGTTTTTCATGCTAGACTGGTTATGGCTTTTCAGCAGCATAAAAAAGGTCTGACCCACTGTTTTAGTGGGATAGTGCTCCATTTAGTACAGCCATAACAGAATGTGTAAACCCGCTACTACAAAGGTTTTCATGCTTTGAAAAGGGTTATATCCGACCATTAATGTTTTTGACTGGTGTAGATAACTTCTTCAACTTCCTACCCTACATGAGACGGGACTGCTCATTGTCTACATAAACAGGCTATGCAAATCACCATTTATGCCCTGTTACAACTTCAGTGCTACTGTAAATGGACATCTTTAAGTTGTCTTAGCTGTCCTAATAAACTAGTGTAAGTTCCAAAAGTATCCATAATTCCTTAACAACAGCTTTCCAAAATGATGGACTCCTCCCATATACTACCTAAACCTATTTGTTTTACCGCAAAGGTTTCTGTCTATTAGCCTGGTTACCTATTCCAAATGGAGTATAAGCAACTTCTAAGTTCTAACCTCTTGTTTCCTTTCTGGCACCATGAATGTTTGAAAACCGATTATTTAAGTTTAAAGACTTCTTATTTTACTTAATTCTGCTATATTCTGCCTAAGCCAAACCACCCAGCCCATTGCTTTTTCCAATATATGGTTATTGCTAAAGTAATAACCAAGTAATGGCTTGAGCATTGCAGCCTTATGACCTTAGGAAATTGGCAAAACGAAGTGAGACAGCTCATGAGCCCATGACAATGATTATTTAGTTCACTATTTTTGATACTTTGTATCGTTATTGCAGGGGCCTGAAACATCTACCTTCATCCCTAACATGCAAAAAAACTCTATCAGAGCTCTCTGCAATGCTAACACCAGCGAAGGATTCAACCCTACCAAAGATGTATCTTTCCCCGAAATCCACCTCAAAACTGGTGACACTAAGGGTTATATTGGTGGGCCATCTGCTTCTCACCGCCCGATCCTCGCTTTCTTTGCTGGAGGGCTTCACGGTCCCATCCGTCCCATTCTCTTGGAACATTGGAAGAACAAAGATGCAGACATGCAAATCTACCAGAATCTACCTAAGACAAAATCATACTATGAAATGATGAAGACGAGTAAGTACTGTCTTTGCCCAAGTGGGTATGAAGTTGCAAGCCCAAGAATTGTTGAGGCCATTTACTCTGGCTGTGTTCCAGTGTTGATATCCGACCATTATGTTCCACCCTTCAGCGATGTTCTTAATTGGAAATCTTTCTCTGTTGGGGTTCCGGTAAACAGGATTCCTGAACTTAAGAATATTCTGATGAGCATCTCATCAAGGCAGTATATAAGACTGCAGAGAAGAGGGTTCATAGCCAGGAGGCATTTTGAGGTTAATTCTCCTCCCAAAAGGTTTGATGTCTTCCATATGATCCTTCATTCAATCTGGCTCCGAAGATTGAATGTCCACATTCATGATTAACGCAAGAGCTCTAAGTTTATAATCTGAAACAAGATAGATGGGTTGGTGCACGTAGCCAAGCTTGTCTCTACTGAATGGAATGTGTCCAATACATTCATTTGTACATAAACCAGTATGATTTTTTTTGTACCCAGTTTTTGATATGTACTGTTCTGTACTACAAAATTAAGCCCCATTTGCCTTAATTCAATTTTGATGGATATAGATCAATCATCAATGCGGCAATTTTCTACATATGGCCACAGATATTTTACCGGAGGTACATACTTGCAAGAGGTTGCTTTCTGGCACTGCAGACTAAGTGAAGAACATGCATTCATGCAGGACATATTGGTATTTCCTCTCCAGAAGTAGATCTCTTGTCTGGGGGTACCTAAACTTCTAGAAGTCATAGTATCATTGTTATTGTTGAGCAATGAACTAGTAGTATCATTGTGACCACTTTTTTTGTGATCTATCATCATTTGGGTCTGTAACTGTGAAAAGTGGTCGCTAAGGGAGCAAATTAACTACTACGAAATTGTTCAAATACATTGCAAACGACAACAAAGATAACTATTTTAGCCTGAAATGGCAGTCTACTTGTATGTGTACTATATGATTCCATTGGGCATTAAGAGCAGTTCAATTAAAGGAGCGATCATTTTTATTTGTTTGCTTTTTTGCTAGGCAAGCTGGTTTTGGTTTTATATTTATATAGGGATCCGTAACTAACCCCATGGGGTTTCCAACCCACAGCCCAACATATAATAGGAGAAATGTACAGGCTTAAAGTTTTCTAAACACTTTGCAATATGCCTAGTCCCACCCACTAGCATTGACAATCCTCAGTGTCATAATAGTTGATATATTAAGATTAGGGCTAACTACAGCAAGTAATCTTACAGTACAACAATCAGGCCGAAAGACAGACAAGTGGGAAGCTTAGTAACGTCACTTAGCAGTCATTAGGCCAAAGACCTAACCACCAAACAGTTTTGTGCATGGCTAGCTAAAAAAAGGTGTTGACGAAATAGTGCGAATGTTCACTGTTTCTAAAACATTTACCACTATGATTTAGCAATTTTATTTTCAATTGTGCATGTAGGAAAGAAAGACGACAAATAGATCACACAAAAAGAAAGACTAGTGACATAGGAGTCAAGAACCACTATAACTCTTATAATCGTGTATTCAAAAGGCAAAAATAAGCAATTTAGAAGATGTACAGAAAATAAATAGGCGAATACAGCTTACATGGTGTATTTACGACAGCATCGCAACAATTTATCAACTTGTCGAGCATCCACATTAGCCTCGGCAACAACATCCTCATCTGAATGGTCGATTACAATTGCCGACCACCGGTTTAATATACTAACAATCTTCTTGAGCTGTGCAAGGGTGAAGGAAAACTATATGATGTCAATTTATGATTACAAACAAAAAAAGTAGAGCACCAGGGTTCACCCAAATAACTTAGCAATACAATTTTCAGGAGATCAGCAATTGCTAGTCATTAACTTCGCGGATTTTTTGGGGGGGAATTCAAAGGCCAAGATTTGTTCAGTACCAAGATAATCCTAAGAAGAGCATTAATGACTTTCTATACCTGAATTCAGAAAATCAAAGATAACTATTACGTGAACCATGAAGCCAAGCTATGAATGTCATGACCATGTGAGTGAGACAATACAGAATATTCATTACATAAAGGGTTAGGACAACCACTTAATTAGACAGGTCGTTATATTCACGAATCTGGGACACCCCTACAAGTCAAGGTGTCCAGTTCAGATAAATTTATTTTGGTTCAGAACTAAATAGGATACATACAAAAATCGTAGATAAGATATGGGAAGTGGAACAATCGATTATTGACATATAAAAGAAAATTTTCAATAAGATCACAATTATAGATTAGAGAAAAACTATAGAAGGCTCATCTCAATTTTATTCAAAGGAGATGGTTCAGTGACGCTGACATGAATAATCAAATATACCAAATCATGAAATATAAAGATTGGAGGCTGGAGGAAAATAAAGATAAGGATATGTGTTCCTCACTTAATTTGATGAATTCCATAGTTAAAGCTGGAAAATAATTTGAAAATTCAGAGAATCAAACCCTTTATTAGAAAAAATCCGTGTTATTTCCGAAATGTTCAACTTTTTTTCCCGCTTGGCAGAAATGTATGCACTAATATTGATAGAAAAGGATACAGATGCAATTCTGCCGATTGATTTTGAGGAAGTAGTGTTTGAGCTACTATGATCTTCACTGGAATCCTCTTGTTGGTGATCAATAAGATCATCTTGTATTAAGTCTGATTTCTCAACTAGAACTGATAAATACTGGTGAAGAGTTGATGGGTTCATCGCATCTTCCTGAACTTGAGTTAATACCTTTCCCAAGACAGTCCAGAGTGCACTCCTAGCTTCTAAATCATCCGAAATGAAGGGTATAATGTCAAGAAGACCCTGTAACAAAGACACGTCTAGATGGAAAACCAAATGTCATTTAAACTTTAAAACACATTTTACGGGAAATGTTGAACCGTTGCATAAAAAATAGGAATTTACCTTGTGAGATATCAGAAGCCAGATAAGGTTCATCGGTAATAATATTTGCAATTATGAAGGCAGCAGTAACATACAAGGTGGACACCTGTCAGAGTTCAAAACAAAAGCAAGTCATTTGAAGTAGCACCAAGAGTAAGAGATAACCCCTCCTCCCGCATGCACATGGACACATTATAAACAAACAATGTAAATTTTGATGTGGTGTCCTTTCTTGAAATACATGTACCTCAACTTTATCAGGAAGCTTGACCAGCTCAAAAATTTGCTGCAACAGTTTCTTATTCGTGGATAACTGTTTCGAGTAATCGTCCATAGTAGAGAGAGCTTCAACTACTCGAAGAATCACATCAAGAATTGAGTACCTGAAATAAGAAGAGGGTAGAAAGTATAAAAAATGTACACGATAATCAGCAAATGAGGTACATCAAGAGGTAAATATGCTAGCAAGATTTAAGTGCGAGAAATCATCTAAAGATTCCAGCTGAACTCTGAGAAACCCATACAAGGGGTGCAAGCATAGGATACTCATGAATGAATGGCAGTTCCGTAATTACATATTTTGCATTCTTTTATATAAACTAATATTCATGGGTTTCTTATACCATCTCACGAAAGAGTTTCCTTATAATGGTTGATAGGTACTAAATTCATGAAAAAACAGAGAGATGTTGAAGTCCAAGAGTCAAGGAAGAAATAAAATGAGATAAAAGAGTTTAATTAGTGAATTACAAATGTTACTAGTCTATCGACAGAAACCATTATGGTGAACTACGCTAAATGTATTTCTTCTGTATTATGATTGTTATTTGGGGACAATTTCAACATTAAATTTATTAACATGTGCCACACGAGTTTGTCACGCATGGACGTGAAGTGTTGCACGTGCGTCAGATGTATATAGTGCTTGATCATAATTATACTTAAGGTGGGAAAGTAGCGGACATTCACCTATAAATTACTATTATTTGAGAAAGGGTGGTACCCACGATAGATGACAGTGCTTTCAAACCATCAAACTTTAACTTGGGTGTGGAAAGCTTATGAAAATTGTCGTAAGTACAAATTTACTATTAGCATAAAGCTTTGTTTATTGTTAGCATAAACCCCTAACAATAAGAGACCTATGGCATCTCTTTTATTTTAGTAGATGTGATCGTTTCCCACATGTCCTTCTACTATTCCTATTTTACTTTATGCTCTGTTGGAGATGTTCTTAGGGGTTTCTATTATTTATTTTGTTTCTATTTGGAGAGAGATATTGGGATATATCCTAGGGTTCTAGGATATTTAGGAGAGGGTGGTGTAATCTTTTACTCTGCTGAGAGAATTAAGAAAGTTTAGTTTATTATTTTGTGTTTTATGTTTGAGAGTTTAAAAAACCCTAATTTTAATTAGGTTAACGTTTATCAATCCGAGTTCTTGCTTCCGCGACTCAGATTTACGTTAAATTGGCATCAAAGCCAGTAAATTTTCCTTGGAGAAGTTCAGATTGTCGATCTATGATGCCGGGTTATTTGTCTCAACAAATCAAAAACCTCAACGCACGGATTGACGAGAGGTTTGAGCGACTCAATCATCAATTCGATCGATTTATCGATGCGTTCACCACTGGTACTCTTTACGTATCACCTCTCCAACAAGCCCCGTTGGGGCCAACGGCGATATCGCCGACAATTATTGAATCCGGAAAAAAGTTCGGAGAAGACAACCAAGTTTTTTCATTCCTCGTTAAAAGTTTCGTAAACAGAGTGTTCAAAGAAGCTCAATGGGACCAAAGAATAAGAGTTTTGAGTGATACAGTTGCCAGAAACGAAGCCGCCACCATCGCATGGTTCAAACCAGCAAGTCGGGGAAGAGAAAAAGCGATGTCACGTAGATTACAAGCAACTGAAGATCCAACACAGGCCCAAGCCCAAGCCCAAGCTGAACCCAGACCCACATGTCCTTGTACTTGTACTATTCCTATTTTACTTTATGCTCTGTTGGAGATGTTCTTAGGGGTTTTTATTATTTATTTTGTTTCTATTTGGAAAGATATTCTAGGGGAGATATTCTAGGGTTTTAGGATATATAGGAGAGGGTGGTGTAATCTTTTACTCAGTTATTGCTCAGAGAATTAAGAAAGTTTAGTTTATTATTTTGTGTTTTATGTTTGAGTATTAGAGTTTAGAAAACCCTAATTTTAATTACGTTAACGTTTATCAATCCGAGTTCTTACTTCCACGACTCAGATTTGCATCAATTTCAGGTTTCAACGTAAGACTTACCATGACAAAGCAAGGTCCTCGCATACAACTATTAAAGATTACAATTTTCCTAAGAAATAAAAGGGAATAATCGCGTGACTTTTTTATTCCCTTTGCTTTTGGGTTGTACTCTTTCCCTCTTTCCCCATAGGAATGTTAAATCAATAAGTTATGTTTAGCTTCTCAACAAAAAAATGGTGATAGACTGAAGTCCAATGCAAGTAATTCATTAACTTGCAGATTGCCCTATACTAGCAAGTCTTTCTTATGAAAAAGGGAAAGAAGAACGAAATTAAAATATAAGAACAATTTCATGGCAAAGCATAAAACTATGAAGTTCTCACAAAATCAATATCATTCATAGGTCTTGAAGCGATAACAAATTCATGATGTGAGATAGATTTCAATGTGTAATACCTGTCAGATATTCTTTCGCTGGATAATTTGTTCAACTCAGATGCCAACAGACTGGTCAAGAGATTCGACAAACCCAAACTCATCAGAGCTGGAAGAAGGGTTTTTGCTACATGTTCATTATCTACCATGGCTAACAATAAACCAATGCTCTGCACAAATATAGGCCAACATTATATGGTATTAGATAATATGAAAATTTTGTGATAGGTTGGGGTCGTCACGGCCACGACCTAGGCGCAGAGTTTAGTAACCGGTCTTTAATTCGTTTCCTATCTTAGTTTATTTTATGTTATTATAATTTGTCCTAGAGAATCCTCTAAAATATGATTACTCCAGTAGTTTCCTTATTGTTGGGGAGTGTAGAGAGAAAGGTGGAGATCTCCTATATATGGAAGATCCTAGGGTAGGAGAAAGGGGTGTTGAGTTATGGAGAAAAGGAAGAACCCTAGGGAGATCTAGAGAGATCTAAAAGAGAGCTTATAGTAGTAGTTTTATTCAATAAAAGATATCGTTATTCGTTAATTCGCTTCCGCAATCGTAGTGTTTAACAAATTGGTACCAGAGCTAGGTCGAACTTGGCGTAGAATTTTTTTTCTTTACAAAGATGGGTAAGAAAACACCGAAGAAGGTTAAGCAACCAACTCAAGGCGAATGTTTGAAGACGGCTGAAGAATCTAATGCGTTACTAGTAGAATTCAACAAAGAGTTTACCGCCTCAAACAAATTAATGTCAAAGCAAATCGAAGCGATGATGATCGCGGTGATGTCAATATCAACGAAGAATTCTATGTCTGATATGGACAATAACGAGCGAGGGATGGAAAATGGTGATTCCAGTAACGCCAGAGTAGGGCGTGGAAGAGGTGCTTCAATAGGAGATTTTATGCGTGGCGGAAGAATATCGGGCATCAATCCTATGAATCCACCACCGTTGCGAGTAGTCGGGCGAGGGAAGGAAATGTTTTTTCCGCAAAACCAAGTAGAGAGGTCCAATTCGGTAGGGGAAATGACCCATCTATACAACTTGTTTACAGGTCTGAATATGGAGGAAGAAAGCTTTGACAAATTCGCAGACTCGCGAGAAGTTTAGGGGTATGTCGATTCCCAAGGACACCGGCGTATGTGGTTGATTCCGAGCGATAAAACCGCAATTGGCGATGAGTTGGAAACGCCATAAGGAAGAGAGAGGCCTCCCACAATTCCAATGACCAACAAACAAAGGAAGGAGACCCAAAACGTTGTCGGGGATCGCATGAGGAACGAGATTTCTCGCAATTCAAACCAGGGAATCGATGAAAGAGACGCTGGCATGCCAGCGTAAAGGCATGGCACGGGCACGGGCGTGCCTCTTAATAGGATAGGCACAGAGGGTATGGGAGAATGCATACAGGGATTCAGGCAGGGAATGCCAAGTCAAGGGCAAGGCGTATCAGGCATGGGACAAGGCAAGGATGGCGTAGGGCAGGGCATGTCAGGAATCAGTCAAGGTATGCCACAACAGGGCGTGCCAATAGGTGGCATGCCACACGTAACTAACACACATGTGAAGCACGTAGGTACGTCCACTGTTGGGGCGTGTTTGCATAGCGCAAGCCAAACTCATCTTCCTTCTTCAAACCCGACTGTAAGAACTGTGGGTGAAGGGGAGAGAGGGGCACCGACATCGACGAGACCTCTCCACAACGACGACACCAACAGTCGTTCCCCCTCCAGTCATCTCAGCAATCCAAGAGGCATCGGTGACACCGACAGTCGCGACGCCGACAGAGCCGTCGCTTACAGTAAACACGGGCGGACCGCTGACAGCGTTGTTGGTCACCAATCTTCACCAAACAACGTCGACAACAACCATTCCCTTACGAGCTCTTGACTCACAGGTTTCGCACAGAGATTCAGGTGTAGGGTTTCGTAGCATTAACGAAAATAGTAATGGGTTCTCCAGGAATGTTGGAGGCGACAGGAGATATCAAGAACAAAATTTTGGAGGGCAAATGTCAGCGGGAGCAACACCTTATGTGCCCCTCGGACACAGAGGGCCCCTGTGCCTCCTCAGGGACCAAGATATTCAGAACAAAACAATCAACATAGACAATGGGCATCGGGAAACGAGATCTCAACTGAGAACAGGTATTGGAAGCTCTGACCAGAGAGGATACGGGGACGGTACGGTTTCCATGACAGAAAAGGTCGAGGTCGCGGTAACGTGTCAAATAACTTCGGAACACGTTCTCGCATGAACAACTATCAATCAACTACGGGTATTGGAGCTACTAGGTACGGACAACAACCACAGTATGGTACTCAGAGGTATGGCTACTAGGGCAACCCATAGAGTCAGGTCGCGAACGCCATTATTTATGTATTCCAGAATCTGGACTCTAATGTGAAGATTAACGTGCAAGATTTAGATGGAAAATCATATGTGGATGGTTTTATAGATTGGTTAAATAGGGTTGATAATCTGGACCAGAGAGTCAGCCCTACAGAGAGGGCGGTGACACTGGTGGAGACAAAGCTGACAGGATACGCACTAAATTGGTGGGAAAACATTCAACAGTCATGATTACATTACAGATTGAGAGGTTATGTGGGGCGAGATAATGGCTCATTTTATCCTGACCATTTACGAGGAGGAAAGTTTTGCTAAGCTTCAAACTTTACGTAAGAGTCAGAGTCTGCCTGTGGATGGTTACGCTAGTAACTTTTACATGCTATCGTCAAGTGTTGTCTTGTCCGAGTCAGAGGCGCAACGGGTTAGTCGCTTTCATTTGGGTCTTACGAAGCGTATACAGGACGAGATGATTTTATTATCTCCACAATCCTTATCAAAGATAGTAGAGATGGCTCATAGAGTTGAGGCTAAGCTAAAGCCATCAGAATATCCATCTTTTCCAGCACCAGCTACAATGACCACGACACCAACTTCTACAGTGCCAATAGTTGGGGGCAAACCAACAGGGATTGTCAGGACAATCATTTGTTACAACTGCGGGAAGACAGGACATATGAGACGTGAGTGTCCTAACCCACGTAAAGCGATGACGCTCATTTTCCAGTAGCTACACGATCACGTAGATGAGGCACTCGAGCAATTGTTCAACGACGATTATGGTGACACATAAATTGCAAAAGTTAACCTTCCTTCTCCTTGAACGAATTCTTCAAAGGAGGGGAGAGTTGATAGGTCGGGGTCGCAACGCCCACGATTTAGGCGCACGGTTTAGTGACTGGTCTTTAATTAGTTTCCTATCTTAAGTTTATTTTATGTTATTATATTTTGTCCTAGAGAATCCTCTAAAATAGGATTTCCCTAGTAGTTTCCTTATTGTTGTTGAGTATAGAGAGAAAGGTGGAGATCTCCTATATATGGGAGATCTTAGGGTAGGAGAAAGGGGGTGTTAAGTTTTGGAGAAAGGGAAGAACCCTAGGGAGAACTAGAGAGATCTAAAAGAGAGCTTGTAGTAGTAGTTTTATACAATAAAAGAAATTGTTATTCGTTAATTCGCTTCCGCAATCGTAGTATTTAACAATTTGGTTCTATTATAAAAGCAACACTACTCTTTTTTGAAATTTTCGAAAACAACCCTAACACACATAGTGAATGATATTCCCCCTAAATAATTACATGTGCAAACACTATTAGGCTTTGTGTTTCACAACACTAAACACCAAATTCATGCCACACAAAACAGTTAGCACCAACAATTTTGGTGGGTGAGATTGCATAGTTTTGTTTGGACTTTGCAACTCAAAATGCCTGATCAAAGCTTTTGTGCAGAGTATTTTAGGTCCAAAGAGTTAAAACGGAGGTCACCATCTTTTTTCCCCAAAGAAAAGTGAAAATAATCTCTCTTTTTTTCTCATTTTGTGTGGTTATTGATACTCATTGTCTATAAGAATGTATTTAGGTACTGCAATCAAATTCATTTACCATACCTTTTCTAACAGAAGAGGATTTAGTGTGTTCTCTGCAATCCAAAGAATACGACATAGAATATGTTCGGGTTGCAACACTTCAACAAATTTAGCAGATCCGCCCCCTTGAAGTCCCAAAGTTAACAATCTGTCACATAATATTTACACTAAAAAGTATTATACTGGCAAAAAATAATGTAAGGCTATACAATTATGTTTGGTGGAACATTTAAATGGTGGAAGATAATGATTATGAGTTTGGATGGTTTAAATTTTTAAGTACATCATACCATAGTAAGTGTGATATACCATACCCTATTAGACTAGGTAATTTGCACATCAAGTAACATTTTTTTTATTTTTTGCTAAGGGTGTTCTGGCTTCACCCTTTAAGTTGTGTTAATGGAAATAAAGATATCTCCCAATCTCTGATTTTAACTCAAGAATTTCTATAAGGAAGTTACGGTTTGCAGAAAAACTAGTCAGCATGACCTGTCAAGGAAACTTTAGAGTAAAGTGGAGATTTAAGGAGAAACCAAACAAAACATTAAACTAAACGAGGATTTTTTGTATGAAAACTCGCCGGACATTGGTAATGTTGTCGTCAGACGAGTGTCTACAAAACACGTGATTTTTTACCGCCCTTTTACTAAGTTAAGAACAAAGAAGAATTGAAAAAAAGGGAATATTGAATTACTAAATTTATCTCTAAACTATTACACAAGTCTTATTGATAGTTATAGATAATCTCGTGTAATTTGATGTTCCTGGGTCCGATTCACCACTAACGGGAGCCACTCGAGAGGATTTATCCCGATTTACTTGATCTGTGGGTGGGTTGGCAGGGTTCTCACGCGCCCTAGGAATTAGAAGGGCAAATGGTGACAAATACATACCACCATGTAGTTGCCAACACAATTGGCTAAAAATACAGGTGCTGAGGGGTCCATATGTATTATGACCAAAGTTGATAAGTGGTGATTTGGCCACTGAGTTATTGGTTCAGTGGTGGTGTGACCCTCCACCAACAGAGAGGTCATAAGTTCGAACCCCCATGGTGGTATCTTACAGTAGAGTTACGGATCTCCAAAACCGTCTTACCTTTCAGAAAAAAAAAAGATAAATGATGTTTGGTGGAATCCCATATATGTTATGAGGTCAGTTTACGTGGAAATTGTGATGGCTCGTGGTACGACTGTTGAAGTTGTTTGAAGAAAATATTGAAGAAATTGAGTCGTGAAGAAGCAAACTAATTAAAAGACGGAGTAGGAATTGTCCCTTCTTTTCTTTGTTTGATTGTGGTGGTTTGCAGGCCGGCCTTACCTTATTGAAACTTAGGCCGTCGCCCAAGGCCCTCAACAAAATAAAGGCCCCGATACCGAAAGGCCTATTGAAAAAATATATATGAATTAATAAACGTGCAATCTTTCAATCAACAAATAGCCTTAGGTTGAGTGGTTTGAATTATCTATATTACATCCAAAGGTGATCTTTTATCTCAAGACAAAGGGTGGTCAGGATAGAGTTTCATACTCTTGGGATTGGTGAGTTACCAAAGATGGAGGGCTGAGATCTTTTACGGTTGAAATATTTCTCTGCAACTTTATACACTTTTCCCTCACATAAGAACTGCCTGCCTAAACTCTCTCGAAAAGACACGTATCTTATGATAACCGTTGTAACAGCTTCTATCTTTTAAACTCCCCAAGTTTCCCTTTCCCCACTTCTCTCTTATGTTCCCACAATTGCTCTCCTTCTCTCCCAAGACGAACCAGAGTTTTCTTTTATGCTACGAGACTTAGGTTCTTCCCGATTTCGATATCTACTTTTTTATTACATTTCTTTTCATCTTTTCTCTGATTTCAGGGTGGCTTTATTTGATACATGAGCAACCATAATTTTCGAGTTCAAAGTGATGCAATGCAATTTCGGATGCAAATGGTTTGATTCAAGGAAATCTCATTCTCAAAATTGTTTTTTTGTTCTTACTTGAATCGTGGTGGGCACAAATTACAAGAGAACACCTAGCATAAATTATACTCTAAAAAGGTAAAGTATAGATTTCCAATCTTTGCCTTTTGCAAAAGATTAAAAGATAATTTGTTCTCTCAAGTTTGCAAATTTTGTTTTCCTTGGCTTTGTCCAAAATGCCTGGCCATTTTTTTTATTACTGATTTTGCACATACGGGGCCCCAATATCATACAAACCCACAACTGTTCTTATTGATACAAATTTTATATTTTCTCGCGCTATTTTTAATCTTTTACAATAATATTGGTAGTAAATACTAATTACGAACAAGAATTCGATATAGGTTGAGGAATGTTTCGAGTTTTTGTTTGAATATTGAGAAAATTGCATTTATTGTCTATTTGTTGTAATCGTAATGGCTTTGTAACCAATTTAAGATAGCTTCGGAACAATGGTCATAGATTTTTTTTGTTGGTCATCGGCAACTACAATACTCACTTGCGCCAATAAGTTTATTGGATATTTTAAGAATTACATAAGCAACTGACAAATTGTTCGGGTTTACTCTCTTTTTTCTTTTAATAAAAATGGGTTCAAAATTGTTCTCAAGTTTATCTTTGTTCATTTATAGGCTAAAGTTGTTGATTTTGTAAATGCGTCGAGAGGATTTAAATAAAAATGGCAAGAGTGCAAGTCATTGGTTTGATTTATCGGTTGCATGTCTATTGGGTGATTGGTTCCATTTTCCTCCGTTGTTCAAATATTAAATGGGGATTCTGGATATGGATTTTGAAGCACACAATTGAGGTAAGTCTTGAACCATCTCTCTTTATAGATTTAACTAATTCGCTACGTAATAGGGGAAGGGATAAGCGAATGATTCATGAAGTTTTGCAGAACCAAGTACATTTTTATAGAAAACACTTATATTCTTAAGTTTTACTAAAATATAGGTAGGGTAAACTTGATATGAAATTATATGGTATTTCATGGATCTCTCCCACCAATGCTATAATGTCAAGGTTTCAGAGAGTCAACCTAAACATTTTTTTTCCATTTTCGTATTCGTATTTACAATTAACTGCATTGAACTATGCATAACTTACTGCTCAATTTTAAATGTTTGGTAATTAAACGTTTCCTTGTATCGTTCGCTTTATTGTTTCATGAACCTAGGTTGTAATGTGATTTTAGTTCAAGATTTTAACAAAAGTTATTCTTTCAATGTAATTAGTTTCTATCAGCTTTTGTTGATTCACAATCAAGTAATATCCGTGAGCATGATTGGTGAAGGATTCGGGGAGGATTTGCTTATTTTCATCGATTTAGGCATCTCTTCTCACAAATCCAAAAAATTGGTAACTAATTTAATTTATGCAATTACTAAATCATTTTAAGCCTTAGAACCTTAGTGATGTTTTTAATATAAACCATAGTAGACTTCAAATTGTGCTCATCATTAATTTTGGTCGTTAAGTATTGATATGTATCTAAGCCCAAAAGGCGGTTTATGGGTCATTTGGGTCCTTAATGCTATGAATCATTATTTTCATTAACGATTATAGTTAGCTTTTTTTTATTATCTTAACAGGAAAATAGTAATTGTGTCACTCCCTCAAATTATGACTCAGATGGGATCCATGGTGCATATCATTCGTCATGTACGAGAGAAAAGGAACCGTGTTATTACAAGAAAGGTCATAGAAGGGATACAAGATATGAAAGTAGTCTCAAAGGGGAGCTATGTTCCAGGTAGATGTTTGTTTTTGAAGATGAAGCCAAATGACATGATACCACCAAGATTTGGGGCCAAATGTATGCTGTTAAAATATATTTGAAGGATTAATCTCTTGGTTTTTATTAGGAGGGAAAACCCAGATTGGGTCCACCCTTAACAATTTTGTAACATCTATTTGATTATGAGAGTTTCACTGTAACTTAATATACTTTATACCATAGTCCTACATTATAATAGTTGATCATTATTACCATCATATTTACAGTATTTTCTAGGTTATATTAGTTAACCTTGGCAATATTGCAGCTAATCACAATTGATTCAAAGAAAAATATGCGTGTTATGAAGATTAGTAATGTGAACTAAATTGTGGCATAAACAGGTGTTCTTCGGTATTGAGACATCCATTTGATAGGAATAATTCCAATCGTGGCAATAGTATGTAAAAGGTGATATTATGACATAATATAAATGCATCATCTATAGCGCCCGCAGAAGGCGCGTCGACGTATTCACAGTAACATGGTAGCGCAAGTGGCTCTTTTATTCTTAAGCTTTACTAAAATATAGGTAGGTAAACTTGATATGAAAATATATGGGATTTCATGGATCTCCCCCACCAATGCTATAATGCCAAGGTTTCAGAGAGTCAACCTAAACATTTCTTCTCCATTTTCGTATTCGTATTTACAATTAACTGCATTGAACTATGCATAACTTACTGCTCAGTTTTAACGCATTTGTCTATTTTATTTAGATTGTTTGACTGTACGAGTTATGAGCAAACATAGTTATGAAAATAACTCTACATACAAACAATTATTTTTTTAAAGGAAAATAGTGTCGAATGCAAGAAATATTTTGTAGTCTCCTAACTAATAAGTTAAGTACATGGGTGTTTACAGTTTATGTAATGAACTACCATTTAATTTTCTCTTTTAACAAGCACGTATTAGTTGTAGTGCCAAAGGCGCGTTGATATATTCACTGTGACTTGGCCATGGGTAGCGCCGAAGGCGCGTTGACGTTGTTGCCGTGACTGGGTCACGGGTAGTACTAGTTTTGTAACATTTAGAGGTTGTAGGTTCAATTATCCGTCACAACAATATCTTTATTTTTGGAATATGAGGCATCTTTTGACTATTTTTTTGTATATTACACTTCATCTCACGCGAAAAATATTTATATGCCTCATAAGGAGACACTAAAAACTCAAAACTTTCATTCATTAATGAGTATACTCATACGAATATTTTCCATAGAAATGATGGCTCAAAATATTCTAGTGTAAATTGATTAAGCGGAAGCAAGATAATCACGAAGAACACTAATTACATTCAATTGAGAGAAGAAATTAGGTTCTTAAGGAATTCTAATTTTCCTTTACTAGAACTTTTCTAAAACAAAACTAACTGCTAGAAAATAAAAAGATAGCCCCTCTTTATAGAATTATTGAGAAAGAGGCCAACAGCTGTGGGAAACGACCCTTCTAGGGATGTGCTACAATAAACCCTCCCTCTTTGGAAGAATTCGACCACGAATTCAACTGGCCAATGTACTCAAAAAATAGAAATGGATCATTCTACTAAAAATACGCCTCCGAAATCCACGAATCCTCTAAATCTGACTTGCCCAACCAATGCACCTTATACATATGATAGACACCTCTCTTTAGCATCTCATTTGTACTCACTAAGATAGTGTCAATACGGTTCAACTCGTGTTGTTGTGGAAAGGGGATCGGTAAAGTAATAGGCGGCACATGATCTCCAACAAAAAGAGAAAGGAGACTCACATTAACGTGAGAGCGCCTCATATGTCGAGGTCAAGCTCGTAAGCGTTCTCTCCCATCCACTGAATAATATGAAAAGGAAAAGAACTCGTTCGTCGAAGGGATAATTTGGAACCCACGCCAAAACGACGTAGGGATGCATAGAGTAGACTCACTGAATATTTACCCATCCTGTATAGAGTGCTCACCACTCACTCTTTCATGTGCGAGACAATCGCTAGAAACAGGACCGAATAACTCATCGGTAACATATAGCTCACGTAATGTTTCAAACCCAAACACCGAAGCTCGAAGAGTAACCAGAACCTCCTTACACCTACTCAAACCATCTGCGACCGTGTTCTCCTTTCTCTTGACATGCTGAGTACTAAAAGTATAGTCTTGGAGAAAATTGAACCACTTCGCCTGTCTATCATAAGTGACCCGCTGCTAACTGTGCATATGGCGCAATGCATCATGATCTGTGTGGAGAATAAACTCCCTGTGTACCAAATAGTATCTCCAATGAGTTAGTGCACTGCTAGAAGCTCAATATCATAAGTGGAATAACGCAACTGTGGACCCGAGAGCTTCTTATCAAAATACGCAACTAGCTTCCCCTCTTGGGAAAGAACTGTCCCAATACCAATCTTGCACACATCTATGTGTACATGAAACAGCTGTATAAAGTCTGGCAACGCAAGAACTGGTTGCAGCTGCCTCTGGCCCCAGACGAATGGGACGTATCTCATCAAATCAGTCAATGGTGCCATGATCATACTAAAACCCTGAATAAACCTCCTGTAAAACATAGATAACCTGTGGAAACTCCAAATCTGTGAGGCCGATGTAGGAACCGGCCAATCCCTGATGGCTTGAACTTTGATGTCTTCAGCCCGTATATCGTTAGCTTACACCACAAATCCCAAAAACTGCACTGAGTCAACCATGAAAGAACACTTCTTCAGCTGAAGAAATAGTTTGTGGTTCCGAAGGACTCCAAGAATAGTGGTGATGTGCTCTAAGTATTCCTCCTTTGTATTACTGTAGATCAGAATATCATCGAAGTAACCTGACGCTGTAACTCTGCGTGTTCGACAGGTGTCATCCGTTAGTGAGGTAAGTTTGGGAGCGGGGAGCCCGGAACGAAATCAATAACGTGTTGTATATCAGGTAGGGGAGGTAATCCATTGTCTAGAGGTTCCTCACATATATCACTGAACTCTGCAACAATTGACTTTAAACAAGAAGGGACAAGCGTAGGGGGTAAAGAATACGTACTGACAAGAACATAAGCCCTACCGTGAGATCGAGCATCGGCAATGAAACTGGTACGCTCGTGTCGCACAGCTGCAATAAGTATCAGAGGAGGCATCGGCTCAAGGACAACTCTCCCAGTCCCCCATAGGAAGCTAAAGGTATTTGTCTCCCCATCATAACAAATTTTCCTATCGAACATTCAAGGCCTCCCAAGCAGGATATGGCAAATGTTCATATCAACAACCGAAGCGTGGATGGTATCCTCGTAAGTGTCATCCATCGTGAAGATCAACACACACTCGTCTTCGGAACGTTTTCCTTGCCCTGGAAAAAGCCAGGTGAGATCAAACGGTTTTGTGCTTGGGAAAGTCTCTAACTTTAGTTTCTCCACCAGCTCCTTGGCCACTAAGTTCTCTGTGGACCCACAATCAAGGATTACCTCACAGAGCTTTCTCTTCGCTATACAACATGTACGAAATATGTTGTAACAGAGCCAAGAATTTGGTTTTCCGGATCGAACCTCAACGTTCTGTTTATCGAAGCACATAGGGGTAGTCTGTGGCAGGCGTTGCGGGAATCAAGGTTCAGTTGCGCTAATTTTAATGTCAGTTGAGGCTTTGTTGTTGTCGGCGTAGGTAACGCTGATGTCGCTACGTTGGTTAAGCATGACGATTGGGGTAGTTCTTGTGCTTGGGAGAGAAGGACCTCTGTCGGTGACGTCGTGGGAAGGAGAAGAGGTAGTAGTGGGGGTCCTTTATTTTTAAGACTTTGGTTTTCAGATTTTGAATGTGGAGAAGTCACGTGCTGTTGGCACAAAGTGGAACTCTTGGTGGGTTCGGGCTTACTTGTGGGGCTGGGCTCTTTTTGTTGTTTTCGGGTTGGGCTTAGCTTTGGACCCGGCCCGTATGGATCAAAAAGGATCCATGTGGGGATCATCTCTCCCACAACCTTACTGTTGCTACCCACTTTCAAAATCTCGTTGCTCGCCACGATTTTAGCCGTCGGATTTGCAGCGTCTACTCAGGCTGTTTGGGACCTCGTGTGTTGGTCGATCATGCCGTACATGGGTGGAAGTTTGCTTGGATGATTGATCGTCGTGGCCATTAAGTGCTCACATGATTCGCATCGATCCGTAACGCTTGGAACACCAGAGAACTCCTCGACGGCGTGGTGTGAATGAGGCTGATCGTACCTATCTCCATCTTCGCAGGTTCGCACGATTGTTTTTAGTAGTTCGGTTTGAGCGTTCACAAGTTCCAACATAAACTCATATCTCTTGTTCATCTCGTCGATTTGAAGGATCGGAAGGTCGCTCTGATACCACTTTAGTGTAAACTGATTACGCGGAAGCAAAAAAATTACAAAGAACACTAATTACATACAATTGAGGGAAGAAATTAGGTTCTTGATGTAATAGCATATTGATCTTAGTCGAAGGTCCATTGCAGACGGTATACAAACATCGAACACTGATCTCGAACATAAGCCTGGTCGAAGGTATCAAAAAGCATTTCAGATGAAACAATGGTAGCAAACATTCTTCTCGATCAAGACTTATCAAAGGCCACTGCAACTTCATAGTTCTCGAAGTACTGTAGCAATTCAGAGATCGACCTTCATACAACTTCATAGTTCTCGATCTTAAGATCTCGAAGATATCTGATCAACAACCGTAACACTCATTCAGCCAACTGTTGCGGAAGGTCCGCGAAGATCTCCAACTGAACATAAAATCCGGAAATAAGATCACATTGTAACTGCCTGTATCCAGGACTCTTTGAAAACGGCATCAGACTTTTGACACCAAAAAAAACCGCAACCCACGCTTACTCCAAGCTCTGTTCCTTTCTTTACTCTCAGTCGAGAAATTGTAACAGTTAGCATGATATTGGATTTTCTTCTAAAACCCTCTACGAGGTCGTGGTTTTACTCGGGTTAGTCTGAGCTTTCCACGTAAAATTCAGTGTTATAGCTACCAATTACTTCTCTTTCTCTATAAGTATTGGCGAATATTCTCCGTCCGGAAAATCCGCCATTACAATTGGCGCCGTCTGTGGGAATCCACACCTCTTTACCAAACTGAGATTTCAAAAAAAAAAAAAAAAACTGATGACCAGCATGAATCTACGAAGCACCTCCACTCTGAGAAACCAGGAAGTCAATACAGCACCAGAGACCGTCGACTTGCACGGTGCCGTGGTCGAGTTACAGAAACAGATCAAGCGTGACCGGATTCAAAGAATAGAAGACCAAAAAGTTCATGCTCAGGCTCTCCAAATTGAAAGGGATGCAAGGCAGAAAGCTTTGGATCAGCAAAGCCGGACGCATCAGAAGGAGATGGAGAACTTGCGCAGAGCAAACGCGTCACCCCCCCCCCCCCCCCCGGCTCACAGCAACCACCGTTCGAGAGCTAGCCACAGAGAAGACCAACCAAGGGAAGATCAGACGCGAGTCTCGCGGTCCAGATCAAGAAATTCCGAAGGAGGTTCCCGACATTTTGGACTTACGTCCTCCTCATCTACCATAGGAAGTCGTCGAACTCGCCAGCGTTCTCCGCTACCACCGGCGAGACGACCTCTAAGGGAGAGGTTAGGACCTGAGGGACACGGCAATTTTGATCCCTAAGTACAAGTCGCACCAACTCAACCACCGCAATACATCACTCTAGATGACTTCAATACCCGAATTCAGGCGATTAATTCAGAAGTACATGGTCGAATATTTGCGTTAAATAGGATCGAAACAAATCCTATATCTGTGTATCTCGAAGCCATGGCCATTCTAGATAATTTCCATATGCCGAAGTTCATCCAGTATGCAGGTCTCACCGACCCTCTGACACACGTCCGACATTTCAAAGCTTCGGTAGGATTGTACTCGAAGTTGGATCACATGCTCTGTAGACTTTTTAACATGAGTCTGAAAGAAGAACCCCTCAGGTGGTTTTACACTTTACCTGAAGGCTCTATCACCACATTCGCTCAATTACAACGCCTCTTCGAGTCAAACTATGCTCATGCCAAAAGCGGGAAATTACAGTGGATTCCCTTTTCTTCTTCGAACAAGGAGCAAAGGAGTCCCTAGCCAGCTTCTACAAGCGATTCTTGCAAGAGGCACAGAAAATTGGCAATTCTGATCCAAAAATCGTCGTTCCTGCGTTCACTTCAACGTTACACTTAGACTCTAAAGTTCGAGAAGAACTTACCCTTCATAAACCTCGAACAGTACCAGAGATGATAGATGTAGTTAACAGCTATATCGAACTCGAAAGGTCGAAGAAAGATAGGATGAAAAGCTCTGCCGTAATCCAGTCCTCTGATTCGACACCATTCCAACCAAAGAAAACAGCCACGACAGGAGAAAAACCACGTGGAAGGAGCAACGATAACAATAGAAGGCGAGAAGAAAAGATAGACAGACCACTTCCAACTCTACCCCCTCTGACAACAACTCTTTCAGCTATCTTCACAGTGATCAAGGGTGATGAATTTTATCGAGAAGCTCAGACGATCCCCGACAGACCAGGGCAACCTTTCTGCCTGCACCATATGTGCACAACCATGAAACTGACAACTGTTATTCGCTCATTCGCATCTTCAACCGCATTGTGTCAGCAGGGCGACTCCGAAATTATGTGGTTGATCTCCAAAAATTTCTCAACGAAGAAGCTGCTAGGAATAATCCTGGCCCTGCTGACGGACAAGGACAAGCTCGACATCTCTACATGATCGAGATATAAAAAGGGAAAAAGAGAAAACAAGACGACCGAATAACGTCCTGTTGCAAAATGACTTCTGAAGACAAATCAGCAAAACTCCTTCCCAGTTCCAGCAAATCAAAACGTCTATACTCCATCTCCTTTGAAAATTGTGACACTAGCCACGTTACATATCCCCACGACGATCCACTTGTCATAATGCTAAAGGTAGGACAAGATTATCTTCACACGATGCTTGTCGATACCGGAAACGCCACTGACGTCCTGTTCCGAAGAGCAATACAGTTACTAGGTCTGACAGATTCCGTGAAAGCTTCAACAACAACTATCTCGGGCTTCAATGGTTCGAAGGAATCTGCCACTGGCGAAATCACCTTGCCCGTACAAGCAGGATCGGAAACGACATTCGTCAAATTCTTGGTCATCGATGCTGAGTCCAAATATTTTGGAATTATAGGCCGAAGTTGGTTGCACTCAATAAAAGCAGTTCCGTCAACTTATCATCTTTCTCTTCGATTCCCAACTGACCATGATATCTACAAAATCAAAGGCAGCCAAGCAGTCTCACGAATGTGCGAGAATACCACGGTCAACTCTCACGCTCAAAAACTACTCAAAGCATAGCAGTTACAGTCGGAGTCACCGGCAATCTTCGAGCAACATGATACTAAAACTGTTGACTCCATCGAGCTCGATGGCCCAGGTCGTCATACATTTATCGGTTCCAAATTATCAATCGAAGAAAAAAAAACAATGATTCGGCTCCTCAAAAAGAACGTCGATATCTTCGCATGGTCTTTTCAAGAAATGCCGGGAATTGACCCAACTGTCACATGCCACAAGCTCAACCTCCTGCCTGATACTAAAGCAGTCGTACAAAAACGTCGGAATCTCGCTCCACGACTTCGTGAAGCCGTCAATGAAGAGATTGATAAACTCCTGCGTGTTGGTTTCATTCGGGAAGTCAAGTATCCAAAATGGGTTTCTAATATTGTGGCCGTGCCGAAGAAGAATGGAAAAATCAGAGTCTGTGTCGACTTTACAGAACCAAACAAGTTCACACCAAAGAATAACTTTTCTCTCCCATTGATACCGCAACTCCTCGACTCAGTTGCTGGCCACGAACTTCTTTCTATGATGGACGCAGCCTCAGGTTACAACCAAGTTCCTCTCGCGACAGAAGATCAAGAAAAAACTACTTTCATCACCGAAAGAGGTTTGTACTGCTACACACTCATGCCATTTGGTTTGAAGAACGCCGGGGCAACCTACCAGACACTTGTTACTCGAATGTTCAAAGACCATTTGGGAAAAATCATGGAAGTCTACATCGACGACATGATTTGCAAAAGCTTAAAACGCGAAAATCATTTCAATAATCTCTAAACCATCTTCGACATTCTTCGAAATTACCAAATGAAACTCAACCCCGAAAAATGCCAGAGTCGCAGCCGGCAAATTTCTGGGACATTTAGTCAGCAAAAGAGGTATCGAAATAAATCCCGCAGAGATAAAAGCTCTCATGGCAATGCCGTCACCTCGAACAAAGAAAGATGTTCAAAAGTTCGCTGGCAAGATTACCGCTCTCCACAGATTCATTTCAAAATCTTCTAATCGATGTAAACTTCTGTATCTCCTTCGTGGGAATCCCACCTCACATTCCAAAAAGAAGCCAAATGAAATCACCTGGACCTCAGACTGTGAGCTAGCCTTTCAAGATCTTAAACGATACTTGGGGCGACCTCCGATCATGAGCACACCAGTTGATGGCGAAACACTTACTATGTATCTTTCCACCACAGAAGAATCTATCAGTTCCGTTCTCATTCGAAAAGAAAATAGCATCGAGAAACCAATTTACTTCATCAGCAAAATTCTCGTACAAGCTGAACGTAATTATACATCAACAGAAAAACAGCTACTCGCATTGGTCTACAGTTCGCAGAAACTACGTCCTTACTTTCAGGCTCACCCTATCAAGGTAATCACAAAGTACCCTCTGAAGCTTGTCCTCTCAAAAAAAGAAAAATCTCGACGAGTTCAGCAATAGTCCGTTTTCCTCGGAGAGTACGACATATCTTTCGAACCTCAGATTTCTTGTAAAGGACAGGCAGTCGTAGACTTTTTAGCTGACTTTCCTGTCGAAGACCCTGAATGGGAAGAACTCGAAGAAGCACTTGCAGATGACGCAATTGCAGAACCAGATGCCTGGTCGAGAAGTACAAGATGGAGACTCTTCACAGATGAATCGGCAGGACCACGAGGATCCGGGATTAGTATAGTCCTCGTTACGCCATCTAATCATCGAATCGAGAAAGCAATTAAACTCAAGTTTTATGCCACCAACAATGAAGCTGAATACGAAGCTATCCTTCTTGGATTAGACCTCGCAATCACACTTGGGGCGACAGACATTGCGGTCTATGTCGACTCACTACTTGTTGCCAATCATTACAATAAAACCTTCAAAACCTCGGGCAAAATGGTTGATTATGCAGCTCTAGTCGAAGAAAAAATGCTCATGTTCCAATCCTCATCAATCTCCTATCTCCCTCGAGCAGAAAATAGACACGCAGACGCTTTGGCATACGTCGCCACTATGCTCGAAGACAGTGAAAATAGACAGCTCGACATCCAAGTTCTTGAACAATCAAGCCTCGACGTTACGACTACTATGCAAATCACTGCTACTAAAGACGAAGACAATTATGACTGGAGAATACCGTTTCTCGAATACCTCAATTCCAACATTCTACCAAGCAATAAAGAAAAAGCTCGATCACTCCTAGCCAGATGTACACGGTTCACAGTTTAAGATAAAATTCTATACAGAATAACAGGAGGCGGACCCCTCATCGAATGTATTTCTCAGCAGGAAGCCAACATCAAGATCAAAGAATTACACGAAGGGATATGCGGAGCACACATATCAAGTCGTTCTTTAGCACAGCGAGCATTTACGCAAAGACTATACTTGCCAAAGATGAGACAAGATTGTGAAGATTTCGTCCGCAAGTGCTACAAATGCCAAATACATGCACAAGACATCAAAAGCCCTGCACTCGACTTGCATATCAGCAATGTTCTCTGGCCGTTCAAAAGATGGGGCATCAACATAATTGGTCCTTTTCACCCAGCATCAGGAAATCGCAAGTTCGTCCTCGTCGCTACGGACTATTTCACAAAATGAGTTGAAACAGTCCCCCTTTGCCACACCGACGAAAATGCAGTTATCAAGTTCCTCTGGGAAAACATCATTACTCGGTTCGGTTGTCCACAAATGATACGATCAGACAACGGCAAACAGTTCATCAGCAACAAAGTTCTTTTGTTCCTCCAGAAGTACAAAATATAGCTCTCTACATCAACACCATACTACCCTCAAGGAAACGGTCAAGTAGAAGCCATCAATAAAAGCATCAAGTCCGGGTTACGCAAACGATTGGACGAGAAAAAAGGAAGATGGGTCGATGAATTACTCAGTGTCCTCTGGGATTACAGAACTACTCCACGAACTTCTACTGGCTGCACTCCCTTTATGATGGCCTTTGGTACTGAAGCCGTCATACCCTCTGACTTGGATTTCCCACGCAGTCGGAAGAAAGTGACAGATGAAAAGAACGAGTTAGGATTACTTTGCAACCTTAATTGGATTGAGGAAACCCGAGATCAAGCTATCCTAAACTTGGGGCGATACCACGATAAACTCAGAAAGGCGTACAACAAAAAAGTTCGCAAACGACAATTCGACATAGGCGATCTTGTCCTTCGCCGAATACAAGATAGTACTCGACCCAAGAATTTAGGAAAATTATCCAAAAACTGGGAAGGGCCCTACATCATCAGCGATAAAACGGAATGTGGAACTTACTGGCTGATGACAGAGGATGAAATTCAGCTCGAATACCCCTGGAATACAGCACATCTCAAATTATTCTATCGATAAGTACTGTACCTCTTCGACTTCATTTAATAAAGGTTTTCATTACATTTTTCTCTACAGTCACATCATACAGAAGCGTGTTCTCCTTCTTTACTATCACGCGATATCAATGCATACTTTTTAAGTACGCATCAACACTACAACATACATTTTTACAAACCACATCTTTAAGATTGGTTTTTTCTAAATCCGGGTATCCCTTCGAGGAGCAACACCTGGTATCGTTCTAGCATTGACCAAACTTTAAACAGTTGGGTCCGGGCTAAACAGTTACTACATTTCTACAAACCACATCTTTAAGATTGGTTTTTTCCAAATCCAGATATCCCTTCGAGGAGCAACACCTGGTATCGTTCTAGCATTGACCACACTTTAAACAGTTGGGTCCGGGTAAACTCTTACTACATTTCTACAAACCAATTTTTAAGATTGGTTTTTCCTAATATAGGTATCCCTTCGAGGAGCAACACCTGGTCTTCGTTCCTATTTGTATTAACAGCTACCTTTTCGATACACATTATATATTTAATTCACAATCAAACACTAGCAATTTTTATGAAAATACAAAAACTACTTACTTCGATAAAAAAATCTATTGTTAACCAAAATGTATCGACCCCACTGGCCATTTTTACAAACTTTATCAAATCCAAAATTATCTTAGCCCCACTGGCAACTTGTTACAAAATCCACTTCAATGCAGAAGTATTTGCTCAATGGGTAAATCAGAACCAGTTCCTTCGATTGCAACATCATCTGTCAAATCAAACAGCACTTCAACTTCGACACCAGCAGGAATAGTTAACATTGGTTCTTCGACCACATCACACTCCTTTTCAGCATTAGGAG
The DNA here is from genome assembly GCA_014058105.1 of Kingdonia uniflora. NCBI lineage: Eukaryota > Viridiplantae > Streptophyta > Magnoliopsida > Ranunculales > Circaeasteraceae > Kingdonia > Kingdonia uniflora. Next base: position 108,968 of record JACGCM010002866.1, read on the forward strand.
AACCCAACGATGATTCATCCTCTGAATCCACAAAAGGAAGCAAATTCTCCTTAACGATATTCTTGTAATATTTTTTTCCTACGATTCTCATCCTCGTAGTCTCCATCTAACTGTTTCCTCAGGTTCATAAACTTTCCCAAATAATCTTGCCGAAGATTTTCAAGAGCATTATTGCGCTCCTCGTTCGCCGCTTCGATTGCAGCTTTCCTAGCTGCTTCAGAAGCTTCCTTCAACTTCGCGATCTCCTCATCTTTTTCCTTCGTGACCACAGCCATTGCAGTTTTCTTCGACTTCTCAACATCAACCTTATACCTGTTAAGCGTCGAATTCAGTTTTTCTTTCTCTTTTATCAATCTCTCTTTTTCCTCCGTCAAGTCCTTTTCGAGGATCTGGTACCCCTTCAACTGATTCGCGATATCCCCGGCACCTATAATGCGCGGCCTCGCCTCAGCAATGATTTCCTTAATCTGGAACAGTTTCATACAAGAGGTATTCATATTGGGAACTAAATTCATTAACCTCGGTAAACAAGATAAATGTCTCACCTTCTTCAAACTCGATTTCCCCTCACCATAGAAACTCATTAAGCTATCCAAATTGACCATGCAATCATCCAAACGATCTCCCAGCAATGCTGAGCCTACAGCAACTGAATCCAAATTTGCCGCGATCTCTACTTCAAATTGAACCACATACTTCGGGTCGGAGTAATCCGCACTCTTCTTCTTCGATACATTTCCTGTTTTCTTCGAGGTACCACTTCCAAACGCTAGGGGAGGCTTATCGACAAAACTTCGAGATACAAGTTTTTGCCCATCAACAGAGTCTCTCTTTCGAGAAAGCCGCTTTGGATCTTGCAAATCAACCACTGCGTCGCTAGGAGCAGCCCTCTTCTTCGACGCCTTTCTCGAAGGAACATTGCACAGTGCCTCTATCTCACTATTTGTATCAGTCAAATATCCAGCCAACGACTGATTTTCCAACGGTAAACCAACATTGGAACTCCTCTTATTCTCCGCAGACATCTTACCGTCAATAAGCGACACTACTGATCCTGTTGTTCGCAACCTTTTTAAACTAGCCTCCTCGAACAAATAAGACAAACCCTCTTGATCAGCTGCCAACTCGTCAATCCTACTAGTATATCCCTTCCTGAGATTATATAGCCGCTCGTTAACCCTCAAGTTCCTATCAACTTCTTTCAGAGCTGAAACACACAAAATTAGAAAGTCAAACAACAGTTGACCAAATTCTCAAAAGTACATATCAGCAGCTATTTACCTAGATGAAAAGCTTTCCTTTTCAAAGGCTATCCAGGAACATTAACATCAAACTCATAATTCCCTGTTACTAAAAGCCACTCATCAGAGTACTTCCCACCAGTCGATACCATCTCGTAGAAGAAAGGCCTCTTAGGAAACCTCGCTAAATATCGGTAACCTACTTTAGCCGAATTAACTCTCAAAGTATAGTATGCACAAAGGTCATCAACAATTATCAGAGCTTCTCCTCTCTCTTGCAATTGACCATTTAGAGCCCCGCATACTCGAAACAAGTCGTATACATTCGGGTTGAATTGCCCAGGGGACACATCGAAGAAATTTAACTTCTTTTGATCAGCCCGCAGATGCAACTTCAAACATTTTCTTATTTGTTCTCGATGCACCAAAATCCTACCTAGAGGAACATTTTGGTCGTCCATCTCATAAGCATATTCTTCCAGCCTTACTTCTTTGGGAATACCGAATTTTCTTTTAAACCTAAGAATTTCGGACGTTTCTTTGCCCAACCCAAAACTAGCATGTCTACTATCACCCACATCACCCTGACCATCGCCATCACCATCTCGATCACTACATTGGGGCGATTGATCAACATCGGTCTCGGTAACTTCGTCATCAGATACCTCGGCATGACCGGTTCGGGTACTTGCCTGCCCAACACTACCAATTTCCCCTGCACGGTATTCCCTACCTAACTTCTGCACACAAGTGGTTACATCCACTTGCAAAGGAGTAACATGAACAGGATTTTTGGTAATTATGTTCTGAGCATTGAAAATTGGTTCAGCCATTTTTTATGAACCTGAAAATCAAATCCCAGTTTTTCTTAACAAATCAGTTTATAGCATGATATATATCACATACGCTCTATTATTTCGTTTCGAAGATTCATTCCAATCATTTAAATTTACTTATAATAACTTTCTTGGTCTAGAGTTGTCGAGTAATTCTCCAACAATTTATTTCTTACTTACATCTGACATATCTCGAACTTTAAAGTCAATTATTAGTTCACGAGTTATAAATTGTTTGTAGTTCTCGAACATCGAGATCCTTTTTATCTAATTTTATTATACTAATTAATTTCATTTGCAGCAGTCCATCTTCTCGAAGGAAATAACAGTTATGATTTTCCCGCCAAAATCAAAACAACCTAACCGTTTCAAATTTATAAGCCCTCAAACACTAAAATTACGACCGTATCACCCATATTCCGGAACTAAAATGCCTAACTCCTTCCATATTACAGCAGCAATGCACCAAAAACAACCTCCATCTTCCACGCCTTTAATCCCAGCAACACTCCCACAACAGTTCCTCCATTATCAATTTATTAACCTATATCCAACAACTATTTTCAAACATTTTTATTTCCCGTATTCTAACAGTTTACTCTCCCTTTAACAGACATTCACCTAGTCTGCAACGAGTTTACAAAACAAAAAACAAAACTCAATCGAAACAAAAGAAAAATCTCTTACCGTGCAACCTCGCTGCTTCTACGTTCCTCTCCATGGCAAGTTTTGCCCTTTCGATCAACAAATTTATCTCATCCCTCCCAATTGTAAAACGAGAGTGAAAAAGAGATTGGACAGTTTGCAGAGGCGAAAAAAACTTTGGGAGGAGTTCAGAGTATGAACAGTCGGCCACTGCAGGGCTACTTATAGACCCCACGTGGCAGTTACTTGTAACTACCTCTGACGGTTCGCAATCCCTAACTTTTCGTCTCCACTTATCCTTCTCGACTTCCTCACAATTACACCTTCTCGACAAAATATAACCTACACCTACATTTTCGCAAACAAAAAAAAATTACTTAGACTAAATATACTTCGACAAAAACAATATCCTATGTTTGAAACAACATTAAAATTCCTCATTCATTCATTCGAGAAACAGTATACATCTATGTATACCTAGCACCTATTACAAATTTTTCCTTACAGAATCCTTCCTTCCTTTACCAGTGCTTTCGCACACTGAACAATCATCGCTTCCCGACCAAGAACATACACCATAGATTGAAGACTGCAATGGAAAAGAAAATCCTTTCTCCAAAAGGAAGCTTCAGATTCGTCCATCCCTTCATAATTCACCTCGCATGGAGACAACACTGGAGAACACGGGTCCAAACAACCGTAGTAACGCATCACTAAGGCACGATACATCTCTTCATTACGCTAAGAAACAATCTCTCGCTGGGTCTGACTCCTAGTCTTCGCCATTTTTTCCCTGCTTATTTACATCTACAACGTCCGTATTTATAGTCTCTACGGCATTTAATGCTCCAAAAAGTCATTGAAACTATAAATCTCAGTCACATCACTCATTATGACTACAATAGTGGGACCCCCAACACCAAACAATCTTATTCGACACGACTTTCTAGCATACTTCGACATCAAATCGCAAAAAAAGATCTCGAACAATTTATTTTTATTCATAAACTTCTCAAGTACAGTTTACATTCGACACAAATCTTATTCGACACAAATACAGTTACTTTTTATTTATTTATTACACAGTTCAATACAGTTCTTCATGTTTTTCATTCGGCAGATCTACAAAGTTTTGGGAGCTCGATAACTTTTCCTGGCCGCTACAATGCTGACCTTCCATAAGCAACCTCAGCGACACTGCCCCGGTCTTTTATCTGATGAAAGGGCCACGTCCTTCAACAACTCAATGAATCTCAAGTCACTGAAAGTTGAAATCAGAAGATGCCTTCTGGCAACAACACTGATACTCGCCTGATACCTGCCTTGAGGACTACCTACTTGACCAGCAAACACCGCTACGGCACCGTTTCCAAAACAACAAGATCCAACAGCAACGCCTGCGATAACGACATTACAGCCAAATCCATCTCTACATATCCACACACAAACCAAAATCTCTTCACTCCGATGCCCCAACCACCCAGAATCACGTACCTTACCATCCATGATTCACGCTCCGACCTCCTCACAGCAAAACAACATGTGACATTCAAATGAAAATGCAATCACACCCTCCTTATATTTATAAACTAGCATTTATTGCTGCATTTAGTGCGCCCCGGGAACACCATATCCAGGTTCAATGCATCTGCATTGGAAATTACAAACAACCATTCTTAGAATATTGACAAGTTTTCATATTATGCAGGTTATTCTCGACAAAAACACAACTGCTTCTGTCGAGAATGGGGAAATTGTAATAGCATATTTCCCAACATCGACAACTACAAGCCTGAAGATCTTAGTCGAAGGTCCATTGCAGACGGTATACAAACATCGAACACTGATCTCGAACATAAGCCTGGTCGAAGGTATCAAAAAGCATTTCAGATGAAACAATGGTAGCAACCTTCATACAACTTCATAGTTCTCGATCTTAAGATATCTGATCAACAACCGTAACGCTCATTCAGCCGGCTGTTGCGGAAGGTCCGCGAAGATTTCCAACTGAACATAAAATCCGGAAATAAGATCACATTGTAACTGCCTGTATCCACTATAAATACAGGCAGGACTCTTTGAAAACGGCATCAGACTCTTGACACTAAAAAAAACCGCAACCCACGCTTACTCCAAGCTTTGTTTTTTTCTTTACTCTCAGTCCAGAAATTGTAACAGTTAGCATGATATTGGATTTTCTCCTAAAACCCTCTACGAGGTCGTGGTTTTACTCAGGTTAGTCTAAGCTTTCCACGTAAAATTCAGTGTTATAGCTACCAATTACTTCTCTTTCTCTATAAGTATTGGCGAATATTCTCCGTCCGAAAAATCCGCCATTACACTTGAGGAACCCTAATTTTACTTTACTAGAACTTTTCTAAAATAAAACTAGCTGCTAGAAAATAAAAATAGGGCCCCTCTTTATAGAATTAAAGATAGAGAGGCCAACTACTGTGGGAAACGACCCATCTAGGGATGTGCTACATCATATTCACTTTGATAAGGAATGGAGGATTAGGTTTAAAAAAATTATGGTATATAAAATTATATGTAATTTCTTCGGTTTCTTAGCAATTAATAGACTACAATGATGTCTACTATATGTAACTTATTACTCTCTATTTTGAGGGATAATCATATCACGTAATTTTACTAATTCAAATTGATCGTATTTTAGTAATCAACTACTAATGAGGCATTTTATGTCGTGTGTCTAAATTAGAGGGACATTTCCAAATTCGAGAAGAAAAAAAAACATAGTTACGTAAATTTAAAGATCACTATCAATTTTATTCTAGTGCATTACTATATGTATGACATACAAAAATTAGGTACAAAATAATACAATGAAAGGCCCCATTTTGGAGTTCGCCTAATGCCCCCAAAGGGCTAAGGACGGCCCCGATGGTTTGTGGAAATTCAGACTTTGTTCCTTGCTTGTGATGATTTTTATTTTTTTGAAAATTGAGCTAGAATTGGTATTCATGGTGTTGGTATTCAGACTTCCTGATTTATTAAGAAAAAAGGTAAAAATTACCCCCAAAACCAAAGTCAGAAAGGACCATGGCAATAAGCAAACAACAAAGAGTGCAACAACAGAAGCACATTCAAACTCTTCACACAAGCATGGAAATGACTAGATACAGTCTGAAACAGCTCTAGAGGCAAGCCCCTAGGCATATCCTCCCTCCAAAGCAAGTCCACCAAGTCACCAGCATTGTAAGAAGTATCACATCCCATAATACCATTTGCCTTCTACATCTTCATTGACAATAGTGTTAAGATCATTTGAGAAGGAGTTAGTAAGTACTTCAAAGTACTCTTCATCAGGATGGAGATCAACAATATGGTCAGCAGCTCTATTAGTCTCCTTGTAGATGTGATTTATGTCAAAGTAGTCAAGCTATTGAATAAGCTTCCTTATATTGTTCAAAATATGCCATGTTTTATATATCCCACACACACCCTTCTAAATCCCTTTTTCACAGCCACCTCCAATCCCAATTCAACTTCTTTAAACTCCAAAATAGGAACTGATTTTGAGTTTATAATGATTTGTCGAGATCTTGCTCTTGATTAAGGGTAAATACTATCAAGTTGAAGTTGTTAATGAAATCTATTTGCTCGTGGTTTGTGGTGTAATCAAGTTCAGGTTGTCAAGCTAAGATCGTGATAAATTTACAAAGGCATCATGCTCGTACTCTCACAATTTCTTTGTGTGTGTGGTGGTGTTGGGGGGGCAGGCATGAATTTAATGATTTGGATTCTCCTAGCACACCGCATCATTGTATGTGTGACACGCCATATAATATTAGAGTAGGTAAATGTTCATGTAATAGTTTAGAGATCAAACCTAGTAATACAATCTTCTATCTCTTACTATCCTTCAATTGTATACCTTATAATCAATCAAGATTAACTCTATTATTATTATTATTATTATTACTATTACCTGCAAGTTTCGCAAAGGGAGGGAGAGTCATCCAAGAACAGTTGGTTTACAATTGTGTCAACCAGTCCTTCTGTGGAGACTATACGATTTATTGGTACTTCGTGGCATGCAAGATTTCCAAGCATTCCTAAACTAATCTCCTGCAAATGAGAAGCAAAAACACGATATAATAAGCTCAAAGAATTAAACTGTCACATGTTTACCATTCTGTCCTTCATATAAGAACATGTCATCAGAATCAAACACACAATACATTTAATTTGCAAAAACCAATTGCTTGAAAATGTAGAAATATGGCGTACCGTAACCCGTAATGATCGAGAAACAGTGAGACTTGCCAAAATCACTTCAAGTAAGAGATTGTCCACCTGTGTAAACATGTAACTATAATCAGAGGATGAGTGAGGTCCACATCCTTGATAAGCATGGCCCCACTATCACAGTTTTTAACCATGATTTCACAAACGTATGAGATTTTGTGATTGAGTTCTTAATTTTTTTCAAAGTTTCTTGGTACTTATTAAAAGGGACCAAATCACAAAGACAACCACGGAGAAACATTGCCGACTAGGAGAAGAGCACAACAAGAATGTTTTATAAGCTTAATCGGTCTTTGCAATTATAATATGACTATAACATCCACAGGAATATGGTGTGCAAATTTGAGTTTGCATAACAGTTGCGGATAAGAATGATTCTAAAATCTTTATTTCTTTTCCTACTCAACTTCGCTGCAAATTGGTCTATATACATATAGCTTGAGATCATATTCTGTTAGCCCCTGATTATGTTGTCATTTACTTTCTGCATGGGTAAAGGTTTGGTCGTTTTGTGAACCCATATCATGTTGTCTTCGGGTGTCCCCCGGCTTCTATACCTTCTACCCCTTGTTTTTGTAGCCATATTTTTACTGGTAAAATCTCATCGATTATAAAGGATATATACACATAAAAATAAATAGAGGGAATTTTAGGCATTATCCGTTATATGATGTTATCCACTAGTAATGGAATGTCAAGTACATGTGGAGGAATTAGAGTAACAACTAACAAGCCGAATCATCTATAAATGCATGAAGGAGATACATACTGGCGAGACTAAAAAAATTAACTCTCAAAAATACTGAATACTAAAGAAACAGTTTATGGAAATACTAAAGTACCATGAATTCCGATTGAGTTTTATCTGCAGCCAAATCCCACAAAATACATCCATACTCTTCCCAAGCAGCTTCTTCTTCTGCTAAAGCTTCACAACACTCCCCACTTTCTTTACCACTAGAAAGTCGATCTATAACATTGTTAGTTATCTCCATAGCATCAACCAATGCAGAGATCGATACCGCGACATCCCCATTTTCTGATCCTCTAATAGAACCATCCCCATTGACATTACCTTTCACATTGTGTGGTAAGAGTTTCCTTATAAGTGAAATTATATAACTGGGATCCACAGTCGTTTGGATGTCAAACAACTGCAAAATAAAGTACAAATTACATAATTAGTTAGCGCCGGCTACCATTAACAAAACTTACACCCAGATTCGCATAAATACAGAAAGGCATTGATTCTATATAATAGTAAAAGCATCCCCAATAAATAAATAACAATTTCCGTAAAATGCTAAATTTAGTAGAAACACAACATGCCAATATTGCAGTAATTTTATGATTTTAGCAAAACCCATTGATGATACTTTAAGTTGCCTTACTTCACATTGGAGATGTCCAAACTTGTAGTTGAAATGATAAATAAATAAAAACCCTAGATTTTCATGAATTTGAAATAGAGATTATAATTGGAATTAGGGTTTGATAATGGTACCTCATGAGAAGGAGGACAAGGGTGATATGTTACTGATGCTTCACTTCTCTCTATCTCTGCTTGGTCTTCTTCGTCGTCCTCCATGGGAGTCGTTGTTGTTGATTGTGGAGGTGGTAATGGTGACATCGCTTGAGTGTCAGTGAAACTGACTGACGATCAAACGCTTGCAGAGTTCGAATTTCTGAAAATGTTTCGCGGGGTTAACCACAAGAGTTTACACCAACTCAAAAGTAAAAACAGGAGTCTCCAGCAATGCTTTAAACTGGAACTTAAGGGTGTGTTTGCTTACAGCTTACAACATAGGCAGCAGCTAGGTGGGTGAATTCACCCAAACCCAATCCATCTCACAATAGTTCTGGTCTAAAACAAGGTGAATATTTACTCACCGCAGTTCCGAACTGCAGGGGACAAGATCTAGCCACATGTCTCCATCGCAACGCTTTAAACCATACACGCAGTTCTTGTAGCGCCCCGTTTTTTTCTTTTTTCTCATGGGTCGTATGTTATGCATTAGTCTAGACTGCCTGAGGTTAGTTAATACAATGCTTCTTATTTCACTTGATCATACCTTATGGGTTATCTGTTTTGAGAACATTCAAATTGTTGATCGTGAGGAGTGTTTCTTCCCCACTATCTTAACACTTAATTCCCCTATTTTCTCCTCAACTCTTATCTCCCTCAAGCAAATACTCTTCACCCTTCTCCAGCCGTCAAACCAAAGAGACCAAACTACTAATTCGAAATTCTCCTCTTCATACCTCATACACAATTAGTGGTTAATTCCCAATTCTCCATACCCCAAATTCTTCAAATCATCCTACCATTTTTAGGTCTAAGACATTTCTTCGAAAACCTAGAATTAAACCCTTAAGAGAAGAGGGAGACATTGCTGAAATTCATAACCGTTGGAAACTTCGCACCGCTTGGTTCTTCGATCCTCTTACACTTAATTAAGGCAAGTACATTTATCCTCAGAAGCTTAACAACGAATCAACATAATATTTTGGTATGATATATAGATACATGAGCATAATTTTGTAGGATGTTAGGTATCCATATAGAAATTCTTATTGAATCACATATTGTATAAATTCGTCGTGACTATGTCCATAATGTAGATTCCGTTTGACTCTTGTTTTTAGCTTGAATAGACATCATGTAAACATGACTTATATGAGTTCTGATATTATATTATACACCATGCTAGGACTCTAGTAGTGGAGCTAATCATATGCAATATCCTATTTTTATATCTCTATTAGGTTAGTTGAGAAATGATCGTGATATCTTGTGGTTAGAATATAAGGGAGGGAATATGGTAATCTTGTAAGGATTCAAAATAGTGCATGCCTAGCAGTAGCTTTGGTGGTAGTTAATAGGTGTTATTAGGTGTTCCTATTACTCACATATGTACAGGTTATTCCCTAAGATTCAATTCGGGGGGTAGTTAAACATAGTAGTTAGTATACGCTTATATTTAGGCAACTTCTAGGCAGGTAACGTTATAACTATACGTGGGTATATAAGATTGAGTGGTAACAGAATATCTAGCATGAGTCATACACCCCTCATCTTGTTCTTATTAATTATCTAATATAGATTGTTGATCAATTATGGAATTGCAAATCTTGTGAATGTCAAGTGTAATATATGGCTTAACTTAGCCAGGATTATAGGATTTTAATTGATATAACTTTGTTAACTTAAGGTAGAAAGGTTATTGATAGTCAGAGCATAATATCATCGACAGAGACCTCACTCTTATATTTGTGAGGGTAGAAAGATCGTTGAGCATAAGATCGCCAATCATATGATATAGTCTCATTGTCTATAGAGCAAGGACAGATAGGTCATTTTGATTGAGTGTCGGTATCTTAAATCATTCATGCATAGGACATAGGATAACTTAGAGTCATGTACACAATAGGGCTATGTTGTCAGGGGTTATTGGGTTCAAGTCCCTAAACAAAATATGTAGTAATTGTTTATCAGTGTCCCGGGTTGCAAGTCCCTAAATTATTTTCCTATTACTTCTCGGCTGCATGCTACGCGAGCATCCCGTGGGCTTAGATCCCTGAAAATGAAAATAAATCAGGCTTTAGACCTGTAAGTTAAAAATCATTGACCACCTTGATTCGGTGATTTCCCCACTAATTCCTAGCTCACTAAAAAGGAATCCGCCAATCCCTGGCTCGACAATAAGGGATACACTTCTGTTGAGGATAGATGGGTGCGAGAGTGTGGTCCTACTGAATTAAAAGTGACCCTGTGTACACCATCTGTTAATTATCCCCTACACCTAATAATACTCTATAACTACTTTATAATACTGGTTGGCGCCGACGCTTAAAAACAACATTAATAAATGAACCTCATTTCCTCAAAGCATTGCATCATTTACCTATATATATATATATATAATATTATATCACATTAGTATCTCTTTATTATATCGGTCTTTCATGTTTAGTGACCGGTAATAATTGTGTTTGCTTGACGCCCTGTGCGCTATATTTGTACAGGAGGTCGAGCACGGTAAGATTTTGCTTAGTGAGTCTTGGTTGATCATTTCGGGATTCTTTGGAGTTATATTAGATCGCTAAGCTATCGTAGGGTATTTCAGATTTCATTGTCGTAATCTATTATCTTGTTAGTATATTTTGTTGAGAATATTATTTATTTTATTCGATAATTGAGTTATTTTCGCAGTTTTGTTTTGGTATAAGTAGATATAGTTAATTTTTTTAGAAATATATTACATTTGTAGGGTTTCATCCGTGGGATGCCCGACTTGTTATGCCTTAAGATTTGCTTTATGATTTTTATCAGAAATCGGATTTTTGGGCGTGACAGTTCTGAACTGTGGGGCATGATAACAAATCAAACAGCGCCACCTAACTGCTTTTGATTTAAATAATTTTGTGCAGTTCGTCTGCTAAGAAAAAACCATTCCCTCCCCCTCATACTTCATTTTTTTCTCCCAAGTTTCCCTTCAAACCAAAAAAACTCAAAACCAACATATTCCCTGTAGGGGCCTCTGATAGGCATGTAAAATGCTTATTTTTTGTCCTTCAATTTACATTATCTAGGAACTTATTTTATGTTTCACTGGGCCTAATTGAAGTATATTTGACTATTGCAGGTAAAAAGACATTTGTGATCAAACCCTTCTTAAAGCCCAACTCTTATAAGCTAAAGAGCTGCTGGAGATGATCAGTTGTCAAGAACTGCTGGAGATGATCTGTTGTCAAGAGCTGTTAGAGATGACTTTGTACTAAGAGCTGTTGGAGATGCTAGAAGACTTAGTAGCCAAGCCTAGCTAAAATCTCTCCACAAAATCAGGAGTGGTTGAGGAAGATGAGGACTTTTAGTTAGGTTAAGAGGGAGAGTTGTAAAGGGGAGGAGGAGTTATCTTTGGAGTTTATTTTTTTTCTACCGTAGTTCTTCTTTTGTTTTGGATGTAAACCTTTTTTTTATGAATAAAAAATTCACGATTTTAAATCTTTGCATCTCTGAGAACGAAACCCTCTATGTTTCAACACCCGATTTAATACGGATTATCAAATGGCGCAGCTGCCGGGATGCAATTGATTTTAAAATCATATTTATCTTAATTATTGTTCTGTTTGACGATTTTTTTATTTGTTTTTATTAGTGATTTTTCTTCTATTTTTTTTGGGTGCTCCTTGAGGTAATTGCTAATGTCGGGCGAGTGATACTCGAAAGCAACTTCGCTAAAGTTGTTGTAACTCTCAAAATACACAGACTCTCTCTCTCTCAAAGTAGACTCCCTAAAATACAAATCTCATCTCCCACAAAATTCTCGTATCTTTCTCAAGCCTCTTAAAACATCGATTGATCTCTCTCCAACTCCCACACGTCTCTCTCTCTCTAAACAGATTTTTACTCTCATTTCTCTCTCCCAAAACACCACTGACTCTCTCCCAAATCAAAGCAAACCCTAACCTACTGCTATTCCCAAATTGATAGTCTGAGTTTTCCTGATTTGTTGGTGTTGTTCCGAATCAGATTTGGGCTTGTAGTTTAGTGATTGAGACCTTTGATTGTTGCTGATTGGTTTGATGGTTTTTATGAGCTTGCTTCTCTCTTTTATGCACTTCGTATGATGTATTTCGGGTAATTGGAGCTTCCTGTTTTGTGATTTTAGTGGAAAGGGTGTTTGTTTTTAAATTTGGAGATCTGATTTAGGGGTTTTAATCTCTGCTTTGGGGATTTTGGGCTGTGAAGATTGGGATTTTGTTGTTTACAGGTGAAGATTGAGGGTGTTAGTCTGAATTTTCGAATTGGGGTATTGGGTTGGTTTGTTCTTGATTGTTTTATTCCTTTAGTCTGGGTTTCAATTTCCCAAGCTTGGCATTCCAATTTTGAACCTTGCTCACGGCGAAATAGTCCTCCCTGCTGCTTAGAACTCTCTGTTACTGTTGTTGTTGTTGTCAAAATACTACTTCTGAGTTCTGCATGTCATACCAATTACCACAGTTGTGTTATTGTTCTACAGTTTTCGTTATGGGGAAAGTGAATAACAGCTGTTGATTGATTTGGATTCAGCTGTTAAGTTACTCTCAAATTACTGCCGAATCTTTGAAGCTTGGTAACTGTGATTTTGATTGTGCTTGTGACACAGTAAATCGTATCAAAATTTCTGGTTTTACTTTGCTTGTTTACTCTGCTACAATAATTTATTGTGTTTACTACGCTGTTACAGTAGTTGTTTACTCTGGGTTTTACTTTGTTTCTAGTTTCTGTTTTTGGATTAATTTTAGTGAACTGTGATTTAAAGTTTGAATTTTGCATTGATTTTCAGTTATTGAAGAAGATGGATATGGTTGATTAAAGCAAAGCGTAAAGCCAACATCAAAGAAAAAAACGACAAAGCCAAAAAGGCCTTTAGTTGTTTAAATTTTTTTTTTTTTTTTTTTATGTATTTTTGGTAGTGTAAGGATTGAGAAAATGCTTATGTAAAGTTTAATAAGTGACGCTCTGTAAGGTGAGAAAATTGTAATCTGCTGCAGGTACAGCTTCGGAACCCCTACTCAGGCCGAAGATCATTTCAACGCGTACTTCGCAAACGATCCTGAGTGGGCCTTCTCAACGGTTTCACCAGGGTAACCAAATGGGCCCCCAAAAAGGCTGCTCTGTAGGTATTCATCTTTTCATCGCACCCTCCCTGTTGTGGTACATCGTGTGTAGCTATTGTTTGATTGATAAAATGTTTAATTTTTGCAACAACGCCAAGATAAGGGTGAATCAAAACGGGATTTCATCACCCGTGGGTGCCCACGTATTAGGAACTCGGGAGTTCATCACCCAATTTTTAATCTTTTCGATATCGACAGTCTCGACCTCTTTAAAAGATTTTTAGATAAGAAGCCATAAAAAACATAGTTAATCAAAAGGCTTCGCTCAGACCTGAAGCAACACGCTCAATAGGAAAACCTGATAAGTGGCTATGTCTGCTGAAGAGCGTACATTCCCTGGCATAGCTAGTGTGGATCGGTGACTCTAAGCGGTTTACCTCGCCTTCCAGCACAGGTGCATCTAGGTGACTAAATAGCATGCGAGCTATCGCCAAAGTGAGTAAAAACGACTCAAGTGCGAACCAATCTACTGTCAGGAGTAGGAGCATTGAACCTTGAGATCGAGTTCACAACTTAACTTAAAAAAAAGACCAGTAAAACGTTCTTGAGTGCTTGTATCATTCTTATGTCTTTTAGTGTGTTCGCATATATTGATTGAGTTATATGATAGATTGGGGTAACACCCAAGCTCAGACTAAGAACGCTGCTAGAATCAATATGAACGGGACTAATGAGATTAATGGTCCTGCTACTGCTAGGAACAATCCCGACCCTGCTGCTGCAGAGAGAATCACTTTCCGCAATTGAATGCATCCTACAGTTGTGAGTAAACCTTCGTGTATTGTGATTCCTAGAAATGTAGGAAACTTTGAGTTAAAACTGGGATTCTTATCTATGCTTCCCAAATTTCATGGTAGTCCCACTGAAAACCCCTATAACCATCTTAGGGACTTTAGGGATCATATGCTTATTTTAAACTTTGAATGTATTACAGAGGATTCTCTCAAATTACGTGTGTTCCCTTTTTCTCTTATGGGAAACGCACACGATTGGTTGTACACTCTTGAGGAGAACTCTGTAAACACGTTTGAACAACTCGTTAATGAGTTTTTGAAAAAATATTTCCCTAACCATAGAACTGCTAAGATACAACATAGTATCTATAGCTTCACACAAAACCGAGGAGAGTCATTATATGGCTACCTACAAAGGTTTAGGGATTTAGAGCAAGGATGCCAACATGACGGGATTCAATTGATTGATATAGTTCAAACTCTCTATGAAGGTCTAGATTTTGACACTAGAGCTCGTGTTCAGTCTATGTGCGCAGGTACATTTGATGAGAAAACTGACACCAAAGCTTGAAATTTTTTAAATGATGTAGCTGATAAGACCTACTAATGGCAAACTATGAGAGAGGAAAGACCTTGTCACAGTACAAATGTGCACCAAGTGGACTCTAATTCAGAGTCTGCCACTCTTAGAACTATTCTTAATAAAATTGAGAACTTAGAGATTGGGAAAATGGAGTAACTCCCTACCACTTCGTTTGTTAACCATGTGGCGATGCCACTTTGTGTGGTTTGTGAAAGTTTGGACCATCTGGTCCAAGATTGCCCTGACGTGCTTAGTTTAAAAGAGGGTAGGAAAGACCAGGCCAATGCCATGTATCAACGTCTCAATAGCCAACATTTTAATGGTGGATGGAATAATAATTCTAACAACTCCAATTCTCGTGGAAATAGAAATTACCAAGGAGGTTATTCTGGTAGTGCCTCTTATCAGCCGCACAGCTAAGTAAACCAACACCAGTCTAGTTCCTCGTGGCAATAAAATCCATAATACCAAGCCCCCCTTAATGTGCCTTATGTTCCTCCGTACAATAGGAATTTGTCTAGTCCAACCATGTCCTTAGAAGATACTCTTAAGGTGTTTATGCAAGTAACCCAGTCGTCTATTACCAAACTTGAGGAACAAATAGGTTAAATGGCAATAGAGATAAGCACGAAAGACAAAGGAACGTTCCCTAGTCAAACTCAAGCTAATCCTAAAGGGAATACTGAACATCCTAGATCTTCCAATCGTGATGGAGTTAACGCCATCATTTCTCTTCGGAGTGGTACGAAAGTGGATAATCTAGTAAAAATGCCTAAGGAACCTGAGAAGAAAATTCAAAGTAAACTCATAGAAGAACCTGTGAGTGAGGAAAAAACTGTGATAACACATGTTCAGCTGCTGGCTCCTTTCCCTCAGCGGTTAACTTTCGCTAAGAAGGGCAATGCCTATGAGGATATTTTAGGGATTTTTAAGCATTGTGTGATTAACATTCCTATTCTTACGGCCATAAAGCATATTCCTAATTACGCAAAATTCCTCAAAGATCTTTGCACTTTAAAGCGGTGAATACATGTCCCGAAAAAGTTGGGAATCACCGTTGTAAAAAACGTGAATAACGACCTCATACCCACTAGAACGACCACTGGATGGAGATTCTGCATAGACTACATGAAGCTTAACTCGGTCACTAGGAAATATCACTTCCCTTTACCTTTCATTAACCAGATGCTCGAGCGACTCGCTGGGCACAAATTTTATTGTTTTTTAGATGGCTACTCAGGGTATAACCAAATACCCATCGCACCCGAGGACCAGGAGAAAATGACTTTTAGATGTCCTTTCAGCACATTTGCCTACCATCGCATGCCTTTTGGCTTATGCAATGCTCCTGCAATATTTTTGCGTTGCATGTTAAGCATTTTTTCTGACATGGTAGAACGATTCCTTGAAGTTTTTATGGATGACTTCTCATTATTTGGCAACTCATTTGACCAGTGCCTTCATCATCTTTCTCTAGTATTACTCAGATGCCAAGAAAAGAATCTTATTTTAAATTGGGAGAAATATCACTTTATGGTAAAAAGGAGTATAGTTTTGGGGCATATCATATTTGAAAAAGGAATAGAAGTTGACCAGGCCAAAATAGATATCATTTCTAACCTCCCCCCACCACGAAATGTCAAGGATGTCCGTTCCTTTCTAGGACATGCAGGATTCTACCGTCGTTTTATCCAAGATTTGAGTAAGATTGATCGTCCTTTAAGCAGTCTTTTGGCCAAAGATGTGGCCTATGAGTTTGATGCACCTTGTCTTGTAGCTTTTGATAAGCTTAAGACCCAGCTCACAATATCACCAATTATTAGACCACCTATTTGGAGTGAACCATTCGAGTTAATGCGTGATGCCTTTGATTATTCTGTAGGCACTGTTTTGGGATAACGGATTCACAAACGCCCCCATGTCATCCATTACGCTAGTAAAACATTAAATGACACCCAATTGAATTACACGACCACCGAGAAAGAACTCCTGGCCATTGTTTATGAGCTAGAAAAATTTAGATCTTATCTTATAGGATCTAAAGTGATTATTTACATAGATCATGCCGCGCTTCGACATTTTTTATCAAAGAAAGATGCTAAGGCACGACTAATCCGGTGGGTATTACATTTGCAAGAGTTTGACCTTGAGATTCGAGACAAAAAAGGGTCATACAATGTAGTAGCCGACCATCTTTCCCGTATAGTGATTGAGTCTGTTGATGAGTCCTTACCGATTAGGGAATCCTTCCCTGAATAACAGCTTATGGCTGTGAATTTAGTTTATGAGTTGCCGTGGTTTACTGACATTGCTAATTATTTAGTCACGGATGCCATTCCTGATCATTGGACTAAACCTGACAAAGATCATTTCTTTAGTCAAGTGAAGTACTTCTTTTGGGATGATCCAGATTTGTTTAAGTATTGTATTGACCAAATCCTTAGGAGATGTGTTCCCCAGTCTGAGTTTACTAATATTTTATTATTTTGCCATACCCAAGCATGTGGAGGCCACTTTAGCTCTAAGAAGACCGCGGCAAATTTTTTGCAATGCGGTTTCTATTGGCCTACCTTATTTTACAATGCGCATGCATTTTGCAAAGCGTGCGAAAGATGCCAGAAAATGGGAGCCCTTTCTCGACGAAATATGATGCCCTTATACCCTATTTTAGTTATTGAACCTTTTGATGTTTTGGGCATTGCTTTTATGGGCCCTTTTACTAAATCTTTTGGATATGAGTACATCATTGTTGGAGTGGACTATGTATCAAAATGGGTTGAAGCCATCCCTTCGAAAACGAATAACAGTGCAGTTGTTCTCAATTTTTTAAAAGAGTTTTTTTTTCTCGATTTGGAACACCTCGGGCTATCATTAGCGATGGAGGATCGCATTTTAACAACAAATTTTTTGTTGCCCTTGTCAAAAAGTATGGTGTAACCCATAAGGTGGCAATACCTTATCACCCGCAAACGAGTGGGCAAGTCAAAGTTTTAAATCGGGAGATCAAAAATATTCTCCAAAAGATGGTTAACCTAAATCGTAAAGATTGGTCGATAAGATTAATTGATGCATTTTGGGCTTATCGTACTATATATAAAACCCCGATTGGAATGTTACCTAACCGACTCGTTTACGACAAAACATGCCATTTTCCTGTCAAACTTGAGCATATGGCTTTTTGGGCAATAAAAATGCTTAACTTTGACACTTCAACGGCTGGGTCCCACCGGAAGCTACAACTCAATGAGTTGGATGAGCTCCGAAAAGATGCTTATGAATCCGGAAAGATATACAAAGAAAGAACCAAAGCTTTCCATGATAAAAATATCTTGCAAAAGACCTTTGAATTGGATCAAAAAGTTTTATTGTATTCTTCGCGACTTCATTTATTTCTCGGAAAACTTCAATCCCGTTGGACCGGGCCATTCATTGTCAAAGTTGTTTTCCCACATGAAGCTATTGAAATTTTTGACCCTCGTACTGGTCACATTAATAAGGTAAATGGGCAGAGACTTAAACCATTTCACGAGCACTTTACGGGTTCGAGCGAGGATATGAATCTACGGGACCCATCATATGAAACATAGGTATCTTTATTTCTACCCATAGTCTTATCTAGTTTGGGGGTACCTACCATCGTCTCGCTGAAGACGTTAAACTTAGCGGTTGTGGGAGGCAACCATTATCATGTTCAGGTAATATTTTTAGATTTTCTCCTATTCTTTTCATTTTTGGTAACTGTGGGACACATGCTGAAACAGTTTAAGGGTGGGGGTAAAGAAGATTTTAATAAATTTTTCCAAGAAAAGTTGTTATTCTAGGACATTCTGGTATTGTAGACACATCTTTAGTATACTCTGATCTTTAGATATTCTTAGAATTGCGCTTGAGATAAAATTATAAGGTTATGGTTTATTTTAAACTGTAAATTGTTACTGCATTAAGAATTTTTAAGTTTTTGGTACTACCATCCTATTAGATATGTTTCAGAAGAAAATTACCCTAATAATTGCACTTCACGTAGTTATGTTATCAAGGTTTTGATAAAACTAACTATCACATTTTGATTTATCAACAATTTGGGTTAGGAAGAATCTGTAACGAGGGAGATAATTATCTAGGAAAACTTCGTTTCTCATAAATTCATACTCAGGGTTTGTATGTATTTTCACAAGTTATTGGGCTCCTTCACGAAGCTGACATACTCGTAAAAATAAATAAAATAAACATTCACAATTCAAGGCCCTTCGCAAGATTAGAACTGAAAGATGAATAATTTTTACCAATCTCGAGGCAAGCCATGAATCAATGTGAAAGTAAAAAAACCCGAATATAGTTAAGAACTATGTGAAGGAGGGCAAGTTAAAAGTATAAAATGAGTAAATGAAAACTCAAATGCAACGTCTTACCTTGAAAAACTTGTGAGGATATATATTTTTCTTGAAATATCAATAAAAGAGAGCGAATAAACTAGGGCACTTGTCGAACAAACTTCTAGATTTCTTCCACCACACTCAAGATAAAGCTAAGGTTATTTAGAAGGATTATCAAATACCTTGATTCCATAAACTTAATTCACTACACAAAGGATGAAATTCTGAAACTTGATATAATCTGATTGTAGTATAATTGACTTGATAAATTCTAAACGTATGTGATGGTTAACCCTTGTTTAAGTGTTATATCTATGAGATGAATTCAATCCATTTTCAGAGATACCATGAGCAATGATTATTAGTTGGTTATAATACCAGAACGTCTATGATAGAATTTTGTGTGTATATTCACTAAAAACCCTCACGAAACACAACTCGTCCTATTTGGGCAACCTATAGGTTGAAAGGCTTATTGCACGCGTTAAATGTAATCGTAAGAAACCACGAAAGAGTTTAGTTTTCTTTTCTTTTGCTAAGGGACTAGCAATATGTTAGTTTGGGGGTATTTGATAGGCATGAAAAATGTCTATTTTTTGTTCTTCAATTTACATTATCTAGAATCTTATTTTATGTTTCACTAGGCCTAATTAAAGTATATTTGACTATTGCAGGTAAAAAGATATTTGTGATCAAACCCTTCTTAAAGCCCAACTCTTATAAGCCAAAGAGTTGCTGGAGATGATCAGTTATCAAGAGCTGCTGGAGATGATCTGTTGTCAAGAGCTGTTAGAGATGACTTTGTACCAAGAACTGTTGGAGCTGCTAGATGACTTAGTAGCCAAGCCTAGCTAAAATCTCTCCACAAAATTGGGAGTGGTTGAGGGAGATGAAGACTTTTAATTAAGTTATAAGGGAGAGTTGTAAGGGGGGGGGGGAGGAGGAGTTATCTTTGGAGTTTATCTTTTTTTCTACCGTAGTTCTTCTTTTGTTTTGGATGTAAACCTTTTTTTTATGAATAAAGAATTTACGATTTTACATCTTTGCATCTCTGAAAATGAAACCCTCTATGTTTCAACACCCGATTTGATACGGATTATCATCCTCCTACCCCTTGAGCTTACCCAAATCGAGCTATTTCTAATTCGAATTACCTCCATGTCAGGCTCACGCATTCTCCACATGATTTCAACTGTCAACATTGCTACCTACTCCACGAACTTGTGAAGAACATGGGTCGAGCTTAAACAGAAATACCTGAACAACTCAAAGATACCTATCTTTCACAAACTCAATAGTTACTTAGCCAACCACCACTAACTACATTGTTCGGAGAACGTGCTTCAGCACTTCAGCACGATGAAGAACTGCAGAGAAGGCCTATATAAAGAAAATGTTCTAGAATAGACAATGACCAAAAAAATACATGTGAAATCACTAAGAAAACTACATTTTTCTAGATTCTCAAACTTCAAACTTCTTATTCACAAGATCAAACATTTCTAAGTCGAGAGATCACTTGTAATAAGATATCAGCCTCAAACAATAAAAGTTAATATTACAAAAACCCTCAACTCGAGGTCGTGGTTTTTTACCTATCCAAAGGTTTACCACGCTATATTACCTGTATCATTTCTTTCCTTATATTAGTCGTGTCACAGGTACATTGGTGTAAGAGCTAATTCTAAGCCACTTCGAGCTTACAGGATTAGGCCATTACATTTCGCATCGTCTGTGGGAAAAAAATCATTTCTACGATATCCTAAGGCATTCATTCACTCTACTACAAATTTCAATCATGGTCACTTCCAGATGACCAGCAACTAGAATCCAGCTAAATCTTTTAGTTGAGCCGGAACAACTTATAGAGCTACGAGCGAATCTCAACCCTGAAATAAAGAAGCGCAATGAGCTCGAACGTTAATTAACTCTTAACCGAGAGCTCTGTGAGAAGGAGCTCGACACCGAATGATAATCTCGTTTGACAGCGCTCAAACGACATGAAGACCAGATCACAACAATACAGACTACCTTACAAGCTCTGCAAAATACTCAGCATACTCCTCCAACAAGAGATCGTGATCAATTGCCAAAAACCTCTTGGGTTTTTACACGGGAAAGATTAGGACCTCGAGGAGCCACCAGGAAAGACATTTCCATAAATATTCAGCACAAACCTCAACCTTCTATTCATTTGGGCGGTGAAGTTCAGTCTGGGATCAGCTGAGGTCACCGATTTTCCATACGTCAAGAGGATGAATAACGACCTTAACCTCGAGTTCCAGCACGAGATCATTTGAGTAAAGGTACCGGTACTCACAATCCGCAACCACCTCATCAAGCCACTCAACCGACTCGCCATTATATCACACAAAAGAATATGGATCAGCGTATTAAGGAGTTGACTGAATCACAAGTTCTGGGCACTACCGACGACCTTTCCAAGTTACAAGGAAGTCCAATTGCTAAAGAACTATTCGATATGGAAATATTGAAAGGTTTCCATACTCCAAAAATTTACAAATATAAGGGTACCGATTCGAAGGAGCACATTCAACAATACCATGATTCATTGGGGTTATACTCCAATCTCAACCACATTCTCTGATGTTTGTTCACCACAAGTCTGCGGGAGGAACCGCTCTGATAGTTCCACTTTCTACCTGAAGACTCCATACATGCATTCGACCAACTATATAAATAATTCATCAAAACGTATACTCACAACAGAGAAAAAATATATATGTTCTCTTATTAGTCTTAAACAATCACATGGAGAGAAGCTCGAGGCATTTGAGAAGAAGTTTTTGGAGCTCGTACGTAAAGTAGATAATCTCGATCAGAAAACAACTATTACTGCTTTTATAAATGCGTTCCAGCTCGATTGCAAGGCCAAAGAACACCTCTTCCTCAACAAACCTGCGACCTTGGAAGATATGATCACCAAGGACAACAGTTACGTCGACCTAGAAAGGATGATGTCCGAAAGGCATAAATCTACTAAATCCGTCTGTACCATGAAAGGTCTACCTACAAATCAAAGCATTGCACCGAAGGAGGATCAGGGTAACCAAAAGCGCTCCAAGGGGAACACTGGCAACCTTTAGAAAAGCGGTTCACAAATCAAACTGGTCCTCTGGAAGATGAATGTTTGAATCTTTACAATTTTTCCAATCCTCTCAATGGGTAAGTTCTACCGTCTCTTTCAACCATTGGAACCAATCAGGAACCATCTGTACTGCATGCATCACAAGGTAAATCATCATTCAACTGACAATTGCTTTACTTCACAGAGGTTGTTGGAATACATTTTCAAAGTGGGACGGATGTTCGAATATATTATCGACCTAGAATCATCCAAGGATGGCAGCTATAAGAAGTAGCTTGAAGTTATCCAGGTCAAAGATCAAGCTGAAGAGAAACATCTTCTCCATATGCGCCACATCAACATGATCGAAATCCATCAGATCACCAACTCTAAAATATTTAAGCGCAAGAGACTGCCAGAATGATGCGATCTCATACCTCAAGACAAAGAAGCCGAACTTCTGCCTGAGTTAAGCAACTTATCAGCAGTTGATGACTACTATGCTCAAATCCCATCTTGGGAAAGTTGTGGAAGTCTATATTGACGATCTCTTGTGCAAGAGCATACAGTCATCTAACCACATTTCAGATCTCAACATAATATTCAACATTCTTCGATCTTATAGGATGCGTCTCAATCCTGATAAGTGTCAATTCGAAGCATAATCTGGTCAATTTCTAGGCCACCACATCAGCAAGAAAGGTATTGAGGCCGATCCAGATCAGATTCGGGTTCTCCTCAATATGTAATTTCCAAAAATGATGAAAGACGTTCAGAAACTTACTGACAAGATTGCCGCTATCAATTGATTCGTTTCAAAATCTTTAGACCGCTATCGTTGGTTATTCCTACTACTCCACATTTGTACCAAATGAGAAAAAGTCTAACCAAATGCAGAGGTCCAATGGATATCAAAATGCGAAGTAGCTTTTCAAGTTCTCAAAACTTATTTGGGGAAGTCTCCCATAATGAACACCCCAATAGATAATGAGGAGCTGATTATCTACGTAGCAGTTACAAATACTTCACTCAGCCCGGTTCTTATTTAACTTGAAGAGAAAATTGGGAAACCATTCTACTTCATCAGCAAAACCCTCACTCTAGCTGAAACGAGATACTCTAAAATTGAGAAACTTCTTCCTACTCTTGTTTATACTTCACAGAAACTTAAGCAGTACTTTCAAGCTCTTTCAATCAAAGTCATGACGAACTACCCACTTTAGGAAGTTTTGTCCAAAAAGTTAAAATCAAGGAGAGTGTAACAATGGTTAGTCAGTTTGGGAGAACATGATATCAAGTTTAAACAATGTCAGGCCGTTACCGATTTTCTCACGGATTTTCCAATAGAAGATCCCGAGTGGGAGGAGCAGGATCCTGACCCTGCAGAGGAAATTATAGAAGATCCACCCCCTAAAGCATTTGACGAGCGAGCTGAATGGATTACAAGGAAAGGGTGGTGACTTGATACAGATAGATCAACAAGACCCGCAGGGTCAGGAATTGGAATCATATTGATTATCCCTTCTAATGACAAAATTGAGAAATCAATCCGCTTGGATTTTGAGGCCTCAAGCAATGTCACAGAATACGAAGCTCTCATTCATGGACTCGATCTCGCACTTGAGCTCGGCATCCCAGAACTCTTAGTTTACACAGATTCACTGCTCATCGTCCACCATTACTCTAAGCAATACAAGAAGAATGACAAGATGATCGAATACACAGCCCTCGTTGCAGATAGGATGAGCAAGTTCGCGCAAGCAACTCTCGATTATCTTCCTCGAGGCAAAAGTAGACAAGCCGATTCCTTGGCATATCTAGCCGGGGTCTTAGGAACAGAAGCTCGATATCTCCAGATTGAAGTAATTTTAATCCTCAACATTGATCGTATTTCTATATACACGATCAACACTAGGGGCGATAAAGGGGAAAACGATGATTGGCAAAATCCTTTATTAGCCTATCTCGGTATCGACAACAAATACAACAGACTACTTCCAGCATATCCAAAGGAGTGCCGACAGCTGATCGATAACTCAAAGTGCTGCACAAATAAGAACGGTATCTTATACCACCGTTCAGTCACGGGGCCTTACCTCAAGTGCCTTTTCAAACAGAAAGCGGACGAGATGCTCTACCATTTACATAAAAGGGACTTGTGGCTCCCATGCCACAGGTCAATCACTAGCAAACATTGCCATTACAAAAGGAGTATTTTTGTCTGGTATGCGCAGGCAAGCAAATAAATGCTCACACAAATATGACGCCTGTCAAAGACATTGACAAATGATATGCGCCCCTACACTCGAACTCCATGCAAGCAAGGTGTTTTAGCCATTCAAAAGATGGGCACTCGATCTTGTCGGTGAATTTCCTAATTCTCCAGGTAACCACCACCGACACCTACTCGTAGCTGCCAATTATTTTACAAAATAGGTAGAAGCAGCTTAACTCTATCAAACCAGAGAATAAGATGTCATCTCTTTTATCTGGGAATACATCATCACTCGGTTTGGGTACCCCCACCTAATTTGTATCGATAACAAGCCTCTAATCGTTAGAAGAAAAGTCATAGCTTTCCTTAACCAACAAAATATTATCCACTCACCATCCAATCCCTACTGCCCTCAAGGCAATGGCCAAGCGATATCACCAACAAAACCATCGTGGATGGACTCAAGAAAAGGCTTAACTCACAGATAAAAAGGAATTGGGTTCGAGAACTACCTCATGTCTTATGGGCATATCATACCACTCCACATCAGTCAACCAGCTGCACTTCATTCCTTCTTGCATACAAAATCGAAGCTGTCATTTCCTCCGAATACCATTACCTAGTCAATGATTACGAGCTAACTGACGAGGAAAATGAGTTCGAATTGGCCTGCAAGCTCAATTGGATCGATAAGACCAAGAAATGCGTTATCGCTAACCTTGGTCGATATTATCATATGCTAGCCAATTCGTACAACAAACAAGTAGGAAGCCATATCTTTTAGATCGAATATCTCGTCCTTAGAGAAATCCCTCAACACCGCAAAGAGCCTCATGCTGGGAAACTAGCAGACAATTGAGCGGGTTCATTCCTTATCACAAGTCTCTCAGGCCTGGGATCATACTACCTTATGACAGAAGAGAGAGTCCACATTTCAAATTCTTGGAACACTAGGCGACTGAAACGGTACTATCGTTAAGTCTAAGCCTGTTTTCGGATCGGACTGGAAATGGGCATAGTCGGAATTTTTATAATTTTTTTTCAGAATTGGAAAATCTATTCCGATCCGATCCGATTTTTTTTGGATATGCATAAATATTTATGAATTCGAAATTCGAAAAAAATTTGGAAATCCGAAGAAAATCCAAAAATTGGAAAATTCTGAAAATTCAAGAAATTGAAAATTTCTGATAAATTCAAAAAAAAATGTATTTAAGCTAGTGAAGAAAATAATAACAACTAATCCACTTGAAAATAATAACAACATGAGGAGGCTACTAAATATTGCCCAAATTTACAAAATCATCATTTCACAAATTTATAAAATACACAGCCAACTGAACACTACTTGACCATATCTCTCACCCCCATCATGGCTTTAAGAGCTCTCTAACATGTCTGAAACAACATGAGCACCGTCATTTGTGCAATAGCAAGACGAGCAGCTAGTACTGGATCAACTGTGATAAACAATCAAAATGAAATATTACAATCACTTTATAAATCCCAATTGTGAGATAGAAACATAAAACTGAAAGCAAAACTTATTAATTTGGTAATGGCGTTATGTCCAAAAATATCTATTGATCCTAAGAAATATTGATTTTTACTTGTGATATATTAGTTCATGATTTTAGTGGAGACCTCCCTACTAAGTATGTGCTCACAAAATGTATTGAATATATTTGGAAGGTTCTTTTTCTCCATAGCCTCACAACATGTTATTTTTTGGATGAATATTTTCAGGAAGATGCATCCGATGAGTTTATTTTCTCCATGCCTCACAAAATAACTATTGAATTGGGAGCCATTAAAATAGTTATGTCATTGGGTAAAATACTGGGAATACCCATTACACTGGATCAATCGACTAGAAATAAAGACTATGGATACCAGGCTTTGCATTTTAGTGGATATTGACCTCTCTCAGCCTATTCTAGATCATGTGTTACTAGAAGTAGAAGGAGTAGGAATCGAGGATAATTAGCAACATGAAGTTAGTCTCTGCAGAGTTCATAAGTACTTTGTGACATTGCAAAAAGTGGGACACATAATTACAGAAGCAAGGTTATCCAAAAGGCATGTAGACAGAATGAGCACGATTGTACAGAATCTAAAGAAACCAGTGAAGGAGAATGGCAACAACACAAGAAACAACTAGTACAACATATCAAAGAGAACAGAAAATAATAAGAACCAGTAGGCGTTGAGACAATGAGGACACAACCTACACATTTCCAAGAGCCAGTAGGAGAGAATAGTGACGTTCTACTAACCATTAACATTCCAGGTATCACCATGGTCACAAACCATCATCAATTCGAGAAATAACATAAGAAGAGTAGTCTACTCTAAGAAGGAATAATCAACAAATAGAATAGCATCAACTACCAGTCAAAACAGATGCATCTTAGTTTTGATACAGAGATGAAGAAATGAAGCTAAAGGAGCAGAACAAAATGGACCCCAGAAGAGTAATGAACAATGCTCAGAGGGCTTAATTGCTGTAATTGCTGTTATTTCTATTGTTCATGTTGTCTGCCTCAGAGCCAATAGCTAAAAGGCTCTGGATAGTCTCATCAGATTCTTACAATTATAACTCAAGCCTTAGATTTGTTATTGGGACTTTATTGTGTCTAAGGCTTTCATAAAGTAAAGGGGGCAACCTTCTGTCTTAATGCAGTTATCAGACTTTGCAAACTTATTGATAGAGCACAGATCACTGAGAGTTCATCTTCAAGATGAATTATACTTGTGGGCTGCAATGCTCAAAAAGGTACTAATAGAATCTTTAGTGTACTTGACAGATGCTTGCATAATGCCCAGTGGATAGATGTCTTTAAAGATTGGAGGGTGAACATATTTCCAAGAGGCAAATCTGATCACTCTCTACTATTTAGGGAATGCCTTAAAATCAACAAACTCCACAACATACCTTTCAGATATATGCAGACTTGGAGTAACTATCCAGATTTCAAGGAGGTGGTAGAAAGGAGTTGGAATAAACCAATGGTTGCTGCACCTTTGTTTACTATTATGCTAAAATTTAGAAGACTAAAGAATAATATTAAAGAATGGAGGAAGGTTGTCTTAGATGCTCCACATAACAGAAAACAAGCATTGGAAAAGGAAATCCTAAACCTACAATCGCAATTAGAATCTAACTACACTGAGGTCAATATAGTAGAGGAGATATTGGGTAGGGAAAACTAGCTTGCAGACCTTGAGATATAGGAGGAACAAGACTGACAACAAAGATCAAGGATAAAATGGCTACAAGTAGGAGACATAGATACAAGATTCTTTCATACCACTACCAAAGCTAGAAATATTTAGGCATTAATTACAGAGATCATCTTGCAACAACCATTCTAAGTTCTAACTAAGAACTCTTGGGTATAGTTTTCCCATTACTAATTCAAGAATATTGTGCTCTTAACTTTCTAATCTGAAGTGATAGAAAGCTTTAAACAATTAAAGAAATTAACATGTATTTGTAAATTGATATGTGCTCTTAACCATTCTAAGTATTAACAGTTCTATATGGATAACAACTAAGTTGTATTAACAAGAGCATGGATAACATACTAGCAGTTTTATATGGATAACTAAATGGATACCAGACAAATGAAAATTACATATCTTTAGACATATTTTTAACTTCAGGGCTCTGTTTAATATTAACAATTATAACAGCAGCGCTAAGATCCACAAGGAGAGGCTTCACTGACAGAATAAAAACTTCGTTGTAATATACAATAATGTCGACAGCGTAAAAAGTGGAATCTTTCAATAAAATTAGTAAATCATCATACCTTAGAACTTAGAAGGTAGCAAGAGCTAGGGGATTTCAGCTGGTTGCTGGTTGCCAAAAATTGGAATGACAAACGCAGTACAATAATAACAACAAAAATTGGAACCTTCTAAATTGTATCCATTTCCAAAAAATTGATTTTATCTAACAATAATAAAATTAACACCCGAGTATTAGAAATGAGTTAACTAAAACAAAACTCCTAAACCAAAACTTCTAAACCAAAACATGATAAAACATGTAAGATGAGGAAACTTACGCAAGATCTTCAGAAACATCAAGAAGTTGATCCAAGCACTAAACTTCTCATCTCGTTAAATACAACTACAACAAACACAAGTATAAATCAAGCTTCATATGAAAATGCAAAAATATAAACAAAATAACTATTTAATAAGTACAAACAACATACCATTTTCAATTTCTTCAAGAGTCTCAAGCTTCTCTTCAACACTTTTTTTTTGGGATTGGGCTTCTTAGCCAATCTTGACTACATATCAAACTCTCAACAATGGTCGGAGTCAAGGAACTTTGAAATGGATCTAGTATCCGACCCGCCGTACTAAATGCATACTCAGAAGCTACCGAGGTCACAGGAATTGATAATACTTTATGTGCCATAATAGCAAGAGCATGATAGGTTGATACTTTCTCATGCCACCACCCTAAGACATCAAGACAATCATCGTTCTCTAGTAAACCATCACCCAAGTACCGCTCTAAATCATTCAAGGCATCCATATTGTCTTTTTGCTTCAAAATACCCCTAAACAACTCTTTGGCATTTGGACGTTTAGATGCATTTTCAGCTAGATTAGTAATGGGTTCTTGAGTACTAAATGCATTAACGTCCCTGATCGATGCATCTTCTAACTTGTAGTGATTGTAAAGGCGACTCATTAAGTCTTTTAACTTCTCAATAAAACTCACAACTTGATCAAATTTTTCTTCTTCGCCCAAGTAGCTAACTTTTTCCAAGTATGATGAATATTATAATTCTACGTACTTTATTTTGTAACGAGGATCAAGGATTATTGCAACCACCAAGATTAGGTTCAGAGAATCAAAATTACAATACTTATCAAATTTAGCATCCATCTTCATAGCCATTTCACAAAAATCCACATCATCATTAGTGAGATTATCTATAAGAAGGTCTTTGGCTTGTGTTAATTCGTCAAAATATCTATTGGAAGCAACATACTTCGAACCAGATACCCATTTTGTGAGTTTATAAAATTCTTCCAAAAATTTGTGCAGAGCTTTTAGCTTCCTCCAATCACTATCTCCCAATAAGCCTTCACCTTTTACATCGCACTCAATCTTGTAATTTGGGTCATGTTCCTCTAGTCTATCAAAAGCTTTCCCAAACTCCATAGCCGCATAAATCATCAAATAATTTGAATTCCATCTTGTTTTGACATCTAAATACAAAGCTCTTTTAGTTGTTAAATTCTCATCTGAAGCACATTTTTTAAAAGTTTGCATACGTGAGGGACCACTTCTCACATATATCACACTTCGTCGAAGGAGTTTGATTGTTCCCTTGACCTCATTGACGCCATCTCTGACCACGAGGTTAATGACATGGGATAAACACCTTATATGGAAGAACTCGCCTCCTAATAACAATCCATTGCGCTTGTTCAATCGTTTCTTCAACTCGGTAACACAAGAATCATTGTTCTTAGCATTATCGAGGGTTATGGTCATCACTTTCTCTATGCCCCATTCTAACAAGCAGTTTTCTACTGCGTTTACAATTGCCTCACCTTTGAGCGGATGCGGAAGTACTTGAAAGTTGATTATTTTTTTTTGAAGTTTCCAATCCTTGTCAACAAAATGGGCTATTAAAACCATATACCCATGGTTTTGGATTGATGTCCACATATCCGTCGTAATACATACACGTCTTGACAACTCCTTCATATGTCCCTTTAACTTCTTCTTTTCCTCGTTGAAGATACCTATAATATCTTTTGTAACTGTGGCCCTTGAAATGACATGGAACTTGGGTTGTGCCACCCTTTAACTGTGGCCCTTTACAAAAGATAAAGTAAAGATAAAGTAAAGTTAAATCAAGGATAACACTTCAGTTGTGCCACCCTTTCATTCAACTCATCACACTTCCGTTAAACCGTCTGAAACCCCATATGTTTAGCAGGTAAGGCTGTAAACAACTGTTCAACTGCAACTTCAGAAGCTAATAAATCATCCCAAGCATTCTTCAGCTCGTTATCTTTGTCAAACATTTTCTTCTTCAATCGCTCCAGCTTGTTTCTAGCATTCACTAGATCAGCTCAATTTTTCTCATGATTGTTCATTTTATTGATCAATTTGCCTTTCAAACCTACCACAAAATGATTTAACCTTTCTTATGATTTTTCTAGCGCCTGTATACTGTAATGGGCCATGTCAACCTCCCTATTCTTTGCCATCAACGCATCATTCTGGCTTTTGAGCTTCGTTGCACGTTCTTTTAACTCTGCAAGCTTTTTTTGCTCTTTATTAATTTCGACATCCTTCTCCTCGATCTTCCAAGTAAGGCCGATAGCAGTTTGGGTTGCCTCAACAAACCTAAAGTGCACCTTTACATGTTGATCTTCTCAGTCTTTATTTGCCTCTCTCATCCTATCAATCTCCTCTACAAATTCTTGGTTACATTGAAGTGCCTCATCTGTGCGCAAATGAGTTGACTCCAATTCAACCTGCACATTACAGATACAATATATCAAGTTCGATTCAGAATGCTCATTTCACCACATATATCTTATTTTTAATGAAATACCTCATTTCCAGCAACTACTGTGTGAAGCTATTTCAAAACTTAAGGTCGAAGTACAATCTCAAATGGATGATCAATAACACATACTTCCAAGTCTAAGGTACACACTCTCTATACTTTAAATTGTCAATATGTTGATATTTCCTATAAATAATTGAGTGCCATTGCCCTAAAGCTGATAACAAGTTTTTGGCTTGTCTCTATACTCTATATTACCTTTTTTACTTGGTAACTCTATACTAATAAAGCATACAAGTTAAATATTTCTTGCTCTGTTCTAACCTGCAGCTCTGCTTGCGAAGACATTAGGGACGTAGAGGCGTCTCTCTCCTTAGCAAGCTCAGTCTCTTAATCTTTTATTTTGAGGTGCGTTTCTTTAAGTTCCTACAACAAGATAATTTACAAACAGAACTTAGCCTAGCAAATTCTATCCAACACGCAATATATCGTCAGTTTACAACATTCTAAAATACTCCCATACAATCACAAGATCATCGTCCTACTCTACCTTCTCATTATTCCCCCCGGACGTTCATTGTCATCCTCATGGTTATCTCGCACCGTTTGGGGAGAGATACCATCCAGCCCATCCACAATTCCAACAACAACATCTTCAATCTTTTCATCTTCCTCCTCCCCAACATAGGTGTTCACCATAATGGTATTCACCTTATCTTCGGAGTACCCCTTTAATTTAAGGTGGCGCCCGAGTCTATACCACTCAGTTATTACCTCCTCTAGATTTACTCTCTCTTCCGCGGTCAGATTGTTGATCTCTACTACTTGGGAAGCCTTCAAGGCCGCCAGCCGCTTTCCCTCCTTGATCAAGTCAGCTTTCAATAGAGTTACGTTCTTCTCAAGCTCGACTTTCTTCTTCTTCAGCTCAACTTTCTCTTCCTCGACCCTAAGACATATCCCCTTCATCAGACGAGTAGCCTACAAAATTAAAAAATTGACCTTATTGTTTGCTCGAATCGCAATAGAAAAATTTATCACATATTCGAGCATATGGTCTTACCATTTTGCTCATCTCCTCTTCACCGTGGAGAGCTGCCAACCTAGCTTATTCCTTCACCTCTTTTAAATCATCCTCTACAACAGGTTGATCTTTAACGACCTTCACCCCTAACATTCCAGAGGGTTCAACCCTTCTCTTTTTTGCCTTTCATGCGACCTCACCACTTTCCGTGGTTCCAGAGGTCGAAGGATGCTTCAACATTTACTTCTTGGGAAACGTTCAAGCAAGCTTGCTAGGCGTAGTAGACTATGGTAACCCCATGTAGTCCACTCTAGAGGCCTTGGGTAAGTTTACTTGCCTTTGCCCATCAGTTCCCTTCTTCTTGCTGCCATCAGTGCCCGTCATTAACCTCGTCGATTGAGACTTTTGAACTTTTTCAGATCGGCTGTTAGCATGTTTCTTCCTGTTAATGCCAAGTTCTTCCAACACATCTTCAAGCTTTATCCCTTCCTGGGCAACTGCATCCAACAACGACTCTTTCCTCATCACCTGAGATTTAGGACCTGTCATTCAAAACATATTATCATCAACAGAGCATCATACAATTTCGGCATATCAATCATATACATTATACATTATTATACTCATTTTGTTTTACAGTTCTACACAGAAGTTCCACGAGTTCTTCATCATATCTTTGAAGGCAATCACCCTTTACCCATATCACATTATCATTCCAAGGCCTACCTACTGAGTTCAGATCGAAAAAATGAGGCCGAGTCGAGCTCACAAAGAAATATGCCCCTCCACTTACAATAAAGCTTGTTACCCCATGAAACTGCAAAACATCCTCAGGGGATATCCTCCTCATTCTTTCATCCCCTACCCACCATTTATTTAAAAATTTACAAACACTTATCACCTCCCACATATTCACATTCAACTGAACAGGACATGCCCCGATGATGTTCATGATCCCCTTCGCCAGATTTCTAAGGGGAAGACTCAACCCGTACTCCAACTGTGACAGGTAATACAGAAAACCCTCTGAAAGTTCACTATGAACACTCCCATCGAAGTATTCCAAAGAGATTGATTCGTTTATACCCCTATCTCGTTTCTCCTTTTCCAAATCAGCCAACAAATAAAAGTATTCCTCTCTGGTTACTACAATACAACTCCTAAACTGCCTACCGACATGTTCTACACAACTACCCCATCTACCACCTGCAAAAGCCTTGGCTTTACAAAACTCTTTAAACACATTAGAGCGAGGAAGATATGTTACCAACCTTCCTGGGAAATCTGGAAATTGATCAATCCCTACTTCTTCCTCACTTTCTAACATTACAATCTCAGACTCTGCCGATAGACCCGAGGTCGATGCCTCATTAACAGGTGAAGACTCCATATCAACTACAAATCTACAGACGAGGGTTTGATCCGGCACAAACACTCCTCATGATTGACCTATATACAGGTCAGGTATTTATCATTATCTTTTACATATACGTCACCACATACATATATCTTCACGTATCATATATCAAACAGGTAATTTTTTAGATTGCTATAAATTGTAATATTTAGATCTTCCTGCACACATAATATAATTTTCAATAAAAAAACAAACAAACACATTCATATATCACCATTCCTCTACTAACCTTATATGTCAGAGTATGAATCTAAAGTAGCACTGAATCCTTCCCTCACAAAGCTGCCGTATAACCACCTTCATGACTTAGCCACTGCAACTCTTTCACACTTTGATTATTGATCACTCTCGATTAAATCCTCACAAGGTTCTCTACTATTTTTTCTTTTCTTCTTCCTTCCTCTCTCACTGTTCTTCAAGTTTTCAGAAGTTGAGAAACGTTTGAATGGTAAAGTTGAAGCAGTATTTATATTTTCTCTCTCTAACTACTTGTAGTTATTGAGCCTCGCATGAGCCGTGCTCGGTTTTAGAACTGAGGCATCCCTTCCACTATCAATATTAGACATCTTACACATTTTCGGTGAAAATGATTTCCCATCATTGCCCTTTACCTTATATTTTTATATCTCTTATCCAAATCTCCCTCTGACCTCACCACACTTATGATGAGTCACACTTGTACGTAATCGGATTTTCACTGCTTTTACACAAGAAATAAAATCACAAGCTACCTCCTTCATCCTATTTTTTTTCTTCTTCTTCTTATAGATGTGCTGACGTCATTTCCAAAGTTCTCAAAATTTTAAAACTTTTTAAATTCGGTTTTCCTAACAACCACTAAAGCATTCGCAACAAAAGATGATCGATTCCACTTTTATTTTCATTCCATTTCTTTCAAATGATTCAAGCTCATGTAATTACATATATTCATGCCAGTCCTATTTACATTCATTTTTATTACCCTCACATATAATTATACCTAAAACAGCCTTGATGTCCTGGAGAACCACATCCAATTAGATATCCTCCAGTAATCCTTATATTTTCCAATTCGATCTCCTCTATAGCAATCAATCTCATTGCATCTTTTCGAGCTGCAGAATCCACCACGATTTCTTGAAACATCTCTTCATAGAAACGATGCTCATATACACGTTCTCTCCTAATTTCGTCTAAACCTTTAACTTGAACCTCCCTTATAGGCAGTTCAGCATCATAATCCAAAAGTCTAAAAAGTTGTTCCCGCACTTCAGCTATCTTTATTGCTAACTGCCCCTCAGCGGTATAACAAATGAGTTCACACCATTCTTTTCCCCTTTCACTCGTTTAAAACTCATTCAATCCCCTTATTTATATATTTTTTGGCTATAAATTCCCCACAGCTCGTGATATTATCCTATTATCTCGTAACAGAAACCTAATATCTTGAGAAAAGTTATTTGAACATATCTCTTCCAATCGACCTCAGTAATTTCATCCTATTCCAAATTGAGATTATTCTTTCTAGATCTGATATTCCGGAATGGCCTCTCTAAGCTCGAACTTCCCATTCTAAAAATTTTACAATTTTTTCTCTCCCCCAAATTTTAGCCCCCACGTCAAAAAACGTATTTGACCCATATTTTCACACTACAAACATATTTCTAACAGCTCGATTGTTACAAAAAGTGTACTTTCTAATCTTATACATTTTATTTCATCAAATATTCGAAAGTCTTCGGATCATACAGCTTAATTTCTATAGTTATTCTATTATATATCAACCCAGAGTTTGGATAATAAATTTTATTCATCTCGAATCAAATTATAAGTACTTTACAAATAACATATCTTACAAGTACTTTTATAGATAACAAGTCTTTTAAGTACTCAGACATCAGGTACTTTATAGATAACAAGTTTTTCAAGTACTTTTACAGCTAACAAGTCTTTCATGCACTCTGAAACGTCAAATCCTTTAGTTCGTTCTACTTCAGTGATGTTTTACTCTGATACAAAGCAGACATTGGAAACAACGAATGTCCTCCCTCCCAAGAGTTTGGTCGAAGTTTAGTCAAACTTCAAATAGAAACTATAGAAGAGAAGAAATTCGTGCTTGAGCCAACTCTTCAAACTGAAGGTCTTCTCAGCGCAAACGAACGATAGAATTGCAAAGCAGACTTCCATTTTTTGTCTTCCTCCTCCACTACTATTGCCGCCTCTTCTATAACCACCACCATCGCAGAGTTGGTTGAGATGTAGAGGGCCTAACCTTAGAATCCATTCGAGTGTAGGACATCAGCACTACTACCCCACAATTATGCCTATCCTTGCATCTGTCTCCCTAACCTTGTCCTCCGTAAGGATACAGAGAGAAACCCAATATTGCTTGCCTGTTACGATAATGTAATAAAATTTTCACATACAGTAAAAATCTTCCTCAACTTCTGCCGCTTCATCTTCCAAAATTCCTTGATACGTTGGAGGAACAGGAATGGGAGTACGCATCTTCAAAGACTGATCACCAAAATATTTTAACCTCAACTTTTGTATCTTAACAATAATTCTCTCTTTAAGAACCATTCTCCGGGTCTTCACCATCATCAAAACTTTTAGAGAATTTGACAACAAACAAGCGTACTTTTTCGCAAACCTCGGTACAGGTACTATTTATAGAACCCTACATTTATTGTGCTGGAACATTTTCCCAAGCGTTATCATTTAATACAGATGAAAATCATCAAGCCCTAATCGTCATATACATCAATATTCCCATCAATATTCAATGCACGTACGTCCCCCCATAACACGCGCATTTTCCATGCAGTCAAACACCATTATTACTTCCTTCATTATTCAAACTTCCAGCTTGAATACCCATATTCCTACACATTCTTTCTCAACCAAAGCCACTCATGACTTCGTTTGCGAGGGGGCGATTGTATGGGCCTACTCCTCAACCTTACCCAAATCGAGCTATTTCTAGTTAGAATTACCTTCATGTCAGACTTACGCATTCTTCACATGACTTCTACAGTCAACATTGCCACCTACTCCACGAACTTGTAAAGAAAGTGGGTCGAGCTCAAATAAAAATACCTGAACAAGTTAAAGACGCCTGTCTCTCACGAACTCAACAGTTACTCAGTCAACTGCCATTAACCATATTGTTCAGAGAACATGCTTCAACACGATGAAAAACTGTGGAGAAGGCCTATATAAAGGAAAATTTTTAGAAGAGACAAAGACAAAAAAAATACAAGATAAATCACTAAGAAAACTACATTTTTCTAGATTTTTAAGCTTCAAACTACTTATTCACAAGGTCAAGCATTTCTAAGTCGAGTGAACACTTGTAATAAGATATCTGCCTCAAACAATAAAAATCATTATTGCAAAAACCCTCAACTCGAGGTCGTGGTTTTTTTTACCTATTTAAAGGTTTTTCACGCTATATCACCTTTACCATTTCTTGCTTTACATTAGTCGTGTCACAGGTAGATTGATGTAAGAGCTAATTCTAAGCTACTTCGAGCTTACAAAATTAGGCCATTACATTCCCAACCTCCTTCAAACTCACATTTCATTACCGAATTGAATGCCATTAAGACCCATAATATGTCAGGAGAGTCTAGTTTACAGTGGGGCTGTGTATATCCCAAAACAAGACGTAACGTTAGCTCTGAAGTTAAGCGAAGGGGGAAATAAATGGTAACCAGCATGTGACCGTTACACCTCGCAAAAAATGATCCCCCCTCATGGATTTGCACAGAGCTGATATTCTCCCGGACAACTGGGTCCATATTTCTGTTGGATTAGAGAAAATGTTGGTCAGCTTTCTAGACAAAATTTAAGTGTTCTTAACGTTGTTTGCAAAATGTTCGGCAAAATGCCAAAAAAAAAAATTAAACTGTTAATGTATTATTTTTAGAACTGAGATAAAATATAATGTAGGGGATCACTAGACAAGGTATTGAAGTGGTACCAATGGATTGCCAAGTATCCGAGTTGAAGATGTTGGTCGATAATATAGGTTTCGAAGAGTTTTTGTCGATTAAGGCAAAAAACTCGGATTACTACTTGATTCATGCTCTCTTAAAACGGTAGTGGCCTTCCACCCATACATTTTATTTCCATTGCGGGGAACTTGGCTTTATGCCATTAGACTTTATCATGCTAACAGACTTATTTTGTGGGATGGGCTAAACTCCCGTATGATGATAAGTACTTGAGATTTGATGAAGTAGAAAAGATGTTCCCTGAAATGTCAAATAATGACATCATGTATGGTAATATAACTCGCGCGTATTTGAAAGCGTGGAAAGCGGTTTTGAATCCATAACTCAATAATTATAACCAAGACATGGATATAGTATATGCAAGGGCATTTATTACATATATGATGGGTAATATCTCCTTCTCAAATGCTAGCACTTCTCTTTTGGCGGGTTATATTACAACTTTAATAAACTACCATATTATAGGTGCGTCAAAGTTCGACTGGGGTACTTCGATTATGGCAGCTTTGTATAGGGGACAAGATGAAGATTAGTTATGAAGAATGAGAAGGTAAAGAAATCGGTCACAAGCTTTTATGCGATGTTGGAGTTCTGGTTCTTTCAGTACTGCCGAGTTGGAATGTATCTGGTGAAGGTTTTAAACTTCAACCATGTTTATCCCCATATGGGTGCGTGAAGAGATGAAAGAGACAATTCGGGGTTTAAAATCTATCATTCTTTTGCTGTGATAAGAGAAATGATAAAATGAAAGGATATAAACAACATTTATTAGCAACCATGTGTGATGACTTGACAATTAATCCGTCCAAAGGTAAGACATGCCAAAATACTTAGTTCGAAGAGGATTTCATTGGTTTCAGTCCCATACAGGAATGGTACGCTTTGGTATTTAGGAGACCTGTATATGCATATAGTGTTCCCTATGACCCCCCAAGAGATTATGAAATTTTCAAGGTACGATCGAGAGTTCTATTAGGGACTCAAAGATATAAATTTCTACGATGGAAACAATTATCTCATTAATAACGTGGATTACATGACATATTGGCATTTGGCTCATCTAAATCCTAAAATCGGCTGTATTTTAGTCAAGAGGGCCAAAAATATATAGATGTTCGGGAGTGATCTAGTTAGGCCCGATGTACGTGTGCCACCAACTTTGAGTTTAACTACATCTTCTCAGGTGGAAAATAATGGTGTTGATGCAACCGCCGAGGATCATGACATGGGATGGTTTATATATATGGCGGGAACCTGCGGAGAACGTAGATGGATACCGATCCCGACCATTCAGGTATCATACCCGCGTCTACCTAGGTATACTGCGGATGAGTTGTGGCATTAAACCATTGGAATGCAGCATACGACAAATGAAGAGTCGAGGCAATACGTGTAGGGACCTATCCCTCGACCTAGTCCATACTCGAACTACCTCAATATCGGACTCACGCATTTTACAAGTGACATGTACAATCAGCATTGACACCTAGACCACGAACTGATAAAGAATGTGGATTGAGCACTACAACAAAATATGAACAAGTTAAAGACACCTCTCTCCCACGAACTAACTATTGCACATTCAACTACCACTTACCTCATTATCCAGAGAATGTGCTTCTACACGATAACGAACTGCAGGTAAGGTCTATTTAAGCAAAAAGATCCAGAGGAGATAACAGCCAGATTTTCTAGATTTTAACACAGGAATTTCTAAATTCTAAACACCACAAGAATTCTTATTTCAAGGTCAAACATTTCTAGTTCAAGAGATCACTTGTAATAAGATATCAGCCTCAAGCAATAAGAGTTACAATTACTAAATCCTTAACTTAAGGTCGTGGCTTTTTACCTATTCAAAGGTTTTCCACGTTAAATCACCTATGTCATTTCTTGTATTACACTAATTTTTGTCACAGGTACATTTTGTGTAAGATCCAATTTTGAGCTATTTCAAGCTACAAAATTAGGCCATTACATTTGGTACCAACTGCGGGAAAGAAGACATTTTTACAATATCCTAAGGCATACATTTACTCCACTATCCATTTCTAATCATGCTCACTTCCAAGCGATCAACAACAGGTGTCTAGCTCGATCTTTTAGTTGAACCAGAATAACTCGCTAAACTATGGGCGAATCTCTATATTGAGACAGAGAAGCGTAATAAGCTCTAGCATCAGTTAACTATTGACTGTGAGCTCCACGACAAAGAGCTTAAAAGCGAGCATCAAGCTCGTCTAACAGCATTCAAGAGACATGAAGAACAGACAATAACTATATAGATAGCATTGCAAGCCTTATAAAACACCCAACAGGCTCCCTATATCAGAGATCGTGATCAAGTGCCAGTGAACTTCTAAGTTTGTGCACGATAAAGATTAGGGGCTCGAGGCACAACTAGCAAACCAATTCTAGAAATCTTCAGCACGAATCTCAAGCTTCAATTTATTTGAGAAAATAAGCTCAGTTTGATATAAGCAGAGATCTTTGGCTTTCCATGAGTCAAGAGGAAGAGCACCAACCTCAACCTCAGATTTTAGCATGTGAGCGCTTGAGCGAGAGTACCGGTACTCATAATCCTTGACCAGTTCGCCAAGCCACTCAGATAACACGCCAGTATGTTACACAGGAACACATGGATCAGCATATCAAAGAGTTGATTGAAGCTCAAGCTCTAGGCAGTAAGGACGATTTCACCAAGTTGCAAGGAAGTCTGATTGCTAAAGAATTATTTGATATGGAAGTACCAACAGGCTCAATCGTGATAAATATCAATTCAGAGTATATTCAGGCAAGTTCCTTGGCCATCTCATCAGCAAGAAGGGAATTGAAGCTGACCCAGATAAAATTCGAGCTCTCCTCAACATGCCTTCTTCGAAAACAAAGAAGGACGTAGAAAAACTAGATGGCAAGATTGTTGCAATCAATCGATTTGCCTTTAAGTCTTTAGATTGATGTGGGTGGCTATTCTCACTACTCCGAGGTTGTACCAATGAGGAAAAGTTCAGCCCAACGAAGAGATCCAATGGACAGAAGAATGTGAAGCTGCTTCTCAGGAACTTAAAACCTATCTAGGGAAGTCTCCCATCATGAGCACCTCGGTAGATAATGTAGAATTGATCTTCAACCTCACTATTACAGACAATTCTATCAGCTCGGTCCTCATTCAACCTGAGGGAAAGGTTGAAAAACCAGTTTATTTCATCAGCAAGACACTCACCCCAACAAAAATTAAATATTCTAAGATCGAGCGACTCCTTTTAACCCTCGTTTACACCTCACACAAACTCAAGTACTACTTCCAAGCTCATTAAGTCAAAGTTATGACGAACTACCTACTCCGGGAAGTTTTATCGAAGAAAAAAAATCACGAAGAGTGCAGCAATGGCTAGTCAATTTGGGAGAACATGATATCAAGTTTGAACAACACCATTCAAAAAAAGGTCAGGCCGTTACCAATTTTTTCACAGATTTTCCTGTAGAAGATCCCAATTGGAAGGAGCACGATCCTGACCTTATAAAAGAAATCACAGAAGATCCACCCACCAAGCCATTTGGCGAATGGGCTAAATGAATTACAAGGAAAGGGTGGAGGCTTCTCACATATAGTTCAGTAGGGCCCGTAGGGTCAGGGATTGGAATTATACTGATTACCCCGTCCAACGACATAATTGAGAAATCAATCCGCTTAAATTTTGAAGCTTCCGATAATGTCACGGAGTATGAAGCTTTAATTCATGGGCTCGACTTAGTACTTGAGCTTGGCATCCCAGAGCTATCAGTCTATACAAATTCCTTACTCATTGTCCACCATTACTCAGAACAGTATAAGAAAAATGGCAAGATCATCGAATATGCAACCCTCATTGCCGATAGGGTGAGCAGATTCTTGAAAGCAACTCTCAACTATTTACCTCACAGCGAGAACAGACATGCCGATTCTTTAGCTTTTATTTGGCTGAGGTCTTGGGTACAGAATCACGATATCTACAAATCAAAGTGATGTCCACCCCCAGCATTGATCTCCATTTTGTATGCATGATCAACACTGGGGGCGATGAAGAGGAAGATGACGATTGACAAAAGTCCTTTATCGCCTACCTCGACCCGAAGAATGAATAGGACGAGCCCCTTCTAATAAATCCAAATGAACGCCAATAGTTGATAAAAAGCTGGAAGCGTTATACAGTTACATGGCCTTATCTCAAGTGCCTATCCAAGAAGAAAGCCGATAGAATGATAAAAGAATTACATGAAAGAACTTGTGGTTCCCATGCCGCAGGTTGCTCACTTATAAACAGAGCAATTACAGAAGGAGTATTCTGGCCAGGAATGCGCAAGCAAGCAGAAGAGTACTCACGAAGATGCGACAGATGTGAACGATATGGACACATGATACGAGATCTTATACTCGAGCGATATGCAAGCAAGGTATTCTGGTCCTTCAAGCGATGGGCGCTCGATCTCATGGGAAAATTTCCCAATACGCCAGGTAACCGACATTTCTTACTTGTGGCGACATATTACATTATGAAATGGGTGGAAGCAGTCCTTCTTTGTCTAGAGAAGAGGAGGTCATCTCTTTTATCTGGGATTACATTGTCACACGGTTCGGATGCCCTCACCTGATTCAGATTGATAACGGTCCATAGATTATTAGAGAAAAGGTCATGGCCTTCCTCAACAAACACAACATCATTCATTCCCCTATCCAATCCATACTACTCGCAAGGAAATGGACATGCCAAAATTACCAACAAAACCATAGTGGATGGACTCAAGAAAAGGCTTCAATCACAGAAGAAAGGCAATTGGATACGGGAACTTCCTCAATTGGACAGGGACCAAAAATATTACACAAGAGATCGCCTAGAAATTATATATTCTAGATTCTTGATAATCATTAAAACTTCTTAGTTACTAGACTGAAGCATTTCTACTTTGAGAGAATACTTGTAATAAGATATCCGCCTCAAGCAATAAAGATATTTTTAACAAAAATCCTCCACACGAGGTCGTGGTTTTTTTACCTATTCATAGGTTTTCCATATTAAAATCACCTGTTTCATTTCTTACTTTCCATTAAAATATTGTTACAGGTTCATTGGTGTGATTGCAAATTCCAAGCCATTTCGAGCTTATAGAATTTGGCAATTACATTTGGCGCCATTTGTCGGAAAGATTATATTTTCATGATATCCTAAGGCAGTCTTTTACTACAACTTTCAATCATGGTTACTTCTAGACGACCGGGTACAAGAACTCAGTTCGGAGTATCCATGGAGCCGGGGCAGCTCACCGAGTTACGGGTGAATCTCAACGCCGAGACAGAGAAACGTGCCAAACTCAAACTTCAGTTAACAAAGGTTCGGGAGCTCTAGGAAAAAGAGCCCGATACAGAATGACAAGCTCGTTTGACAGCGCTCAAACAACATGAAGATCAGATGACAACAATGCAGACTGCCCTAGAGGCTCTACAAAATACTCAGCAGGCTCCTCTAGCCAGAGGTCACAATCAGTTTCCAAAGACTTCCTGCATCAGCAAGGGAAAGATTGGGACCTCGGGGAGTCGCTAGTAAAGCTATTTCCAGGAACTTACAACGTGAACCACAACCCTCCATACATTTGGGGGGGGGAGTTTAGCCCGAAGTCAGTCGAGGTCACTGAATTTCCATCCATCGGGATGAAGAGCAGTGACCTTAACATCAAGTACTAGTACGAGATCGTCTGAGTGAAGGTATAGGCGCTCATCATCCACAGCCAGCTCGTCTAGAAATTCAACCAACACGTCATTATGCCACAAAAGAGCATATGGACCAACAGATTAAGGAGTTGATCGAAGCACAGGTTCTGGGTACTACCAGCGATACCATAAAGTTACAAGGAAGTCCGATTGCCAAGGAACTATTTGATATGGAGATACCAAAAGATTTCCATACTCCCAAAATTTGTAAATACAAAGGTACTGACCTGAAGCAGCATATTCAACAATACCGTGATTCATTGGGGTTGTACTCCAATCTCAACCACATCCTCCGCCATCTATTCGCCATAAGTCTACAGGAGGAACCACTCTGATGGTTCCATTCTCTCCCTAAAGACTCCATCTGCACATTCAATTAGCTGTAAAAGCAGGTCATTAAGACGTATGCTCACAACAGAGATAAAGAGGAGATCTTATATTCTCTTATCGGTCTTAAACAGTCACATGGAGAGAAGCTCAATGATTTATCATAGAAATTTTTAGAACTCGCGCGAAAAGTGGATAACCTTGATCAGAAAACGGCTGTTACTACTTTCACCAATGCTGTACAACTCGACTGTAAGGCCAAAGAATACCTCTTTCTTAACAAACCTGCGACCTTGGATGTGATGATCACCAAAGCCAACAGTTACGTTGACTTAGTGAGGATGATGTCTGAGCGAAAAAAATCTACTAAATCTGTCCTCACCACCAAAGGCCCATCTACAGATCAGGCTAGTGAACCCAGGGAGGAACAGGAAAATCAGAAGTGCACCAAGGGCAACGCTGGTTACCCTTGGAAAGTCGGTTCACCAAACAATCCCATCCTCCCAAAATTGAACGTCCGAGTCTTCAAAAAAATTCTACTATTATTAAAGGATCCACTCTACTGCGTCTCTCAACCACTGGAACCAATCGATAGTCAACCATATTGTATGCATTATAAGGTAAATTATCATACTACTGAAAATTTCTATGCCTTACAGCGGTTGCTCGAGTACATTTCTAAAGAAGGATGGATGCTCGAGTATATTGTCTATCTGAAGTCATACAAAGATGGTAGCTATAATAATTAAATCGAAGTTATTCAGGTTAATGATCGAGCTGAAGAGAAGCATCTCTACTAAATGCACTACAACAACATGATCAAAATAAATTAGATCACCAATTCTAACAGATTAAAACACAGGAGACTATCAGAATGCTACGATCTCACACTTCAAGACAAAGAAGCCAAGCTTCTTCCCAAGTCGAGCAATCGCCGACTTAGAATATCCTTTGAAGATTGTGATACTAGCCATGTCTAGTTTCCATATCATGATGCATTAGTCATAATGCTTAAGATGAAAAAATTTGTCATGCACACAATGATGATCGATACTGCCAGTGGTATTGAGATTCTCTTTCA
The DNA here is from genome assembly GCA_014058105.1 of Kingdonia uniflora. NCBI lineage: Eukaryota > Viridiplantae > Streptophyta > Magnoliopsida > Ranunculales > Circaeasteraceae > Kingdonia > Kingdonia uniflora. The sequence goes on from JACGCM010002866.1 coordinate 153,765, forward strand.
GAGAACTATCGGCCAAATGGGTTTGGCCGATCAAGTCATTTAAAGTGACACCGATATTAGTGGATTCAATGGTTCTAAAGAAGTGCAAGTGCGGAAGATCATCTAACCTATTACCCCAGGACCAGCCTCAATCGACGTTATCTTCTATGTGATCAACACCAAATCTTATTATCCCAAGATTATGGGCCGCTGTTGGATTTATAACATGGAAGCTTCCACCTATCATCAAGCACTCCGCTTCAAGCACAGTGACGGTATCTATAAGATCAGAGGTAGTCAAAAGCTTTCTCGAGCTTGCAGAAATACCGTCTATGCAATTCTGGATACTTCTGACAGGTACGCTGTATAGCAATTACAAAAAGCTGATCACCCTGATAATTAACCTTCAATGGAGGAGCCCACAAATATATCAACATTGATAGACCTAGCAGAGGCACTTTCATCGATACTAAGCTGGTTTAACGTGAAAAAGAAGCTTTCATTCAGTTCTTACGACAAAATCGAAATGTTTTTGCATGGTCTTTCGAAGAGATACCTAGGGTCGATCTGGCCAAGCCATATCAATAATTAGCCATGAGCATCAGTGCTACTGCGGTTAAAGAGAAATAATGATGCATATTACCACGACTATGAGATGAAGTTAACATGGAGATCAAGAAATTGATCAAAGTGGGATTCATTCGAGAAGCCAAATATCCAGGTTGAATATCTAACATCGTCGCTGTCCCAAAGAAGAATGGAAAAGTCAGAGTTTGTGTCGATTTCACCAATCTAAACAAACATACTCCAAATGACAGTTTCCCTCTTCTCAACATTCATCAGATCCTTGATTCCACAGCAAGTCACGAACTTCTATCAATGATGGTAGCTGCTTCTAGATAAAATTAGATTCCACTCTTGGATAAAGATACAGAAAAAACACTATCATCACTAAAAGAGAACTTTACTGTTACAAAGTCATGCCCTTTGGACTCAAAAACGTAGGTACAACTTATCAACGGTTGATGACTACTATGTTCAAAGCACATCTTGGAAAAGTCGTAGAAGTTTACATTGACGATCTTTTGTGCAAAAGCATGCAGTCCATAAATAGCATCTGAGATCTCAATACAATATTCAACATTCTTTGATTTTGCAGGATTCATCTCAGTCCTGATAAGTGTCAATTTGGAGTACACTCAGGTCGATTTCTAGGCCTCCTCATCAGCCACTATCGACGTTGTTTTCAATGTCATTAATACAAAATCTTATTATCTCGGGATTATGGGTCATTGCTGGATACACAACATAGAGGCAATCGCTTCCACCTATTATCAAGCACTCTGATTCAAACACGACAGTGGTATAAATGAGATCATAGGTAGTTAGAAGTTCTCTCGAGCTTTTAAAAATACTGTCTCTACTATCCTAGATACTTCAAACAAATATGTTGCATAGCAATTACAGGAAGCTGATCACCTCAACGATCAACATGGGATTCTTCCGAGAAGCTAAGTATCCATACTGGATATCAAACATTGTCGTTATCCCAAAGAAGAACAAAAAAGTTCAAGTTTGCGTAAATTTCACAGATCTGAACAAACATACTCTAAAGGATTCATCAGATCCTCGATTCTACAGCAGGCCATGACCTTCTATCTATGATGGGTACTGCTTCGGAGTACAATCAAATTTCACTTTTGGAAGAAGATCAAGAGAAGATAACTTTCATCACTAAAATAGGTCTTTATTGTTACAAATCCATGCTTTTCAGACTCAAGAACGCGGGTGCTACATATCAACGGTTGATGACTACTATGTTCAAAGCACACCTAGGAAAAGTCGTTGAAGTCTACATCGATGATCTCTTGTACATAAGCGTACAGTCAGCCAATCATATCTAAGATCTCAATATTATATTCAACATTCTTCGATCTTACAGGATACGTCTCAACCCTGATAAATGTCAATTCAGGGTCCATTCAGGCAGATTTCTCGGTCACCTCATCAGTAAGAAGGGGATTGAGGCCGATCCAGATCAGATTCGGGATCTCCTCGACATGTCCTCTCCATAAACAATAAAAAATGTTCAAAAACATGCCGACAAGATTGCCGCTATCAATCATTTCATTTCTAAGTCTTTAGACCGCTGCCATTGGTTATTCCTATTACTCCGGGGATGTACCAAACGAAGAAAAGTTTAGCCAAATCCTGAGGTCACATGGATACCAGAATGCAAAGTAGCTTTTCAGGATCTCAAAATTTATTTGGGGAGGTCTCCCATAATGAACACCCCAATAGATAATGAGAAACTGATTATCTACCTAGCAGTTATAGATACTTCCCTCAGCTCAGTTTTTATTCGCCTGGAAGGTAAAATAGAGAAACCAACTTTTTTCATCAGCAAGACCCTCACACCAGCGAAAAAAAGGTACTCTAAAATTGAGAAACTTCTTCTCACCCTTGTTTACACTTCACAGAAACCCAAACACGACTTCCAAACTCATTCAGTTAAAGTCATGATGAACTACCCACTTCAGGAAGTTCTATCCAAGAAAGAAAAATCTAGAAGAGTGCAACAGTGGCCAGTCAGTTTGGGAGAAGATGACATAAAGTTTGAGCAACGTCATTATGAAAAAGGTCAGGCCGTTGCCGATTTTCTCACAAATTTTCCAGTGGAGGATCCCGAGTGGGAAAAGCACGACCCTGACCTTATAGAAGAAGCACCTGAGGATCCATCCCCTAAGCTATTCAACGACAGAGCTGAATGGATCACTACATCAGGGTGGATACTTCTCATTGATAGATTAGCAGGACCCGCAGGGTCTAGAATTGGAATCGTTTTAATTACCTCTTCCAATAACAGAATTAAATAATCAATCTGCTTGGATTTTGAGGCCTCAAATAATGTCACCGAGTATGAAGCTCTCATTCATGGACTCGACCTCGCTCTTGAGCTCAATGTCCCTGAACTCGCAGTTTACAAAGATTTACAACTCATCGTCCACCACTAGTTAGAGCAATACAAGAAGAACGGAAAGATAATCGAATATCCAGCCCTCGTTACAGATGGGATGAGCAAGTTTGTGAAAGTAACTCTCGATTATCTTCCTCAAGGTGAAAGCTGACACGCCAATACCTTGGCATATCTAGTCGGGGTCTTGGGTACAGAAGCTCGATATCTCCAGATCAAAATTATTTTAACCCCCAGTATTGATCACATTTCTGTATGCACGATCAACACTGGGGGCGATAAAGGGGGAGACGACGATTGGTGAAAGTCTTTCTTAGTCTACCTCAGTGTCAACAACAATTGCGATGGACCACTCCCAACAGATCCAAAAGAGTACCGACAGCTGATCAACAACTCAAAGCGCTACACTAATCAAAACGGTATGCTATACCGCTTTTCCATCACCGAACCTTACCTCAAGTGCCTCTCCAAATTAAAAGAAAATGAACTGCTCCACGAATTACATGAAAGAACTGGTGGCTCCCATGCTGCAAGTCGATCATTAGCAAATAGGGCTATCACTCAAGGAGTATTTTGGCCCGACATGCGCAAGTAAACTGATGAGTACTCCCGTAGATACGACACCTGCCAAAAACATAGACACATGATACACGCCCCTGCGCTCAAACTCCATGCAAGCAAGGTTTTCTGGCCATTCAAAAGATGGGAACTAGATCTCGTCGGCGAATTCCCCAACTCTATAGGTAATCGTCGTCATCTACTCGTTGCTGCCGATTATTTTACAAAATAGGTAGAAGCAGTTCCACTATATCGAACCAGAGAAGAGGAGGTCATCTCTTTTATCTAGAACCACATAATCACTAGGTTTGGGTACCCCCACTTAATTCGTATCGATAATGGGCCCCAATTCGTGGGAGAGAAAGTCGTAAATTTCCTAAATTATTACAATATCATCTACTCACCATCCAATCCTTACTATCCTCAAGGCAATGGCCAAGCCAAAATTACCAACAAAACCATCTTGTATGGACTCAAAAATAGCTTCACTAACAGAAAAAAGGGAATTGGGTTCGCGAGTTACCTCATGTCTTATTGGCCTATCGTACCACTCCCCAATAATCAGCTGGGTATACCCCATTCCTCCATACTTATAGCACTAAGGCCGTTATTCCTTCTGAATATCATCATCCAGTTCGTGAACACGAGCTAACTGACGAAGAAAATGAGTTCAAGTTGGCTTGCAATCTCAATATGATAGATGAGACCAGGGAATACGCCATCGCTAACCTAGGTCAATTTTATCATATGCTTGTCAGATCGTACAACAACTGAGTCAGAAGTCATGCCTTCCAAATCAAAGATCTCATCCTTAGATAAATTCCTCAATATCGCAAAGAGCCTCATACTGGAAAATTAACCGACAATTAGGAGAGACCATTCATTATCACTGGTCTCTCAGGTCTGGGATCATATTATCTTATGACAAAAGAGGGAATCCCCATTTTAAATCTTTGGAACACTTGGCGACTGAAACGGTACTATCGTGAAGCATCTTACTGCTCTGTTTCCTTTCCTCGTTTTTATTATTTTGTTTTTCAATTTCAAAAGTGAGATTTTCATCTCCACCCAATGGAAATTATGAACTTATCGATCAAATTCTAAGTTTTTCAGAAACATCTCTCTACTTATGAAGATTCTACCAAACATCAGATATGACAAAAATAATATTAACCTTCATCTACTTCAACTTATTTGGGTCATTTATAACGGCTAGACCAAGGATAATACTTAGTTTGGTTGACTTTACTAAATTTCTACGATTGTAGAAAGTGTAGAAACTTGTTTCATATCAAAGACTCTACCAAATATCAGATAGGGCAAAGATAATACTAGCCTTCATTTACATCTACTTGTTTGGGTCATTTATAACGACTAGACCAAGGATAACACTTGGTTTGGTTGACTCTACTAAATCTCTGTGATTGTAGTAAGTGTAGAAACTTGTTTCATATCAAAGACTCTACCAGACATCAGATAGGGCAAAGATAATACTAACCTTCATCTACTTCAATTTGTTTGGGTCATTTATAATGGCTAGATCAAGGATAACACTTGGTTCGGCTGACTCTACTAAATCTCTACGATTGTAGCAAGTGTAGAAACTTGTTTTATACCAAAGACTTTACCAAACATTAGATAGGGAAAATATAATACTAGCCTTCATCTACTTCAACTTGTTTGGGTAATTTATAATGGCTAGATCAAGGATAACACTTGGTTCGGCTGACTCTACTAAATCTCTACATTTATAGTAAGTGTAGAAACTTGTTTCATATCAACGACTCTATCAGGTATAAGATAAGGCAAGGGTAATATTATCCTTCATCTCTTTCAATATATCTATAATATTTCTATAGTTCAATCAAGTTTCAACTTCGTTTAACTCAACCCATTTCAGCGATTGAAACTAGTGTAAAAGCTTATTTTATATCAAAGTTCCCACCAGACACAAAGATAAGGCAAAGGTCATACTAACTTTCATCTATTTCATTGTGTCTGTGACATATACCATTTATTTTTTAGGTCAAATTCAGAATATAAGGAATTATTTTTTGCTGATGGGATGTCAGCCGTGCTTCCCCCTACTGTAAGGATATCAGCCGTGCTTACCCCTACAGCCAGAGGTCGAACATTCAGCTTACAGATTACAGCAACTCTACCCCTCTTTATTAGGTCGGCAGGTCGATGGCCCAAATCGGATTCCATAGAGGCCATACAGTTCCCTCGATCTATGTTAACTCTACAAACGCACCCCTTATCTGACAGACTTTTGAACAAGGTATCTCATTCTAACTCAAGTCTATTTACTTCCTCTACAAAATACTCAACAATTGACTTTAAAAGGTCTGAGCATGACGCATCAGGAACGACCATCCTTACAAATTTCGCTCTCACCTTCTCAAGGCGTGACTCCAATCTAGCATACAAATTTTTCTGATGAATTATTTCCATATCGACTTTAGCATCATGAGCTACATTCTCTTCCTACTTTTTTTTTATATATTTAACTGATTTAGCCAGGTTCATGGCCTCCAGGTCTACTACCAGGGGCTGAAGTCTCTTAATTTCTGTGATCAACTCTTCCCTAGCCGGAATATCCTTTAATAATTCTTCTTTCCTCTCCATCAACATTTCCTTTGCCCTGATTTCCCCTTCTAGGACCTTCTCCCTGATAAAAGCAGCATCCAACTTCTTCTGACATTCCCTTAAGTTTGCATTTCCTCTCTAGACATGCCTCTGAATGTGAGGTACATCACTCTCCAGCTCTCTAATTCGAGCCAAGAGACTGACTACATCCCCTTGGACTAGAGGAGCCTTAACCTCATTTCTACTTCCCCTTGAGCACTCCCTAGCCTCGGCTTTCTTAGCACGCGCGATGGCTTGGGCCAGTTCGGACTTCAATCGTGCCACCTTCTCATTTGAATCATTATGTCTTCGTTGCATTTCCCAAAACTCCATATCCTTGGCAGGTAGGGCTATATGCAAGTGCTCAGCCACGACTTCCAAAGCTAATATATTTTCTCGAACTACTCTCAGCTCGTTGTCTTTTCAACCATTTTTTGTTTCATTCGCTCTATCTCATTTTTATAATTCTGAAGATCAGATCGAAATTGGTCATCCGGTCTTTTTAGTGCCTGAATACGGTATTGAGCCATGTCAGCCTGCTTACCCTTAATAACCAATGTGTCAACCCAACTTTGAAGCTTTACGGCGTGCTCAGTTATCTCCGCCAGCTTTTTAAGCCCGTTGTCTATTTTGGCATCTTTCTCTTCGACCTTATGAGTGAGGTCGGAAACAGTCTGGGTTGCCTCCACAAGTTTAAAATGCTCCTTTACGTACTGATCTTCTCTGTTCTCATTCACCTCCCTCATCCTATCAAACTCCTCTGCAAATTTTCGGTTGCATTGGAGTACATTTTCCTCAAGCGAGTGAGCTGAATCCAATTTGACCTGTACAATAAAAAGATATTAATATAGTTCGATTTAGAATACCATTAATATGCATATCTCATTTCCAAAATTATATATGATTTCTAACATTTACGGCGTGCAAATACTTTTAGACTAAAAAGGTCAGGGTACATTATCAGATAAACACTCCACGAGGTATATTATGAAGACTAAGGTACATGCTTTCATTTTATATAAAGAGCATTGAATTTTTCTATGCACTATATTAGTGTTATTTTCCTAAAGCTAGTAGAATTTTTTTTTAATCTACATCTACATCCTATACAAATCGAAAGACCTATTCCGATCTAACCTGCAGCTCCGCTCGCATAGACAGCAAGGTTGTAGAGGTCTCTCTTTCCCTAACCAGTCCGGTCTCTAGATCTTTAATTTTGAGACTCATTTCTATAAGTGCTTACAAGAAGTTTATAACAAAAAGAAAAAGTCAACCTACAAAAGTCTCCTCCATACACACAATCCAACAGTTTACAAATATTCATACAAAAGCATTTCTACCCTACCTTCTCATTATAACCCTCTGAGAGGTCGGTATCATTCCCTTGATTGTCAAGCACTATCTGACGGGAGACACCGTCCAGACCATCAACGACCCCCACAACTACCTCTTCTTCTTCTTCTTCTTTTTTTTCTTCTTCTTCTTCTTCTTCTTCTTCTTCTTCTTCTTCTTCATCTTCCTCCTTAACATAGGTGTCCACCTTAATGGCATCCACCTCCTCCTCTGAATAGCCCTTCGACATAAGGTGGCGCCCCAGCCTATCGCACTCTTCAACCATCTCCCCTTGATTGGTTCTCGCCTCTGCCTGTGGCTAACTAATTGCCACGGCATGGGAAACCTTCAGAGCCTCCAGCTGCTTTGCTTCCTTCAGAACGTCATTCCTAGCTCAAGCTAGCTTCTTTTCCAGCTTGATCTTTGTCTTCTTCAACTCGAATTTTTCCTCCTCAACTCCGAGCCAAATGCCTTTAACAAGATGAGCAATCTGCAATACGCAAATCGATCTCAGCGTCATCTCGTAACACATAAAGTAACTTTTTCACATAATAAATATAAACTTACCATCTTGTTCGTGTCTTCCTCTCCTTGAAGAGCTGCCAGCCTTGCCCTTTCCTCAACCTCCTTGAGGTCGTCTACCACAACAGATAGCCCCTCAGCAGCCTTCTCCCCCGACTCCCCTGAAGGCTCGACCCTTCTCCTTTTCTCTTTTACGACCTCACCACTTCCAGTGGTACCAGAGGCCTGAAGAGTCTTTAACATCTGTTTTTCGGATATTTTTGAACTATTTTGCTCGATATAACGGGTTCCGACTGGACCGAACTATCCATTCCAAGGGTCTTAACCAAGTTGGTTTGGCCTTCCCTACCAGTTACTCGCTTCTTCCCTTCGTCAGCACCCGCCATCAACCTAGTCGACTGAGCTTTTTTAACCTTCTTCGATCTACTATCAACCCTCTTCCTTCTACTAAGTCAGAGTCCTTCCAACACAAATTCGAGCTCTGCCTCCTCCTCCACAACTTCGTCCAACAAAGACTCTTTCCTCTCCATGGGGGACTTCACACCTGCCATGCACAACATTTTTACTATCAACTGCAGGCATAAGTTCAAATATAGCAATAGTATTATCTATGCATGGCTATACTTACTTTGTTTTACAGTTTTAAATCGAAGGTCCAAAGGTTCATCGTCATCTCTCTGAAGGTAATTACCATTTACCCATATGACGTTATCATCCCAGGTTCAATCTGCTGAATTCAGATCGAAGAAGCGACGCCAAGTTGCGCTTACACAGAAATATGACCCACCACTGGCCTTATAATTCTTTACCCCGTAAAACTACAAAACATCCTTAGGGGTTATCCTTCTCACTTTTCCCTCATTTACCCATTTCTCATTTAGATGATCGCAAATAGTTTTTACCTTCTACATATTTCCGATCAATTGAACAGGACAGCCCCCAATCATATTCATAATGCCCTTCACCAAATTGGTAAGGAGATGACTCAACCCGTACTCTAATTAAGGCAGGTAACACAAAAAACTCTCTAGGAGGTTACTCCGAACACCCCCATCAAAATATTCTAACGAGATCGATTCATCTATACCCCTATCTCGCTTTTCCACTTTCAAGTCAGCCAACAAATAAAAATACTCTTCCTCCGTCACTACCGTACAACCCCTAAACTACCTACCAACATATTCTTCATAGTTACCCCACATCCCTCCTACAGTCGCCTTATCCTTACAAAATTCTCTAAAGGCATCAAAACTAGGAGGATAGGATATTAATTGACCAGGAAAACCTGGGAATTGTTCCAATCCTACTTCAATCTTACTATCAGACTCAATCGTCCGACCAGAGGTTGACGACTCCTCGTTAACGGGTAAACTATTCATCTCAACAAGTTCTACGGGCAAGTTTTCAACTCTACACAATTGCCTCTCACGCTCGACTTACATACAGGTTCAGGTATCTATTATTATTTTGTATACATCGATCATTTACGTAGAACATATAACTTTAGTATATTATGTGTATATGCCAAAATTACATAGATTTCCATAAGTAGTTATTTTTATGATTTGCACAAATATATATATACTGCATACATTTCTACTAACCTTCAGTGTCCGAATAAGAATCTGCAGTAGTGTCAAATCCTTCTCTCACGACGCTGCTGTATAGCCACCTACGTGATCCAGTGTCTTTCGCTCCCTTCGACCATTGATTACCTTCAGATAACTCCTTATCCAATCCCTAATAATCTTTTCGCGTCGCTCTCTCTGTGCTGTCCAAATTTTTAGAAGTTGAAAACATTTGAATGATAAGGAAGAAGTACTATTTATCCTTTCTCTCTCTAACGACTGGTAGTTATTGCGCCGCGCACGACCCTTTCTCAGTTTTGGAACCGAGGCGTCATTTCCACTATCCATGTCAGACGTCTTATACCTTTTTAATAAAATATCATTTCCATCATTACCCCTCCCCTCATATTTAAACCTATTTTTCTCTCCTATTTCCATATCTTTTTCTGACCTTCCTACACTCATAATGACTCACCCTATGCGCTATCAGATTTCTGCAGCTTTACATACAAAACAAAAATAAAAGGTTCTGCATTTCTTTCTTTTTTGCTTCTCTAACCTTATTTATCATACTTATAGTGATGATGACGTCATTTTTAAAGCTGAGAAAATTTTCAAAATTATTCAAAAATTATTTGCCACAACAGTCTCAAAATGGCATTTGCAACTATAGAGGATCCGATTGATTTACATCTTTTTTGTTGCACTCAACAAACTTCTATTTATTTATGATAAACACTTTATAAAGTCTAGAACAACCTTAATAACCTGGACGACAACATCTAACCATTATTTGTCAGTCTTCAGATCTTCAAATTCGATCTCCACCTAAGCAATCAAACCAACCATCTCTTCTCGATCTACCAGATCTCTCACCAATTCACAAAAACAAACCTCATAGAAATAATGGGCATACTCAAGTTCCTTACTCCTTACATCCAATCCTTTGAGTTGATACTCTCTCACTGGCAATTCGGCATCATAGCCTCGCACACCAAAAAAAATTTCCCACACTTCGACAGTTTTTATAGCCAACCGTCCTTTCGTGGCATGACGAATCCTCTAAGATCAAGTCTGTACCATCCTAATCTCTTCTCCATTTTCACAAATCATCCTACCCTTATTTATACCTTTTTCACGCACTTTCCTCTAAAAACGTGATTTTCACCTTATTCTCGTAACAAAAAATCTCAAAAAATCTTGAAATGGACTATTTGAACTTATCTCTTCACTCCATGTACGTTACAGATAACAAGTTCTTCAGTACAACAATCTCAGGTATACAACATAAACATTATCTGTCAGGCACCAAACTCTAGGTACTTTACATATAACAAGTTTTTCAGTGCATCAATCTCAGGTATATAACAGAAACATTATCCGTCAGGCACCGAACTCCAGGTATTTTACAGATAACAAGTTTTCTACTATTTTTTAGAGCCATAGGTCATTCAGGCGCGTTGAAGCATCAACTCCTCTAGTTCTTCTTGCTTCAATGATCTTTCACCCTGATATAAAGCAGAAATTGGAACTAACAGAGATCTTCCCTCGCATGAGTTTGGTTGAAGTCTAATCGAAATTCAAATCAAAATTATGCAAGCAGTAAACTCAATGCTAGAACCAAATTCTTGAACTAAAGGTCTACTGAGAACCAAATGGAAATGCATAAACAGACTCTCAATGGTTGTCTCCCTCCTCCACTACCATCACCCCCTCCTATAAAACTGCCACAACCGAAGAGTTGGTAGAGATGAAGAGAGCCTGACCTTAGAATCTATGGTGATACAAGAAATCAGCATAACTGCCCCGCAATTATGCTTATCCCTGCATATGAAGCCCTAACCTGTTTTCCGCAAGGGTACGTAGACATGCTCAACGGTCCTCGCCTGTCAAGACGACGACGTGAAACCTCTACTTACAGTAGAACACTTCCTCAGCTTCAATTGCTTTGTCTTCTGACATACCTTGATACGTTAGAGGAACAAGAGCGGGTATCGCCATCTCCAAGGATTGATCACCAAAGTATTTCAATTTCAACAGCTATATTACAAAAGCAATCCTCTCTTCAAGGACCATACTGCGAGTCTTCACCATTATTAAAGATTTTTTATTTTTCAGGGAATTTTACAAAGGACAAGCGTACTCTACTTTCAAAGTCCGATGCAGGTATCATTTATATAACCCTACATTTAATGTATAGGTACGTTTTTCTAAGCGTCATCATTCATTACTGATGCAACTTTTCGAATCAAAACCGTCACATACATCAGTATCAACATCCTCATTAAATACATGTCATTTCCCATGTCATGAGCAAGTTTTACACAGTTAATACCATCATCATTCCATTTCAATTATCAAGAATTTCAACTGAGATTGCAGGTTAATATTTTCTTAACCAAACCCACTCGTGACTTCAGCTGGGAGGGGGTGATTGTAGGGGCTTATCCCTCGATCACACCCAAGGTCAAGCCCACCAAGTTCAAATTACCTTCATTTTAGACTCATGCGCTTTTAACACACTTCTCTAGTCAAATATTTCAACCTACCCCACGAACTGGTCTAAAATGTGGGCCGAACTTAAACTAAAATAGCCTTATCCAATTAAAGACACCTGTCTCGCACGAACTCATCAGTTACTCAGTCAACCACTACTAACCAGATTGTTTGGAGAACGCTCCCCAGTACGATGAAGAGCTGCAGAGAAGACTTATATAAAGAAAAAGCTCCAGAAGAGACATGGACCCAAAAAATTACACAAGAGACTGCCTAGAAATGATATATTCTAGATTTTTAATAATCATCTAAACTTCTTAATTACAAGACTCAAACATTTCTACTTTGAGAGATCACTTATAATAAGATATACGCCTCAAGCAATAAAGATATTTTCAACAAAAATCCTCCACACGAGGTCGTGGTTTTTTTACCTATTCATAGTTTTTCCACGTTAAAATCACCTATTTTATTTCTTACTTTCCATTAGAATATTATTACAGGTTCATTGATGTGATAGCGAATTCCAAGCCATTTCGAGTTTATGGAATTTGGCAATTACATTTGGCGCCATCTGTGGGAAAGATTATATTTTCATAATATCCTAAGGCAGTCTTTCACTACAACTTTCAATCATGGTTACTTCCAGACGACCGGCTGCAAGAACTCATTTCGAAGTATCCATGGAGCTGGGGCAGCTCACAGAGTTATGGGCAAATCTCAACGCTGAGACAGGGAAGCGTGCCAAACTCAAACTTTAGTTAACAAAGGTTCAGGAACTCTGGGAAAAAGAGCTCGATACAGAACGACAAGCCCATTTGACAGCGCTCAAACAACATGAAGATTAGATGACAACAATGCAGACTGCCATAGAGGCTCTACAAAATATTTAGCAGGCTCCTCCAGCCAGAGGTCACAATCAGTTTCCAAAGACTTCCTGTGTCCCATCAAGGGAAAGATTGGGACCTCGGGGAGTCGCTAGTAAAGCTATTTCCAGGAACTTACAACGTGAACCACAACCCGCCATACATTTGGGGGGGGAAGTTCGGTCCAAAGTCATAAACTCTGGAGCTTAGCTACGCTTTCCCCTATACAGGATGTTGTACAACCATAAACTCTGGAGCTCGAGTAGTTATAACATTTTTGCCTTGCTCGACTAATTCTGTAGGTCGGGAACCTAACTCCATTTCCATGGCGTTCAGGCAATTTCCTTGATCTATATCAATATTATAGATACGGCCTCGAAGTGCCACACAGTCATGTAAAATATCCCTTTCGAACTTAATTCTTCTTACTTCTTCCATAAAATATGTAATGATAGTCATTAGCTCCCTCGTGTGCACCTCTTCCAGGCCTATCTTCTCTTTATCAAGCATGACTAGCTCGACAAACTGCTTTCTTGATTTCTGATGATGCTATCATAATGCTTTGTGTAGAGTACCATCTTGCTTTGTGCGTTTCCCTAAGCATTTTTTTGATGTGTTATTGCCCCCGCTGCTTTATCGAGCTTAGATTTATTCATCGTCCTCAGCTTTTACACTTGAGCACGAAGCGCTACCAACTCCAATTTGTTTATATCACTTCCCCCAACACGAGTTTTGTTCAGTAGCTCATCCTTTTTCTTGATCACCCCCTTTAACTCTTGCTCTCTACGGAGAGTACCCTCTAACTTAAAATCATTATCTCTTAAATGTTCGTTCCCCTTCCTTACATGAGCTTGAACACGAACAAGATCAGCCTCTAAATTTTTAATACAAACTGATGGGTTAACCGTTCTACCCTTAACGGTCGAGACCTCGGCGTCATTCTTTTTCCTCTTTAACCACTCTCCAGCCTTGGCCTTCTTGGCACGCGAATCGGCTATGGCCAAATCCACTTTCAGCCTTGCAGCCCTCTCATTTAGTTTATCACACCATATTTGGGACATCCAAAAATCAATATCTTTAACAGGCATGGCCTCACTCAACTGCTCGACTACACTTTCAGAACCCGCTAGATCATCTCGAGCCTTCATAAGTTTATTTTCCTTTTGGGCCAACTGACCCTTTAAACTAGCCATATTTTCTCGCAACTTATTTTCTAACGACCTGATATGGTATAAAGTAACATTCGCTTCTTTACCTTTCACCATCAATAAGTTTATCCTACTTTTTAGCTTTGCTGATTTTGTACACGCACCTTAGAGCTCTCTTTGGAATTTTTCAAATTCAGCATCATTACTTTCGACCTGCCAAGTTAAATTGTCCACAACCTTCGTTACCTTGGCAAACTGGATCTGTACTTTGATATATTGATCCTCCCTATCTTCATATGCCTCATTCATCCTATCAAATTCAGCCCTAAATTCATGATTGTATTGAAGCGTTTGTTGTTCGCTCAAGCGAACAGTCTCTAACTTGACCTGTATCATCAAGCTCAATTCAACAATACTTCACATATATAATCAATACATAATGTATATAACTTTACAGATTTGTAGCAGATTTTTGTTTCTGACATTCCAACAAGCTGAGATTATACTTCGCTTTCAAGTTAAGATGTTATCTCATACTAATGGCAATAACATCTACATCCTATTTTAAGGTACACATTTTCTATGTTCTAATTTTCTAATACTCTGAAATAGTCTGAACATACTTGGCTATTATCATTCATTATGATCTATATCTTCCTTCTAACTTTACTTTGTACCTCTAAAGTAACGCAGCATACAAGTTAAATATGTATAGCTCTTTTCTAACCTGTAGCTCCGCTTGCGAACTCAACAGAGTTGCTGAGGCATTTTTCTCCTTAGCGAGCTCTTTCTTTAATTCCTCAATTCTGAGGTGCATATCTTTAAGTTCTTACAAATTAATATTTACAAACATTTCTTAGACTATCCCAAATTCATCTTACAAATTAATGTACCATACACTTTCAGTGTTCAACCAACATATAAAATGGAAACAAACTCCAAATAGTTTTACTCTACCTTCTCATTATCTCCCTCACGGTTCTCTAGGTTAGTTCTAGCAGATACTACGTCCAACCCCATTACAATACCTGGGAGATAGCCACCATCAACCTGGAGCTTCTCTTCTGCTTTGGCCTTTTCAATATAGCATCCTGCTATGATGGCTTCGAGGTCAGCAGCAGAGTACCCCACTTCAAGAAGTTGGCACCCAATGTTGTCTCAAGAAGTTGCAACTTCATCAACATTCTTCTTCGCCTCATCCGTGAGCTTGCGTATCATCACCCGATGCAAGTCTTTCATGAAAACCAAACGTTCCTTCTCCAAAGCCAAATCAGACTCGAGTTGAGCCACCCTCTTCTCAAGCTCAGCCCTTCCTTTCTCGAGCCAAAGGCAGATACCCTTCAACATGCGAGCAGCCTACAATAGAAAAAGACACATTTTTAGCTCAAAAACAAATGCAAAGTTTAAATATCACAAAAACATCAACTTACCCTGCTCAACTCCAACAGTGCGGAAGCATTCAGGTCCTCGACACCTACTTGAGCTGCCAACCACAACTTGTTCTCCATGGCCAGTAGCTCGTCCTCCATAACAGTTCCACTCTCCACATCCTTCGCCCTGCTCACAGCAGCAGGTGAATCCACCTCCTCTTATTCACATTCATCTCGACCTCACCACTTACCATGGACCCCGAGGCCAAGCCACCCTTCACAGCCTTCCTCTTTGGGTCCCTTTAAGCTAGCTTGCTCGAAGTAGTGCCCCCAGAACTAGCCTTCAGCGACATTGGAGCAGCCTTCGGTAATGCCGGACGCTCTTCCCCGTCCGCTGCTATTTTCTTTCCAGTTCCAGTTCCAGTCATTTGTTTCTTGGATTAAGACTTTTACACTTTCTCTGACCTGTTATTAGCACTTTTGTATCTGCTACTATCGAGCTCTTTCAGGACAATCTCGAGCTCAATACCCTCTCGAGCTACAATATCTATCAGCGATTCTCTACTCGGCACTTGAGATTGAGGACCTACAAAATAATACCACAAATGGTTAAGCACACACAAAACATCCCTACAACTGCAAAAATTCAATATCACACACTATTAGTTACTTTTCCTCAGAGTTCTATATATAAGGTCCATGGGTTTCTTATCCATTCTCTGAAGCCAATCACCTTTCACCCATATCATATTATCATTTCAAACTCGTCCTGCTGAATTCAGATCAAAGAACAGAGGTCGAGATAAACTATAACAAAAATAAGTGCCTTCAGTTGTCGTATAATATTTCACAGTATAATTCTGCAAAACATCTACATGAGTTCTGCTCCTCTCACAGTCTATTCAGATTATCACAAACATTTATCACCTCCCACATATTCTCATTCAATTGGGTAGGACAGGCCTCTATAATATTCAAAATATCTTTAGCAAGATTGCAAAGAGGCAACATCAGTCAGAATTCAATCTGAGAAAGATAGCGCAAAAATCCCTAATCCAAGTCTTTTTGGACATTCCCATCGAAGTACTCAAAAAATATTGATTCCTCCGCTCTCCTATCTGATTTCTCCTGTTCTAAGTCGGGCAACAATAAAAAAAATTCTTCCCCACTTGCTACCGTATATCCCTTAAACGACCTCCCATCGCATTCTACAACATTACCCCATTTACCACCCAACCTATTTTTGATTTTATAGAATTCTTTGAATACATTAGACTTTGGAGGATATGATAACAAATAATCAGAGACATCTGGAAATTGTACAAATTATACTTTGTCCTCCCCTTTAGAATCTACATTGACAACCTCTACATTCTTAGACTCATCAGTAACTACTTCCACCACACGACCAAAGGTCGAAGTCTCCATATCGTGTGAAGGTTTCATATCAAATATAAGCTTGAGGATGAGGTTTATTTTAATAACAGACTCTCCTCGCGCCTTAACCTACATACAGGTCCAGGTACTCAGTCAATTTTCTTAATCATTATCTTTTGTCTATACTTTGACACATACACATCTATCATACGCATACACATCAATCATACATATACATACGTCATATACATATATCTTTTTCTATGCAAATCAAATAGATTTTTCAAAAATTTACTATAAATAGAAAAAAATTCAAATTTTGAAAACCCATAAATATTGTAATCCCCTTCTCAAACTTCACAATCACAAAATCATAACTCAATCAGTAACCTTCAATGTCTGAGTATGAGTCTGGAACAACGCCCAATCCCTCTTTCACCATGGCACTGTGCAACCAATGTCTTGACTCTGCCTCCATAACCTTCTACCTCCTTCTACGATGATTACCTTCGTCCAATCTCTATCTTGAATCTCTGCAACTTAATCTCTTCTCTCCCTCTATTCTTTCATTTTTCAAAGTTTAACAAACATTTAAATGATAAAGGAAAATTATTATTTTTACTTTTTCTCTCTCTCTCTCTAACTGCAGGCAATTATTGAGGATCGCAAAGCCAAGCTACCATCGATTTTGGAATCAAGGCATCCCTCTTACATTTAATATCAGGCGTTTCAAACCTTTTGGGTGAAAATGCCTTCAATTCCCACCATTATCCCACATCCTATATTTAAATATATTTTTCTCTCTCCTACCTAAATCTCTCTGATCTTCCTATACTTGTGATGATTCTATACTCACACGCAATCAAACTTTTTCTACCCTTCCACAAAAGACAGCATTCACAGATGATCTGATTTCTCTCTACCACCTTCGGCTATTTATAGAACTTCTAACATCGTTTCCAATGTTATAACATTTCAAAATTCAATTTTTTATTCCAAAAGTGGTAAACAACATTTACAACAAAGCAAGAACAGATTAAGAAGAAGTATTCTCCCTACATTTGAAATACAGTTATTCGATCTAATTCAGTTGGCTTTCTAATACATAATCACACATGAAACATCCAAGATTCCCTTGAGCGCCACACTAAATCAGTTTGCCCCCAGCCATCCTCTTATCTTTCTCCGTAATTTCCCTCAAAGCAGCCTTTCGAGCTTCAGGTTCCAACACCAATTCACAGAATATCTGTGAATAAAAGTGACGCCCAATCTCGCACTCCTTCGCTCTCACATTCAAACCTTTAAACTGGATTTCAGATTCAAGCAAGTTAACATCATAACCTAACTACCCAAAAATCCTCTCCCACACTTCTGTAATCTTTATTGCTAAGCGCCCCTCCGACGCGTGACGAGCTCTTTGAGAATGCGTCCTCACCATTTTTACTACTTCCTAATCTTTAAATAACCTTTTAAGCATTCTTTATACACCTCCACATCCCTCGCAGGATACCAGCAGTACTTTCGGTTATATACGCCGACCTCCACATCTGTCTCCTCAACCTTGCACTCTGCCAATAGGCGAAGGCATACCCGACGCTGCTCCCCAGACAGAATCACATAGTGGAACAACCACATGGGGTAGTAATCATCCTCAACTTTAGCCGCTTTCATCTCCATCATCCCATGATATGTTAGTGGCTTCAGTATGGGCGTGGGCATCTCCAGCGATTGGTTGACAAAGTATCACAGCTGCAACATCTGTAAATCTGCAAGAACCCTCGCTTCATATGTCTGACGCCCGGTCATTACCATTCTCAATACAAAGTATACGAAGAGATTTTTACAAAAATATAGTACTTTCACAGAAATGACAAATGCTACAGTACATGTACTATTTATACCAATCCCGCATTCAATGTGAAGACAGATTTCTAAAATAGTCATCATTCAAATAATAACCTTTACTGGGAAGACCCAAACGTTAAGTACATCCATCCTTTCTACCATCATAAATGCCAGATACAGTCTTCCATAAAGAAATACCGAGATCCCAACCAGCTAAATTTTACAGTCATACATTTCCAAGTTCTAACAAAAATTTTAAACAAAGTTCTTTCTCAACTAAAGCCACTTGTGACTTTAGTTGCGAGGGGGCGATTATAGGGACCTATCCTTCGACCTAGTCCAAACTCGAACTACCTCAATATCAGACTCATACATTACACGCGTGACATGTACAATCAGCATTGACACCTAGGCCACGAACTAATAAAGAACGTGGATCGAGCAGTACAATAAAATATGATCAAGTTAAAGATACCTGTCTCTCACGAACTAACAGTTATATATTACACTAAACTTAATTTATTACCAAGAGAATGTGCTTCTGCATGATAACAAACCGCAGGTAAGGTCTATATAAATAAAAAGTTCTAGAGGAGATAAAGACCAGATTTTCTAGATTCTAACACAGAAATTTATAGATTCTAAACACTACAAGAATTTTTATTTTAAGATCAAGCATTTCTAGTTCAAGAGATCACTTGTAATAAGATATCAGCCTCAAATAATAAAAGTTACAGTTACTAAATCCTCAATTTGAAGTCATGGTTTTTGTAGGGGCCTAACTTCATGGGGAAGGAAGTTGACTCTTACACTACAAAAATTATCTTCAACTAAAGGATTCAAGCATATAATCAGTAATAATGTGACTAATATGTTGGCAATATACTTGTGCGGAGGCCTAGAATGGGTTACTCCACGACCTCTAATGATCATTTTTAAGAGTACTAATATAAAGATCGAGTAGTTGAAGTTTCGAGTACAGGGTGATTACAGGGTATTCGAAGGTAAAGTTCAAGGTCTGTGGGGGAGTTTTTATAACCCCTCCATAATTCCCTCTCCCTCCTATTTATAGAACATAGGAAGGGTTGAGTCACCATGGGAGGTCAAATTACAAGTATATCCTCTGGGACAACTGACTTGTACCCGGAGTCTGTTCTGACGCCGTAACTGTCTGGTTTGATACTGCAGTTATTGTCCTTGATGTTGTAGCTTGTTGGCTCTGACACTATAGTTGTTAGATCTAACATTGTAGTTGTCAAGTGGTATGTTCTACCGTCTTGTCTGGTGAGCTGGCTGTCTGACATATTTTCCTTCGACCACGTACGGTCATGATCAAAACCTGTTCACAGTCAAGTGTTCATATAGTCTCTGAGGACTTGATTATGGGCTTATTAGGCTTCGAGTCATCAGGTAGGCTTTAATGAACCCCTCGAGTGTTCGACTGGAGCTAGAAGGCTGCAAGGAGGCTACTACAATTTTTTTTACCAATTCAAAGGTTTTCCACGCTAAATCACTTGTGTCATTTCTTGTACTACACTAATTTTGTCACATGTACATTTTTAGTAAGATCTAATTTTGTGTTATTTCGAGCTGCGAAATTAGGCCATTACAATAGGTTAAACACATAGGGGAGTTAGAGGAACAATTGCACCGGTCACAGGATATTATCTGAGTCACGGGAGAGAAATTAGTAAATATGTCCATCAACTACCAGACAAAGCCGGATGCGCAATATACCTATGATGAGAGTATCGCACATAGTAGACACACCCACCAAACAAAAAGAGGCCATTCTACTTAGGCTTCTGTTTATTTATTGCATTTTATTTACTTGTTTAAAGTAGGTTTCTAGTATTCTTTTTCCATCGTACTTTGATATGCTATGATTAAACTAGGCTTAATTGATTATGCATTTTTGGATGTTTTTAGTATGTTGGTTCAAATATGTTTACCCATCACTTACTCATCACATACCATACTTGGCTTTTTTAAGTATTTGAAGAAATGCCTCATAAAGAGGAGTTCATAAAAAAACCAAATGATGATAATTTTTGGGAAATGAAAGATGTTTCAGGAAATGCCTAAAAGAAAGGTTTAAAAAAAACTAAGTATGGAGATAGGAACAAATAAGATTTCATGTAAGCACTTCCCGCGAAGTTCAGAACTGCAGGGTAAAACATGAGGTACACGTGGCACCATTTGAGCTATCCCTATAACTTGCTGTTTAAAACTGCAGGGCAAAAAGGGAGACCAGATTAAGCCACGTAGTCCTTACTCATGCCCTATAGTTTTGAACTGCGCGGCAAGGTCCTGCATGAAAATTTGTTGTTCCCCTCTCCATACTTGGTTTTTTTTTTTTAACCTTTATTTTAGGCATTTCCTCAAACACCTTCCCTTGCCCAAAAATTATTATCACTTAGTTGTTTTATGACCTCCTCTCTATACTTGGTTTTTTTGGTGGTCAACCGCTGCTAGATCTTGCATCAAATCTTCTTGTTCCCCTCTCCATACTTGGTTTTTTTGGTGATCAAAACTGCTATATTTTTTGGTAAACTTGTCGACCAAGTAGCTCATGGCAATTTTTTTATCTATAAAGGCTATTCATCTTGTACACTTTATTCTCTTAATCTTCTACACTTTCCTCCCTCCTTAGCTTATAAACAAAACCACCATGTCATCCTCAAGCTCCCAATCTAATTCTCAAAACCACTCTCAATCCTTCAATACGAACCAACAATAGAACTTATTTCAGACTTAATTTGGCATATTTTATTCGTCATAAATGCATAACTCTTTCCAATATTCGACAACTATTTCTACCCCCCTGACATTCACTTTCAATCTTAATTTGATCCCCAAAGAACCAATTATAACCCTCATTACCAAACCTAAGGATATTACCCTCAATTTGATGCTCATACAGGCTCGTACTCTCAACCGAGGAATCCATAATTTTCATCTCAAATTAATTTTGTCGGTAAAAGTTCGAGTACTACGCCGATAAGAGGTTCATGGGGTTTAAATGATTTAAACCTCAATGCATCACCGGTTGTATCTTCGATTGTCAATTCAGTTCTCACGAGAAGTAATAACCGGGAAAAGACGAAGCCTAAAAAAAAGATGGCACCGACACCTATTGTAGTTGAGGATGTAGTTGAGATTGAGGATGTAGTTGAGATTGAGGATGAAGTTGATGATAACAAAGAAATATACAAGAACTCTAAAAATTGGACATCCGATGACTTTGTAAATCTTGCATGCGCTTGGTCCCAAGTGTATCAAAACCTCGCTACCATGAACAACCAAAAAGCTGTTATATTTTGGTTCAAGGTGCGTGACAAATTTAACCTGTTCTATAATGACCAATCGATGTGGCGATCATACAATGGTGTCAATTGCGTGTATAAGAGGCTACTCAACAAGGATTGTTCAATCTTTAGAGACATCATTCAAGACCTTGAAAGCCGACATTTTATTAGGATTTGAATGGACGACGTAGTAAGTATTTAATTTTTTTTTCTCATTTCATAAATTTTGTTTTGTTAATCGTACTCATAAGAATTTGAAACTTAAATTCTAGCTTGGTATGGCATACGAGACCTTTAAAAAAATATATAAAAAAAAACCATTCCAATTTCGAGAGGCTTACAAAATTTTGGAGCAATGACCAAAATGGTTCTAAATTTATCACATCGGGTAACCCAGCCGCAACATCGCTAGGAAGTAAAATTTTATCGAAAGCCCGGGCAACTCCACCAACACCAAACCCTCAACACCTACTTCTGGTACTCCAAATGTTGTAATTCTGGATGATTCTACTGGTATGGATGCACCACTATATGCTTATGGGGAAGTTCGACTGGACGGTTAAAAAAATACAAGGCAAAAGAAGCGGCAAAGTCAAGTATAGGTTATTGGGGGAGGAAGATGTTTAAAACGATGATAAACATGATGACAGCATGGAATGAGAGAGACGAGAAGAAGAAAGACGAAAAGGAAGCAAGCTAGAGCTAGAGCACAAGAGAAACAAAGTTGGTTAGAGAGGCATAAATTCCAAAAAGGCGTGAAGCGAAGCTAGCATGAAAAGAAGCCATCGAAGAGAAAAATTTGGTTAAGGTGATGACAACAGACATAACTAACCTACTACTGGCACAAAATCGTTGGATGAAGAAGCAACTTAAACTTTGCTCCAAGAAGTTGAAAGAGCAATGTCCAAGTGATAAAGATTGATGTAATCTTTAGCATTCATAGTAGTTCTTAAGTTCTAAGTTATGGTTTATTTGAATAAAATTATTATCAATCCTTTTATTCCACAAAACATACTTCAATCAAGTAGAGAAAATGCATTGCAACTTCAATGTAAACTACAAACTTCAAAACAAAATACATTACTTTAGAAAATAAAAAAATAATCTTTATGTTGAGAAACTTTACATTACTCCGCCCCTTTTTATTCAAAAAATGCACGAAAAGTTTATTTCATAATTGGAAACAAGCACCTTCATTTATAATTTCATAAATCTTCGCGATGTACTGTGTCATAGTACTGAGAGCGTGTGTTGGATTTAACATCTCATTCCAAGTATCTACAGATTTTCAAAACTTGGGATCAATATCCACTTGTCGAATGTAAGTATGGCGTTCATCTTTGATGATCATATTGTGCATGATTATATAGGTATGCATAACATTTCCTAGATTACTAGGCTTCCAAAATCGCGCACCGTGTGCCAATATTTTGAACCTAGCTTATAATATCCCAAA
This sequence comes from Kingdonia uniflora, assembly GCA_014058105.1. Lineage (NCBI taxonomy): Eukaryota > Viridiplantae > Streptophyta > Magnoliopsida > Ranunculales > Circaeasteraceae > Kingdonia > Kingdonia uniflora. The sequence continues at coordinate 177,192 of JACGCM010002866.1, forward strand.
AACACGCTCTACGTCTTTCCGACATGCTTCTTGCATCTTTGTAAAATATCTTTCGATATCGTTCAATGGATTTCTTATGGTTTAGACAATTATTTACCATTTTGGATAGACTCCATCTACTAAATAATACCTTATAGTGTGCGGGACCGTGCCTATATTGTAATTACTTGACGGCACAACTCTATTAGATAAGTTATTGAAAGGCCACCTTTTATGCTAGACGTTCACATCGTTGTTAGAACCGGGCACCCCAAAGAATGCATGCCATATCCAAATATCTTGCGGTGCAACCGCTTCTAAAATCACCGTTGGATGCTTCTTATAACCGGTATATTGTCATGCCCACCCGGTAAGATAATTTTTTTATTTCCAATGCATATAATCTAAACTACCTAACATCCCCAGGAAGCCTCGTGATTTATTCACTTCTAATAGCCATAATGTGCCATTTTCATTAGAAGATCTAAGGTATTGAGTTTTAAATTGTGTTATAATTGTTATGCAAAATTCTCTCAAAATCAAATTACCCATAGACTCTCTAATCCGAACGTATTTGTCTTGGGCGTCTATGTTCGTACAGTAACATAATATGCGAAGTGCGCACGTTATCTTTTGGTATGACGATAAGCCCATCGCTTTAGCGGTATTTTCTTTTTGAACAAAATAAGTGTTTGAAGAAATAACTTGATCATAAATACGTTGATACATACCTTCGCTCATACAGAATTGATGACGAAATGTGATGCCTTTGAAGACTAGGTTGGAACTTAAATAATCTTGATTAAGGCTAAACTTACCCAATTTATGATCACGCTAATTTTGCTCGCCAATCCTTCCCATTTTACTACCCCCCCCCCTAATGATGTCGTTTTTTGCTCTTTTTCTTCCGCTTCTCCCATCTCAATGAGAACCTTGTTATACTCATGTATCAACATAATTTGACCTCAGAAGAGCTCTTCGATTTTAGACGAGGTTGAAGATGATAATGACAAGGATGAGAGTGATAGGTCAGACATGATCAGGCTAAATTAATATCTAGAGAATAGAGTAGAGTGTAAAAGATTAAGAGAATAAAATAGAGTGTAGAAGAGTAAAAGAATAAAGTGTACAAGATGAATTGCTTTTATAGATAAAATAAACTAGTCATTGAGTTGTTTGTCAAACAAGTTTGCCTAAAAATATAGTCATTGAGGTTCTTGTTGAACAAGTTTATAAAATAAACTAGCCGTTGAGCTTCTTGCCAAACAAGTTTGCCAAAAAATATAGCCCTTTTGATCACCAAAAAAACCAAGTATTGAGAGGATAAAAAATTAAATTTCATGCATGACCTAGCCACGCAGTTTAGAATTGCGGGGCATCAACTAGCCATTGTAAATACTTTAAATCGTAGTCATCCACGTATCCCCATCATAAGCGTTTATATGCCCTGTAGTTCAAAACTTCAGGGCATGAAAGCCACTTAAATTTTGACAAGTGTCATAATATAATTAGTTATTGATGCCGCCTAATTCAGAACTGCAGGGAATCAATCCACCTAAAATTTCCCCTGAGGTTGGCAAGGTGGGTTTTGAGTGGACACATAGGCAGAGCGACCTAGCTGTTATGGGTGGATTGTGGCTCAAACAAGGCGAAGGATGAAATTCATCTTGCCATGTCATCCTTCACCTAGCTGTTGCAGATGCTCTTATAGAGTACACATGTTGAAAGGCTTTACTCATCCCTTCGCTTTATTAAAACCAAGCCTTGTAATCGCCTTGAAGTACAAAAATTACACAAAATATCACAACTTCAATATGAATTAAAGAGTGAGGTTTGAAGTAAAAAAAAAACAAAACAAAAACAAGTAAAGTTATTCACGCTATGGAAAATGTATTAGACAGCCTTCAATGGGTAATTTTGACACATCAAGTGAAGATAATGTTTCTCTTGATCTTTTGGATGAAGGACATTAAAGTTATTACTTTTGTGGACAATGAGGCAAGAAACATGGAAGAGCTTTTTAATTTTGCTTATTATGAACGTGATAATGCTGCATAGTTACACAGTGAACAAATGAAGGTTAACGTGGTAAGACATCTAATCAAGGTGAAGAGGAATGTAGCATTGCCGATATTGTTAAACAAGTTAATTGATTTAATTTTATTTTTAAGCATTCTTTTGTTATATTTATTATTTTTAGGAGAACTCGTATAATGTCATTGTTTATTTAAACATGATTTGCCAACTATGCTTATGTTAGATTATTTTGAGAATAGTTTATGTGATGTATTAATTGATTTAATTATAAGTATGTCTTTTAATGCGGAAATTATGAGAATAAATACTACTTTATGCCATCTTTACAAAATCAGACCCAGAGAATAATAAATTCCAAAATCGATACTAGCAAGAGAAAAAACCAGTTTTGTCCCTACTAAAGTTGTAATATTACAGCAGACAACCACCAATTTTTGGTCTATACAAATACGAATGTCACATCCGGCATAATAAAAATTGTAAAACTTATTTAAAACTATTATATCATGCCACGTGTACATGGGCAGACATTGTCACCATCTAATGAATTACTTGTCATTTGTTTTAGTAGAGTTTGTCCTACTTTTTACCATATTTTTTATTTATAAGAAGGCAAGCTCTTTCACCAATTCTGTTTCTATTTTCCATCATTTATGGCAGGTATCACGTGCGATTCACAGGAGTTCATCTAGTTTTTGTCACCAAAAACGATCCTAATTCATCAAATAGATCGTCTTCTTCTTACTCAACGGCAAAAGCTGTCATGATTATTTATCACAAACAGTCTGTATGATTGTTGCCTACCAAGTATTTGATTAAATACTGGTACTCTACTCCTTGGGCATGGAGGAAATGATGGTAATCGTAACTCCTATAGATTGTACTCTACTCTACTCAACTCGTAGAACAAACGATGGCAAATCGTCTGTGCTGTTGCTGCAAACCAAACTATGTCATTTATTTAGTTAAACTCTGGCATTCTTTCAGACATTTATATTATTTGGTAACAACTAGTTGTCATAATCAATAATGAATTTCCCATTTGTTCAGCCCACTTTTTAATTTATTTTATCTAACTTTGGCATTCAATCAGAAAAATATCAACTACTTGAATTTTATAGCAGGTTTGAAGGTCATGGGTTCCACAGATAAGGCAACAGGTGAGGAAGTGGGCTCCACTAGTATGAATGTCACTTCCTAAATAATAATAATAATAATAAATTAAATCATTTAAAAATATATATTATCATGCCACGTGTCCAAATTTAATTCCTCGATGTACACGTGTCATTACTATTTCAAGACGTGTAAGGCAGACCCTGTCACCATTTCATGCATTTGATGTCATTTGTTAAATCTAATTTATTAGGCGTTTAAACATCAGTTATATTGGATCATGCAGACTCTGTCACCATCATTTATATTATTTGGTATTTATTTACTGTTATTTAGGGTTAGGTAACACGTGCGATTCACACGAGTTCGTCTGGCTTTTGGCACTAAAAACCATCCCCAATCCTTAAATACTTTCTTCTTACACGACCACCTAAACCGCAAAAAAATCCATTTCTACACATCGTACGTGTAGTTGACAACCGCAAAAACTATCCCGATCGCACAAACCATTTTCTCACAATCGTCGTGATTTTACCCATCGTGTATGTGTGTAATTTTAGTATTATTTCAATGGATAATCATCTCTGTGAATACTGCCTACCAAGTGTTTGATTAAAATTAAAGTCTATTTTTTCTTTCACAATGAAGTCTAATAAAGAAGTAAATGAGCAATTTGATGAGGAGAACCAAACGCAGGAGGGTGGAGTCAAGAAGGGCATCTCTAATGCTAAAAATTACACCTCTTGGTGTACATGTATGGGACTTAACAAAATATTTGCAGCTCCTCTAAAAGAGGAGAAGGGTGTTCTTCGTACCACCTGCTTTTCACCGTTACTGCTGATTGATCCAATAGCGACGATGTCGACGTTGGTTTTAGAAATATTCGATCGTCATCTCGGGGATATGAAGTTTTAATTTGGGGGGACGATAATTCAGATAAAACCCATTCATGTTTGCTTGATTTTGGGGATACATGTCTCTCTTATTGTAAATGAGTTCTTATTTGTTGATCCTGAGTGTATAACAAATTTTAAAATGAGGCGATTCCCCAAAAAGATGAATACATATGGTTTGAAAGAAATTGACGGGGCTTTATAATAGATAAAATTGAAAAGACATTATGGTAAGTTTCTAATTTGTCATTTGTTTTATCTTTTTTATCATCATTCTTCATTGTATTTGTCACCCCAAAAATTTTTGTAATGTATTTGCCATTTTTGGGTCATTATTTTCTAAGGTTCTTATCATTACATTGTGTGATTTTGTTTTACAGATGATGTTCTTCGATTAAATTTTTTTAAATTTATACCATCCTTTCTCGTCCCGATCGATGGGAGAAACATTGAGGTGAAGTATGATGATATGGTAAATGATCTAGATCAGTTCAGCAGATTCTCCTGGGATGAACAAGTCTGTAATTTCTTGTGGAGTCAAATAGTAGAGTTTGCCAATTATCGATCGGCCACTGATAAAAAATCGGATAAAGCTTTATCACTGCACGGATGGACCTGGGTGTTGATGATATGGACTTTCTTCTTTATTCATAGCTGGAAGTTTCCAAAAATTTAAGAATCGGTACATTTGTTCCCTAAGCTACAGGGATGCAGGATGACATCCATTAAGCGACACCAAATTGGGACGTTTAAAAACTTTTTTGCTAGCCCCAAATTGTTGGTAGTAGCTTTGAAGGCGTTTGAGACTGACATGCAGCAAGAACTTGTGCAAGAGGCCTTGGTAATCTTCCATTCTTTGTATAAATTATTCATTTTATTACTTTCTTGTCATTTAATTTATGTTTCGTATCATTTTATTTGCTTAGGAATGGCATTTTGTATCCTCTTCTTGTCATTTGTTTGATTTTTTTCTCTGTCATTATTAAGTTATATTTTATCATCTGTTGTATGCCTATTATCATTGTTAGACTTTTTTCTGTCATTTCTAAGTTGCCCTTTGTCATCGTCATCTGCTTGAATATTTTAGAGAAATCACATCAAAGTACCTACAATCGGTGCTGCGCCTGTAATCGAACCTCCTGAAGTCGATGTACCTGCAGTCGATGCACCTACAGTCGATACACTTGCACTAGGTAGCATTTCTTCTACCACTAAGATTGGAGCTGTAGTGGTTAAGGTATGCTCCAAGTTGGAGGAGCATGGTAAAATGTTACAAAAGTTGGATGACCATTGCAAAATGTTGTATAACCATAGTAACATGTTGGAATGAATTTCGATGTCTACACTTAGAGACAGTACTTTACCACTTGGAGATACTCCACTCCTTGGGCAGTACCAGTTCTCTACTCCTGAGAAAACTGTGAAATACAAGCAAAAAGAAGAAGGTAATAAGAAAGAAGATGGGAAAAAGAAGAAGGCAAAGCCGAGAACCTGGCAAAGAGACCGCCAACAAAAAAATCAAAAGATTAAAGAGAAGAAAAATGGTAAGGGAGAAAGGAAGAAGAAGACGAATGCCAACAAGAAGAACAAGAAGGCAGAAGAAGTTGATGTGCCCCTGAAGAAAAAAGATAAAGGCACGAAGATAGAAGATCTCACTGATAAACAACTGAATCATGTCCCATTGATCCAATTAAAAACCTTAATCCCTAAGATCCCCAGGAAGGGCATGGCTAATAGAGCGCCAAGGAAGAGACGGACAAAATTCCCAAAACATGATAAATTTCAATCAACTGCAGAAAATTTTCTTCAATAAGTTACGCCTGGAGAGGGATTGGAGGTGGTAAAAGATTTAATGCTAGATGATAAAATTAAAGTTAGGAGGGAAGTGAATTTGGAAGCGATATCGTCTGAATATGGTGGTGGTCTTATAGAGGTATCATCCATTTACTACTTCTTATCATTTATATGATTTTATTTAATATTTTTTTTAAACAATTGGCATTTACTTTATTAACTTTGTCATTTTATTAAGAAGTTTGTCATTTGTTCAGAATATTTTAGCATTTTGCAGGATGTCTTTGTTATTCTCTTTTCCAAAACTTTCATTTATTCTAAAGTCTATGTTTATTTCATTTGTTGTATGTGAAGTGGAAGAATGGTGATGAAAAAGTTAATGTTGTTGAGAAAGATGGCGAGGATTCAAAACAACAAACTGTAGTGGTGTATTATAATGGAAAAAAAGATGTACAACATGGTAATGAGGTATTTGTTGAAGAAGAGGATTTATAACCTTAAGTTACGTGACTACAACTAATATTTGTTTGTATTGAGTTATCCATAATATTAAAATCACCTATCCATACTATTTTTTTTATTTAAATTTGTTTCTTCTTTGACCTTTGTTGTACAGACTATGGTGGTTGAAGAGGTAGTAAAAACTGATATATTATTCTTAAATCAGGAGGAAGGTATTGGTAAAGCTTATCAGGTAACTTATCATTTGTTTGTAAGTGACTTCTCATTAAAGTTTCTTTTATTTTACCATATCTTGTATCACTCTTATCATTTGCAGTCTGTTTATTTACAGGCTAGTGCAGACCAAATAACTGTTGCATCTGTCGAGGAACAGACTATGGAGGTTACAAAAACTGAAGTAGTAATCTCCCACCAGGAGGAAGATATTAATGAAGCTAGTTAGGTAACTTATCATTTATTTGCTGGTAACTTCTCATTAAAGTTTCTTTTATTTTACCATATCTTGTATCACTTTTATCATTTGTAGTATGCTTATTTACAGGCTAGTACATACCAAATAACTGTTGTATCTATCGAATAACATACTATGGAGGTTGCAAAAACTGAAGTAGTAATCTCTCACCAGGAGGAAGATATTGATGAAGCTAGTCAGGTAACTTATCATTTCTTTGCTGGTAACTTCTCATTTTCTTTTGTTTATTTTCTCATATCTTGTATCACTCTTATCATTTTTAGTCTGTTTATTTACAAACTAAAGTAAGTAAAGAGGAGGTGGTTGAAGGAAAGGATGATGATGATGGAAATTTGTAAAAAAAAACTAGACCTTGTGCAAGTAATAAAAGAAATGGTTGTTGACCAGGCCAATGTATGAAGTGCTTTTAAGCCAAACAACAGGTTTATTACTCATTCTCATGTAATATGCACATTTATATTTCATTTTCTTATTTTGACATATCTGTTCCAGCTTATTTTAATGGAGTCAGAAGTTGATGTCACCTTAAAGAAGATGCATACACTAACTGACGAAGATATTAATAAAATAGTCTTCAAAATGACTTATCAAATGAACTAATTGCATGTTTACCATAACGAGCTTCTTCCGGGAGTGTTATTGGAATCTTTTATTCAAAGACCCATCTCCCAGGATAAGAAAAACTAGGTGGATCAAGTCTGGTCACTAAGGAAAGATGAATTATCTCCTGAAGCTATAAAGGACAACAGGAGTATCTATAGGAGGATAGGTGAAGAAATTATTTTCCTTAATGCTCTCTACACCTTACATCCAAAAGAATGGTTGGACAATGAGGTATTATATCATTTATTTATTTACCTCTGTCATTTATTAGGTTATCCCTGTCATATATTTCATTTTTTCGGAAAACTGTCATTTGTACAAGAGTCCCTACCATTTGTTTTTAAATGTTCTATCCTTTCTTCGTTGCACTTTTGCATTTCTTGAAACATAAGTTGTTTTCCTTGAACTTTATTATTTTTTTGACGTTGTTGTCATTTATATTTTTGAACTTTATCATTTTTTGTTTATAATTTGTCATTTTCTTTTTATGTTCAGGTCATTAATGTGAACATTAAAGCCCAGATTCATTATTTTGATACACAACATCGTGCCCGCCCAGCTAAAAAAAAGATTATGCTGGCAGATATCTTTTCCTGTCAATATATTAGTAGGGCGTTCAATGTCTGGACTCGCATTATGTCTTCTCCAGCAGGTGTGGAATTGAAGAAGAAATCAATTTGAAAACAAATTGCATTTATGCAATTGGAACGTACAGTTTCTAATTACTTCTAACGAAGAGATTTAAAAGGGGTCAATTCAAAAATAATACTCATTCCCTGGAATCTCAATGACAACCACTAGGTCCTTTGTGTTGTGTCCTTTAAGGGAAGAAAAATATGCATCTACGATTCACTGATGGATGTAAAAACTACAAATGCACAGAAGAAGAAGTTATCTCCTGGACACCAGCGTATTGAAGATCAACTATCAAAGATCTTCCTGAAAATATTGATATGAACATATTTTGCCGATTGCAGTAGTCCACCTACTGGTTCAGAGGTAAAGAATTATGGACTAATCTCTAAATTGAGAACTCATTTTGGGAAATGTCCAATACAGCCAAATGGTTATGACTGCGGGGTCTATATGCTTGTCTTTATGGATAATATCCTAAGAGGGAAAAAAATTCTAGACCTGATAGATGGTGATGAATATCGCTACACAATTGCTAATGACATATTGAGGCTGGGAGTTGAGTCGTAGGAGATTCTTAAAAACTTTTATCAGCATTTTATTGTAATGTATAATTTTTATAATTTTGTAAAGTTATAAATAGTTATTAATATCATTTCTTGATATGATCTTTCTCATTTGTTATATCTTCTTTGTCATTCGTATATGACATATTTGTTATTTATTAGAATGGAGTCAGAATCTAGTCTGTCTAGTTGGATGTATGTCATTTTATGAATTATGTCATCCACTTATAATTAATTTATCATTTGTTATCTGAGATTTGGCATTTGTTATTTGTGGTTATATATTATTTGTCATTCGTCATCTATAATTTTTCATTCGTTATCTATTATTTGTCATTCGTCTTCTATGATTTGGCATTTGTTATATATAATTTGTGAAACATGAATGAACAATTGATTTATTTATTTTATAGATAGACAACATTTGATGTAAGTCAATAGTCTATTTAGTTATTTGATATAATAAATTATGTTCGTTTGTAAGTAGACAACATTTGTACTTAAAAAACGATTATTCATTTGTTAACTATGATTTGCCATTTGTTATCTATGATTTGTCATGTGTAATCAATTATTTGTCATTTGTTAACTATCAATGGTCTATTTGGTTATTTGATATAATGAATTGTGTTTGTTTGTTAGTAGACAACATTTGTTCTTAAAAACACGATTATTCATTTGTTATACAGGATTTATCATTTGTTAGTTATGACTTGTCATTTGTTATATGAGATTTATCATTTGTTAGATATGATTAATCATTTGTTATTTAAGATTTACCATTTGTTATCTGAGATTTGTCATTTGTTATATTTTATTTATAATTTGTTATCTATGATTTATCAATGATTTGTCATTGGTTATATATTATTTATTATTTGTTATCTATAATTTGATGTAAGTGAATGATTTATTTAGTTATTTGGTATAATAAATTGTGTTTGTTTGTAAGTAGACAACATTTGTTCTTAAAAACATTATTTGTCTTTTGTTAGTTATGACTTATCATTTCTTATATTTGATTTGTCATTTGACAACTATGATTTGTCATTTGTTATCGCGTATTTATCATTTGGTATCTGCGATTTGTCATTTCTTATATATGTTTTGTGATTTGTTATCAATGATCAATTTATATATATATATATATATGATTTGTGAAACATGAACCATCAATTGATCTAGTAAGTGAATGGTCTATTTGGTTATTTGATATAATAAATTGTGTTTTCATGGAAATATTATTTGCCATTTGTTATCTGAGATTTGTCATTTGTTATCGCGTATTTGTTATTTGTTATCTACGATTTGTCATTTCTAATATATAATTTGTCATTTGTTATCAATGATTTGTCATTATTTTTTATATGGCTTGTCATTGTTCATGAATAATTTGTCATTTCATAGGTATGATATATCATTCCTACTATATTTTTTATCATACATTATATATGATTTGGCATTTGTTATATGAGATTTGTCATTCGTTATCTATGATTTGTGATTTGTTATCAATGAATGATTAATTTTTTTATATATGATTTGTGAAACATGAACCATCATTTGATCTATTTGTTTTCTAGATAGACAACTGATGTAAGTGAATGGTCTATTTGGTTATTTGATATAATAAATTGTGTTTCTTTATAAATATGAATTCCCATTTTTTATTTGAGATTTGTCTTTTGTCAACTATCATTTGCCATTTGTTATATAAGATTTGTCATTTTTTAACTATGATTTGTCACTTATTATATAAGATTTGTCATTTGTCAACTATGATTTATTAGTTGTTATCAATAATTTGTCATTTATTATACATGATATATCATTTGTTATGTATTATTTCTCATTTCTTATTTATGATTTGTCATCATCCTAAGATTATATTTCTTTAGTTTGAAATTGCAATACTCATTCATTGGGCACAAAAAAAGAAATTTTCATTAGCTCGAATATTGTTACATCAATTTACTTATCTATGCTCACAGTTTACATTACATCAATTTACATCAGTTTATGCACTCAAAGGGGGTTGTGGTGGTTTGTCTCTCCTACCACCGCCACCGTTTCCTCCTTCGTAACCCCTACCACCACCACCACCGTCTCTTCCTCTGATTCTACTTAGGGTACCGGTAAGACATCATCGGACGTATACCAGCCACTTTATTCACTGTTATAACAGTATCATTTTCCAGAAGATGCAGACCGTCCCTCCACCCCTGTTCTGACGTCACCATATTGTAAAAGGGGGGCATTTGATAATAATCGTCATCCGCCTCTTCCACCTCTTTATAGTGTTAGAAAATACAAAAGAGCTTTGGTTTTTTTTTTGGTTTGAATAATAGAACTAAGTGTTTAGTCCCACATTGAATATGAGGGAAGCTCAACTCTACTATATAAGTAAGTTTAACACTTAACTTATTGTGATGTGCGTGAGAGTTGGTGGGTCACACGCGCATGTGCGACCCATGTATGCAAACTAGCTTGGGTGCATGGGCTACCCATAGGATTGCTCGACCTAGGAACCCACTTATAATTATAAGTCTATGATTGAGCCTTGTGGCTATGGGTTCATGGGGATTCCTTGGAACACTTAGTCACATTTTTTGGGTTTGAGGTATAAGTTGGGGTGTCTCCAACAGACACACCTTAAGGTGTGACTCTTGGTGAAGAGGCACTGACTTGAGGTGAAACCCTTGGTGAAGAGTCACATATGCTCTATATAACCTAACTTTGTTTTCAATTATTTTCATCAGTTTTTTAGAGTTTTTCTTGAGTCATTTTAAAGAGAGAAAACAAACGCAATCAAGGTTCATTTGGCAGAAAGATAGAAGTACTTTCTTCTCTTTGCGAATGATCGTTGTATCCTAGGAGACAAAGGACTACATTCCTGCAAAGTACTGTGGCAGGGGCGAATCTGTCTTAAGGAGATAGTGTGTATACACTAGACTCAATCATCTCCTTAAGAGGTGTTTATTTATTCATGCAAATTGTTTACTATAATCTTAAGACATATTAATTTTTTGTATGATCAAAGACTACAACAATAGTGAATCTCGCAAAGAAGGAGGGTGAAAAGAGTAACCTATAAGTTCTGAAGGCGAAGCCCGAGAAGTTTGATGGCACTGAATTCAAGTGTTAGCAGAAGAAGATGTTATTCTTTCTCACGACTCTGAACTTGGCAAAATTCCTTAAGGAGGACAAACCAGAATTAAAGGAGGAAGAAACTGACCTAACAACTGTAGCAGCAGTGGAGGCATGGATTCATTCTGACTTTTTATGTCGAAACTATATCCTGAATGGGTTAGACAACACATTGTACAATGTGTATAGTCCAATGGAGTTTATAAAGGAACTGTGGGAATCCTTAGACCATAAATATAAGACGGAGGAAGCCGAACTGAAAAATTTTGTAGTCGGCAGATTCATGGATTATAAAATGGTGGATTCCAAGACTGTAATCAGTCAAATACGGGAACTGCAGATTATCCTGCATGATATTCATGCAGAAGGTATGAAGTTAAGTAAATCATTCCAAGTTGCTGCGATAATTAAAAAGTTACCTTCATCCTAGAAGGACATCAAAAATTATTTAAAGCATAAGAGGAAGGAAATGAAATTGGAGGAACTGATTGTAAGGCTAAGGATCGAAGAAGATAATAAATCCAATGATAAGAAGGATGTTATTCATTCTTACGATGCCAAGGCTAACATGGTCAAGGGAAACCCTAAACCCTATAAGAAAAATGGGAAGAAAGGGAAAAATGGGAAGATTTCTCTGTGCCCTAAGGGAAAAAACTTTAAGAAGTTCACAGGGAGTTGTTATGTTTATAGCAAACAAGGGCACAAGTCAATGGAATGCCACAAGCGTAAAAGAGAACCTAAAAAAGATAAAGGCACTAAAGAAAACATTGTTAAGATGGAGAACCTGTGTGCAGTGATCTCCAAAATCAACCTGGCAAGCGATTTCAGAGGATGGTATGTGGACACAGGGACCACACGCCATATATGCTATGATAGGAGTTTATTTACAACCTACAATAAGACTGAACATGAAGAGAAAGTGTTTATAGGCAACATTTAAACGTCAAAGGTCAAAGGAAAAGGGAAAGTAGTTCTGAAATTCACATCCGAAAAGGAAGTTACTTTGAATGAAGTGTTGCATGTGCCCGATATTCGCAACAGCCTTGTTTCCGGAGCACTGCTGATCAAGAATGGCTTTAAATTAGTATTTGAGTCAAATAAATGTATCATGACTAAGAATGGTGTATTCGTAGGAAAGGGTTATGAGTGTGATGAACTATTCAAACTAGCAGTCTTATGTAAACCTATTTCAATTATCAATAAGAATGAGAATTTTATTTACTTGCTTGAGTCATTTAATGTTTGGCATCAACGATTGGGACATGTAAATTATAGTTCGCTGCATAAATTAGTCTATTTAGGATTGCTACCTAAATTCAATCTTGATTGCAAACAAACATGTGAAGTATGTGTTGAAGCAAAATTTGTAAAACAACATTTCCATTCTATTGAACAGCGAAAAACTAAACCACAAGATTTGATTCACAGTGATATCTGCGATTTAAAGTTTATTCAAATACGAGGAGAAAAGTACTTTATTACTTTTCTAGATGACTGTACAAGATACAGTCATGTGTACTTGCTCAGAAGCAAAGATGAGGCATTGGAAATGTTTATTATTTTCAAAAATGAGGTTGAGACTCAACTCAACAAAAACATAAAATTTCTTAGAACTGATAGGGGTGGGGAGTACGACTCTATTCCATTTGGAGAAATTTGTGCTAAGTTTCGTATTATATACCAAACTACTACACCTTATTCTCATAAAAATGGAGTTGCTGAGAGGAAAAATAGAACGTTAAAAAATGTGTTTTGTTATGCTTATTAGTTCTGGTTTGTCGCAAAACTTGTGGGGGGGGAAGTGTCACTTTCTGCGAATTATATTTTCTATAAGTTACCTCACAAGAAGATTGATAAGACTCCTTATGAACTCTGGAAAGGTAGAGAGCCTTCATATAAGTTCTTAAAAATATGGGGGTGTCTTGCAAAGGCAAAAGTACCATTGCCAAAAAGGTCTAAGTTAGGACCTAAAACTATTGACTGTATTTTTATTGGCAATGCCAATAACAGTAGTGCATATAGATTTCTCGTATACATATCTAAAATAAATGATGTGCATGAGAATGCCATCATTGAATCATGAGATGCTATATTTTTTTGAAAATATATTTCCGTATAAAAAGAGTGATAATAGGAATCCTCTTAAAAGAACAACTGATGTTGCTTCTAGTAGTTATTAGCGTACCACTTCTACAAGTTCTTATTTTAATGCAGAACATGGGAAACGACTTAAAATTGCTAAGTCTTTTGGCAAAGATTTTGTAGCATTCCTGTTAGAAAATGAGCCTCGAATCTTCAAGGAAACCATAGCTACACCTGAAGTTCCTAGTTGGAAAGAGGCTGTGCAAAGTGAGATAGACTCTATAATGCACAACCATACTTGGGAATTGGTAGATCTTCTACCTGGCAACAAACCTATAGGTTACAAGTGGATTTTCAAACAAAAATTGAGACTTGATGGTTCAATTAAAAAGTACAAAGCCAGACTTGTTGCCAAAGGCTATAGGCAAAAAGAAGGTTTGAACTATTTTGATACATATTCTCCAGTGATAACAATAACTTCCATTCGTATGTTGTTAGCTATTGCAGCGGTGCATAAGCTTAAAATATATCAAATGGATGTTAAAACAACATTCTTGAATGGTGAATTAAATGAAGAAATATATATGAACCAACCTGAGGGGTTCATTGTTAGAGGCCATAAAAATAAAGTGTACCGATTGGTTAAATCTCTTTATGGATTGAAGCAGGCACCTTTACAATGGTATGACAAAATTGATGGAGTCATGATGAAGGATGGCTTCAAAATCAATTAATGTGATAGATGTGTCTATATTAAAAGTATTAATGGTGAGCATGTAATTGTGTGTCTTTATGAAGACGATATGCTCATCATGGGGACTAACATCAATGTCATTATGTCAACAAAGAAAATATTGTCCAAGAACATCGATATGAAGGACTTAGGTGCTGCAAATGTTATTCTTGGTATAAAGATTAATAAAACACCACAAGGACTTGTGTAGTTTCAATCACATTATATAGAGAATGTACATGCGAAAATGAATAAATTTGACAGTCGTGATGTTCAGACACCATACGATAATATCTGTCAATTAATTAAACATACAGGTGAACCTATTTCTCAAATAGAGTATGCACGCATAATAGGCAGTCTAATGTATATTGTGAACTGCACAAGACCAAATATTGCTTATGCGGTTAGTAAGCTGAGTCGGTATACTATAAACCCTGGACAGAGCCACTGGGAAGTGTTAATCAAGGTTTTACAGTATTTAAAGCATACAATAGACTATGGGTTGCACTACACAAGTTATCCAGCTGTCATTGAGGGATACAGTGATGCAAAATGGATATCAGATTCTAACGAGTCATACTCCACAAGTGGATACGTGTTTACCCTTGGTGGTGGAGTTGTCTCATGGAAATCCTCAAAACAAACATGCATAGTTCGATCGACTATGGAATCAGAGTTTGTTGCTATAGATTTAGCGGGAGATAAAGCTGAGTGGCTTCGACAGCTTTTAGAGGATATTCCTATGTAGCCAAAGCCAGTACATGCCTATGTATCCATTGTGAAAATCAAGCAGCTATTGCAAGGGAAAATAATAATGTCTATAACGATAAGTCACGACATATACGTCGCAGACATAATACAATCAAGAAATTACTTACAAGTGGAGTTATATCCATTGACTTTGTGAAGTCAAGTGACAACCTAGCGGATCCATTTACAAAAAGGTTGGCAAAAATGCAAGTATTTTCCACATCAAGGAGAACGGGCTTAAAGCTTTTAACTACGAGTTAACCTCAGCAGAAACCTAACCTAGTCGATTGGAGATTCCATGATCTAGGTTAAAATAGGATAACTAGTTGTAAGTTACTCAACATGAGCATTGAGGAGATCTTAACTCCTGCTCATTCCATGATGTGAACAGTGCAACCTGTAGCGATTTTTAGGGTAAGTTCTCTAAACTTTTAATGATTCATATGCCTTGTATTTACAAGTGGGGTACGATAGGGTAATCTCAATAGGCAATCACCTATGTGAGTGTGAGGTGGGGCCGCTTCAATGAGAATTTTACAGGGCAAAAATTTCTAAGAGCATTCGTAAATCCGGGGTTTGTTCAAGGCCGAATTGAACACAACTGTGAGAGTCGATTGCGTTTGGAAATGTATTGTGTGAAGACTATTGTTTTGGTTTACACTAAAGCTGACAGTTCAAGACATATGTTCACTAATCAGCGTAAATTCGATTGTTATTCACTAGGGAAGGTTCAAGTCCACAAGACACCTCTCTCGATACAGGACCATTCCCTAATTTTCTCTAAAAAAATAGTTTGTCTGTTACCAATTCAAATATGGGGGATTGTTGGAAAATACAAAAGAGTTTTGGTTTTTTTTTTAATGGTAGAACTAAGTGTTTAGTCCCACATTGGATATGAGGGAAGCTCAACTCTACTATAAAAGTAAGTTTAACACTTAACTTATTGTGATGTGTGTGATAGTTGGTGGGTCGCACGCACATGTGCGACCCATGAGTACAAACTTGCTCGGGTGCATGGGCTACCCATGGGCTTGCTTGACCTAGGAACCCACTTATAATTATACGTCTATGATTGGGCCTTTGGGCCTTGAGCCATGGGTTCATGAGGATTCCTTGGAACACTTAATCACTTTTTTGGGCTTGAGGTATGAGTTGGGGTGTCTCCAACAGACGCACCTTAAGGTGTGACTCTTGGTGAAGAGGCACTGACTTGAGGTGCAACCCTTGGTGAAGAGTCACCTATGCTCTATATAGCCCAATTTTGTTTTTAATTATTTTCATCAGATTTTTAGAGTTTTTCTTGAGTCATTTTCAAGAGAGAAAATAGACGCAATCAAGGTTTGTTTGGCAGAAAGATAGAAGTGTTTTCTTCTCTCTATGACTGATCGTTGTATCCTAGGAGACAGGGGCCTACATTCCTGCAAAGCACTGTGGCAGGGGTAAATCTATCTTAAGGAGATAGTGTGTATACACTAGACTCGATCATCTCCTTAAGAGGTGTTTATTTGTTCATAAAAATTGTTTACTACACATAGGTCATCTCATGGAAGGTAGGACGCACTGGAATGGGAGTAAAGAGTTCAAGGGACTGGGGGTCCCAAAGCATCGAAGCCATAGTTCTTGCATCTTGGCAAGAACCCTAGCCTCGTATGCTTGGCGTCTGGTGGTCATCATCTTCTTTACAAAGCAGTTATAGAGGAAATAGTTGCACACGATTAAAATAGATTAAAATAAGGAAGTACTTGTCGAATAAACCACAACAGTATTTATACCATACCACTGCACACCACAGCAGTATTTAATGCCGAGTTCCAAATCCCAATTTCATAATGAATTCAAGCACAACAATCTTGACCAAACCCCTTGGAAATGAAGAAACATTGGAAATGATCCCCGGGTGCTGAATGTATTTGTTGTCATTTTAAGAAATATATTTCATTCATCATAAAGTAGTCTATCATTTGTTTTGGCGTGTTTGTCATTTACCATCATATGTTATGGTATTATTAACATGTTGTCATTGGTTATGTATCATTTCTCATTTCTAATTCAGTATCTATTATTTTATTGATTTCTTTACGAAGCTTCAAGCTGTCGAAGACATTGGCAATAGGATGGCTACCAGTCTTATAACCATAGATTTAAATCTTGAGCGCATTATTGACATAGTTGAATCGCTAGAGGAGAGGTTAGATCTAATAGAGGAGAGGTTGCCCAGTCTTGAACCATACCATAGATTTGCCTATCTTTTGTAATGTCGCTGTTAAGTGGAATTTGTAGTTCGATTATCATTATTTATCCTTTGTATTGCAGCTTTAAACATTTGTTCCTTAAGAGTTTAACATTCTAAAGCCAAAAATTAATGTTACTAAAGATAAAGAATATTATACTTCATTCCTACATATTTTCTCTACTTGTTAAGATTTAGAGATTTTAACTTGGACAAAAAATCTTGCAGCATCTCCATTCTGACCTCGGAAATCCTTAGTTGAGTGTAAGTTTCATTTGTAATAGTGTCGAAGATCTGATTGCTCCCTTGACCAGAATTTGTGATGTCCTTCGCCATTGACTATTGTGGCCTCTTAGAATCATCGGGCGTAGAGGATTCTCAAAACCAAATTTTGAACTGACAATGATATTGTGGGAAATGGTAGAATCTTCTACCGGGCGGTTTAACGACTCTACAAATGAGACCATAATCACAACTTTTTACTTCATCTACCCACGCTCATAAACCACACCTACCAATTGTATGAGCGCATTGACAGAACTAGCGGTTAGGGTTAAGGCTTGTGCGTGAGAGACGAAGATCATAATTTTCACCGCACTAGTAAATAAGGGAATACATCGTTGGTAGGGAAGTATGTAATGCTTGAGAACTGGAAAGAACTGGAAGTAAGTGTGTAGGTTATGTAGTTAACACTCTATAATGGTAATAATTCATTCAAAGCAGGAAAATGATAAGCTATTTATAAAGAAATGACAATTAACATTCATTTCGATGATACCGTTGGTCACAATAAATGGCAAATGCTCTACTTTAAATCTGGCAGATTCTTTTCTTTACAGTTGATGAGACAAGTCAATCTTATCTTTATTACATGATTTTGACAACCTAGCATAAAGTCAACTTTGATTACATTTACAACAAGCTATATATCCAAAACATCCACGTTGGTAGGGAAGTACGTAATGCTTGATAATTCACAACAGTAAAATGACAATGATATCATAAAGGAATGACAAATACTAATGGGAAGATGACATTAAATTTATGATAGCAAATAACTGCTCTAAAATGAACTCTTTGTAAGAACAAATGACAAATTAGGCATTTTAATTCCAAGGGCATCTTTCCTATACAATCGATGTGACAAATTAATATTTCCAATAGCATAAAAGAAGTTGAGTACAAGAGATGCAAGATTTCTATTTTCAACAACAACCCCAACAATATTATCACCACCACGACCCACAGTTCTTTAATCCAAACCCTTCACCAACACCAGATCTTCTCAAGTTATTACACCTACAAAGATGTTCTGATTCTTTGATACTCCCAAATTCATCAATATTTTTTACCAATCCGAATAAGAAACCGTCGGGTATATTCTGGAAAATCCCTTCTGTGGTAACCGATTGTGCATTGAGTATTTTGTATGATCCACCACCGCTGATATTTAGGGAGTTGCCTCATGGATATGAAACTCAGTGTTGGATTTTAGGTGAGAGATGACTGTGGGTGGTGTCGTGGTAGTAAGAGTGGAGAAAAGGAGGTTGTGGACCAGACCAAGTAAGGAAGTGTGGAGGTGTTGTTTGAACTTTAAAACTTGAAAGACTTGTCGTTACTTGTTACCCTAAAGGTTAAAGACTTAAATGGTAGCTTCAATATAGAAAATTAAAATTAAACCAAATTACTTAAACAGGTCACAGGTCGACCCGAACCACTTAGGCTAAACCCTAACCCAATTTATTTATTAAAGGTTAGGCGGGTTCAGGTCAAATGTCTCGCAACCCCTTAGGGCCAAACCTAAACCCACCAAAAATAGGGTTGGGTTGGGTAGGGTTGGCGGGTCGTGGGTCACTTTGCCAGCTCTAAAGGGAAGTATGTAATGTTTGATAAGTCACTTCAGTAAGATGACAATGCATATAAAGATAAATGACAAATACTATTATAGGATGATGACATTGAATTTACGATGACAGTTAACTACACCAAAATGATACTCTTTGAAAAAACAAATGACAAATAAGCCGTTTAAATTCCAAGAGCTTCTTTCCTAAGCAGTCGATGTGACAACTCAATCTTTATTACTTGATTAGACAACTTATCTTAAAGTTAACTTTGATTACGTTTAGAACAAGCTATCTATCCAAAATATCCACGTGGTTCCCGCCATTCTAAACACTAAGCCCTAAACCCTGTCACTCGTGATTCAGTCCCAATTCTCCCAAGAATAAAAAAATTGTAAACTAAAAACTCCTTTCAGCTATATATTCCCAAGCCTCAACTATTCAAACCCTAAACTCTTTACAACTTCACAAGAAATGTCGCACTCCCACTCCACTCGATTTAGAAGTACATTTTCCAACACCCCTCAAGATTAGTTTGAGGCAGTAGGGATTGAGGAAGATGAGGCTAACGAATGTCTCTTTACGTTAAATATAATTTGCCTAATGGAGAAGGATATCTCCGATGAGAAGGCGCAACTGCTGAAAGAGTATTACGAAGAGTTCAAGGAAAAATTAGGAGAGCTTGATGAAATGGAGGACGAACTGGATAAAATTATAAAAAAGAAAAGAGAGCGTTCTGAAGAGTTCAAGTTCCATATCCGCTTCTTGGAAAATCATCTTTGCGCTGTAAAGTTGGATTGGGATGAGCACAAGAAACTGTGGGAGGAGTCGGCCTGCAAAATTAGTTGTCTCGAGCAGAAGATTATGGCTATAGAACGTGATCAGAATTCCTCAAGTGAGGAGTTGTGAACATTTGTGTTATTTTTTTCTTAGTTTTTTGTTGTTGTTATTATTATTTCCCTTGTATGAACATTTGTTTTGTTTTATTTCATTTGATTTTATCCAGGATGAACTGTATCAAGTTATAGCAAAGAGAGATCAACATTTTGAAGAGTTCAAGTTCCATATGCGCTTCTTAAAAGATCAGCTCTGCGCCGTAAAGTTGGACCGGGATGAGCACACAAAACTGTGGAAGGAGTTGGCTTCTAATATTAGTTACCTCTAGCATAAAATCCAGGCTTTGGAGCGCGATCTAAAATGCTCAGAACGTGATCAGGAGTTGTGAACATTTGTTCTAGTTTTTTTGGTGTTTAGTTTGTTAGTTTTTTTGTGGTAACTAGTACTTTCCCTATGTATGAATGAACTTTTGTTTTGTTTTGTGCTATTTTGTTTGCTTTTTGTTGTTAAATAGTAGTTTCTGTTTGATATGTGGCAAACAAAACAATCATAGTTCTGTAAGAAAATAATGATGATATAAGGGGGGACAAGTTTAATAATGAACTTAACAAAACTGATGATCAAAATTCTACAGACAAATGAGAAATTCTTCGCGCATAAATGACAGTTCAGAAGCAAACAATGATATTATAGAAACCAACAAATGCAAAATTATTTGAGAACAAATGACAGTTTCGAAGAAAACAATGATATCATGGAAATAAATAAATGAGAAATTCTTCTTGCACAAATGACAGTTCAGATGCAAAGAATGATATCAAAGAAACAAACAAATGAGAAATTCTTCATGTACAAATGACAGTTCAATAGCAAATAATGATATACTGGAAACAAACAAATGAGAAATTCTTTTTAAACAAATAACAGTTATATTTAGACAAATGATGATTTTAACAACACTGACAATAAAGATCATACAAACAAATGAAACACAGAGTACCCAAAATCATCAGTGCAAACTGATTGCAACATCTTCATCTGGGATGATAGGTGGCTCAGTACTCATCGTAAAAGACGGTGCCATTGTCGGACGTGTATTGTTGTCGGATGGGATTGGCAGAAGCTTACAAGAATGACGATTGTGTCCATTTTTTTGACACCTACAGTAAAATCTTAGTTTGGTGACAAGACCAAGTATTTTTTCCCTTCTCTTCCTTTGCTTGCAAGGATGACCGACTCGAACTGTTGGAATAGGAGCACGAAGACGTAGATCAGTTTTTAAAATTTTTACCGCTCAATTCCTCTTATAGGAATCCATATAGGTTAAGAAATAGCCTTGTATGTATCATTTGTGAAGTACTCAGAGATACATGTAGTTGGATCAACATTAGCAAGACCAGAAGCGCGTACTCCGTGTTCACAAGGTATACCCATCGTTTGCCACCAACCACAAGAACAAGTACCATCTTCAATATTTACAGAATCGGTTCTGCCATAACTAGTCATCTGAAAATGGTGACATGATGTACGAACCCTGCAGGTTAGTGAATCCACCATAAACTTTCTACTCTCACAATGATCCATAGCCCATGGCATTAAGCGAGCTTGACTCTTCTCAGCTTCCTCCCTATACGTATAGGACATTTTCGAACAGATTCTAAGCAATTTCTCAATAAACACATGGATAGGGAGATCCCTCACTTTGAAAATAAGGTTATTCCAACTCTCGACATGATTAGTGTAAGCCACTCCATAACTAAAAAAATGATAAATAATTGAAAGAAAATGTCAAATCTGTAAAACCTGATGACAAATGGGATCATACAACGACAAAAGGAATAATAAAGTACTGATGATAAATAATTGAAAAAAAATGACAAATAAGTATGCAAATGGAGTAATAATGACTATTCCTGAAATAACAAATGAGAAGCTAATCAATAAAGAGTGATAACATACCTACTCATTGGAATGTATAGATTAGACCATGTTTCCTTGGGAATACCTAGTATGTATTGGAGACCCACTGGATCTGTATTCTAGATAACATTCATGTGTTTATCAAAATCAATGCTGGTTAGGGCCTCTGCTGCCATCCTAAATGCGATCATCGTGCTTTCAAGGGTAGTTTTAATGTTGTTCGATATGTGGATGGCACAAAACGTATGGATTGCAAATGGAAACACCTTGGGTACAACATTAATAATTCTAACGTTCCTGTCAGAGATGACGACGAATCTAGTGTCATAACCGTATAAATTAGACCCAAACATCTCCAGGAAGTATGCCCAACTTTCGGTGGTCTCCGAGTCTGTTATTGAAAACGCAAGTGGAAAAATATGATTATTTGGGTCAATGGCGATGGCTATTAGTAGAGTCCCACGATATCTCTCTTTTAAAAAAGATCTGTCAATCACAACAACTGGTCTCAATAGTTTATAAGTTTTTTTGGGAGGATCAAAACACCAAAAACACCTTATGAATCTCTTATCCTTGCAACTCGTAGTTTGTATGTTAAATACAAAATCCTGGTCAACCAACCTCACTTCTGCAATGTAGCTCGTAAGTAGTTGGTATGCGTGCTCAAAACTGCCTCGCATCTAAAATAATTATGTAGATCAAATGAAATTGTGTAGTAGATAAATGATAAAAATCACAGTACAAATGACACAGTGAGTCGACAAAATGACATGCGATAAAATGATAAACATTGTTGTACAAATGACTTATATGGGGGAACAAATGACATATAAAGTGAAGATACTTCAGCATGAGCTTTTTCTTTCGCATGCCAGGCAAGATTGTATGTTACATCAATATTGCGATTAATTTGCATATCATCAATAATTCTGGAAGGCTTATAGTTTGGGTTTTTTCGTAGCTTTTGCTTTATTATAGAAGCAACCCATCTATTAGACGTTGTCTTATACGAGTTCCCACCATCAGTTTTTACTCGGATGCATGTATGCACAGAGCAATAAGTACTTACTCTAAATAGGGCAGAACCGACCAACCTTGTCGCATAAATCCGCCAAGAACATTTATGACCTTTGTAACGTACCACGATTTTATATTCGTTGCTCAGAACGTATTCAAGATTGAACTTGTTTACAACTGCATAAGCTCTTATGTGATTCTTGAGTTCAATCATATCTCGATATAGATCATCAATGTTAAACTCTTTACTAAAGTCATAGGGATCTTCTGTGAACGTAGCAGATTTGAACCAAAAATCTACGAGATCTTTCACCTGTTCGGGTTGTGGCTCAAACCGTAATTCAGTTTAACAAATGCACAATATGCATCTTAGGATGATACTAATTTGATAAAAAAAATGTTAACAAACACCTCACAAATGATAAATTTTGCAAGCTTACCTGAAGGTTCAGTTTGTCCAATGATAGGTTTGGGTTCAATTGAAAGAGAAATATTAGTTAACATAGGTTCATTTGAAAGAGGAATATTAGTTAAGATAGGTTCATTTGAAAGAGGAACATTAGTTAACACAGGTTCATTTGAGAGATGAATATTTGATTGAGAAATACAAGGTTCATTTGAAAGAGGAACATCGGTAGGGATAGTTTGAAAATGTTCATTTGATTGAGGAACATTAGTTAACACAGGTTCATTTGAGAGATGAACATTTGATTGAGGAATACTAGGTTCATTTGAGGGAGGAACATCAGTACGGATAGTTTCGAAAGATTCATTTGATTAAGGAACATCATCATCCACTAAAGGTCCAAACCTGTGTGAATCAAGCTCTCTGCCGTTTGTTTCAGGGTAACCCTAGTATTCAGGTTCAGGATTAGGAAATGAGTTATGACGCAAAGGTCCCCCCGCTTTGGCAGTGGACAACCCTTTACCTGAACCAGTATCTTTGGTGGTAGACAATCCTTTACCCGAAGAATAGAAATCATAAATAAAGTTCTGGGAGTTCTGAAAAGGTACTTTAAGCTCATTAACAATCCCATCTGACGTGTATTGACGTGTATTCTTATAATATCCGTTTGATCAATTTAAAGTTTATATGATATAATCATTTTGTTATTATTATGTTATATCATGACGTTTATACATTAATTAAAATTGTTCTACTATTGATTTTTTTTCCACTAAAAAAAGGTAAAAGGCATGATTTTTGGTATGCCAAAAAATGTGTGCCAGTTACCTTAAGAGAGACACAAAAGGGTGAATAGGAGAAGATGGGTGATAATGGACAGTGATAATGGACAAAGGGCATAGGAGGCATACGATTTTTTATTTTTTTGCAAACTAGTTCATAATTTATCACCATTTCCCCGTCTAATCCCTGGGAAAGTGAGAACCCTGCAACCCACATTCCAGGTGTCAGAATAATTCATAGGGAATTCCCATGTTGGTGGTGAATCGAACCCAGGACCTCTGCTTCTTGAGGCATGGCGACATATGTATAGACAAATATCCCTTGTGACATCTTTAGATTTTAACTTAGTACAGAAACTTATTTAGGACAATTCATTAAGAAGAACCTAGCATGTAAACGTCAGAGCAGGATATGCCCATGTTCAAAACAGCAAATTAATGGAGCAACTATACGGGGAAATTGTATCATTTATTTATGTTTGTATTTGAAGAATATAACATTTGAATGTATGTTATGTTACAACTTACAAGGGCTAAATACATTTCAACAGGTAAGCCTCAAAATCGAAATCTCGAAGCACCTATGACCTAACAGGGACGGTGGAGCTTCTGATGCAATACTACGGTTGTAATCCTCCCATGTTCTCACCAATAATCTCCACAAGAGCATTCACCATTTTTAAAACAATGAAAACCTGATGCATCCCTGAGAGATATTTCTTTTCCGGTAACAACTGAAACATACTTGAAAAATGTGTGACAGTCACCGCATAGATGAATGTTCTTCACTACCCGTACAGGTCTTCCAAGACCGATCATCAATATCCCATATGTAACAGCCAACTTAGCACTGTGATAAAGCAAGAAATCCTGCTTCTGGTGTTCTTCTACTTCGTGAAGCACAAAGCTCGTATCGGGCTCGTATCCGATCTTCATGCATTCCAATATCAATATATCCAATCCACTATAAATATCTTTGGTTTGCAAGTGATATTTATCTCTTGCGTAGAAAGAATGGATTTTGTTCTGATAAATGACCCAACTTCGACTTGGGTGTTTCCGCAACCCTTTTTCTCTCATCTCATTTCTAACCCTATCTGAACAATGCCATCTCCCAGATGCAGAATATAGATTCGAAACAAGTATATAAGTAGAGGGATCTTGTGGCTTTATAGCTAAAAGATGTTTTGCAACTTGTCTGCCTAGCGTTGTATTTGACCGCAGTCTACAACTATCAAGTAAAGCTCGCCATATAGAAGCATCAGGATCAAAAGGCAATTCCTTTATCAGTTCTTCTGCTTCTTCAAAGCAACCCCAGTAACCCAATACGCCAACCATTGATGAATAATGATATGAAGTTGGCTCAATGCCGTAACGGCTTCTCATGGAGTAAAACAAGCCACGGCAAGTATTGACTGAGCTAGACATGGTGTATCTGTAAGCCGAAAGAATCAAAACAAAGGTGACTGAGTCTGGTTTTATACCCACTTTCTCCATATTTAACCAAACAACCAATGCCTCTTCACCTTGCCTGTGAAGAAGATGGCTAGCAATCAAACTATTCCATGAAACTATATCGTGTTTAGGCATGAGATTGAAGAGCTTGATGGCATCCTCCATATTCCCACACTTCCCGTACATGCTAATGACTCCATTCCCCAGGCACAAATCTGACAAAAACCCGGACTTAAGAATATTACAGTGGATTTGCTTCCCCATCTCATAAAATCCTAAGGTTCCACAGACACCAAGTACCGCAGTTGATGCAACTTCATCCACGGTACCATCTCCATCTGCTTGCATTTTACAGAAGAGAGAAATTGCCTCATCGGGCTGCCCATTTTGAGCATACCCACAAATTATTGATGTCCATACAACCGAACGACTCTGAATATGCGACCACTGGCCAAACATCTTTTGCGCCTCTTCCATTCTTCCACACTTAGTGCACATATCAAGCAATGCTGCATCAATCCAAGCAGTTGAACCACATCCACACTTGATCACAAAACCATGAATTTGCCTACTAATTTCTTTCTCGGTAAGTACCGCACAAGCCTTAACAACACTAGTCAAAGTGAAATCAGATATCTCCATGTGATCCTCCACCATTTCTCGAAACATAAGTAAAGCCCGTAAACCTTCCCCATTCTGACAAAACCCGGTTAAAAGAGCGTTATACGAAATACAATTCCTCCCCGGAATCTGATCAAATACCTCCACAGCCGATTCCACCATCCCGAACTCCATATATCCACTAATCATCCCTGTCAAGGTAATAACATCTTTAGCCCGCATTCCCTCATAAACCGCCACCAAATCATCAACACTACCACATTTAGTATAAAACCCAATCAACGCATTGTTCACGCTCAAATTCATTTCAAGCCCAACCTTTAAAGCATGAGCATGTATTTGGTGCCCTACCATTCCTCCAAAACTCTTCATAGACGCAACCAAAAGCGTAGAAACCGTAAACTGGTCAACCCCAAATCCGTCAATCCTTCTCATATCCCTAAACAACTCCCACGCTCTCTCATACTCCAACGCCGTCACCAAACCCGATATCACCGTATTCCACGAGGCCACATCTCTCTCAGACATTTCCTCAAACCATTTCACCGCAGAATCAACACAACCACATTTCACAAACAACCCCATTACCGCATTCGACACATAAGTGGCACAACAATACCCACTTTTAACAACCAAACCTTGAATTTGGGTACCCAAATTTACATCCAAATTCCCACTACAAGCAGTTAAAATCGCGACAAAACTAAACTCATTAGGCTCAATACCCAAACCCCTCATCTCAAACCAAAGCTTAATCGCCTTATCTTCGCGATTACACTTAGCGTAAGCCGATATCAAAGCAGTATAAGAAACCACATTGGGGGTATTTAAGTTGGAAAATACCTTGTGACCGTAGTCGATGCGGCCGAGCTTAATGTAGGTGGTAATGAGGAGGTGTGGGTCATCGTCGGCTTTCGTAACGGAGGCGTGGATTGCTTTCGCGAGGGCGATGTCGTCTTGGTGAACCGCGAGGCGAAGGAGATGGTGGGAGTGTTGGGAGAGAGGGTATTTGGTGTCATTGGAGTTGGATGAGAGAGAGGGGTTTGGGTGTTGTTGTGGGGGTTTGGTGAGAGAGAGAATAGATGTTGTAGTTGTTGTTGGTAAAGGTTTGAAGGGTTTATGGCTATGGTGAGGGGTTTTTGCGGTGGAGAGGAGAAGAGGTGTGGTCATTTGTGTCTACATAAAAGAGAAAATATTTGTTGGGATCTATTTCTAAAACAAAGAAACTAGGGGGTGTCGAACGAGCAATCGATTGAAGATGAAGAACATGAAGAACATGAATTAGAAAGAATACTAGTTTATTTACAATGGGGTGGTGCAGCCTAAGCTCTCACGGAATCCAGGGCTTTAGGAGGTGAGGAATAGAGGAGAAGTGAAGGGAGGGCATGGAAGGATATGAATTCACTCAAAAAGGCAGCTATACAATTTCAGAAGCTAATTGTAATTTTACAGATGCTGAATATAAATTCACTCAAAAATATCAAAACACCTAAGAACTTGGATTAGTAATAGTAATATTGAGAACAAACTATTTTGATTGCAGTTGAGCCAGATATGAAAAATATTGGAGAACCATCTGAAAATTCTAACTGATTAAGACTACTATGTACATGGGATTAAGAATCTTCTACTTATGAGACATTTGGATATGCGGTGGTGATGTAGTAGGAACCACATTCTTTATGTCTGCAACTCTCATTCTTCAAAGGAAGACGCGTAGAACAACTTGTTTGCCTCAGCAACTTCTATGTACCACATTGCCTCTCTATCTGGAAAACCCGAAAGATCAACAATCTTGTGAACCTGCAGGAAAAAACAAGAATCCGGTAAAAAAATACTTCGAAAAGTAGTGAAAATAAACCCACCACACACAAACTAGATATATATTATTAGGTCTGCTTACTTAAAATTATACCCTGCTTCAGGAGTTCTTTCCAGAACCTACGTTCACATCTATTTCCAACTTTTTCTATCAGATTGAGTATTTTTGATTTTATTCCGGTCTTGTAGAATCATTAATAGCAAAGGAGAAAAGGGTTATCGCCGGATGTTTCAATCCATGCAGCATCAATAGCATGAGTTCCAACAACCGACAATTTGGTATCTCAAATCATCCACCCAAGAGCGTGGAGTATTCTGAGACTTGGGGAAGGACACTTTATTAGACAAAAATCTTATTATTGTCAGGGTTTTGTACCATTAGCAAACTTATTACGGAATTCCAGATGTGCCAATACAATTGTCCAGAACAACATGACAAGAACAAAAGGAGCTTCTAACTTCAAAGTTTATCACAAGCAAATAGTAGAAATTGTCTCAGAGAATTAGACGTCAAGATGAAAAAGAATGAAGAATGTTAGACAAAACAGTAAATCTTTGCTTTAAAGTTTTCCATCCCTCTTTTACTCTATATAAAACTCCACAAACATGATAGTTTAAAAGTATATTTCTAAAGTTAAGATTCTATGTTATCACTTCCCGACCTTGTTTAATTGCAATACATGTGGTTACTTACATATTATGTAAGTATTGTTTATGCTTCCAGCAATTACATGTGTCATGTTTGTATGGTTGTTTCGATATTTATTGTGAATCTTTGTTTCATTGTGTTTTAGGTTAAATCGGACGAGGCTGACGCAACCGTTGTTGACGGTGAGACTATAGCACCAGTTGAAGTTGAAGTAGACTCCTATGTAAGTATTCCAGCAATTACTTGTGTTATGTTTGTATGGTTGTTTCGATATTTATTGTGAATCTTTGTTTCATTGTGTTTTAGGTTAAATCGGATGAGGCTGATGCAACCGTTGTTGACAGTGAGACTATAGCACCAGTTGAAGTTGAGGTAGACTCCTATGTAAGTATTATTTATCCTTCCAGCGATTATATGTGTTATGTTTTAATGGTTGTTTCTATATTTATTGTGAATCTTTGTTTCATTGTTTCACAGGTAGGGTTAGGCTCAATACCCAAACCACTCATTTCAAACCACAGCTTTATCGCTTCATCTTCGCGATTACACTTAGCGTAAGCTGATATCAAAGCAGTGTAAGAAACCACAATGGGAGTACTTAGGTTGAAAAATAACTTGTGACCGTAGTCGATGCGACCGAGCTTAATGTAGGAGGTAATGAGGGTGTTGGCAAGGTGTGGGTTATCGTCAGCCTTCGTAACCAAGGCGTGCATTGCTTTCGCGAGGGCGATGTTGCGTTGATGAACCGCGAGGCGAAGAAGATGGTGGGACAGATGGGAGAGAGGGTATTTGGTAGCATTGGAATTGGATGAGAGAGAGTAAGCAATTGAACTTGGAAGAGAGAGAAAGAGTACATGTTTTGTTTTGGATTTTTTGTTTAAGTAAATAGAAGATGGAAAAAGGGTATTTTTCGTGAAGTGAAAAAGCTTCAGTCAGACATAACTACCCAAGTGACATTTTGTATCCAAGTTGAAAGAAAAGAGACCTCCCTATCGGTCGGTCTGATAAAGGTTACTTGCATGTTCATTGTTATAAATAAGTGGATAATATAACTCAATGAACTGCATATTGAGCCTTGGGTCCATGATTATTGCTACAACCATTATCTTATAGCACCGATTTGGAGTCTCATTTACACCATTTGCGAGAGGTTTTAACTGTCTTGCGTACAGAGCAATTCTATTGTGCACCTCAAAAGTGTACCTTTTGTACCGATTACGTCTTATTTCTGAGGTATGTGGTTTCTAAGGATGGTATATCAGTGGATCAAGCTAAGGTGGAAGCAGTGAAGCAATGGCCTAGTCCAAAAACTTTGCATGAAGCTAGAAGTTTTCACAATTTTGCATCATTTTACAGACCGTTCATTCTGAATTTTAGCACCATCACAGCGCCTATCACAGATTGCATGAAAGAGGGTAAGTTTTATTGAACCGATGTTGCAGAGGAGAGTTTCCATCAAATCAAGCAAAAGTTGATCACATCTCCTATTCTTTCTTTACCAAACTTTTCTTTACATTTTGAGGTTCATACTGATGCCTCTAAGGTGGGAATTGGTGATGTTCTTAGTCAAAATGGGAAGCCGATTGCATATTTCAGTGAGAAGTTGTATGGCGTAAAACAAAATTATAGTGCCTATGATTTGGAATTTTATGTGATTATCTAGACTCTCAAACATTGGCGGCATTATCTGATTCATGCAAAGTTTTTGTTATTTACTGACCATGATGCTCTCAAATATGTTGGTACACAAGACAAAGACAGTGTTCGACCGGTTCGTTGGTCGAATTATTTGTAAGATTATACTTTTGTGCTCAAGCACATAATCGTGTTGCAGATGCTCTTAGTCGGCATGTTTTGCTACTCGCTACTTTGTGGACACAAATACTTGGTTTTGATACTTTTCGTGATTTATATGACGATGATCCCTATTTTTCTCTAGTGATGGCTAATATTAAATTAGGGAAGCGGTATGATTTTCTTCTACAAGATGGTTTTCTCTTCAAAGGAAGAGATTATGTGTTCATGTGTGCAGTTTGCGCTTACAAATCATTAAAGATTTGCACGGTGAAGGTCATTTTGGGAGGGACAAAACGCTGAAGCTTATCTCCGATTCTTATTTTTGGCCTAACCTGCATAAAGAGGTTCAAAAGATTGTTGCACGTTGTCATATCTATCAAGTTTCAAAATGTGTTGCTACAAATGCAGGATTATATGCCATTACCAGTTACATATCGGCCTTGGTCTGACATTAGCATGAATTTCATTTTGGGGTTGCCGCATAGACAACGAGGTATGGACTCAATCTTTGTGGTTATTGACAGATTTTCAAAGATGAGTCACTTTATTGCTTGCAAGAAAACCACTGATGCGGTGAATGTTGCTCAATTGTTTTTCAAAGAAGTTTATCGTCTTCATAGGCTGTTGTCCACATCCATTGTTTCAGATCGGAACACTCGAGAGTTACTTTTGGAAAAAGCTTATGGAGGCTAGTCTCGACTTTAGCAGTGCTTATCACCCGCAAACATATGGTCAGATAGAAGTGGTGAACCGTTCTTTGGGGAATTTGCTACGAAGTTTGGTTGACTCGAATATGAAAACTTGGGATCGAAAATTGTTCCAGGCATAATTTGCTTTCAATCGTTCGGTTAATAGGAGCACGGATTTCAGTCCTTTACAGATTGTTTTTGGTTTTAATCCTTGCTCTGTTATTAATTTGGCTCATGTTCCAAAATTAAAACAAGTTCATGGAACGACCGAGGATATCATTAAACAAATTCAGGATGTGCATGCTATACTACCAAGAAGAATTTGCTTGATTCTAATTCCAAGTACAAGACTACAGCTGATCGTCATTGATCGTCGTCCTAGACGTGTTGAGTTTGAGGTTGGAAATTTTGTTTGGACTGTTCTTACAAAGAATCAAATTTCTGCTCGTGACTATAACAAGTTGGGTCCTTGAAAAATTGGTCATTTGGAAGTGTTAGAGAAGATTAATTCAAATGCTTACCGGTTGCGATTGCCTATCATATTCGTACTTTGGACATTTTTAATGTGAGGCATCTTTTTTCTTCTTATGACGATTCCTCTGACGATGATGTGCCAAATTCAAGGGCGAATTTTTCTCAACCAGAGGGGAATAATGCAAGAGAAGTTGGAGTTACAAAGCATTAAAGACAGGGTTTAGATTTGATTGGAGTTATGAGTCTTTTGAGTGTGTGAGTTAAGTGTGGGAGTTACAAGTGTCAAGAGTCTTATTTAGTGGGAGTTAAAGTTGCGAGTTATAGAGTCCAAGAGTCACTTCAAGTCTATTTAAAAGTCTGTGTGTTGTGAGAGTCATTCAAGTTTGATTAAGAAATGTGTGTTTGCTTAGAGTAAAACTATGAGAGTTGTGATGTTTGTTTGCTAGTCTAATCGTATCTTGCATTAAGTACTCTTAAAGGTTAATCTTCGAGTGTCGCACATCTACAATTGCAAGAGAGTCAAAGTGGAAAAAAAAAATTATTTGAGGAGGTTAAGACATGTTTGTTTCTAGTACGACTACAACTGAGACTATTAAAATGAAGTTGTGCGTCATACCTAGGAGTGATAACTTTGACATACTGGCTTAATGGAAAACGGATGGAATTGATATCCAACCTACTATGGTATTGCTAAAAATGTTTAGGCTATTCCCATGTGTCTATTGTTGCTTCAAAGACAACATCATATAAAATCATAACGAGATACCTTCATCACAGGTGCCTCCCATGCATGCACAATACATGCTCCAACAACCATAACATCCGGTGTAACTCGTTACGAAACCATACACACACATATCGATATACACTTTCTATCTTCCTACATTATATCACATTATTACTAGTATTGTACTTTATACTTTTTCCAATCCGATTAACGCTCATTCAGTTAAATAATCAAGCACAACAAAATATCGAATCAAAACAAAATACCTTGATCATAGGCGCCTCCCCAATCCGCAAAATAAACGCTCCAACAACCATAACATACATTCCTACACTCAAAACCAAAAACAAACATAACCTTAAAACACAATTATTTCCTTAACCCAAACCAAAAAACACAAAACTACACAATGGTATTCAACCAAATCACCTATCTTCCACTCATGTTGAGCATTCATGACAAAAATATCAATAACTCCAGTCCCATCATCTAAAACAAAATGCCCAGCATTATTACCACATGAGACCAAAACGCCCTGCAAATGTTATATCATGTATGTATATATCAAGTGATTCAAGTACTACAAGAAGTAAATCGTGAGGAAATCAAAGGGTAGTTTGGGAAATGAGAACCTGTAACCAAGCGCGTTGGAAGAGGATGCCTCGGAAAGTCATGGCGGAAGGAGATGAGGTTTCTCGAGCATCTTTGAGTTGCCCACAAAAGAGCTTTAACGCTGCTAGATTGTAATCCATCTCTCTCTCTCTCTAAAGAAACACCATTGTTTTGAAATTTGAAGAAAAACATCGCATCTCTAAACGTCGTTATTCTCAAACGACATTGTAGCACAAAAAAAAACACATACACATGGGGTAAGCAAATCAAGGTATCTCTCTCTCTCTTGATTGGAAGTCATCCTTCACGATGTTCCTTCATGCCAATAATTACTTTGATGCATACTTTGCTTACTCCCATGAGGTGTTTAAACAAAAGACAAAGTAGCACAAAAAAAAGCACATACACGTGTTGCTTCTTAAAGTATCACTTAGAGCATCTCCAGCAGTCAGTAAACGGTTAAGCCACTTCAACAACAAGCATTCATGGTGTTAGAGCGCCCGAAAATGCGCGATGGGTGTCGCGACAATCAGACTGTCAAACTCACGACACTTCAATGTTCTAGATTAGTGACATGTAGGCTAACTTAGATAGTAGCGAAATTCCCTTTGTTACGGTAGTCAACGACAATACTTTTGCTCTGTTAACGCCTATTTGAAATGTTAGGAGTAGGAGTGGGTATCGGTCAGTTATTCAGTTATTTCGCAAATACCAATACCAAAATCAAAACTCCAATGGTAAAACCAAAACCAAAACCAAGACCAAACTGTTCGGTTTACCAAGCACAGAAACTAAAACCAAACCGTCAGTTTTTTAGTATTTTCGATTTTTTGGGTATATTTTGGTTTTGGTAACTTTTGGAATATTTTCTGGTTTGGTTATTGGTATATGCGTTTTAGATATTTCCGGTATTCTCAATTTTGGTGGTTTTGGTATAATTTCATTATACTATGATATCTATGCAAGAAGAGAAGTTTATCAAGTGCTTCCAAGTTACAAAGATTTGCTAGAAAATAATATATCATGACAAGATTTCATATACTAAAGGTGATCCTTATTATGGGGTAATATGATAATGGAGATCTTATGAAGATTTTTTTTTTTTTCATGAGTTCCAACTTCTAAGTTTAGCATGTCCAATGGTATTGGTATTTGGTATTTTGGTAATTTTAGTTTGGTAGTTTCGGTTGGTATTTTCAGTTTTTGAGACTATCATACCAAAACCAACCATACAAAAATGGTATTTTTCGGTTTCGGTTTTTTCGGTTTCAAGAAATATGAAACTAAAACCATTTTCTTCAGTTTGGTTTGGGATTTTACCATACCGGTTGCACCCCTAGTTGGGAGGGTCAGTCTAGTTTTACTTATAACAACGAGTTTTCGTTGTTTTAGTGACTTCAGTGTGTTTTCATCAATTGTTGTTTATAATTATTGATAATAGAAACTCATTTAATAACATCCGACTTTTTTGATGGATTTTAAGAAAAGTAGTATTTTGTACTTCACATTATATACGCGCATTCTCTCTCCTCCCTCAGTTTTTTATTATTATCTAGAGCTATGTATGTTACATTACGAGTTAAAATAATGGGGTTTTCAGGGGTGTCTTTGGACCTAATTCTTCCGATCCCAAATCGGACTTAATTCCCTACAACTAATTGCACACTATGGTTAGATTGACTCAGGGTTCACCTAGAACCATACCAAACTGTTCAGAGGAACTACAATCAACAATTTCTCCAACCTAATTCAAGAACCCTAATCTACAACTTTATATTTGTAATTCTAATTATATGTGCAAATATAAAAATACTTAAAATTATAAATTAAATCAGAAAATTTAGATAAGAGTAGTAATCAAACCTGGGTTTAAGACGATGGAAGCTTGGTTGTTGCTCTATTACTCTCCAATGGCGGATTTTGGCGGGAGAAATTGAGAGTGAGGGAGAGGTTTTCAAGTTTAAGTGAAGTTGAGCTCCACATGAGGTGTTTAAACAAAAGACGCCAAACGAAACAGCATCTTGTTATAGTTGCCGGATGATTTGTTTTATAAACTTGACCTTGTTGGTAAGAGCATGACCATCAGAGGGTCAAGTCACTTACTCAGAGGAGTCACAAATTGCAGGGATCCACGGTCAAGGGGATTTAGGTTGTCAGGAATACGGCTCAAAAACTAGGAAAGTTGTTCGAACGACAGAGTTTCCGTTGAAGTCGTTCGAACGATTTCTGAGGTCGTTCGAACGAAAATAGCTCTTGGGCCAAAATTCAATAGGATTGTCTAATGGTCGTTCGAACGACCGACTTACTCGTTCGAACGAATTGGCTATGTTTGTTTGTTTCAAAGTTCGTTTTTGAAGGGGATTTGATTCAAAGCGATGGATTATCTTGTGATGCGTATTTCGGAGATGACCTAATAGAAAGCCTATAAATATAGAGTGCATGTTAAAGGTCTCTATACTGTGAGAAAGAGTTAGAGAGAAAAAATAGAGAAATCTAAGGTTTAGTTTTGGAGAGGTTTCTTGGGTTTTCTTTCTAGGGTTTCTTGCTGGGATTATCTCTAGGGGTAGAGGTGAGATTTGAGTGATTTATGGAACTTCCTGTAACCCTTAGTGTGATAATATATTCGTCGTGCTTGTTGGGGGTGGTTTTGATCCTGTATAAGGTTTTCACCTAATTAAACCTTGTGTGGGTGTTTTATTGACTTTGTTCGGTTTTTTTTTTTTTGTTAGAGTTAGTTCTTCGAGTTCTTGTTTATCGTATTTTGCTTCCGTGTTGCGATTACCCCCCTCGGTTTCCCAACATAGGTTAGTGAGGGATGGCATCGACTTCAAGCAAAAGATCTGAGTTGCAATTAGAGAAGAATCATACAAAAAATGATTAGAGCATGCAAGTATTTTATGAACAATTTTTTGCAACTTGTTTAACTCCATTGTTTCCATGGACCATGCCTAATGGGATGTCCTCCTTTTTACTATTACAAAACCCCTTGAGCATGGAACATAAGATTTCCCTGTGTTTATTGCCTTAGTTATAATAAACCTACTGATTCTTGTTGCATTGATCATTGGCGTTCCAAATTAGGTGGTGAAATAGTTGGTATACTAGTATACCTGGATAAGGAGGAGAAATACGATCTTAATATTCAAACCAAGGTTTAAAAGGGTACGTTATAACGGTGTAACGGGCAAAGGCCATTACCGTTATAACGGTGTACGTTATTTTTAGTTAGATGACAAGAAAAAACGTTATAACGGCCGTTATTTGTCTTGTAACGGTGTTATATTAAAATAACGGTTGTGTTTTTATTTTCTCTATATATAAATATTAATTTTCAATTATAACAACCGTTATAGATGTTATTTGATAAATAACGGCGTTATAACGATGTTATAACGGCCGTTATTTGTCCTGTAACGGTGTTATATTAAAATAACGGTTGTGTTTTTATTTTCTCTATATATAAATATTAATTTTCAATTATAACAACCGTTATAGACGTTATTTAACAAATAACGGCGTTATAGACGTTATTTTATATATTTAAAAGGATAATAAAAGAAAAACCAAAGTACTTATTATTATTGAAGTTATTACTTATTACAACATTAAAATAATATACCACACTGACAAAATTAAACATCACACCATAGCATTAAAAATCACATAAACATCAAATGAAATTCCCTGGTAAACAGAGTCGAACTGATTGGTAGAGTAGTTTGAAGGTTGGCCATACTCCAGATTGATTTGGTTGAAATCAAAATCAAAATACGCCTCAGGCAACGGCTCCATTGGTGTTTGATACATAGGTGATTGCGACCAATTTTCTGGAAAATTTGTGTCAATAACATAAGTAGAGTACCTCCTTTGCTCATTGACATCCGGGTCTTCAGCTGATAATTATCTTTCAAGCTCTTCTGGCCATTATTCATGTGTTGGCAACAAAGGCTCATCGTCATCCCCAGCAATCCATTCACATAATGGATCTTCTAATAAAATAGCAAACACACTTATGGGGTCTACACGATAACGTCGACGTCTATCTTCCCTTCTTCTTTCAAGCCGAATATTGTATTGAACAAAGATAAGATCATTGAGCTTTTTTGAAAGTAATCGATTTATAATCTTTGTGTGGATCTTGTCAAAGGTACTCTAGTTCCTTTCACATCCGGATGAAGTACATATTTGACATAAAATGACTGTGTATAACGGTGTTATAACGGTGTATAACATTCGTTATATGTGAAGAAAAACATTAAAAATAACGTAGCGTTATAACGGTAACAACAACCGTTATAGCATAAAATAACGATCTGTAACAACAAATAACGGGTGTTATTTTTTAGAATATAACATGGGGTATAACGGAACGGGCTCAGGGCGTTACCGTTTTAACGGCGCCGTTATAACGGTTATTTAAAACCATGATTCAAACCCGAAAACGTCAAAAGTTTGTCACAAAATCATGTTAGGACCAAGTACTCAACTACTGAAATTTCCATGCATATTTATAGCAACCAGGTAAAACATCTATCCAAAGTACAAACCAGGGAGTACTATATTATCACTAGAAGAGCAACTTTTTTGAGAGAAAATGCGAGAAGTTTGATCAGATCAAGCCATCATGAGAACGATCTTAGGAGATAAGGGTGATGCCCTGGGTGAGTAATGCATCTGCTAAGATCTTGTTTGCAGCCTCTGATGGATGAAATCCATCCCAAAATACATAATTAGTCGCATTAGAACAAGTCCCCACAGACCTGGCATTGCACAAGAGTGATGTCTCTATTGTGCCAGTCCCACAACATGCCCTCCTTGCCTCTGTAAACCCTGAAACCACAAAATGTCACCTCATTAAAATTAATTCGTGTTGTATTAAACGTGAATTACATACTTTTTTATGGTATGCATACCATTTTCTGAGGGCTTTTTAATAAGATCAATGAGAGGCTGGTAAATATCGAAGATGACCATCTTTAAACTCGGGTACTTCTTTTGGAGCGCCTGAGACATGGCGCTGAGCTTGGTATTAAATGAGAGGGAGTCACGGTTCAGCCTTTCCACGCATTGGTTGCTCCCGGATCCAAACAAGGTGATTGCTGCAGGTAAACATCCCATGGGTGGTAGTGATGTTACCCCCATTCTCCTTGCTCCTAACCCATATAGATTCTGTCACAAAATAGAGTTATAAATGGATATTGAGCTTTTAGAGGAATTTGAACAGTGATAATACATAAGAGCTTTGCATTTAATTGTCTTGAGATAAGGGGAAGGACGATCGGTGTACATTAAAATGTGTGTCAACTGTCATCTGAATGGATATAAATGGTATCTCGATGGGGTTGACGATCCTTCAATTTAACATCAATTTTCACTTAACAACTTTTTTGCTGGTGTTCTTTTTGCTTCTTTTTGCTGCTGAAAAAAATTTCAGCAAAAAAATTCAGCAGTTGGAATTTAATAAACAAACACCAAATTTTGTATTTATTTCTTCTAAGTGACAAAGGAAAACCATGTCCAATGTTGTGAAAGCCGAGCCGGACCAGTTTTCGACTAGGTTCAACCAGGTTTTTCACTCATTTCGGTCCAGTTATGGATGAGCCGGTGGAACCAGATTAAACCCGACCACCGCCAAATCTGGTGGTTCTTAAATGAGCAAAATCACATAACTGGGTCATAACAATTACTTGCATGGTCAAGGCCATGATGGTTTAGGAACAATGTCAAAATGACCAACTATATCATATGTAGGAGAATTTTAGTAGTCACCTGAGCAAAAGCAGAAAAGGCTTGTACAAGTAGGGTTGAGTACTGATCAGGGGTGTAAGCTCTGTATAGATTGGGGTTTACGTAGTAGTTCTGAATAAAATCACTTGTTCCAGCACTGATCACATAGATTGAATCAGAGATGATAGAGGAAGCTTTTGATTTCTTTGCAACCTTCAACAGCTTCCCTTGATACTCCTTGAAGTACCTAAGTTGTTGTGTCAATGATATTGCACTCTGCATACATAAAGAACAGAAACATAAATGAGAGATATATATTTAGAGATGGAGAAATATCTGGAGAGAAAGAGAGATATCTAGCTCACATATAAGTTTGCTGTGCCATCAGAGTAGCCAGAGGAAGCTGAGGCAAAGTTAGCTCCAATCAAAAGATTCTTCCCTTTGGCTTCTGGGTTAAGGTAAGCTTTTGGGTAAGTAGAGAACCCCAAGTTCTCAGCTGCAAGTGTTTAGAGAGACAAAATAACCCCATTAACATTAGAAAGAACCAAGAGTATATTTGTATATAGATGAATAGATAGAAGAGAGAGTACCAGTGAAATCAGTCGCTAGTTTTCCATTACAGAATCTCCCAGTAGGTGAATGTGAAACAAAGTCTCTCCCATAAGGAGGGAAGTTTGCTTTAACAACAGTATAGAGTCCATTGTTGTTTCCCACATCAACAACAGAGTCCCCAAAGGTTATGATCCCTGGAACAAGTGTTTGCCCATGAGCAACATACAAGCTGACCATACTAACAAAAATAAGAAGAAAACTGTATGAAACATCTCTTGAAAACCTCATCTTTTTCCTTTCACTTGGTAACACTACTTGAAGAAGTCCTTAGTTTTATATGTGAGAGAGATGGGGAGCATACAAGGGGAGTGAATGGAGGTAGCTAGGTGATATCTGGGGAATTGAAAATGGGGAGTTCTGTTTTGTAACTTTCTTAAGTTGTAGTAAAAGGGCAATAACTCACGACAAGGTTCTGGTTCCAAGAAGCTTCTCTAGGTCAACCTAAAACTATAGTGTTTTTTATTTTTTGAAGATTAGAGGATCATAAGATGCAATAGATTAGGTTGGGCAAAACCTTTTGTACTAACTTTACTTAAGTTGATTTACATTAAGTATTTTGGTGATGATGGTCCAAACAGAATTAACCTGGGATTCACATCTTGTAGATACTCCTTCATAAATTAAAGGGCATTCATGATTTTCATGCATTTTGGTCAACGCCCATTCCTGTATCTCCCTTTAATATAATTTAAGTTTGTATTGAATCCTTCCTGCAAACATAAATTCTCTGGTTGATGTATGTGTGATTTGTATTGTGTGCCTTCTTTACCTCTGTCTGTCACTATTTATTTTTCGCAGGCACAGCTAGCTGCTCTTACAGTCTCAATAACCATCCTGTAGGTTGATCTGGACCGTTTTCTCGTCGAATGGCGCCAATGCCATAAGTTCTACGCCAGACACCATTGAGTTTCATCATCTCATTCTATCTCAAATAATGCATGATCTTAATATTTGCTACACTAGAGGTGATTTAATCATAAAACAGACTCTAAAACTATTTTGAGACCTGACTGACTGCTGAATTTGAAATTATTCTTTTGCCAGAAAAACCCCTATTTTTAAGACCTTACATGATCCTCCATCAAATTGGAGCATACATGACCTTGTTATCTCTTACTGAACCCGACTCTGAAATTGTATTTGCAAGCCACGACAAATGCAACACTGGATCTTTAGAAGTGGAAGCCTGGCCACATGCATTCTGGCGAGGGCTCTCACTAAGCACTGAATTAAATTGTTGCACAGTTATTGGTTTTTGTAATGTTACCTGAGTAATCAAAGAGGTACAGTATGTAAAGAGGAAAGTGAAGTTAAGCATTGATGATATTGGTTGAAAAATCCGTTGTCAAGTGAAGCAGATCACATAAGTGAAGTTTTTCTGTTGGATTAGGTCCTTCATCGCCCATTAGCGCAATTTGGTGTTGAAGATTGTAATGCTTTTGAGAATGAATATGTATGTCCCTTGTAGTATTGTCAATGTTGTAAACTAACCTTAAAAACTCTGTGATTTCTCGTTGCAGTTTAAGTGGAAACATATTTTTTCATGTATGCCTAATAGTTTTTATTTATTTATTTATTAGAGCATCTCCAACAGAAATGGGTGTGGGATTTCTATTGACTGTGCATTCCCACACCCACAACACTTCGACTCCAACAATACAAAAAAGAGTGGGAATTGGAAAGAAAAAAAAAATTGTGGCTAAAATTGTCACCTCATAAGAGAGAGAAATAGGTTTTAAAAGTAAAAATAAGTACGCGTCTATACCAATGACGCCCAAATTTTTAGGATAAAAAGTTGATATTTTAAACCAAAAGTACATATTATTTTATTATGGCCGCCCATTGGAAAGCCGCCCGTCTATGTCGAGTGGAGATTTTTTTCCCAGAGTGCTAATTCTCATTATTATTATTTTTGGCAAGTGGGCGTGGGAATTCTCATTTCCACTCGACTGTTGAAGCGGATTTAAGATGTGAATGTGAGGATTCTCACTCCCACTCACCTCTGTTAGAGATGCTCTTTGAGCGTAACCTTGTAGAGCCAATATGGTAGGATTATGAATTTTCCCATGATGAGATTTATCAGAATCAAGTTAATATTAGGTGAATCCGAACTTGTGGCGTCTCTTTTCAAATTTAGCATCATATATATGATGATAATCTACAATGAAATGCGTGGGAATGACATTTGATCCACCTATTATTTCCTGGATCAAACTGTATGCTAGAGTGTGTGTGACGTGATTACTACGAACGTGGAAGTGAGATTCGTATGAATATCACGTTTTAGTTAAGTTTTAGAGAAATTAGGGTTTCAAACTAAAGAACTTCAACTTTTATTAACCAAATCAACTGAGAAACAAATAACCTAGACCTCCCATTTTATAGAATACAAGGGGGGTTAAAATTAGAAGCCCTAAATCTAATTAAAATAAAATTCTACTTAAATTGGGAAAACTTTATCTTTAACCATGTGTTAGTTAAACAAGCAAGTTCCTAAATCAACTTAGCATCTCCTCCAACAATGGAGATGCTTGAATCAAAAGAGTATAAATATAAACATATGTCACACGGAGGTAGACGCCCCTATGAGGGATGTGTCACATCAAATACTCCGTCTGAGAAGATTTCGTCCACGAAATCAAGGGGGCGATACTCCAGATGACTCACACACGAATGTAATGTGCATCTCTTATTCATCTTCATCCTGCAGAACACGCTGAAACATCTTGAAGTCTTCTGCAGAATTTTTCGTATTCTGCAATTGTACTCGAGGTTTTTAAATCTCAATGTTGAAGAACGTTCAAAAATGAGAACAATATAATATGGTTATCGAAACTTGGTAACAAACTTTCCCAAAATGGGTCAAAAAATTGTGGGTCGGGATCGAGCCCAACCTTTTGAGACTTAGGGTTCTCAGTCGTGTTTCCTTGACATGGGTGAGGTTTGGTTACATGCCAAAGTGGGGTTGGTACGAAGTTCATTTGCATTGTTGGAGTGGTTGGTGAAATTTGGAGAGGCTCATCTCTTTCATTTGCATCAGTAATATGGTGGACTTGGACTTGGTAATTAGAGGCCCATCTGAATCTATAATTGGACCTACTGGATCATATTCTTTTGGGTCAAATACTTCATGGGATGAGTTAAAATGGGAATCAATGCTCCTGAAATTGCTAACGAAAGAACTCCCAATACTCTGTTGTTCAAGAGCTCTAAAGTCTTTATCGATCCCTTCCTTCTTATCTCTTTCGTGTGGTAGAAATATTTGTTGATCGAAGGGCACGCCAATGATAGGCTTATCTAAAACATAGGTGTCGAACATATCTTTACCTCTTCCTAAGGTGGAGATAATAACAATGTCAGAATATTCTGAAATTTTGGGAACTTGTTATGGTTGCAATATACATCAACTTTGGCATTGAATGCTCCTCCGATCCAACCTGTAGTGGTCGACCGTAGATGTGGTGCCCCATGAACGACATCTCTCTCATATGTCCTCATTTTTTCTGGATTTCCCTTATCTGGGATCGGCTTGGGCTCGGGCCGAGTATTGAACCGGGTTTTGCACGTATTGGCCATGTGATTCAAATTTTAGAGCAGATGGGAGCTGGTTGTTGGGCCGGGTGATAGGCTGGGTCTGGTCTTGTGCTAAATACATCACATGTTCGGTTGTATCCGGTGTACCCGGTTGTACAGAATCAGTTCCTCTTCTTTCTTCTTCACTCGTGATCTCTCCCTCGCGCTGGTTTTTCGAGTTTGATTGATCCCGCTTATAACTGTGACCGGTACCATCGTTCCTTGCTCTCCAATCGTCTCTCTTCCTGCCGTTTTCTGTTGGAAAATACAATATGATTTGTTTTTCCTTTAAGTTTGAATGGTGAAACTAAGTGGTTTTAGTCTCACATTGGATATGAGGGAATCGCAACTCTCCTATATAAGTAAATCAAACACTTACCTTGTTGTAATGAGTGTGAGAGTTGGTGGGTCACACGTGCATGTGCGACATGTGCGGCCCATGTGTGCAAGCTAGCTTGGGTGCATGGGCTACCCATGGGCTTGCTCGACCTAGGAAACCCGCTTATTATTATAAGTCTATGATTGGGCCTTGGGGCCATGGGCTTATGGAGATTCCTTTAAACACTTAGTCATTTTTTGGGTTTGGGGTGTCTCCAACAAACGCACCTTAAGGTGGGCTTGCTCGACCTAGGAAACCCGTTTATTATTATAAGTCTATGATTGGGCCTTGGGGCCATGGGCTCATGAAGATTCTTTTAAACACTTAATCATTTTTTAGGTTGGGGATTCCTTTAAACATTTAGTCGTTTTTTGGGTTTGGGGTGTCTCCAACAGACGCACCTTAAGGTGTGACTCTTGGTGAAGAGGCACTAACTTGAGGTGTGACTCTTGGTGAAGAGCCACCTATGCTCTATATAACCCAATTTCGTTTCATTTATTATCATCAATTTTTTAGAGTTTTCTTGAGTCTTTTTACAAAGA
Organism: Kingdonia uniflora; assembly: GCA_014058105.1. Taxonomy (NCBI): domain Eukaryota; kingdom Viridiplantae; phylum Streptophyta; class Magnoliopsida; order Ranunculales; family Circaeasteraceae; genus Kingdonia; species Kingdonia uniflora. The sequence goes on from JACGCM010002866.1 coordinate 221,176, forward strand.
GAAAACAAACGCAATCAAAGTTTGTTTGGCAGAAAGATAGAAGTGTTTTCTTCTTTTTGCGACTGATCGTTGTATCCTGGGAGACAGGGGCCTATATTCCTGCAAAGCACTGTGGCAGAGGCGAATCTGTCTTAAGGAGATAGTGTGTATACACTAGACTCGATCATCTCCTTAGGAGGTGTTGGTTTTTCATGCAGATAAGAGTACATTTTCTCCCTCTGTTCAAAACCTGTGGAGAAATCTTCAGTCTCTCCTCCCCCACGGTCTATACCGACTAAGGTTTCGTTCATGGCCACTATCGACAAATTTGACGTCGTTCGACGATCTCACATCGCTATCGATAAAAAGACGTACAAATGAGGCTTCCGTTTCACCGGTCTTTACGGTGGTGCTCCAATCTTCGGGATAATCGTCGTAAATAGGTAGTAAAATCGCCGTTGAATGCCTCGATAAGCTTATAAAACCTATCTTCTACATTTGCTACATCTTGAGCGAGTATAGGTTTCTTCGTTGCGGTTCTTCCACGAGGTATCTTGCTCTTGAAACTGACTACACCGAATTCTAACGCAACTCTAGTACCAATTGACGTGATTACTACGACCGCGGAAACGAGATTAGTATGAATATCACATTTTAGTTAAGTTTTAGAGAAACTAGGGTTTCAAACTAAAGAACTTCAACTCTTATTCACCAAATTAACAGATAAACAAATAACCCAGGCCTCCCATTTAATAGAAGAACACAAATTGGGTTAAAATTTGAAACCCTAATTGCAATTAAAATAAAATTCTACTTAAATTGTAAAAACTTCATCTTTAGCCTTGTGTTAAACAAAGAAGTCCCTAAATCAACTTAACATCTCCAGCAATGGAGAGGCTTGAATCAAAATAACATAAATATAAACATAGATCATACGGAGGTAAACGACCTTGTGAGAGATGTGCCACATCAGTGTGTGTATGTTGTTAGGAGTTAGGTTCAACCCAAGGTGGGAACCCAACTAGGTTGGGGGTGTCCTACTGGGCTCCTAACAAGCCCATAAACTTTAGGGTTTATGGGGAGAGTTATATATATATATATATTATAGGGTACTTGTATCAAGACAAATACTCTTTTGATGAGTCTCTCGAGGCGGGGAAAAACAGATCAAGGGTTTAAAATTATTTTAAGTTTACTGAGAGTAGTTATGACAAACACACTCAACACATTTTTAAAGAAAGAAACTACTACAACTTCTCTCATTGAACTGCCTTAAAACCGTGCAAAGTAAAATGATAGAAAGCCATGTGTCCATGTGCATGTTTTTACTTTAGGTTTTTAATGACACGCCAACCCACTAACAACTACTACTCAAACTACTTATCTAAAGTTCAAATTTCCCATTTTCTCTCTCTTACTTCAAATAAAAAAATGGTCTTTTTCCATATACCCAATAGGTACATATCACTCTCTATCTTTCTCTCTACCATCACTTTAAAGGTTAACATAGGTTTTGTTGATATTTCTCTGCATTTCCTCATATGCAGATGCATAAATCCTTGATATATGTTATTTTCCACAACTCCTCCATCAAGTTCTTCACATTTTTGGGTGCCAGATCAACTCCTCAAGCAAATTCTGCATAGGTACTCGTTCAAGTAGTTGTATGGTTTTTTATTTCTTTATACTTCATTCAAATAGTTGTATGGTTATTACTTCTTGAACACTTCTGCAAATACAGTAATTGTATGGCAAGAGTCCGACGTAATTACTCCTTGAACACTTCTGCAAATACTACAATGAAAACTACTGTAGTTAGCCTTCTTCCTCAACCCCATTGTTGCATTGTGTGCTGCTTTCAGGGCCGGTACTAGGGTTTTGGTGGCCCAAAGCCAACCCTAATAGTGAGGCCCCAAATAGTGAGATATGTCAGCCCTAATAGTGAGGCCCAAACATGAAATATATTGTGGTGCCCTTTCGAAGTTGGGGGCCCAAAGCAACCGCTTTGGTGGCCTTACCCCACCGCCGGCCCTGGCTGCTTTGAAAGAGAATGTACTTAAAGCAACTTCAGATACAAAGTAAAGAGGAAGAGAGATACCAGAGACGTTATGGTGGGGAGTCTAGAGTTTCTTTCTCTCTTTCAGATACAACTCGCCAAATTATTCGACAGTTTATTACAAATAAAACGAAATGATTCGGCGCCATACTTAACAAATAAACAACATGTAAAATCACAGCTTCAGATTTGATTTTACCCCCAAAGCTCTCTTACCAAAAGTTTGAAACCTAAAAGTCTTTCTCAGTAATAAAATTTGAGGCCCTTCATGGTTTAGGTCATTTTTTTTTGGGTAGGAATATCACTTAGAGTAATAGAATTACAAACAAAGAGTCTTTCTCATACTCATTTGATGATATATTTTCATTTGGGGTTAATCTCCAATTTTCAGATGATATAATGATTTTGGTTTATAGTTTTTGGCAGAATTGTTGTACTTTGTGACATAGTGATTGAAATTATATGGTATTCATCATTTGAATTTCTTCTTCTAGTGTAGTAGGTATTCAATGATGAGAGATCCTTGCTATAACAAAGGGCTTGCCTTCACTGAGAAGGAGTGAGATGCTCACTACTTGCGTGGCCTTCTTCCTCCAGCAATTGCATCTCAAGAGCTTCAGGTTACTACAGTAAATATCATTTTGATTTCCTCCATTATAGAGTAAAAACCCCACACATACATACATACATACACATATAGGGGACGTTTGAACACGGCTATGGTTTATAATAGCATATTATATGTTATGAAAATTTTCAGTTCTGAAATTTTTGTACATTGATCAATGTGTTATGGGTACCCATTTATCAGTTCTGAAATTTTTCTTTGAATCCTACTAAAGTAAATCAGGCCTTGCTAAGTACATTTTCATCTCAGTTTGTCCTTAGATCTAATCTTACTGCATCAAAACCTAAGGAATATGTAACTCCCTCTATCTGTACAAAGCCTAAGGAATATGTAACTGGGGTATACGTAACTCCCTCTATCTTACTTGGGAATATGTAACTCCCTCTATCTGTTCAAAGCCTTAGGAATATGTAACTCCTTCTATCATCAACATTATCACACCTAATCTTATTGAATTTCTTTTGTCATTCGTTCGATACATATGTTAGCAATATTACTCTCTTACAGAGTTTCATCTCTCTACATTTTTTTCGTTCTTTCTTAAGTTTCATCTATCTACAAAGTGGTCGATTGTTCGTAACTCGAATGAGGAAACTGTTGGTATTCCATGTTATAAACTTCAATGGCTCCTTCTTCTCCTCTGTTATCAATGTTTCGTTTTTTTCTTTGCTCCGTTGTTGTTGTTGCTGTTGTTCTTCGTTTGAAGATTTCTTAGTTGGAGAAGAAAAGAGGTTGGTGTCGTCTTTTACTCATTACTCGCAACAATGCGAACTTGGTAGTACTTCGATCGTAAATCCAGTTTAGTGAAGTACACCGCCTTCGATAAACGATCAAACAAATCTGCCGTTACCATTCTTAAACAAACTAAATATGTTGATTTAAGGTGATGCTAGCATGTTTGAAACTACTGCAATTATAACTTGAACTCCAAAGCATTTCTTCAAGACAAACCAATCACGGCATGAACTCCAAAGATAATTCACTTACAATGGTGATTATCAAACAAATTGAAATTCTGATGGGTAGTTACGTCGCACGTCGCACGGGAAAACAATTAGTTTGTACTTTACAATCATACTCTGTTTGGTTAGACATATTTGTGGTTTTGGAATTTGTTAGTTAATATCATTGCTTTATTTTCCCCATTTTGCAAGAGACATACTGTTATATACTGTTCTCATACAATATTGTTAAGACAATTGTTGTTCTCTTATACAATTTACCGTTCTTTTATATAATTAGTTTATGAGAACAGTATAAGAAATTGTTATATAGCCGTGGTTTCATACAATATACTGTACTCTTAATATATTTGAGGGGTTTCCAATCTAATATATTTGTTATGGGTAGTACTAAACAATTATAAACTGATTAAAAAATGAGTGAAATTCTTATGGGTAGTACAAACCGATCACGGCATGAACATTTATATCATCAGAAAACATTTTTTAAATACTTATGGGTAGTTAGTGCCCTATTTGGATATGCATAAATCATACCCTGTTTGATTAGACATTAATTAGTTTCATATGGAAATCATAAGGACCTATTTTGTAGTTAGTACCCTGTTTGGCAATGCCTTTAATTACTATTGATGTGAATGTTGATTTTGATGATTCTATATTCTTACAGTTGTACTTTGCTCCTTGCGTTTCACAAAGTTCGCATAAAAGATGGGAAATGAAACTACTCAGTCGGCAAATAAGAATGATAAGAAAAGGAAGAAAACTTTGTCAATGACACAAGTATGCAAACCCAATTTGAGAAATTAAACTAACTTCATATAATTGATCTAATCTATATCTCAAGAATGGGATTGATATATTTTTTTTCCTCATTGTTCAGGTTAGAGAACAAAATGCAAACAAGGTTGTTGACTCCACTAATATCAATGAGAACCAAATACAACAGCCAATACTACGAAATGCTAATTGGTTCAACATGGAAGCTCTAGCAAAGGAACAAGAAAACATACGTAAAGGCAAAATGCATAGGTCAAAGGTATGTCATTTAAATTTTTTATTAGAAAAGCAACATGTTATGTATTAGTACATTTAAAGTATAATATCATATGACATATTTAGATTAGCATTAAGTATGTGACATAATATTAATTTCCTCAAAAAGACTATTTACATATATCAACTACTAAATACATAAAAACATTTGATAGAAAACGCGGAATTCTTTGGCGGATAATACCCAAACAGAATTTGAAATAACTACAACGATACCTTATGTTGGAATTTTTGTACAAAAGGAGAATAATCTTCAAATAGAAGAAATTACTTTAACACAACAACAACCATCAATTGCTGCTAACAATGCACCATCGAAACGTTCATTAGCACAACGAGCGAGACGTGAGAAAGAAAAACAAATTATGATGATGGATGCTACTATTAACAATACGTATAATAACACAAATGTGGGAATCAATGAGGAAAACTCTTTTACAGTGGCAACTTCGAAACGTGCATTAGCACAACGTGTGAGACGAGAAAGAGAAAAAAGAAATAAAACGTGCGAGACGAGAAAGATAAACAATATTCATCGCGATGTATATTTCAATGGGGAAACATCAAAACAACAATATTCACGATGTCAGGAAGCTAGAAATGAGGCAATTGCGCCACATGCGTCTCCGATGAATGATGTCAACAATCATTGGAATACGTAAGTTGATCTAAACTTAGTCCAAAAACAATTTAAAGTGATTTACTGTCAGATTTTAATTTAACAATATTAGATAACAATTCCATAACAGCTTGGAGAATGCTGGAAAAAATTCTGATAATTGCGGGGTTTCTCCATCTAAAATACTTGGTATTGATGAAAAACAAATACTGCTACTACGTTAAGAAACCCTATTGTCGAAATAGGAGAATCTTCAAGGGGACCCATTGACTTGTAAGCTTCTTACTAAAATTAAGTAAAATGATTCAACCATCGCATAGTATAACTTTTAAATTAAATGATTGCAGAGTAAATGATCCTCTGTAAGAACCATTTTTGGATGAACACTTCTTTAATGATGATAACATGGATTCGGACTACGAGTTCAATGTTGATCCTTTAATCCATGAATCTCGACATTATTTGGGAAATATGGATATCGAATGTCCTTCGTGCCACGTATTGTATTGGCTTGACAAAAAATTGACAAACTCATCGCGTTATCGGCCTTTGTTTGGGACATGTTGCAAGCAAGGAAAGATAAGATTACCTATTCTTCAACCACTTCCTCCAGCTATACAAGTATTGTATGATGATGTTTCATCACATGCAAAATCATTTTGAAGTCATATTCGTGAGTACAATGCAGCTAACGCTTTTACCAGCCTTGGAGTAAAGTTAGACGATCGAATTCTAAATGGCAGAGGTCCCAAGCCATTTTCAATCTATGGGGAGCTAAAACATTGAGTCAGGGCTTTACTACCTAATTTGGGAAAACAAGCAGCTTATGCACAACTCTACATTTATGATTCTGCACCAGCTCTTAATGCACGTGTATCCCGCAACCCATAACTAAATACCGATGTCTTGAAAATTATCCAAGATAATTTGATGGAGTACAATCCATTTGTTCGAATATATCATCAAACATACGAGGTATTGAATAATGCGTACTCAGCAGACTGCCAAAATGTTAATGTCCACGCGCATCTTCATTATAGTTCAATAACAGATCGACGTCGCTACAACCTTTCATCAATATATGAGGTGCCGTTATACTTCCAGGCGATGGAGAAGAGCCCCCCCCAGTACTAGAGATATCATCGTATATTTGAGGGGAGGGCATGAACTTATGCGAATAAGTGAATGTCACCCTGTATATTTACCAATGCACTACGTCCTTTTATTCCCACATGGAGAAATGGCTTGGGAACCAAAAATCAACAAATGGGACGTTAATTATAATTGACCTGCTACTAAACGACTAACCCAGATGGATTACTATTCGTATCGGCTCTTCCAACGCCCTATAGAGTACTCTGCTATTTTAAGGAGTGGAAAATTGTTTCAAGAATTTCTGGTAGATTCTTGGGCTGCGACAGAGCAAAATCGTAAAATTCGCAACAAGATTAATTCTACCATCATCCTTCATCGGTGGCCCGAGACACATGTCAGAGATATTTTAGGATTCAATGGCAATTACCCGTTACAACAATCACCCAGATATTTTCTTGACCATGACGGCGAATCCTAATTGGCCAAAAATAAAGAGCGCTTTATTACCACACCAAACCGCAACTGGCAGACCTGATTTAGTTGCACGTGTATTCGAATTAAAATGACGTGCCCTAATGAAGGAAATAAAAAAGGCAAAGTATTCGGTCAAGTGGTAGCATATGTTTATACAATTGAGTTTCAAAAAAGAGGATTACCCCACATGCATGCCCTTTTCTTTCTCCAACAATCACACAAAATTCGTAACCGCGAACAGTTTGACAAAATCATATCTGCTGAATTTCTTGATGAAAGCATTGATCTAGCACTATACCAGACTATCAAGAGATGTATGATACATGGACCTTGCGGAACTCAAAATCTGCAGATGGCCTGTATGGAAAATGGAAAATGCACAAAAAGATATCCAAGGATCTATACAAAAACTACAACAATGGACACTAATGGGTATCCTGTGTATCGTCATCGTGAAGCAAACACAATTCATTTTTTGGCAATCATTTTTTGGCGATCATTTTTTGGCGAATGGACAACAGGTCGATAACAGAGACGTGGTTCCTCATAATCCATACTTAACAAGGATGTTCGACTGCCTTATCAATGTCGAACTATTTGCAGGAGTTCAATGCGTCAAATATATACACAAGTATATATACAAGGGTCATGATCGCACTACGCTGGTATTTTATTTAGATGACGAGATTCAGCAATACCTCGATGCAAGGTACATTGGTCTACCTGAGGCTGCATGGCATTTATTCAGGCATTCGTTACATGAAGAAAATCCTTCAGTAACCAGATTGGCGCTTCACTTACCTGAAATGTATAATATGGTATACGACGAGAGGGAACCAATTGAAAATGTAATTTCCAGAGTACAAGATCAAAGATCAACACTCACTGGGTTTTTCGAATATTGTGCGACACATAACACTGCAACAACCTACACTTATCAAGAATTCCCAGAGTTCCATATTTGACACGAGAAACCATGTATATGGCTTCCAAGAGTAGGGCCAAAATCAATTGGCATAATTTATTTTGCACCTCCAAATTCTGGGGAAAGATATTACCTACACTTACTTTTAACTGTTGTAAAAAGCCCACACTCTTTTGAACATTTACGGAATGTGAACGGAGTTTTGCACAACACGTTTAAAGCAGCATGTGTTGCACTTGGATTACTTGAAGATGATAAAGAATGGATACAGTGTCTTGAAGAGGCAGCTATTATACAAATTGGGTACCAATTGCAGAGACTTTTTGTTGTTATTCTTATCCATTATTTTCCAATAGATCCAATGGGATTGTGGACAAATTTTTCGATGAATATATGTGATGAGTTGAAATTCAAACTTAAGGACAAATTTGGAATTCCAAATCCGACAGAACATCAAATTACTGACTACGACCTATTTTTATTATAACAAATCTTGCAAGAAGAAGGTAAGAGTCTCATAGATTTTGACCGTGAATTGAAAATTACTGAAACCTGGAACCTTGAGGATATTGGAAACCAGCTAATATGGGATCAAGAACATTTGACATCTGATGCGCAACACGCAGAATCTTTAAACAATGTTGAACAACTCAATGATGAACATCGATACACTTATAATGCGGTTATTGATTCTATTAAAAATGAAGTTAAGACTGTCTTTTTCTTGAACGGAGTTGCTGGTACAGGAAAAACGTTTGTATACAACTCTTTAGCAGCTACATGTCATAATGAGAAGAAAATTGTAATATTAGTAGCATCATCAGGTATTGCATCGTTACTACTAAATGGAGGTCGAACATCTCATTCAACTTTTAAGATACCCATAAAAATCTTAGATAACTCAATGTGTGGGTTTTCGAAGCAATCAATACATGCAGAGTTATTCAAAAAAGCAAAGCTTATCATTTGGGATGAAGTTCCCATGCAACACAAATATTGCGTGGAAGCAGTGGATCAATCTCTTCAAGACGTTCTAGGAAATGGAAGGCCATTTGGAGGAATAACTGTTGTTTTAGGAGGTGACTTTCGTCAAATTCTTCCAGTAGTTCCAAAAGGTGTCCGTGAGAATATCGTTTCTGCTTCTTTGAGAAGATCGTATATTTGGGGACAAGTACAAGTATAATCCTTATCGCAGTTAATGTGTACATCGGAGGTAACCTAAATTTATCCTATCTAATAATATTTTTGTTTTGGAAAAAAATCACTAATACATTTGCGTTTAAAATATATGTAGATCGGATCTAATCCAAAAGAAACAGTTGAATTACCAAGTGCATTTAATAAATGTTCAAATCTAGATGAGCTAATATGTTCAGTTTACCCACCATTTGGAAGAAGTTACGACAACCTCAACTATATACTTGGCCGAGCGCACGATTCTATCTGCCCGTAATGAAGATGTTAACATCATTAACATTCAAGCTATGGCAACAATTCAAGGATAGGAGATTGTTTATCTTGCCACTGACAAGTTATCAGAAACAGACCCTGGTGATCGTACTATCACAAATCGATATCCCCAAGAATATATGAACTCACTCGATCCTTCAGGTCTACCTCCATTTAGACTAAGATTGAAAGTTGGGTGCCCAGTAATTTTATTGCGTTATCTTGCCCCAAAAGAAGGTTTATGCAATGAGACCAGATTAATGGTGGTGAGATGTTCTCCTAGATTAATCGAAGCAAAGATTTTAACAGGATGTAAAGCCGAAAACTTGGTATTCATACCAAGAATATCTCTAACTCCGACGTGTGATGATTTACCATTTTCTATGACAAGGAGACAACTCCCACTTCGACTAGCATTAGCAATGACCATAAACAAATCCCAAGGCCAGTCAGTAAAATTTGTTGGGATCGATTTAATAACTTCTGGCTTCAGTCATGGCCAATTATATGTGACATTGTCAAGATGTACATCCCCGAAGAGAATTAGTGTACTTCTGCCACCATATGCTGCAAATACAATAATAAACGTAGTTTATCCATACGTTTTGTTGTAGGTAAATAACTTAACAATGATATGACACACTACTGTGATGTTTATCTTTCTTAAGTTCAAAATTCAATATGTTTTTTAGAATGAGACTTATTTATATGATTGACTAATCATTCTCCAAATTTAGGAGAATCTTTTCCGTAAACATGGGAGATGAAAATTAACGAAAAGTGTGGAACAATTGTGGGAAGAATACAATAAACATGTAAGTATGGTACTTACATAATCAAACATTTTATCACAATGTGATTTCAATGATTACTAATATACTTCCTATTTTGTAGAAAATTCTAAAGCCACAAATTCAACAAACACCGGTGATTTATTACCATGACAATGGATTATCAAAGAGAAACTTAAACGCCCGATGTCCACAGCTTCGGGGTTCTATGACTATTAGTTGTTGCACTTTTGTGGGAGTTATACGAAACATGATCTAAAAGATAAAAAATGAAGAACGAGAACTACGTCGGGCAAAAAATAACAAGCTATCAAAAGTAATTCTTTATATTGTACACCAATTACAATCTGAGGAGAAGCAAGAACTTCTTCGAATAAGAAAGAAAAGACAAGACGACTTTTGGAAATGAGAGAACTTTAATACATTTCTATGACAACATGTGTAACTCAAAACTTATGTATATTTTATATATATTTCAGAAGTTCATATATAGAATTAGGAATTGATGTATAACCCAATTTTAATGATTATCGTATTGAACATCATTCCATATTAATTTATTGTGATGCGATGTAATAAAAGGTAGAGAAACATTCTACGCTTCAAAACTATGCAGAAAGGAATGAATCAATGACAAAGAAAAGATGGAGACAAGCACACATTGATGAGGTATGTCTAATTTGTTGTATATTGATTTAACTCTTAATTATCAGCAAGTTCTCTTGAGTAGGCACGAAATTAAACTTTCATATTTGTAACTTTGTACATTTCTATTATTAAAATTTCAGTTTTATATGAAGGAAGTGGAAATAAAATCAGATGTCGTCGACGATGTCAACTACGTCGTACACCGTTGCCTATATGATGATCATGTTGTGACTATGCTGGAAATCATTTGAGTACTATATGGAGATATATTTCAATTATTTAGTATCGTAAAATTTGTATACTCTTTTATAATACTAGCACAAATCATATCAAACTTATTTTATTTATATATTTTTTTTCTGCTTATTCTTAACTCTTTTCAAATACAACCTCCTTCTAAATAATTCCAATTACTTAGTGTATAACATAAAATAGTAGCAATTAAAATTTGCCAATATCAACGTTCTAAAATAGATAGCGCCGAAGGCGCGTCGACGTAATTGCCCGTGCATCGTCACGGGTAGTACTAGTATATATATATATATATATATATATATATATATATATATATCTTGAATAACGCCAATCTCATTTGCCTTTTGTAATTCATAAGGATGAAATGACTTCTGTGAAATGTATTTCGTTCTGTCGCCATTGATAAAATCGTCATTGACTTGAATGGTGCAAGCCGAGTTGTCTTCATACATAGTCGATGCTTTATATATATATATATATATTATTGGATAATATTGGATACTCTCTCAGTTAATTAAAGACAAGTTGGTATTGAGAGAAGAGCATGGATATCTTTATTGGTGAATAATATCTCTGTATCCTTAGAGGTTATGTATTATAAAGGATAACTATATTTAGGTTATCTATACTAACTCAAACTCTCCCCATAAACCCTAATAGTCTATGGGTCTGTTAGAAGTCCAGTAGGATATCCCAACCCAGTTGGGTTCCCACCATTGGGCTGGACCCAACTCCTAACACTCCCCCTTGGGGTGATCCATACTAGGACTACTTGTCTCATAAAAACTTCTACCTTGTAAAACCCCCTTGGGTAAAAAGTTGTTCAAGGAAATAATACAATCATATGCCCCGTATGGGTTGTGGATGCGTATACGTTGTTTCATCAAAACTTTTAGTCAGTAAAACCTTATATGATAAAAACTGCACTATTAGAAAAAAGAGTACAACACGCATGTGTCCACATCCGGTTATGACTACTCCCTCTGACATCGATCTCCCCCGAGATCTATCTCTCAGAGATATATCTCCTTGAGATATTGATAAATAAAATTTCTGCATGCCGATTCCGTATACCAGCTGTTTGAACGTAAGTGGTGTAAAAGTCTTCGTGAATAGGTTTGCAAAGTTGTCTTCTGAAATATCTTGAATAACGCCAATCTCATTCGCCTTTTGTAATTCATAAGGATGAAATGGCTTCTGTGAAATGTATTTCATTCTGTCGCCATTGATAAAATCGTCATTGACTTGAATGATGCAAGTCGAGTTATCTTCATACATAGTCGATGCTTTATCTTGGATAGAACATATCACAATCTTCAGTTGATATGATGTATCTTGGAGCGCAACCATCATTCTCTGCTAGCTTCATGAAGTACAATAATCTCTTCGTGGTTCGAAGATGTAACTACCACTGTTTGCTTCATCGATCTCCAAGAATCTTTATGTATCTACGTACATAAACACATAATCCATTTGACAATGGCCTCTATGTGGGCCTGACAAGTATTCTGTATTGGCATACCCTATAATTTACCGTTTACTATTTTGAGTAGAACAGACCACCCCAGTCTTTCATACTGACCAGATACTTTAGAATGTGTTTGATCTCATTCCAGTGCCTTTGGGTAGGAACATAACTATGGAAAGCCAAACAGTTAACTACGAATGAGTCATCGGGTCTAGTTTACCCAACTAACTATAGTAAAGCACCTCCTAGCTATGGCGTCATGACCTTAGGAGTTTCTCTCCCCATTATGATGGAAGAAGATGTCGTTGTCCACATCCAAGTGCTGGACGTGCAATAAATGACTTAGCACCGTGTGCTACATCTATATCGAAGTGTTAGATAACTCTTCCGATATATATTGCTTGGTGTAAGAGTATGACACTACCAAGATGTTTGATCTGCAAATCGAGACACCCTTGATTTCCCAAGGTCTTTTATTTTAAATTCCTTCCCAAGGTATTCGGCGGCTCTCGCAATCTCCCCCGGAGTTCTAATGATATCCAAATTATTTAGTACACTATTATGGTGATACTAAAGCTAACTTATGTGTTATAAATAAGAAAGCATGGAAAAATAAGGATATTTACAAACTCCGTGACCTTCAAATACTCAGTCAACTTACTATGTCTCATGGGCCCTGGTTGCTTCAAGTCAATAACAACTTTTTCAGTTTTATTACGTACACACCTCGTGTGTTGGGCTTAATTGCTTTCAGAAACTTATACCTCTCTAGGTGGCTTCATGTAGATATCCATATCTAGTTTCCCATATAGATACGTGGTATATACATCTGATGCATGTCTAGCTTGTCCTCGACAACTTGACAGACTAATCAGTACTGAAACTTTATAGTGTCTATAGCCGGATAATAGGTTTGCAATCGATGCTAGATCTCTTAAATAATTCTTGGGCAGTCTTGCCTTGACCAAATTATCTCTCCGAGTTAATCATGTTTCTGTACCATTCCCATTTATAACCGATAGGTTCAATGGTATAACCGATAGTCATTACGTCATTACGTCATAAGCATTATCATGTATCTCCCTAAACTTAGTCAAATTCGACTGGATTTACTAGTGTATAAAGTGGAGTATATACCCCGTATCGTACCGTTAGAGAGTAATAGCGTGATGCACTCAATGCGTTCTATGAGGTTGGCCATGCCAATAATATTCATGACATCCCCGATACACTAGGTTAGAGACAAGAAATATGTTCATACCTCAAAAAGATCGGGTGCGTGGTACTAATGTCTCTTAGACGTATGTCGTCACTCATCCGATTATCGGTAATGCTCAATGAGCAAATAGATCCATAGACGGGTTTTATATAGTAGATCAACTATCATACATGGAATTTAACTACTTCTCAAGCAATAAATTCACAAAAAAAAATAATTAACAATCTCACATAGATGGGATGTCACGAGTAAACTAACAAGTGAAGAGTTCCCAACTTAATTAATGATAGTAATAATAAAGCAAAAGTACTACTATGCAATAAGTAAAGTTACAACTTGGCAATGCTCACTAGGTGACACCATTTATCTATTGAGAATTTACTACTATTCAATCTTAGAACTTGATCCAATACTGCATTGGTATCATAGAAGAAATCTATGGCCACGGGCTTTACCGTGGCGAGTTTTGTGTCGGCTGTGATCACGTGATAAGTTCAAGGCTGATCTCTTTAGATCGTCTGGGGTGCCTTGCCATCCCGTGCCCGACTATCTCGTATCCATTTTAAAATTTATCATATTCCATTTTGGTAAATTGGTAAAGTTCTTGTTCCTCTTGTCTCAGGTTACTGATGACTAGAATTTAATTCAGCCGTTGTTACCACCTCTCGTCTATCCACGGTTGCGACCCTATCCGCAACTTCACCTGTCACTAGACCCAACATTGTGTGACCCTAGCGCATGCTTGCTCTTAGTAGGCATAAGCTTAGGGTTCCTAACCAGTAGCTCATTGTTAATCAAAGACAAATTGATATTGAGAGAAGAGAAGGGATATCTTTATTGATGAATAATATATCTCTGTATCTTCAAAGGTTTTGCGTTACAAAGGATAACCCTATTTAGGTTATCTATACTAACTCAAACTCTTTCCATAAATCATAATGGTCTATGGGCTTGTTAGGAGTCCAGTAGGACACCCCAACCCAGCTGGGTTCCCACCATTGGGCTGGACCCAACTCCTAACATATGTAACCTTTTGGTTCATCAATGAAATCAAGTTTTCTTTCTCTCATATGTTTAGTGTTCATCTACTGTATATGATTGCTTAAGTAGACTAGCTTGATATCCAATGTATGCATGTTTTTGTGTGTGTTTGTTTTGTATTTTTTGCAAACCAGGGTAATCGAGGTTCATAATTTATCAACATTTGTCGGACTAATCCCTGGGGCATGTGAGAACCTAGCAACCCATATGTCACGTAAGTTGGGATTTATCCTGGCGAATTACCCCCATTGGTGGTGAATCCTCTGCACTGGCGGAAAGTGAACACCAAAGGTGGAAAACGCGGGATAAAATGCAAGTAAAGTGGCCTCAAAAGCAAGTAACAAGATCCTGCAAAGAGGGCCACCAAGCAGCTATCAGTTACGCGGAGCGGCAACAGTGATTAAGCGATGCCCATGCTTGCCAATTGCCAAAGTTGCATCACAATTGTCTCGTACTCATCAAAAGACCGTAGGGAGCGTTTTCACATTCAAAACTCTCCACCCTCCTTTCTTCTCACATATTGAGTTCGATCTTCTTCATCAATCTTTGATATAAAACTGTAAGAGCATCTCCAACAACATGGTATACTGTTACACTTTTCACATACTTTTGCAAAAACTTCTTTCAACAGGAGTATGGTGTTCAACATACTCCTCCCATTACCCCTCCAAAGTATGCGAATGTGAAACTTGGAGAGTGGTATGTGCATACTAATTTTGTGGGTCCCCACAACTATTTCTTCTCTTCTTTTCTTTTCTCTCTATAATAAAAGAATATTGTGGGTCCCAATTTTTACTAAAAATTTGCTCTCCCTCCTAAAATAATCTTGTAGGACCCAATTTTAATATAAAAAAAAATGAATTTAGAGAGAAATCTATTGGAGCAAAGTGGGATGTTACTGTATCCAAAATCGAAATAGCCCTTACTCACCTTATTTTTTGAAATTTCAATTCTAGTGTTTTTTTTTGTTCTCTCATCTATGTTATGTGAATTTTAGGGTTTCCATCTGATTTGTGTGTAGATTGTATTGATTATGGATTTAGGTGGGAAGACGATAGGAGAGAAGAATCAAGACCGGATCAGCGAACTTCCTGACGACATATTGCATAGAATCGTCTCTCGTCTAATACCAATAGAAGCAGTTGCAACCTCGATTCTCTCCAAGCGATGGAGATACATTTGGCGATACACATGGTGATTGCTGGATATAATAAACTCAATTTTACCCAAGATGTAATTTTATGAAATCATGAAATGCCTAAGCTGAGTAAAATTGTGATCATTGTATTTCTTGGTTTGTTCCCGTAATTCAAAACGATCAGTGTTTATTTTTTGTGTTACTTTGGGTTGCTTAAGCTCTTTAGATTAACTTACACTCTTTGGGGCTGTTTTCATAATCACATATATGGGATGGGACTATATCTTGGGGAGGGTCAAGCTCCAATAAATTTGGTGAAACTTCAGTGGAACATAGCTCAATGGTAGTTTGTTGGTTCATTGCTAATGTGCATTTTGAAGTATAACTGTATGCATTTTTATGAGTGGGTTGGTAGTTTTATTTTCTCAGATAAAATTTGGCTAAGATGTTACCACCAAATCAGTGATCATCTGTCAGTTTGATGCGCTCTCCCAGAAAACCCATTCCTGTTACTAATAGGAGTGCAGTTTTTGGACCTGATTTGTTTATTGTATTTCTGTATACATATTATGCGTCTAAATACATCTATTGTTTCGCATGTTCAATGACATCATCTTCAGACTCCTGGATGAGAGAGTTACATGAAGCGTCAAAGCTAACTGATGATATAACTGCAATGGCATGTGAAAGAGGTTCCTTACCCTCATCTGGATCAGATGCACAACGTCATTTCTCTACAACTCGGAGGAAAATCGTGATTCCAGGCACTAAACTTGATAATTTGCAGTCCCTATTGTCAAAGCAACCATTGTATCAACATGTGGACTCAACAGATTGTCAAAGTCCCTATTGGCCAACTATGCAGGATAACTTGGATCAACATGTGGACTCAACAGATTCTCGACTACAGGCTGCACCCTTTACAGACTATCCTATATATATATATATTTTGATATAAGCTATCCGCTACTGTAACTGCCCATATGCCTATACCAGTTTTATAATGTGTATATGCAAACCAATATCTTTGGTATAGAGAATATGTCTATCTCCCTGAACAGTGGGATAAAGCAAAAATTGTGTTTTTCTTAGGGCCATAATATATCCTAATCCTTGAGCTCTCGATATTTTAAAATTTTCAAGTTACCCAACGTTTCTTTTTTTAAATGGATTACGTAATGATAGTAATTTTGTTTGTTTGTTGTGTAAACAGAGAGTGCAAAAAAGACTAGTTATCATAACTAGGCAAACAAGGGATGGTTGCTTCTCTATGTATTTGCTGTTAGCAGTGATTGGGATAGTTATTCTGGCTGCTGTTGCGTGGGCGCATATCAGATACTTGTATCCACTATTGTTAATGGTTATCAAAATATCACTGCTTTTATTGTCTTAACTTCAACTTGGATTGGTGGCTATCTGTACATCCTTATTTGCTAATTTATGCAATAGTTACGGTGTTTGTTTGAAAAGAGGAATCAGTGTGATTTGGAAATATTTACGTCAAGGGAGAGTCTTACGCATCTTTCTGTCATTATTTCCTGTAATTCCATCGACATATCCAGACATGAATATACGAGTCCCACTTTCTTCACTTATTCTTTTCGCGAGTAAACTTCAATAGTGAGAGTACTGCTTTGCCTGCTTTGCATGGAACTTTATCAACATACTCGAATCTGACAGTACCTGGGGAAACCTGGAAAGAATTGGGTCATCTACAAATAGTCAGAACAAGAAAGTATGTGGATCAGATAAGAACATATGGAACTTTAGAAGTGTTGGTCAATAAAGAAGAAGAAAGAGACTAAACTTTAGGGGTAGTCATGAATTATCATAGATTTCCTGATTCTCGATAAGTTGTAATAGGCAGAGGCTGAAGTGGTTTGGATGTTACAATGGCAAGAGGGCCCTGCCAAATTTGGTTCTTAGTAAGAAGGTTTACACTAAAAGCATAGAGAAACTAGTTTTCCTTCAAAACCAAAGTTGTGATGAAGGCATATTTCGGCAGAAGAGTATATGTTATAGTTGATATGTCCTAAATAAAACCTAGAGAAGGATTTTCTATGTTGATGGACAGCACATTATAGGAATTCAACTGCCCTATAAAGGTCAATACTCTAAACTTAATGTAAATTCTTGATTCCCTCTTTTCAAAACTCAGTGCAAATCACTTTATTCTCTTTCCAAAGGCCTTTTAATTTCCCTTTTATTCCCTCTTTGCTATAATAATCTTACCATCTTTCCCTTTGATCTTACAAAGATGACAAGTAACAAAAGACCCTTTCTCCATGAGTTTCTTACGCTTATATTTTTTACTCATCTATCATCTTTCCAGAAAATATGTCCTGACTACGGTTCCATTAAAGTTCCATACCCTTTAAGCACTAACTCTGACTGTGGTGACCCAAACTACGCTCTCCGTTGCAATTCTAAAACTCGTAGTCTCTACTTTGACACCCTTAAAGGAAATTCTTATCTTGTACTCAACATAAACCCCTCCATGCAACGTCTGGTTATATAACCACCTCCATGGGTTCCTGGGGAATGTATTACACGAGATAAGATGGTAAGCGGAGGGCTCTGGTTGAACAATGAGCTTCCCTTCAATGTTACGTCGTCAAACACCATCTTCCTCTTTAAATGTTCATCTCGGGTCTTAGTCTCGCCTCTCAATTACACTGATACCAGTCTTTGCCATCAGTACTTAGATAGCTCCGGACTTGTTGATCCAAGCCGTGTGCTCCAGTGTGCTAATGTACTTAACCCATGTTGCACTTTTGTTGCAGGAGGCACTGCAGCTTACAAGATCCGTCTTCATGATTCAGGTAATACATTTCTACAACTTATAACTATGTTTACCTCATCAAGCGACATACCAAATGCATTTTTTATTTCTTAGGGTAAACATGTTTTCTGGGCTTCTCTGTTTTATGAATACTTACATTATATGACTGATGTTACACTTGAATCCTAGACATTTGCGACTGCAAATTCATAATGGTGGCAGGTCTTAAAGTTTTTGGGATTTTTATGTGATCATACATTCGGGTCCCATAACTTTATATCTTTTGATTATTGCTTAACCATACCATCTTCTGCTTTTGGAGTAGAATCGAGTCGCTCATATTAATTGCAACAGTTCCGTTTATTTACAATGATCAAATTTCGAGTTTTCCTGTGCATGACGAATTAATTGAGTGACTATGGTTTTCAGGTTGTGGTGCCTTTAGAAGCATCCTTCATTTGGATACAAACAAACCTGTCAAGGATTGGGAAGAAGGCTTGGAAATTCAGTGGTCTTCACCACCTATCTGCAGATCCCAACTTGATTGCTCGATAACCTCGACATGCTCTAGTTCAAGCACTACTAAACCTGACATCCGCTGTTGCTTATGCATTAGAGGCCTCCTCTAGGACCCTGTTGCTGGAACTTGCAGAAGAGTTCATCACCCCACACCCAGTCTTAGTACTATAAAGGTTATGATTATCGAATTACTGTCCTCCATTTTCATAGTTGTGATAGCTTTCATTGCCATAAGACATACTTGCAAATTCTTCAATCAGTCGAAACTTGCGAAAGCAAGAGAAGACATGTTGAAAGTGAGCAATGGCGGGAAGCCATCAAGGAGGTTTTGCCTGAAAGAGTTGAAGAAGGCAACATGTGGATTCTCCAAAGAGAGACTACTGGGCGTCGGTGGCTTTGGATAGGTTTACAAAGGTGAGGTTAAAGATGGTACTATAGTAGCCGTTAAGTCTGCTAAAGTTGGAAACATCAAGAGCACACAACAAGTGCTTAACGAAGTCGGAATACTTTCTCAAGTCAATCACAAACACCTTGTAAGACTTTTGCGTTGTTGTGTAGAAGCCAAAGAACCTTTGATGATTTACGAGTACATACTGAATGGGACACTCTACGAGCATATCCATCGTAAGGATAACCCCAAGGGCCTCGCCTTTCTGGATTGGAAACAAAGACTGAATATAGCGTTACGGACAGCAGAAGCTTTAGCTTATTTGCACTCTTCAGCTCACACTCCAATCTATCACAGGGATGTTAAGTGAACAAACATTCTTCTAGACAAGGATCTCAACACAAAAGTCTCCGATTTTGGGCTCTCCAGATTTGCTCTTCCAGGGTTGAGCCATGTATCAACTTGTGCTCAAGGCACAGTAGGGTACTTGGATCCAGAGTACTTCAGAAACTACCAGTTGACAGACAAGAGTGATATTTATAGTTATGGGGTTGTGTTGCTGGAACTCCTCACTTCGCAGAAAGCTATTGATTTCCAAAGAGATCAAGACGACGTAAACCTTGCAGTGTATGTGACAATATGGGCCGAGAGTAATATGCTTATGGAAGTTGTGGACCATTAGTTGCTAGGCGATGAACTTGACATGAGTGAGATGATGACGAGTATCAAGCTCTTCTGTGAACTCGCGCTCCACTGTTTGCAAGACAGGAAAGGGGAGAGGCCTAGCATGAAGGATGTAGTTGGAAAACTAGAATGTATAATAGAAATTTTCCAGAAGAGATAAACTGCGAAAAGTTAATCTGAGTCCTGGTTGAGTTTTTCAAGGGTCGATGCTCAATCTCCTTGGCCTTTTTTACCAACGATCTTTAGGCCTATATTTCCCAGTGCACTGACCTTATGGTCCTCTGTAAGAAAATGAGTCATGAGGCATGAAACTTTCACAACAAATTTCCTAAATATCTTTGTTTAGAGGCATATTCAAGCTTTTCTTTTCTAGTTACCATGTCTACTGGTGCGCATTATTTACAAAAACATTGGTTAAGCCATAATTTTGCGTAACAGTTTCACAGGCAATCGGTGGCTGCAAGATATTTGTTTTTAGCAGCTGCAAAAAATTATGTTTGAGAAATGCATCATCCAAATAGTCCTACTTCCATAGATGTTTGCGACTGTTATTGGTATGCTGGCAATTTGACCCGAACCCGTTAACCCGACACGAACTTGACCCGAATTTCACGAGTTTGGGTTTAGTATTTCCGGGTTTCGGGTTAATTCGGGTCGACCAACTAACCTGTTTAGATAATGGGTCGGGTTCAGGTTTTACTGTCCCAGTTTCGGGTTGACCAACTAACTCAAATGTAATTTAATGGTATAATCTATCCAACTTCTGGGTGAAAAGCACCACTTAGACAAATTTGGTAGCAATTCCTTCCTTCTCCTCTATTTGATTATACTTTTTTTCAATAGATGTTTTTTACCAATGAGTACTTGATTATTCGAACTAAGAATTCTCTGTTTTCCTTTTTGTGTTTCTTCAAAAGTATTTAATTGTTGAATTTATCTCTCTCTCTCTCTATTTCGGAGCGAAGAACCTTTCAAAACTAATGACTCCAATACTCTTTAGCATTCTCATAGGTTAAACATTTGTTCTACCATTCTCTCATTTTATTCCTCTCTCAGGAATGCTATCTCTTCAAATCTCTTTTTCTAATTTGTCTGTTTTATGTAGATTGTTATCGTCATCAAGGCTATCTAAGGTGAGTTTTTGATCTCATCTCACTTTTGATTTTCAGAGGCTCTCAGAATCACCCTCTAATTATCTGATTCTCAACTACATTTTGGGATTTTTTTTATACGGGTTGATAGGTCAGGTCAGGTCGAGTCAACCCTATTATATGCAGGTCAGGTTTGGGTTTACGAATCTGACATGTTTAATAAATGTGTGAGGTATGATATTTCTCAACCCGAACCCGGCTAACCCGTGACGGGTTGACCCAACCTAATTGCCAGTGCTGAAGGGCGTGCTACCGATGGTACAAATGCTTGAAAAGAAAACCACAAACATGGCAATTGCACAGACTAAGAAGCATAGATGAAAGTCCCACTTTGGGAGAGGATTCCCCTACACTCACTTTCCCCTATACTCACACTACACTCTCCCCACACCACACAGGTTGCCACCTTGGGCAGCCTACGTGGCACGCCAACAACTTACAACTCACTCACTCCAAAATTCAATTTTAATTTTTTTTTCTCTCTGCCGGTCTCCCTCTACGATCATCTCCGAGGATCATCTCCAACTCACTCACTTACTTACTCCCTTACACTCACTCACTCTCAGTCATTCTCTCTCTCTCTCTCCCGGTGATCAATTGTTCTTGTATATTGTGGAGAGGAGCTGTAAACCGGTCTACTGTAATCATACACCTTCCTCATACACCAGGTAATCGAATGCAATTCAAAGTCTCCCCATTTGGTTTTTATCATTTTCTCTTTTTGTTTTGTTTTTTTAAAATTTTCCCGCGCAATGCCGTTACACTTTTTTTTTCTTTGACAAAATTTTCGAAGAATTTCCCCCAAATATAAGATTTAAGCACAACATCGACAAATATACCACAGAATGTGGGATATACATTTGCATAATTGTCGATGTGGGATATATCGACATTGTTTTCTATGTTTTTGCCTGGGAAATTGTCGTTTCTGTTGTACTCGACAAATATATTGTCAATATATTTGTTTTTCAAAAAATTTCTAGTAAGTTATTTGTCGAGTTATGATGTGTCGACAATTAAACTACGTTATTATGTGGTCAATTTGTCGATGTTTTTGTAATCGAAAAATTATTTGTCAAAGTTTTATAGTCTCGACAATTGTATAGTGCTTACTTGTCGATGGTTTTGTTATCGAAAAATTATTTGTCGAAGTTCTCTTGTCTTGACAAATTTCTAGTACTTATTTGTTAATGTTTTTGTTATTGACAAATTATTTGTCGAAGTCCTATGGTCTCGACAAATGTTTAGTACTTCATTTTCAATTTTTCTCATTACTCGACAACAACCTTCAATGCCTATTCTACAATGTGGTAATCTTTGTCGGGAGTTTATTAAGCAGGATGGCACCAAAGCTAAAAGCGAAGATACCCCCAACAACGTCCCTAAGGAAAAAGCTAAATTCAGAGCGAGAAGATCCCTCGCATCCAAATTATAACAAACCTCCATGTGTGCTTGCCAAAAGAAACAAAAACAAATTCAAGTACGGCATAATAAGTAAGGGAAGACTCTACAAGTGGCAGTGACCCTTCAAGAAGATGGGGATTTGGAAAGCCCTTTTACAAGTGACAATCCCCTCAGGGAAATGTAAAAGCTTCAGCTGATTCCCAAGGAGAGTCTGCAGAAGACTTTAGTGCAAAAGACTCTAGTACTGCTGATTCCCAAACTTTTGTTTCTAGTACAGATTATTTTGCGTACAATGAATTTCTTATTAGCGATAATACGCAATTTGAAGCTTTTCTAAACCCTACAGTTGAAGAATAATGGACTAAAACCACAGACGAAGAAGGCTTCTGTGAGGACAACAACAATGAATCAAATAATTCAGAAATAGAAGCTGACGAATATGGCCCAGGGACACCTTTTTGTTGACGATCTCCGAGACACATATAACGAAACTTGTAGTTCTTGGACAGGTACTGAAAACAACCAATTATTTTATTTTTAGTCCCAATTTCAGCAAGTGTTTCTTTTATTTAGACAATGACAAATGGGATTATATTGTATTTACAGGACCCCAGCTGTCTACGGGTGTTTCACCACAGTCCTACTTGGGACATTGGTAGGGAGGTTGAGAAGGTTCAAAGTCTATTGAATTTGTAAGGGCTTGGCAGAATTGGAGCCATTTAATACAAATACTACAATGCAACTTTGATTACAGCTTTCTCTGAGCGTTGGTATCCAGAGACAAATACTTTTAAATTCAAATGGGGAGAGATTACTATAACCTTGGAGGATGTTTGGAGGTTAGTTGGTTTGAGAGTTGGTGGTGATCTAACAGTAGTTCAGGGGAAGTAAGGAGTAGCTAATGTTAAGCAAGTGTTTAGAGATTGTTTGTTTCAAAATGATCACGTTTTTCTTGATCTGAAGGCTGGAGGGCAGGGGATATCTCTTTTACAGGTAAAAATGGTAGATTTGTTTGCCTACAAGCTTGGAAGAAATGCACAGGACCCTTTAGAAGCAGAGGCATCTTCTTCCTCTAAACCTGTGAGATTGTCTTCTCAGGCAGTTGCCAAAGCATACATGTTGTATGTTCTAGGATCTTTTCTTTTCCCTACCAAGAAAGGGACAGATGTGTCGACGAAGTATCTAAATTTCTTTGAGAACGAGAACTCAGAGATTATATGGTCATGGGGAGCTGTGGCCTTGGCACACCTGTATTACAGTTTAGGCACTTCTTTGAAAGTGAATGCTAAAGTACTTGCGTATTGTACTACATTGCTAGAGGTGAGTTTATGCATCCATTATTTGGTTTTGTTGTTGGACTGTTTCTTTCTTTACCTTGTCATTGAAGGTTTTTATTTATTTATTTATTTTGACAGTCCTAGATATTCGAGCACTTCTCGAAGATGCCTAGAATTCCAAAACCTAATCATTTCCGTGCTCCTGAGTATTGTACAAGGTGGTCTTGGACTAGGACGACAACCGAAAGAAGTGGTAAAGAAGATTTAAAGATGTTTAGAGAAGCTCTTGACAATTATAAGCTTGAGGATATAAGTTCCCTTTAACTTTTATTTATTCAATTAGTTACTTTTATAGTATTAATTCCCTGGTCTTAAAGATGGGAATTTGTTGGATTTTTGTTACATGAATTCATCTGAATAAGTATCGATTTATATATATTTGAAAATTTTGAGATCGAAATTGTTGAATGTATGAAGTATCGACAACTTATTTGTCGATTATATGAAGTATCAACAATTTTATAGTCCTTTATTATCGATTACAAATAGGACATGCCTCGACAAATTATGATATGTTATTGTTGCTTCTGAATACGTTAACAATATATTTTGCTTACTCAGTGAAAATCTGTTTTAATTTATTTGCCTTACTTGTCACGCCCCAAAATCCGGTAATCGGTAGCTTGACCAATTACTAGATTCTAAGTAGTGCAGGTCGGGGAATTCAAAGATTCTACCCCACAAATAGCCAAGCCATAGACAAATTCTGGCTCGGCTATTCACATATAACAATAATCATCAGAGTAAAAAAATGAAATAACAACATAGCGGAAGCGAAAAACATATATACATATATGACAGAAATATATACAATGTCCAAAATAAGGTACAGCAACATACGCTGAGATAACAACAAAAGTCTAAACTAAAACTGGTCGGCAACGTCAACTGCTCCAAACACTGCTGAGGCTCTCAGCAACTCAAACTACTCAACCTCTGAAAGTGGGGGAAACAATGCGAGAGTGAGCAAAACCACGGCTCACTGAATACCCAACAAGTCTAAATAACATACTAGTAAACATATACAAATAAAGAGAGTGAAGTGAAACATATAGAGTAAGTTAAAGTAGAATAATAGTAACTAATAGATTCATGATCCAAGTAACTGAGTAGTAAGAACAGAAAGGAAATATAAGAGTAACCAGAGTAAGAATAAGGAATATAAGAAAAGGAGGGAATATATGTGGAATAAGGAATATATGAGGAATGTAAATGCGGATAATGAATATGCAGAAGTGAGAGTGAATAGGGATGTACAGAGTATTATGATAATGAGTATAGTAAAAGCTAAATTAGGAATTAAAAATTGGGGTCATTACATTACTAATATAAATATCATTCGTGTTCTAGGTCGTCTGGGACCTGTACTTGGAGAAGAGGAAAGACAGGCATACATTCAAAAAAGTTGCTTGTTTCACAGATTTGCTTTGTAGTCCTTAACACAAAGAGCCGTACTATCCTGACAGAGTACATCAACAGTTCAACAGAAGGTAACCTGTGCCTAGGGCTCCCATTTGTCTTGAGAAGAGCGGTTTGCATTTTTGTGCTGAACCATGTGCGTACAAGCCGAAGTATGATTAGGGGGATCTATTCTCTGAAGGGAAATAAAGGGACTCTTTAATCTCGACGAAGGGGAGGAAAGTACAATGAAATTTGACTGGTAATACATATTGTCGATTATCCATCTCATCGACAATTACTTGTTATTGAAAATTGTCGGATGGGTTGTGATCGACAATTATCACATGCCTTTTTGTCGACTTTTGCATACTCGACAATTTGTAACTAGCAGACAATATGAATTGTCAAATCTGAAGTTCAATCGACATTTTCGTAACTTTAATTAATTACTTTGTTACTATTACAGACAGTTAAATGTGATAGTTTGAATGAGGCAAATAATTGATTGGAAACAGACATTCAAGCGAAGTGAATGGTCAACTCGATCTGTGAGAAAGACTATAACGAAACAATAAAGAAGCTGAATGATAAGATATTCATAGTTTTGATTCCCCTACTTTAGTTCACAATGTTTTAACATTCCCTTCCTTCTATGTTATTCATAGATGCCTTAGATATTCGTAGTCACCTCAACCAGACATGTTTATTATCATACATTGGAGTGTAGTTCACTGAGAGAATCCAATGAGAAATTAGCAGAATATGTTGTAAAAAATGATGAATTGAAGAACTCACTTACAGATTTGCATCTACAATTTCAAAAGAAAGTAAGTACTATGAATGCCAAGAAGAAACAAGTTCATTGATAATTATTCATTTTTTGGGAAGTACTCATTTATGATTGATAGCAGGTGCTGGAGTGTGAGACCTTGACTGCTATCAATGAGAAGTTGATGGATGAAGTTATAAATCAAGAACCACAGCCCTTAGCTATGAGTATGAAATCTTAAATATAGGAATATAGTACATCTAAACCTATACGACATTTATTGGTTATTTCATGATTATCCTTCTTTTTATACACATCTAAACTTGGTTGCACACTCAGAGGGAAACGTCGTAGGAGTCGAAGACTGGAAGCAAAAGTACGGCAAGTTAAATGCCAAATATGAAGAAGCTAAATTGAAATTGAGTGAGAGAGATACAAATTTAAGTTGATTTGGACATGGATCATTGGATGAAGCCTTTTGTAGTAATGTACATTGATGCAACAACTTATTTTTTTGAGAGGAGACTTTTTATGTACTCAATTGTTTTATGTTATATATACGCCCTTTTGTCTATTAAATATTGTACAATAAAATATTGTCATAGTTAACACCAAGTCAGGAACACTGGAACTCTTTAGATTCTTAACTGACTTTGTAACAGCTGATGTTTCAGCTGCCTTGTAATGTCTACTAGAACTCTTTAGATTCTTAACTGACTTTGTAACAACTGATGTTCCAGCTGCATTGTAATGTCTATATAAACTCCTCAAGAGAGAAGAATAATGCATTCAAGATAAAAGGAAGAAAGGGTTTGTTCATGGTGTCAGAGCCACAAAGACTCCAACGAGTTCGATCCCAATATTCTTCTCTCTTTTTCTCTTCTTAGTCTCCATAATGTCTACAATACTAGCCTCTTCATCTTCCAACAATGCAACTGTGATTTCTTCTAACTCTTCTTTCAACATCCCAAACATCTCACACCTTGTTTCAATCAAACTCACCGACACAAATTATCTTCTTTGGCAATCAAAAATCAAGCCGTTTCTTATTGGTCAATTTTTTTGGAGGTTTATCGATGGATCTGAAGTATGCCCATTTGAAACCATTCTCTCTGCTGAGGGAAAATCTGAAATCACAAATTCGAAATACATGACTTGGTATAGAACTGATCAAACGCTCATTAGTTTGATTAATGCTACGCTTTCTCCCACTGTTTTATCTCAAGTTGTTGGTCTGAGTACTTCCCACATGATTTGGGAGTGTCTTAAAGATAATTTTCCCAACAATCTCTTTCGAATGCCACTCATCTCCGCTTTTAACTGCTATCTCTTTCTAAAGATTCCAAACTTCTATCCGATTATCTACAAACTGCCAAATCTTTATCTGATTCTTTAGCGGCCATTAATGAACCTGTTTCAAACAATGATCTCGTTACTTCGGTTCTCCGTAGACTCAGACCAGACAATACTATGCTCTTCACTGCTATTCTCAACTTTCTGCCTTTGCCCAAATTTTCAGATCTTTTATCCCGCCTTCTTTCTTTTGAATCTCAAATTATACCCCATTCTACTCCTGAACCCACTACACCAACTGTATTTCTTTCCAATACACGCGGAGGCTAAAATTTTAATTCTCGTGGAGGCCATGGTGGTCGCAATAATCGTGGAGGACACTCTAATTTTTATTCAGATCAGAGTACGTATAGTTATGACAGTTACCGTGACAGCCACCCTCGTGGTGGTTTTGGATGAAACAATCGAGGTCGCACTAATTATGGTCGTGGTGGTTATAACTATGACAATAATCGTGGTGATTATACTTCTCAAGGCATCCATGGACAACACAATTATAATTCTGACAACAATCGTGGTACGCAACAAAACATCCTTGGACAACATCCTTCTTTCCGCTCCAATCAGCTTGATAATGATCTCGCGACTACTTTTGCCGGGTTACAACTATCCCAACCCGTAGATCCAAACTGGTATCCAGACATGGGTGCGACCAACCATATGACGGGGGATGATCGTCACATGACTCAGAGATCTGATTATCGCGGTAATGATCAAGTTGTTTTAGGCAACGGTGAATCTCTTCCTATTGTGCACTTTGGTAATCTTTCCCTTTACTCTGGTCCTTCTTGTTTTCGTCTTTCTAACGTACTTCATGTTCCTTCCATGACTAAAAATTTATTATCCGTTGCTCAGTTTACCCGTGATAATTATGTTAGTTTTCTTTTTCTTCCATGGGGATTTATTATTCGTGATTTATGTACTGGATCGATACTTTTTTAGGGGCCATGTGAGGGTGGAATTTATCCTATTCAGGCCGCTTTGTCTCGTCGTCATGCCCTATCTACTTCTTGTGCTCCTGCTCTACTCTGGCACCACTGGTTGGGGAATCCATCATTTAAAATTATGCAAGTTTTAGCCTTCAATAAAAGTATAGGATCTTCTTTTACCTTTTCTCGTACTATTGGTTTTTATAAGCATTGTGCGTTAGGAAAGTCTACGAGACTTCCTTTTCCTATTAGTGAATCTCGTGGGACTGTACCATTTTCTTTAATTCACTCCGATGTATGGATGTCACCCATTGTTTTAATTTCTGGCTTCCGTTATTACGTATTGTTTATAGATGATCATACTCGTTATACATGGATATTTCCAATGCGTAAGAAGTCAAAAGTTTTTGGTCACTTTAATTCATTTCTTACGTTTGTTGAAAACCAATTTTCTTTATCTATTAAAATTTTTCAAAGTGATGGGGGTGGCAAATTTGATAATAAATCTTTTCATACCTTGTGTGCGTAAAAAGGGATTCACCACCGACTTTCATGTCCTCACACGCCCTAACAGAATAATATTTATGAGCGGAAACACCACCATATTTCTGAAATGGGTCATACATTACTTATTGCTACACATGTGCCTTTTAATTTGTGGGTTAAAGCTCTTTCTACGGCTGTTTATCTCATTAATGACTTACCAACGTCGAATTTATATTGGTCATCACCTTTTGAGGTTTTGTTTGGTTCGCAGCCAAACTACAATGCACTTCGCTCCTTTGGGTGTACTTGTTATCCTTTTCTTGGGGATTACACCACTCACAAATTACAAGCTCGTTCTACTGAATGTGTCTTTGTAGGGTACAACACTCGCCACAAGGGGTGTCGATGTCTTGATTCCAAGACCGGGAGACTTTATATTTCAAGATATATTCGCTTTGACGAACCCAAATTCCCATATGTTAGCTCGCCGTCTAATGCACTATCACCGTCTAAACTTGCTGAAAATGACACAACGTTTATTCCAGTTCTCTCTGCACAACCATTCTATACAATACTACCAAATAGTTCATTGCCTTTGCAATCACCGAATACCTTTCCCTTGCTACCCATTACATCATCATCATTGCCATCACCTTTGACATCAGTTACAACTCCTACTCATGCATCTCCTTCATTACCCATACTAACTCCAGCAACTTCTTTGGTTTTAGCCCCATCATCACCTAGACCTAATTCCCCTTCTCCAAATGAGTCATTGTTACCAACAGCTCCTATGCCTTCAAGCACATCAACTCCTTCACCCTCTGTGGAAGCAAATAGTACTCGTCATCATATGGTAACAAGACTTCAAGATGGTACCTAAAAACTAAAGGTTATTCAGAGTATGATCTCCACTAGACATCCTTTACCGTAGGCCTATACATCTCTCCTTCATATTACCGATATGAAACCCACTTGTTACAGTAATGCGGCCCGCTCTCCTGAGTGGCGTCGGGTGATGAATTATGAATTTAATGCCCTTTTAAAGAATTGAACTTGGTCATTGGTTCTGCCTTCCTTTTTAAATAATCTTGTTGGTTGCAAGTGGGTTTTTAAGATTAAACGCCACTCTAATGGTCGTATTGAGCTCTATAATGCCCGATTAGTTTCTAAAGGGTTTCATTAACAATATGGTCTCGATTATGACAAGACTTTTAGTCCAGTGGTTAAACCTACAACGATCAGAAACCGTTCTCAGTATTGCTATTAATTATGGTTGGTTTCTTCGTCAACTAGATGTTAAAAATGCCTTTCTCCATGGCTCACTTTTAGAAGAAGTATACATGGTTCAACCTACTGGTTTTGTTGATCCACGTCATCCTCACCATATATGCAAGTTACATAAAGCTCTTTATGGCCTCAAGCAAGCACCCAGAGCATGGTTCTAGAAGTTTAGTTTGTTTCTCATTGCATATGGTTTTCTTCAGAGTCGAGCAGACTCCTCTATGTTTGTGTTTCATAACACTTCTATAGTGATGGTTCTCTTGTTATATGCTGACGATATCATTTTAACGGGAAACTCGACCCCTTTAATTTCTTCCTTTATGCAACGATTAGCCTGGGAGTTTAAAATTAAGGATCTCGATCCTTTGCATTATTTTTTGGGCGTTGAAGTGGCGTCCCATCCTGGTCGTTTGCATCTTTCGTAAACCAGATATACCTTGGATTTACTTCGCCTCACTAACATGATTAATTATAAGTCATGCACTACGCCTATCGCTGCTCGTACACATATATCTGCCTTTGATGGAGCCTCTTTATCTGATCCTTCAGAGTATCGTCACTTGGTAGGGGCCCTACAATATCTTACTCTTACACGGCCAGACATTTCCTTTGCTGTCAATCATGCTGTTCAGTTTATGAGTCACCCTCGTGAACCACATCTGGTTGCGTTAAGCGCATTCTTCGTTACTTAAAAGGGTCTATTGGTCACGGTCTTTCTTTTCGCCGTTCATCAAGTCCGATTTGTCTTCTTGCCTTCTCAGATGCTGATTGGGCGGGTTGCCCAGATAGTCGACGATCTACCACTGGTTACTGTGTGTTCTTAGGTTCTAATTTAATTTCTTGGTGTGCCAAGAAACAGCCCACAGTTTCCAAGTCCAGTGCAGAATTAGAATTCTGTGCTCTCTCCTATGCATGTTCTGAGACAGTTTGGATTCGGTATCTTCTTCATGATCTTCGTATTCTGATCTACCTCTTTATTTTGTGATAATCTTAGTACAACATACATGACCACTAATCCAGTGTTTCATGCACACGCAAAACACATTGAACTAGATTATCATTTTGTTTGGGAACGGGTCACCTGTGGTACTCACCGTGTTAAGTTTGTTTGCTCTCAAGATTAGTTAGCCGACATTTTCACCAAAGGTTTATCACAACCTCAGTTTTCATTTTTGGCTTCCAAACTTGTCTCTCCTCCGGCGTCCAGTTTGTGGGGGAGTATTAGGAGTACTGGAACTCTTTAGATTCTTAACTGACTTTATAACAGCTGATGTTCCAGCTGCCTTGTAATATCTATATAAACTCCTCAAGAGAGAAGAATAATGCATTCAAGATAAAAGGAAGAAAGGGTTTGTTCAGATAATACCTATTACCAATATTGCCTATCACGCCTTTTTAATATTGTCGACAATTGTGGTAATCGACAATATTGTGTCGATTTCTATATACTCGGCAATGAACATATTACAAAACTGTCGAAACATACGAATGCAGACAATTTTGTTGTCGTATCAGATGGTCGTCTACAATTTTATTATCACATTAAATGGTCATCGATAATTTATGGTCAACTTATATTATACTCGACAGTTTTTTCTTCAGTCTCTGAGTAGGTCATGTGTATGCTGATTTTGTATGTTTATGTATAAACCCATGATTTATAGGTGAAGGCTACTCATGACAGGTGGTACGCCAAGTATATTCACGAAACCAACAAGTTTGTAAGTTGTATTGTGACTTCTAATTTCCTTCTCACCAAATATTAATGATGTGTCTCAAAATAGACCTATACTATACAGGAAACCAAACTAACGATATCCGAAGAGATGAGATTCAACCTTCAAAATGGCAATAATGAATGGGTGTGTGCACCTTTGTCATCCTACACTTGTAGTTTGATTTTAAATTACTTTGTTTTAATTTCTAACTACGTTATCGTGGTTGTGCTTGTGTTACAGGGAGTGTGGCGCCTGACACTAAAATGTGCCATTAAAGGAGGGGATTTTGAAGATACTGAAGGCCCGACATAAGAGGAACTAAGTCTCCAGTTCACTAAACTTTTAACTATTGCTTAAGAGGGTCCAAAAGGGGAATATCAAGATGAATTGATCTTACCACGGGGGGAGTATAACAAAATGATTAATTCAAGGTTGAAGATGATTGATCATAAAACTAAGCTAAGGCAGACTTTGTTTCAACCATTTAATTGGTTATAACTTGATATACGTGATGTTGAAAGGGATGGGAACACAACGTTTAGGGTTGCTGTATCATATGCATTTTAGAGCTAATTGAAGTTCTTGAATATGAAGTAGTCCTTGTATACCTTGATGACAAATAAACCTTCTTATTGGAAGAGTGTGTTTGATCAGACATTGGATGTAGCTTACAATGATTTAGGAGAGAGAAGGTATGATACTTTGCTTTGGGCCTTTAACTTTAATGGTATGCTCATGAAATATTTGTATATGGGCTATTTGTTGGCAACATATTACGAGAAGGTGGTCACCTTCATTAGCAATAAGGATGCCCTAACATTCTTACCTATGTTATGGCTGAAAGCAAACAACAAGATTACCAAATTGAAGAGGTTTGAAAACATTCTTGCTAATAGTACAAAGTATTGGTGGGTTGGGATGACATCATGAACACTTTGTGAAATTGAAGACCAAGTACCTATCACCTATTTCTTTGATTTTTACACTATGGTGGGCGCATGTGCAATTGGAGATTCCAAATGATTTTACAAAGGCGTGCGTAAAGAGCTATTTTGACGTGCCAAACTAAGCTTGGATGAAGTTGATGAAAGACAACAACATTAACCCACAAGATTACAACATAAATAATTTGTTTTCTTGAATGTTGTACATATTTGTATGTTTTTTGATGATATACAGTTGTCGTACAAATTTATGTATTTGTAGGATGTGGATAGAAGTAGTTGTTATATTGACAAAACATTTGTAATTATCGAGTTTAAAGTGTAGTCAGTAGTATTAATTATCGAGTTCAAGGTGCAGTCGACAACGTTAATTGTCGAGTACACGAAATAATCGACATTTATAATTGTCGACGTCATCGACAAAAGTTTGCATATTTATTATCGATGCAAGTATCGGGCGGCAATAAATTATCGCTACAGTTGACAATATGTATAACACACCCTAAATGTATCAGGCCACAACAAAGTGCTTTGTCAGCTCATAGGGATCCCCAACATATAAAATCAACATTATAGAGTAATAATCTAACAGGAACAACAATATTGTATCAATATCTATTTTCAACTCACGCTCCCTCCATCATACTGAAGTTATAATCTACTTAATGTCGCTAAAAATAAAATCTTAAGTACAACAATAAAGTCCCAATGATGTCGACTAATCTGCAATCATATAAAGCTGTGTAACTCCCTACACCATGGTCGTCTGATTGGTATCCTCAACATATGTAACGGGGTAAATAAATTAGTAATATTCAGCATATGTTATCGTAGAAGGTGTTTGAAAGTACTTATTTATGGTTTTAGGGTACTCACCAGCTTCTACTTTTTAAAACAATAATTTCAATTGTGGGAAAGTGTGTTTGTCATGGCTGTAAAAGACTCCACACCCTTTGCATGTCCTCTTCTTCTTTTCCACAACTATATCTATTCCAGTACCCTTCTATCCGCCATATTTCTTATGATCATCTTTTGCACAGCCTTTGGTTTGTGCCACAAGAGGGTCCAAAATAGGAGTTAAAGATATCACTATCTCAGTTAATGGAATTGACATTAAAGGATCCGACCCTGAAAGTTGAGTTAGAGATGCATCATACACATCTAAATGTAACTCAAACCCGTCTAGCTTTAAAATTGCATATTCAAAGTTTGCTTTATTCTTTGATGCCCTATCAGATAAGTTTACTGTGTGAAGTGAAAGGTGGTTATGGCGTAAAGGTTTCCTCAAGTTCTCTCCATCTAAGAAACTCTCATCGTATGATCAAAAATATTTGTTTGCACCAATCTTCTACCTTGGTAGAATGAATGCATCTGGAATTTGGAGAATATTGTATTTTGAGAACAACTTGAAGAGATGACAACATGGCAGACCTACATACTCGAACAACTTATATTCATAATGGCCTATCAGGCTAGCCAAGTCTCTCTTCAACTCAAAACTTTCAGACAGTCCACTATGTGACTTCACAAGTATTTCTCGAACGTTGTCGTCTACGACCTTTTCTATTGCTACGAAACGTACAATTTGATTGAATTGGTCTTCAACTTTATGGAAAATTTTCCTTGTATAAATCTTTACTGCATGTTTTAGTAGAGCCTAATGAGGTCCGACTTGTCGATATCTATGTTGGGATTGGAAGTCCTCTTCATTCTCTCTTTCAAATGTCTCAAATAGAGTTGTTGCATATTTTATCACGAAACTGTATAAACCAGTTAAAGGAAGTAGCCAACCATTGATAAAATTATTAATTGACTCACTTCGGCAAGTAGTACTCATGCTAGCATCGAAAGTACCTATATTCCCCAAATGTATCCATCTTTATCTTATATTAAGTATCCCTTGCATCCAATTATTGTCATCAAGATTATGTTTCTTCATAAGCTCATTCCACCCTTTATCAAATTTTACAGGATCATATGTATTGTGGATAATTGAATCTATATAAGTTTTGTATGTAGATGGATCTCGATAAACATGACCAATTTTTTAGAGAACTTGTGTATGATGTGCCATAGGCAGAGCGAATGTTTGGTGTTTGGTAAGACCTGAGAGAAAATACAGATATTAGAGAACACAGATTATTGAGTACACAATCAGTAGGCAATATGTACTCTTAACTCATTATATTATCGATTCCACAATTCTTCGACATTATGTACTCATACATTTTGTCGATGACTTTGGTCATCGACAGAATAAATTGTCGAGTACATGACTTTCGACATAATAAATTGTCGACTTCATATCTTTCAAAAATTATGTTACTTATAATTGTCGACTTAGTGACTTCTCGACAATTATGCCATTTAATAATTGTCGATAAACCACATTTACCCGACGATTCCTGTAATCATAATACTGAGACTAACCTTGGGGATGGCAACACCTATTACAGTATCTTGGTCAGTGATAATAGTTGTCGGGTATTTATTGTTCATTGCCTTTAGCCATGTATGGAATAACCAAGTAAATGTGGTCTTTTGCTCATTCCTCAACAAAGCATATTCGAGTTGGATTGTTTGGTAGTGGTTGTTTATTCCCACGAATGGATCAAATGGCATCTTATAAATGTTTGTCCTATACATGGTGTCAAAAGTCACCACATCCCCAAAAGCCTCATATGCCATTCGTGATCACCCATCTATCCAAAAAAAAAAATTGTTTTGCCATCATCATCGAGTTGAATGTCAAAGTAGAACATAGGGTCTTTGAGTTGTTTTTTCTTAAACCAATCCAATACAGCCTGCTCATCACCACTCAATAGATGTTCCTTGTTAACTTTAGCTTTGTGGTTGTAATAATCACGTTTGTTGAAGGTCTTGTTTGGTAATAGAGCATGCACCTTGCTTACTGAGATGTTGTGAAGCTCAAAAGTTTTGTTAGGTTTTTTACAGCTTCAGGGAAGAAACAATTAATCTTCATACGATGGGGGTTTCGAGGTGAGACAAGGTTGTGGTTATGCACATCTGAGAAATTGGTAATAATAAATTTACCAAGTTTTTCTCTTCAATTTATGGTTAAAGTAACTTTAAACCCGTATTGGTAAGAAGAACGCTTCTTCCCATCTTGTTCACTTATATCAAAAGCTTTGTTTTTCTTTGACAAACTGTTACTCAAACAAGATAATGTTATTCGTCCTATCTCCTCGGATCTTGGTCATTTTTTTAGAGTTGTACTTCTTTTTAGTGAACCCTTGCTTCCTTCCATATTATTCATAAAAAAAACTTGCGTCATCCACTATATCAAAAGTTTACCCTTCATATGACGTCTCCATCAATAAAGATTTAATGGTATAATCAGGTGTTTTGGAACACACACCCAACGTACGCTCCTTGGCAGCCCTTGGTTGTGATTCATCTCCGATTACCTTTAACCAATCTGGTTCAACTAAATCTTTTATCTTATTATCCTGTCATATAGGAGGAATTATTAGATACAATTAATCAAAGACATCCATATAGTCAGACGAACATATGGAATGAAAACTGGCATACAAGCAACCACAAATTCAAAAGAAAAAAAAATACTATTTTTCATTTAAAAAACTTTGTTTACATAGGAATTACTGGGTCATAGTTGTACATCATGTATGTCATTAGATAGTTCAAAACAGACACTACACTAATATGTTAACCCCAAAATCACTAAGTACAGTCTACAGGTCCCCAATCCCAAACATATTCTCTTCAATCAGATTCTTCAGAAGATGACTCCCAACTTTCTTCCAGTTCCTCTAAAAATCTGTTATGCAAATATTTACTTTCTAAATACCCGTATTGCAATTCAAAGTCTATGGCTGCTTGCCTTTCTCATTCTGCAGCTTCCAATGCTGCCATCCGTAATACTACTTCATCAACCTCTTCATTAGGGGGGGGGAGACTAGGGGAATTACTTCATTATCGTAGCCATCATGTTTCACGCCAAAATACCCATGAAATAACTTACACACCCATTGAATAAATCCCATAAATTTGTAACATAGACAGGTTTCACTGAGTTATATTATCGACAACCCCATAGATCGACAATCATAGTATTGTCGTACAGAGACTGGTCGACAACATATTGTCAATTTCTGATGTATCGATTTTTTAATGTTTTTGCCTAAGATATTGTCGTCTTCGTTGTACTCGACAAATATTTTGTCGATGCATCAATTTTTCAACAATTTCCTCGTACATTATTGTCGACTTCTGAAATGTCGACAATTAAACTATGTTATTGTCTGATCAATTTGTCGATGTGTTAGTTATCGAAAAATTATTTGTCAAAGTGTTATGGCCTTGGCACTTCCAAAACAATTTTTTTTCGATCGACACAGTATTCGACATAATCAAATTGTCGCATACCCCAAGTTCAGCGATACCATGTCGACGGCTGTGGTGTACGACACTCCTAAATTATTGCATAGCCAAAGTTCGACAATAACATATCGACTGGCGTAGTGTACGACAATTACAAGTAGCCTCTCATTTTTCTCCCATGTCATAGCTTCAACTGTAATGGCCAAATTTTATAGCTCGATTTGATTTGGAATTAACTATCACACCAATGAACCTGTAACAATACTCTAATAAAAAGTAAGAAATGGAAACAAGTGTTTTTAGCATGGAAAACCTCTGAATAGGTAAAAAATCACGACCTCGTATGGAGGATTTTTTTAACAGTATATTTATTGTTTGGAGTGGATATATTTATTACAAGTGATCTCTAGAATATCGAAATGCTTTTGATCTCGTAAATAAGAAGTTTAAGTTATTTTTCTGGTCCCTGTCTCTTCTGGAACTTTTCCTTATAGGCTTCTCCACAGTTCTTCATTATGCTAGAGCACATTTTCCGAATAATATGCTTAGTGGTGGTTGACTGAATAACTGACGAGTTCGTGGGAGACAGGTGTCTTTGACTGAATAACGTTTTTTGGGTTTAGCTCGACCCACGTTCTTGAGTAGTTCGTGGGGTTGGTTAAAATTTTTGACTTGAGTGTTAAGTGCTAAAATTGCGTGAGCCTGAGATAGAGGTAAATCAAGTTGTTTGAGTTTGATTATGGGTGAGATCGAGGGATAAGTCCCTATAATCGCCTCCTCGCAACCAAAGTCACGAGTGGCTTTGGTTAAGAAAAAATGTGTTAAAAGTTTAAAATTCAAAACGTAACAATGATGGCGTTTGACTGGGTGGAAGTTACGTGATATCAGGATGTTATGGGTATTAAATGATGATGCGGATGTATGTGATGGTTTGTGTTTGAATACTCGCGTCCGTAATGAATGATGATGCTTGTGAAAACGTACCTGCACAATAAGTTTAGGGTTATATAAAGAGTACATGTAGCAAATATTTGAAATAATTCCTGCATGCGTAACTCTTTCTGAGATGGTAAAAACTTGGAGTATGGTTATTGAAGAGAGGATTGCGTATGAAACGCAGATGTTGAGGTTAAAATACTTTGGGAACCACTTTTTGGAAATGGCGATCCCCGCCCCTATTCCTCCGACATACCAAGGCTTGTCGGGAGAGGAAGCGGCTAAAGCTGAGGAAGATTTCTACTATAAGTGGAGATTTTATGTCTTCGTCTTGATAGGCAAGGAACGTTTGGCCTGTCTCCGCACCCTTGCGAAAGACAGGGTTAGGGCTTCATATGCAGGGAAAGGTCTATCTGTGGGACAAATATGCTAATTTCTTATGTTGCCATCGATTATAAGGTTGGGCCCTCTTCATCACTACCAACTCTTCTGTGGTGGTGGTTATAGAAGAGGTGGTAATGGCAGTGGAGGAGGAAAACGAGAAGGGGGATCCTGCTGACGCATTTCCATCGTGTTTTTACGCTTAGAAGACCTTTAATCTTGTTTTGTGGGTGCCAACACTGAGTTTACTGCTTGCATATTTCTCACTTGGAGTTTGACTAGGCTTCAACCGAGCCATGTGAGGGAAGATCTTTGTTGGTTCCAATGTCTTCTTTACATCAGGGTAAGAAATCATTGAAGTAAGAAGAACTGGAAAAAATGATACCTCGCCATGCCTGAATGACCTGTAGCTTTTAACAAATAGGGAAAACTTGTTATCTGTAAAGTACTTAGAGTTTGGTCCTGGACGGATAACATTCTGTTGTATTCCTGGGTAAAAACTTGTTATCTGTAAATCGTATATAATATCTTCGATATGAATAAAAGTTGATATTGACTAAACTGTGTACATAAATTTTTCTTGAATCGACCTGAAATATGTTAGGTGTTTGTTGAGTAACTGTTGAGAAGTGTTGAAATAATGTTACAATACTGCTCGAACTGGGATGAATATGTGTTCACAATATCGTATTGATGTAAATGATTTATGTGTAACAGGTGTGGGATAGAAATTATAGGAAATATGTAAACTCGAGTTGTTATAGGTCGAATGGGGGAATACCCGTGGTAGCGTAAGGTTGAATATAGTGGCTACTTTGTATCACTGGTAAGGGGATAAGTTTGAATAATCAATCTTAAGATTTGGGGTTTCTATTACGAGATAAAAGATAAAAATTACGTATTTTGAGTGGAAAGTTAGTGAGAAACGTATAAATATGGGTATAATGAAAGAAAAATGGAGAAGAGATTTAGGATGGTATGGCTCGATCTCAAAGGATTCGTGTTGCGTGAAAGGACGATTACCTATAAAGATTGCCGAAGTTGATGAGAGGATCTTTGGTTCATCTGGTTAAGATGTGGAACTATGGGGAGGGAATGTAAGCTCAAGGGATCAGATGGAAAGAACACAGAGTATGCTTGCTAGTTTTCTGAGGCGTGATTGTGAGAAAATAGGTAGATTGAGAGAAGTTGGCTAGTTTGATTGCTAAAGTTGGGATTGAATTCGACGATCTGAGGACTGACGAATAATGCGATTGGATGATGTTTGTTTAGTTCACCAAGGTTGTGATGACGTTGTGTTAAGTGTGTCTTAAGAATAATATAAATGTTGTGAATGTAGCAGAAATAATATAAGTAAATCAGATTCACTATAGGGGCGAATCTGCTTTGAGACTATTTTAGCAAACATTTTGAATAAATTTGAACATTTGTACAATTTAGAAAATGATGTTAATCACTATAAATATGATAAACAAAGACTGAGAAAATAAAATATAAAAATGCAGAAGCTTCTAGTTTTGTTTTGTATGCAAAAGGAAATAGAGCTTTGACATCGTATAGTGTGAGTCATCATGAGTGTGGGAAGGTCAGGAAAAGATATGGAAATAGGGAGAAAAAATATGTTAAAAAATGAAGGGAATTGTAATGATGGAAATGTAGTTTTATCGAAAAGGTACAAGGCCTCTGACATGGAGAGTGGAAAGGACGCCTCAGTTTTGGAATCGTGGATGGCTCGTGTGAGGAGCAATAAATGCCAACCGCATGAGAGAGAAAGGATAAATCATTCTTCTTCGTCTCCAAACAAACGCTTTATCACAAAAAACTTAGAGAGCACTCAGAGAGAAAGATTAAAAATTAAGGGATTTGATAAAGAGTTATCCGAAGGCGATAAACGGTTGAAGAGGGCAAAAGATTCTGGATTTCATAGGTGGCAGTACAGTACCGTTGTGAGAGGAAAACTTGACTCTACTGCCGATTCTCATTCGGATACTGAAGGTTAGTAAAGATGTATGCGATATATGTTGAAGTATTTCTATATGTTAAAGATATATGCTATACGTGAATGATTGACCAGATATATATATATATATATATATATATATATATATATTTATATATGTATATATTTATATATGTATGCATACATAAATAGAAATATGATAAATATCATAACCTGTATGTAGGTCGAGCGCGAGAGGCATCTGTGTAGGTCGAAGACGTGCATATATAATCTATTTTTAAGATGGGTAGATCGTCTGCTAATGAGGCTTCAACCTCTGGTCGGACGAATGAGTCTAATAGCGAAGAGGAAGGAGGATTGGAATAATTCCCAGGTTTCCCTGTTCAGTTGGTGTCTTATCCTCTGGGTTCTGATGCCTTTAGAGAGTTTTGTAAAGCCAAGGCGACAGTAGGAGGGAAGTGGGGTAAATGTGTAGAGTTTGCCGGTAAACAGTTTAGTGGTTGTACGGTAGCGGAGGGGGAAAATAATTTTTATCTGTTGGCAGATTTAGAAGTAAAAAAACAAGAAAGGGGTATAGATGAATCGATCTCGTTAGAGTATTTCGATGGGGATGTCCAGAGACCTCTAGGAGGGTTTTTTGTGTTACCTATCTCAATTAAAGTATGGGTTGAGCCTTCCCCACACCAATTTGGTAAAGGGGATTATGAATGCAATTGGAGCATGTCCTGTTCAAATGAACGAGAACATGTGGGAGGTAATAACTGTGTGTGACCATTTGAATAAAAGGTGGGAAAGGGAGGAAAAAGTGATGAGGATAACCCCTGAGGACGTTTTACAGTTTTATGGGGTGAAGAATTTTAAGGCTAGTGGGGGGGGGGGGGGGGGGGGGGGGGGGGGGGGGGGGGGGGTCATATTTCTCTGTGAGCGTAACTCGGCGTTCCTTTTTCGATCTAAATTCAGCAGGTCAAACCTGGAATGATAACATCATATGGGTGAAGTGTAATTGCCTTCAAAGAGATGATGAAGAACCTTTGGACCTTCGATTTAGATCTGTAAGGCAAAGTAAGTATAGATATGCATAGATTGATTTATTGTTATGTTTTGTTGACAACTATAGTTGATAGTAAAATGTGTAATTGCAGGTGTGAAGTCTACAGTGGAAAGGAATGAATCCCTGTTGGACAAAGTTGCGGAGGAGGAGATTGAACTCGAATACGTTTTGGAGGAACTCAGTCTGAGTAGAAAGAAAAGAAGAGAGTTGACAGTAGGTCGAACAGGGTTCGAAAGGCTCAGTCCACTAGGTTGATGGCGGGGGTCGATGAAGGAAACAGGCCAATCAGCGATGAGGGGCTTCAAACTAATTTGTCCAAGACTCCCAGAATTGGAAGTTCGGCGCAGCTGAATCCTGTCAAGCTGAGCAAAGTAGCTCAACTATTTCTGAAGAAATGAATGCTAAAGACCATACCGGCCTCTGGTACCAATGGAAGTGGTGAGGTCGCGAAAGATAAGAGGAGGAGGTTCGAATCCACGGGAGAGTCAGAAGAGAAGGTCGTCGAGGGGCGATCTACTTCAGTGGACGACCTCAAAGAGGTCGAGGAAGGGGCTAAGTTGGCGATTCTCCAAGGAGAGGAAGATACGAGCCAGATAGTAAGCTTATATTATTATAAATAAATGATTAATATACTTCGGGCTAATAACCGAGATCGATATAATTTTTGTAGGCTTCACGTTTTGCCAAGGGGATGTGGCTCGGCATTGAAGAAGAAA
The DNA here is from genome assembly GCA_014058105.1 of Kingdonia uniflora. Classification (NCBI taxonomy): domain Eukaryota; kingdom Viridiplantae; phylum Streptophyta; class Magnoliopsida; order Ranunculales; family Circaeasteraceae; genus Kingdonia; species Kingdonia uniflora. The sequence goes on from JACGCM010002866.1 coordinate 263,537, forward strand.
AATCCGAGCTGAAGAAGGCGAATAGCAAGCTGAAGAAAGACCTAGTTCAAGCCAAGACTGAAGCAAAGAAGGAAGTTAGACAGCTGAGGGCCTCTCACACCGTAGCGATCGGTCAGCTATAGGTTAACTCAAAGGCTAATCTAGACGAAATAGTTAAAGAGCGTGACAGGCTAGGTTGTCACTTGATGCTGTAGGGCTATTCTGAGGAGGAGGTAGATGCCATTAAGGCTGACACCTATGTTAAGGTGGAAGATGAGGAAGCGGAAGTGGTGGGAGTCGTGGATGGTCTGGATGGTGTCTCCCGCCAGACAGTGCTTGACAACCAAGGGGATGATGTATGGCTCCCTGAAGGTGGGAGTGAGAAGGTAGGGTAGACATGTGTTTTGTATAAATATTCGTAAGTTATTTAAATTGTGTGTGAGGACGAAACTTCTGCAGATTGACTTTGTTTATAAACGTCTTGCAGGTAGTTAGAGAGATAAGTCTCAAGATAAATGACCTAGAGTCTGGACTTGCCAGTGAGAGAGAGAACTCGAAAGCCTTGCTGTCTGTGCAAGCGGAGCTGCAGGTTAGACCGGAATAAGTTTTTTGACTTGTATGTTATGCCAATGTTAAGTTATCAAGTCAACAGGATAGAAATGCATGGCAAAAATCTAACGCTATTAATAAGGAATAATATATCAAAAGTGTGTACCTTGTGCGCCGAAAGAAGATTCATGAAGGATTCATCTAAGAATGGAAGTCCAAACTTTTAGTCTAAAAGTACTTGGAAGCAGATGTTTAGAAATCACATAGTCTGTTAGAAATGTAGTATGTATATATTCAAGAACTTCTTTCCTGAATCAAACTGTATTAAAAATTGCTATATTTTCCTGGTCGAATTGGATACATCTCGCGCACGTGAGGACAACATACTCATGTGCAATCGGGAATTTGCGGAGCAACTCGATAGGATGAAGGAGGCGAATGAGAACAGAGAGGATCAATACGTAAAAGCGTATTTCAGATTTGAGAAGTTGAATCAGGCCGTTTCTGACCTGACTCTTCAGGCCGAAGAGAAAGATTATGAGATTAAGAAGGGATTAGAAGAGCTATTCGAGGCAACAGAACGTGCTGAGAAACTTCAACGTCAGGTTAACGCATTGGCTGCGAAGGGTAAACAGGCCGAAATGACTCAATACCGTATTCAGGCACTGGAACAAACAGAGGAACGATTTTGATTTGATCTTCAAAGATGTAGGAACTATCTGGAGTGAATGAGACAAAAATTTGTTGAAAAGGACGACGAGCTGAGGGTAGCTCGAGAAAATCTATCGGCCTTGGAGGCCGTAGCAGAACATTTGCAAACAGCCCTCCCCGCCAAAGATATGGAATTTCGAGAGATGCAGAGAAGGTACGACGACTTAAACGAGAGATTTTCTCGGCCTAAAACTGAAAGGGACCAAGCCGTTGCTCGTGCCAAAAAAGCCGAGGCTAGAGAGCGTTCTGGGGGAAGTAAAGCTGAGATTAAGGCTCCTTTAGATCGAGGGGATGTAGTTAGTCTCTCAGGTCACATTAGAGAGCTAGAAAATGACGTATCTCGAATTCAGGGACATGTCCAGAAGGGAAATGGGAATTTGAGAGAATGCCAGCATAAGTTGGATGCTGCTCTTATTAGGGAGAAAGTTCTGGAGGGGGAGATCAAAGCAAAGGAATTGCTGGTGAAAAGGAAATAAGAATTATTGAAAGATCTGCCAGCTAGGGAAGAGTTGAACACAGAAATTGGAAGACTTTGTACTCGGGTAGTGGACTTAGAAGCCATGAACTTAGCTGAGTCAGCGAAGTACATTGCCAAGTTGGAAGAAGATGTCATTTATCATTATAGGGTTGATGCGGAAATAATTAAAAGGAAGGATAATTGCGCTGGGTTAAAGTCACGCCTCGAGAGGTTGAAGGCAAGATTTTTAATAACGATAGTACCTGGTATGTCTCGATCGGACCTCTTAAGGATGATCGTTGCATATTTTGTAGAAGAAGTTAAAAAACTTGAGACAGAATGAGATACCTTGTTCAAAACTCTGTCGGACAAGGGATGCATCTGTGGAGCTAAGATAGATCGATGGAACTGTCTGGGTGCCATAGAGACCCAACTGGGCCCTTGAACTGCTGAATCAGTAGAACAAGGTAAGGCTGTTGTGGCCCACGAACTAAAAGATAGACCTCTTGATGATGTGGGGGAAAGCATTTCTGACACTCCATCAACAGAAAATAATCTTTTGTAATATGATTTTGACCTAAAAATAAATAGAATTTGTCGTAGACACATTGAAATAGATGAAAGCTAGTATGACTATTGCCTTATCTTGTGTCTGGTGGGGTCTTTGATGTAAAACACACTTTTTACATTTTTTTTAATCGCAGAAATGGGTTGAGTTAAACCAAGTTAAAACTTGATTTGAACTACAGAAATGTCACAGACATATTGAAAGAGATGAAAGCTAGTATGACCTTTACTTTATCTTATGCCTGGCTAAGTCTTTGATATGAAATAAGTTTTTACACTTGCTACAATCACAAAGATGTAGAGGGGCAGCTAAACCAAGTGTTATCCTTGATCTAGGCCTATAGACAGACAGCTAAACCAAGTGTTATCCTTGATCTAGGCCTAAGAGAGATAGTTAAACCAAGTATTATCCTTGATCTAGGCCTATAGAGAGATAGCTAAACCAAGTGTTATCCTTGATCTAGGCCTAAGAGAGACAGCTAAACCAAGTGTTATCCTTGATCTAGGCCTAAGAGAGACAGCTAAACCAAGTGTTATCCTTGATCTAGGCCTAAGAGAGACGGCTAAACCAAGTGTTATCCTTGATCTAGGCCTATAAAGAGACAACTAAATAAAGTGTTATCCTTGATTTAGGCCTATAGAGAGACAGCAAAACCAAGTGTTATCCTTGATCTAGGCCTATAAAGAGACAACTAAACCAAGTATTATCCTTGATCTAGGCCTATAGAAATGCCACAAACATATTAAAAGAGATGAAAACTAGTATTATCCATGCTTTAAGCTATAGAATGTGGACGAATGCTCATGATGAGACCGACATTGGCAAGCATATAATGATATCGACATAGGTTAGCGACGACGCGTTCCCTGGTCTCATCTATCATATTGAGGCTGCAAGCCAATTCGAATTCATTTTCCTCATCAGTCAGCTCGTGATCACGAACTGGATGATGATATTCAAAATGAATGACAGCCTCAGTGCCATAAGCAAGGAGGAATGGGGTATACACAGTGGATTGTTGGGGAGTGGTTCGATACGCCTATAGGAGGAGAGGTATTTCGCGAACCCAATTCCCTTTTTTCTGTGAGTGGAACCATTTTTTGAGTCCATCCACGATGGTTCTGTTGGTAATTTCAGCATGGCCATTGCCTTGAGGGTAGTATGGATTTGATGGTGAGTGGAGGATATTATAGTGATTTAGGAAGGATACGACCTTTTCTCCCACAAAATGGGGCCCGTTATCGATACGAATTAGGTGGAGGCACCCGTATCGAGTAATTATGTGGTTCTAGATAAAAGAGATGGCCTCCTCTTCTCTGGTTCGACATAGTGGAATTGCTTCTACCCATTTTGTAAAGTAATCGGTAGCTAGGAGTAGGTGACGGCGATTACCTGAAGAGTTAGGGAATTCGTCAACGAGGTCTTGTGCCCATCTTTTGAACGGCCAGAAAACTTTTCTTCCATGGAGTTCGAGCGCAGGGGCGCATATTATATGTCTATGTATTTGGCAGGTGTCAAACCTGCGGGAATACTCTTCTGCTTGCTTGCGCATGCCAGGCCAGAATACTCCTTGAGTTATTGCTCAATTCGCCAATGATCTATCTGTGGTATGGGAGCCACAAGTTCCTTCGTGTAGTTCGCAGAGCAGTTCATCTGCTTTTGACTTTGAGAGACACTTGAGGTAAGGTTCTGTGACGAAAAGGTGGTAAAACATACCGTTCTGAGTAATGTAATGCTTCGAGTTGTGGATCAGCTGTCGGCGTTCTTTTAGATCTGTTGGGAGTGGCCTGTTGCACTTGCTGTCAACACCGAGGTAGGTTAAGAAAGGCTTTCGCCAATCACCGTCCCCTCCTTTATCTCCCCCAGTGTTGATCGTGCATACAGAGATGCGATCAATGTTGGGGGTTGAAATGATTTTGATCTGGAGATATTGAGCTTCTGTACCCAAGACCCTGGCTAGATATGCCAGGGAATCGGTGTGTCTGTTATTACCTTGAGGAAGATATTCGAGAGTTGCTTTCGCAAACTTACTCATCTTATCTGCAACGAGGGCTGCGTATTTGATCATCTTCCCGTTCTTCTTGTATTGCTCGAAATAATGATGAACGATGAGTAATGAATTTGTGTAAACTGAGAGTTTGGGGACATCAAGCTTGAGTATGAGGTCGAGTCCGTGAATGAGAGCTTCATACACTATAACATTATTTTAAGGCCTCGAAATCTAAACAGATTGATTTCTCAATTCTTCCATTAGAAGGGGTAATCAAAATGATCCAGATCCCTGACCCTGAGGGTCCTGCTGATCCATCTGTGAGAAGTCTCTACTCTGACGTAGTGATCCAGTCAGCTCGTTCATCGAATGGCTTAAAAGTTGAATTCTCTGGCATGCTTTTGGTAAGGTCCGGGTCGTGCTCCTCCCACTCGGGATCCTCTACTGGAAAATTAGAGAGAAAATCGGCAACGGCCTGACCTTTTTCAGAATAACACTGTTCGAACTTGATATCATGCTCGCCCAAACTGACTGACCATTATTGTACTCTTCGTGACTTCTCTTTTTTGGACAAAACTTCCCGAAGTGGGTAGTTCGTCATAACTTTGACGGAATGCGCTTGGAAGTAGTGCTTGAGTTTCTGCGAAGTGTAAACAAGAGTGAGAAGAAGTTTCTCAATTTTAGAGTACCTTGTTTTTGTTGGTGTGAATGTTTTGCTGATGAAGAAGGTTGGTTTCTCTATTTTCCCATCCCAGCGAATGAGAATCGAGCTGAGAGAAGTATCTATGACTGCTAGGTAGATTATCAATTCCTCATTACCTACTGGGGTGCTCATTATGGGAGACCGCCCCAAATTGATTTTGAGATCCTGAAAAGCTGCTTCGCATTCTGGTGTCCATGTAACTTTCGTAGTTGGTTGAACCTTTCCTCATTTGGTACATCTACGGAGTAAGAAGAATAGCCAACGGTAGCGGTTTGAAGATTTAGAGATGAAACGGTTGATTGCGGCAATCTTGTCGACAAGTTTTTAAACGTCTTTTGTTATCTTTGGAGAGGGCATCGAGGAGAGCCCGAATTTGATCTGGATCGGCCTCAATCCCTTTAATACTGATGAGATGGCCTATAAAGTAGCCAGAATGTACCCCGAATTGACATTTATCAGAGCAGAGACGCATTCGGTAAGATTGAAGGATGTTGAATATTGTATTGAGATCTGAGATGTGATTATCTGACTATATGCTTTTGTACAAGAGATCATTGATGTAGACTTCAATAATTTTTCCCAGGTGTGATTTGAACATAGTTGTAATCAAACGTTGATATGTGGCACCTGTATTTTTGAGCCTGAAGGGCATGACTTTATAACAATAAAGGCCACTTTCGGTGATGAATGTTGTCTTCTCTTGATCTTCTTCCAGTAGTGGGATTTGATTATACCCCAAAGCAGCGCCCATCATAGATAGGAGATCATGGCCTGCTGTTGAATCAAGGATCTGATGAATGTTGGGAAGAGGGAAACTATCCTTTAGAGTGTGTTTGTTCAGATCTGTGAAATCTATGCAAACTCAGACTTTTCTGTTCTTCTTTGGGATAGCGGCAATGTTGGATATCCAATCCGGATACTTGGCTTCTCGAATGAATCTCACTTTGATCAATTTCTCGATCTCAGTATTCACTTCATCTCGAAGATGAGGTGAAAGTCGTCGTTGTTTCTGTTTGACCGCCGTGGCGTTGATGTTGATGGCTAACTTGTGGCAAACCATGGATGGATCGACTCCGGGGATTTCTTCGAAATACCATGCAAAAATGTCTCGATTGAGTTGCAAGAACTGGATGAGAACATCTTTCTCACGCTAAACCATTTTTGTCCCGATGAACGTACCTCTGCTAGGTCCATCAATGTTGACATATTTCGTGGGTTCCTCTGTAGGTGATTGATCGTCGAGGTGATCAATTTTCTGTAATTGCTATACGGCCAATATGTCTGAAGTATCTAGGATGGCAGAGATAATATTTTCACAAGCTCGAGAGACTTTCTGACTACCTCTGATCTCATAAATACTGTTATCGTGTTTGAATCGGAGTGCTTGATCATAGGTGGAAGAGATTGCTTCCATATTGTGTATCCAGCAGCGGCCCATAATCCTAAGATAACGAGACTTGGCATTGATGACGTAGAAAATGACATCGATAGTGGCTGGCCCTGCGGTAATAGGTAAGATAATATTGCCTACTCGTTCTTCTCTGGAGCCATTGAACCCACTGATGTCTATGTCACTCTGAATGGCTTGGTCGGCTAAGCCCATATGGTCGATCGTACTCTGAAAAAGAATTTCAATACCGCTTTCATTATCAATCATCATTGTGTGCATGACAAACTGTTTCATCTTGAACATTATGACAAACACATCATGATGTGGAAACTTGACATAACTAGTATCGCAATCCTCAAAGGAGATTCCGAGTTGGCGATTGCTCGACTCGAGATGAAGTTTGGCTTCTTTTTCTTGAGGTGTAAGATCACAGCATTCCGAGAGCCTCCGGCACTTTGATCGGTTGGAATTGTTGATCTAGTTGATTTTGATCATGTTGCTGAGGTGCATGTAGTAGAGAGGCTTCTCCTTAGCTCTGTCGTTAACCTAAACAACTTCGAGTTGCTTTTTATAGTTGCCATCTTGATTTGACTTCAGGTCAACAATGTATTCGAGCATCCGTCCTTCTTTAAAAATGTACTCGAGCAAACGCTATAGAGCATAACAATTGTCAGTAGAATGATGATTTACCTTATGATGTAGGCAAAATGGTCAATTATCGATAGGCTCCAGTGGATGGGAGGCGTGGTAGAACACGTCTTTCAACAACAATAGAAAAATTGTAGAGATTCGGACGTTCAGCTTTGGGAGGACGGGTTTGTTTTGTGGACCACTTCTCTGAGGGTATCCAGTGTTTCCCTTGCTGTGTTTCTGATCTCCATGTTTCTTTTTAGGCGCGCTGGTTCATTCTGTAGGTGGGGATGTGGTGGAGAGGACAGACTTAGTGGACTTTTGTCACTCAGACATCATCCACTCCAAGTCGACGTAGCCGTTAACTTTTGTGATCATCTCTTCTGACGTTGCAGGCTTGTTAAGGAAGAGGTACTATTTGACTTACAATCGAGCCGGAGAGCATTGGTAAAAGCGGTAACGGCTGTATTTTGGTTGAGGTTATCCACCTTTCTTGCTAGCTCTTGGAATTTCTTCGAGAAGTCTTCGAGCTTCTCTCCGTGTGACTGCTTAAGACCAATAAGAGAATACAAGTTCTCCTCTTTATCTCTGTTGTGAGCATATGTCTTCATGAACTGTTTATGTAGCTGATCAAACGTGTAGATAGATTCCACAGGAAGAGAATGGAACCATCAGAGTGGCTCCACCTGTAAACTTGTGGTGAACAGGCGGCAGAGAATGTGGTTGAGATTGGACTACAACCCCAATGAATCACGGTATTTCTGAATATGCTCCTTCGGGTCAGTACTTTTGTACTTGTGAATTTGGGGAGTATGGAAACCTTTCGGTACTTCCATATCGAATATTAATTTAGCAATCGGACTTCCTTGTACCTTTGTGGTATCGCCGGTAGTACCTAGAACTTGTGCCTCGATCATTCCTTAATTCGTTGATCCATATGCTCTTTTGTGATGTAATGACGAGTTGGTTGAATCGCTGAACGTACAGGCAGGGGATGATGAGTTCCCGTACCTTCACTCAAGCGGTCTCGTGCTAGAACTTGATGTAGGGGTTACTGGTCTTCCTCCTGACAGACGGAAATCTGATGACCTCGACTGACTTCTGATTGAACTTCTCCCCCCAAATGGATGAAGGGTTGCAGTCCATGTGGTAGATTTCTGGAAATAGCTTTACTAGTGGCTCCCCAAGGTCCCAATCTTTCCCTTGACAAAATGCGGGAGGTTTCTGGACGTTGATCGTGACCCCTGGCTGGAGGAGCCTGCTGAGCATTTTGTAGAGCCTAGAGTACAGTCTGCATCGTCGTCATTTGATCTTTGTGCCGTTTGAGCGCTGTCAAACGAGCTTGTCGTTCTGCATCGAGCTCCTTCTCTCGGATCTCGCGATCTTTTGTCAACTGAAGTTTAAGTTCGGCGTGCTTTTCTGCCTCTGTGTGGAAATTCGCCCGTAACTCGGTAAGTTGTCCTGGATCCACAGAAATTTTCAGCTGAGTTCCTGCAGCTTGTCGTCTGGAAGAAACCATAATTGAAAATTATAGCGAAAGACTGCCTTAGGATATCATGGAAGTGCAATCTTTCCCACAAACGGTGCCAAATGTAATGGCCAAATTCCGTAGCTCGATTTAATTTGGAATTAGCTATCACACCAATGAACCTGTAACAATACTCTAATAGAAAGTAAGAAACGGAAACATGTGTTTTTAACGTGGAAAACCTCTGAATAGGTAAAAAACCACGACCTCGTATGGAGGATTTTTGTAACAATATATTTATTGCTTGGAGTGAATATCTTTATTACAAGTAATCTCTAGAATATAAAAATGTTTTTAATCTCATAAATAATAAGTTTAAGTGATTTTTCTGGTCCCTGTTTCTTCTGGAACTTTTCTTTTTTATAGGCTTCTCCACAGTTCTTCATAGTGCTAGAACACATTTTCCGAATAATGTGGTTAGTGGCGGTTGACTGAATAACTGACGAGTTCATGGGAGATAGATATCTTTGACTGAATAACATTTTCTGGGTTTAGCTCGCCCATGTTCTTGAGTAGTTCGTGGGGCTGGTTGGAATGTTTGAATGGAGTGTTAAGTGCTAAAATTGCGTGAGCCTGAGATGGAGGTAAATCGAGCTGTTTGAGTTCGATTATGGGTGAGATCGAGGGATAAGTCCCAACAACAACAATGTCGACCATCACTATATTTCGATATTTCCTGTTAAATCTACAAAGAAGAATTTGTGTACCCCACTGACCTGTTCGCTGTAGGTTTTGGGAGTAGATGTTGGTAGATGTGGGATGCCGTCCTCTTCGTATACCAAAATTTCTTGTTAAATCAAGCAAAATCAATATCGAAATTACCTCTGTAGCAATAATTATTCTAAAATCACGTTCCCAAATACAGTTTCCACAATGGTAATGAAAAGAAGGAGAGTGGCTAAGAGAGATTCGTACCTTAACCGGAGATAATAGTAAATGAGGGAGAAAGTTGTTTTTGAAAATTCAATTATGGAGGGAGACCGAGTGAGAGAGAGAGAGAGAGAGTAAAATTTAAATTTTAGAGTGAGTAAGTGAGTTGTGAGTTGTTGGGTTGTCTACGTAGGCAGTCCCAAGGTGGCAACCTGTGTGGTGTGAGGAGAATGTAGCTTGGGTGTAGCACAAAAGAGAATGTAGGGGAATCCTCTCCCGATGGCTTTAGTTAAAACTCTTTTTTGATAAATGTTTGATGCAAAAAAATTTGTTTAGAAGAAGGATTACACAGCAGTTGCACAGACGACGAAGCATGGGCAACTTTAATTATAATTTTGTTTTTTCTTTGATAGACGTAAAAATTGGATATAGGAAAATGATTACAAAAAAGAAACGAGAACTCTAGATAGACTGTACATTCTCAACTTGCCCATTTTAATAATTCCACCAAATGAACTAATCTAATTTTAAGCTAAACTGCACACCATTTATCACAAAAGTTTTCAGATAGACACATGCCTACGACGAGCAAAACTTGCAAACCAACAAATAAATAAGATTGCCCAAGAAACTATTTAGTTATTGTTGGACAATAAATTATTTTACTAAGCAATCACACATATATGAATATGAGAGAAGAATAGAGAGCTTATTATTGATAGGTTGTTCTGTGCTACAATTACTGAACCCTTTTATGGGTTAAATACTCTCTCTCTAAAACTTTCCCCATAAACCCTAGTTTATATGGGCTTTGTTAGGTGTTCAGTATGACACCCCAACCCAGTTGGGTACCCACCTTGGGTCAGACCCAACTCCTAACACTCCCCCTTGGGGTGTTCCATACCAAAACGATTTGCCTAGTCAAAACCTCTGCCTAGCAAAACCCCCTTGGGAAAAAGATGTGCAAGGAAAGAGTACAATCTTATGCCCTGTATGGGTTGTGGACGCGTATATGTTGCCTCATCAAAACCTCTAGTTAGTAAAACCTTCTAAGATACAAATTGTATTATTAGGAAAAAGAGTATAACATGCATGTGTCTACGCCAGGACAGGACTACTCCCCCTGACGTCGATCTCCCTGAGATAATAAATCATGCAAACTTCGCATACCAATTCTGTGTATCAGTCTTTTAAACGTAGGATGTGCAAGAGCCTTCGTGAATAGGTCAGCTAAGTTATCTTCTGAACGGACTTGAACAACGTCAATCTCATTCGTCTTCTACAACTCGTGTATGTGGAAGATTTTAGGTAAAATATGCTTCGTTCTATCGCCTTTAATGAATCTGCCTTTGACTTGAATGATGCAAGCTGTGTTTTATTCATACAGAGTCGTCGGTTTATCTTGGATAGAACATAGACCGCAACTTCCGTTAATGTGATTAATCATGGACCACAATCAAAAGCATTCTCTGCCAACTTCATAAAGTGTAAGAACCTCCGCGTGGTTCGAGGATGTAGCAACCACCGTCTGCTTCACCGATCTCTATGAAATCGCCCTATCTCCATACAATAACACATAACCCGATTGTGATCGACCTTTATGTGGATCTGATAAATATCCTGTATCAGTGTATCCTATAATTTTTCATTTGCCATTTTTTAGATAAAGCCCTGAGGCATACATTAGACATCGTTCCAATATAAATTCTTGACCGTTAGGCGAATAGGTGATGCATGAAATTTGTTTCTAATCATTTCCTATCGTTTTTACTTGATAACAGTTATCATGTATGTCCCTAAAACTGAGTAAATTCTCTAAAGATTTACTAGCAAACAACGCGGACTTGATAGTCAATATCGTACCGTTAGGAAGTAATAGCGTGACGCTCCCGGGCCCACTTTGATACTGGTTGGCCTATTAACAGTTTGAATGCCCCTGACATACGCGATCAAGTTTGAGAAATATCGTTTATCTCGAAGGATCGAGTGTGTGGTACTACTATCAACAAGACATGTGTTGCGACTTATCCTAGTATCAATTACTGCTTTATATGCAGAAAGAACCATGAGCTACTTGTATGTATAACAGATTAAAAACTATTTATACTACAAATTAACTACTATCCCAAGCAATAATTTGAATAATCACAATTAGAACAAAAGTAAAATCTCATAGATGAATACTGAGTGTGCGTCACGAGTACTTCATTAAACATAAATGATATGTTCCTAACATAATAAAAAAAGGTACTAGAAAAGTAAATCGAGTATTTGTAACTAAAGAAAATAAAGTACTAGTGTTCTCTACCGTGACATCACACATCTACTGAGATATTACTACTGATTACTCCGTATGTTGATTCATGCATGCGCCAGTATCGCCGAAGAAGTCTGACGCTACTAACTCCATAGGTGTGGAGTCAGTATCAACAACTGCATGGTGAGTCTGGACTCTGTTTTCTCTGGCTACCCATGGTGGCTGACATTCCCATGCCCAGTGTCCTATGACACCATAGTTGAAGCAAGGAGATCTCTGATCTGGCTTCTTTTCCTTCTTCCCATTTCCTGGTTTGCCGAATTTCTTAAATTCTTTATCTCTCTTAGGGTGATTGGGTTTCTGGTCCCCGCCCTTCTTGTTTCCCTTGTATCCTCCCTTGCCCTTTCAATGTTTGCGTACCTGACCGCCATAGTGGTTTCCCTGAAACTGAACATTGTATAATTTGGGCAACAACGCACTTCTAGGAGGCCGTATCTCGTGATTCTTCATTAGAAGATCGCCGTTATGCTTAGAGAGGAGCAGTGCCTAAATCAAAACTTTGTGAGTCGTAATGTTCTCTTGTCAATATTGCCTCTGAAGCGCAATATTGCTAGCATAGAAAGTAGATAAAGTCTTCGTACCATTTAAGCATCAATGACTTTCTTCTCACAAAGCTTAAGTATAGAAATAATTTTGTGGACTGCTGAGTTATAATCAGTGTCGGTTCTAAAATCTTGGAACCCAATGTTGTTCCATTGGTGCATTTCTTTTGGGAGCATGATATTCTTTTATTGACCATAACACCCCTTCAAACTTGCCCATAAGTTAGCTGGCTCAACCTTGTTGAGGTATTTCGCCTTCAGGTCATCCTAAATATGATGAAGGAGGATGAACAAAACCTTTGCTTTGTCCATGGGATCTTCAATGTTGGCAATGACGATGGTCTTTTGCAGACTTAGAGACTTTAAGTACAAGTTAACATCAATGCACCAAGTGAGGTGATTTGCTCCAGCAAACAGCAGTGGAGGGAATTCAACATTTTTGAGTTTCGTAAACATTGATCTGTTATGCAAAATGTAGATCGTAATTAGTAACAATTCTTGATAAACATTGTAAATGCATTACATACAGATCATAGTACTTAGAATAACATAAAATAAATGATTTCTAATCATGTTATAGTTGAACCTTGTTCGTCTTCTAATAGTCATGAAATTCTTTTCTAATGATTAAATTCCGACTTTACCCTGTCAAATGTTGATCTTAATCTTAGATGTGTGTTTCAATAGAATATTAGCCAAGATCGCTATTCAAAACCATTAGATGTGTACATTCCTTATTCTGACAACTAGGGTGTTCTAATCCCTAAAGTTCTATAAGGTCAGTATATTCAAGCCAAATGACCCTATTTGCTACGAATATGAGAAGTATTAGATGTTTAGTTGACAAGTAGTCCCACCCCGAAGTCTGCTGAATTCACAAGATATGTAGATTAGTCATGTCTTTGAACGAACATTCTAGGGTACTATAGGTTGCTATTAGTGTTTATATACCTCTAAATGTTATCAAGTAACATCTAATTGCACCTAGATAAGTAAAATTGGTTCCTCAGACACCAAGTTTTTAGAAAAAAATATTAAGTCAATTCCCAATTGATCTCTAATTATTGTTTTTGACATTTATTAGCGATTTAGATATGACTTCTAGTCATATTGTAAATTAGTCTTGGTTTTCGTATTATCTCTGATCCATGGTGAGGATAATTAGTATCTTAAGGGCATATCATTAATATCATATAAGCTATCATAAGATACTTAAGTAGGTATTAATATATATATATATATATTCTTATATCACCTATAAGTTAGTCAGTTTTCCTATACAAGGCACCCGTTCCCAAAAAAATTTAAAAATATTTTCATAATTTTTTTTACAAATACCCCAGGGGTAGGTCAAGTCAATAAGAATTTTTCAAAAACAATTTGACTATATTTGACCACAAATTGGGCTTTAAAAGCCAATTTAGTGTCTGAATCGGTATGGATCAAGGCCTGGACCGGATTGACCGATCTGGACCGGTTTGAATTGGTCAAACTAGCTTGACACGTGTCACTGCTATAGTGCAACACGTGACACTGCTACAGTGAGACACGTGTCACTTTTACCACATCAACATAGGTGTGGGTCCCACCTGTCACGTATCTTCCACGTCAGCATGGGTTGTGTCCCACCTGCCATGTCATATGTCACGTGTCCTTGACACGTGTCTGCCACATCAGCATATGGTGGGACCTATCCAAGTCTAGTAGGACACCCCAACCCTAGGGCTGGCAACCCACCCCGCCCTTAATGAGGCAGGTTTGGTGTGACTATAGCGGATTTGGTTTTAAAAAAACCATTTATTTAATGGGGCGGGTCTGGTTTTAGGCTTAAATAAATGGGGCCCTGTCACCCGACCCAGTTATACATGATATGACGTGAATACCCTTACATACAAGTTAAATCTAATTCTGATTTCTGAACTCTGAAGAGTAGCTTGGCATTTCATCTCGTTGCAGGAGAAAGGCTAACAATCTATAACGATGTAAATAATAAATCTCCAAAGTTTTGAGTTGTAAGGAACGTCGAAGATACTTTATATTTTGTTATGATATTAAGTAATAACTTTAAGACTTTACTATGCTAATTTTTGTGAGAAACATGAAGTTCTTCCTAGTTTTGACTCATAATTACCCAATGTTTGTATTCTCTTATACATGTTTGTTAGTTTTTCTTGTGTGTGTGCGTGCACCTGATTTATTTATTTTTTATTTTTTATTATTTTGTACAGGTGATTTCTTATTTTTAAACAAGTACTGGGGCGGGTTTGGTATTGGCAAATTTAAACAGAGCGGGTTTAGATATTCCCCATTTAAGTTAAATGGTATTGGGGCAGGCTTGGAGGTAAGGTAATTTGATAGGTATGGGAATGGTATTACTCCACCCGCCCCAAACCCGACCCATTGCCAGCCCTACCCAACCCAATTGGGTTCGCACCTTGGGCAGATCTAACTCTTAACAGTTATCACTTACCCCATAAGCCCAAACAACCACGATTAATACCAAAATTTTGAACCAAGAATATAGCGACAGTAAGAATTAAAATAATGTTACATGATGCTGATGTTCAAAATGGAATATTTCATACTATACATTAGATTTACACTGATAATTATGTCGAGAGAACGAGTCTAACATTTGCTTTAAGGATAGAGAACCAACAACAGTTACTCCAAGCATTAAAAATATGACAGCGCAAGGTGGAACGAAGAGTATAACACATGTTGAGACCAAATACAGCATAATCCTCATCTGCGATAACGATGACGCTTGAAATTGATGTAGACATGGAGAATGCCGCGCTCAAACGTACATTTGAACCCTTTTTTATGTGAATACTCCCATTCCTTGTTGACAATTTTGAACGCCTGCATAATAAAATAATAAATTTTTTGAGTAATTTGATACTATTGTTTCTAATAGAAGTCGCAGTAGACTAAAAAAGACTTACTATATCTTCATAAGGAGGTCCGGCATGAAATCTAATTATGCATGTCTCACCAGTACTCCCATCCTTCTCTATGGTATATACTGGAGCTTTGGCTTTGTCGACAAGATCTGGATAAAAGATGTTGAACTTGTACCCTTGTACGACCTTTGGAGGCGGGTTGTCATGGTCATAGTGGGTTTGGTTATATTTGTTCCACTCATACCCAGTGTGCACACGATTAAAATACTTGGGTTTTCTCGGGCGATACTTATCGTGCCACCAGTAGACCTATATTGACAACATCGTCATGGTTACTTAAGGAGCAAAGCAAGATCTAACACTAAGAATGAAAATAGTCTAAACAAACCTGCGAATCGAGGTTAACTTCGGCGCCAGAGCCGAAAACAGCATCGTCTTCTCCCATTGCTCCCATCGCATTCATTGCCTTCAACTGTAAGTTTTCTTCCGCAGGTGTTGGCTTTGACGCGAATGCCTCTTGATGACGTTTCTGTTGTTCTTCCCTTACATACATACGCTTCTTTTCCTGTTATATGATGGATTAGGGTGTTCAAATATTATATTACAGTTAAAAATTGCAGAAACAGTACAGTAATTGCAGTAAGGTATTACAAGGCGCACTAGAATGAAGTTTCCTAGGGAACTAATGTGTTTCTGGATTGTCTAGATTCTACCCATCAAGAAAAGGAGAACACTTGTGAGCTAGAAAGATGGAGTATCATATTCTAGTTCCAATGTGGCGTAAACATTCTCAACAAAGTAAAAAATTATGTGTCCCGATTCTATTTTCTGTTATTAATTGTCATTACCTCCAAAAGTTTACTAATGTGTTTGAAATCTAAAAAAATTGACTGAATCAAGCCATAAAAGAGATACATAAAGCATTACCAGCTCAGCTCTGTCCACTTCCGGATCAATTGCTTCTTCATTCTCCTCTCCATGCAATAACTGCGGGGAAAATGAACCAGCCTCTTCTTCTTCTTCCAGCTCAGGTGTTTCTTCGTTTATGGGTTCAGGAGAATAAGGTTGAACATCTATTTATAGAAGAATCTCAATATATCACAACAATATATTATGAAGATAAATCAAGATGGGAGAGGAAAATGATTATACATACCATCAGAATAATGTGGACTGTCTTCTTCCATGGGTTTTGATACGGTGTCTGCTTCCAAGTTGTCTTCATTTTTCATAGGTTCCAGACGTTCTAGATGTTGACGCAACATCCTTGTGTGAATTTCCTTCAGACAAGCCTGAACGCAACACCCAGGCGAATAATTTACTAGGGGGAGATTTGAGTTAAATTGTTACGAACTAAGATTGCGGAAGCTAAATTAAACTCGATTAAAACTAAAATATCTCAATTGTATAAATAAAAGGTCGAAACTTAGGGTTTTTAGATTTACCCAAACTTTACATAACTATATAAGGCCAAGCACAAATAGAAACCCTAATAATAATCTAATTAGGAAACTAGTCCTATTATTCAATGAATATAAAGTAAATAGCAATAACTAAATAAAAAAAGGTGTACGCACACGACGTACGAAACGTGCCACGCGTGGTCATGGATACGACCACGATTCCTATCATACATATTAAAAACAATTGCGTAACTAAAGATGCCACTCAATGTCTAGGGGTTATTTTGTGACGAACCCTGTGTTTTTCGAGAAATAGAAATATTGAAAGAATCTTTGTGTACTTCCAAAGAGATACGTACTACATACCTTTGCTTTATATATCTGAAGACGTTTCAAAATAGCCTCCCAGTATTCCACATTCTTCGCCTTGCCAGTGCGCATGTCTGATTCAATCCTTGACTGCCTCTTTACTAACTCGTCATATGTTTCCCTTTGTAATAAATTATGAACATCTGATTCAATGCTAGAATGCATGCCTCTTTCTTCAGCAAGTAACTCGGCAGGTGGTTCCTCCCCACGTACCCTAGCTCGATCCAGAGCATCCTTTTTACGAGCTTCAGATAGCTCCCAGTCACAAACGACCAATAATGCCTGTCGCAAATAAACCATCTCAATTAATACTTTTGAGAAGCTACCAATAAGATAAGATAATACAGTACAGCTGTAAAGAATGTGACTTGAAATCAAATATTTACGTATTCATTAGAAAACAAAACAGTTGCCAAATGGCCCAAAACAGACAGAATGAAAATGGATTCAGAATAACCATTTTAAAATTCTAAGAGCAAAAATCCATGTTTGACAATATAGTGAGGCCGTGGTTATAGAGCAAAAGAGATATTACCTCCCAGAACTCGATATGGGTTGGCGTTGCTCTATCCATATCCAGATGCATTTTAATGTCATCACGAAGTTCTTCCATTTCTTTTACTGTCAAACCCTGTTGTATTATGTCAGAGTTAAGCTAGAATATACTCATCATAATAAAAATCTTGTTCAAATTTCATTTAATTATCCAAGAATAATTCATCAAGTAAAAACAGTTAGTTGAATAAGCTATTTATACAGAAATGTTTACCTTGAACACCATGTAGGGCTCATTTATTTCAATATCGTCTGAACCATTCAGGTGCTTGGAGAGAACATCGATTGGCTTCATACGACCCTCGCGCAATCTTATCTCTGACCTGTGTTTGCTTTGTTCGAAATGAAACTGTAGATTTAAAAAATGTGAGCAATTTACAAGTTGGAAATATGCACGAAAGATATGAATACTGACCTCTACATCATCCCCTTTAATTAACAAAATAATCATTACATGTTGGGCTAAAGCAGAGATGTCGCTCTGGAACTGTTGTGACTTATCCAATTATACTTATGCTCTCTAAACAGAATTTGTGTTTCCTGTTTTATATTAAGGCAAGCTCCCGTATATATTCCTAGTATAACTTTCTTCAAAATGTTTCTTAAAGAAAATCTTTTATGAACTATGTAACCATACTAGGATCCCAGATGAGTACTAAATTTGAATACTAGAGAGGAACAAGGAATTATTATTTGCATATATCTTGCCCATACGAACTATGAACAACTTCATAAAATTTAGAAAAGCTTTAAGAGGAAGAAATGTGTATTTCAGAGAATATCTGAACGATATCCATGGAAATATAGCTATACGCTGTTAGGAAAAGTGAAAGAGATTAAGGGAACTTATAAATAAATTAGTTTGTTTATAATATTATGTTGTTAGTAGAGGTTCAGAAAGAGCAAGACTTCATCTGCCATTCACATTTACAGGTCAGAACGACAGAATAACTTGCTCAAATCAAGTACTATATGCCATCATAAGACATAACAAAAGGTTACAACTTACAAAGTGTAGTGTACAACAAAGTTGGTCACTACAGTGTTAAAAGGTGTTCATACCTCTTCTTCTTTCTTCTCAAAATCTTGAAATTCTGCACTGGCACGCTCCCTAGCTAAGATTGCCTACAATAACATATAAAGTAGGTAAGGAATCCAGTTCAAATTTTGAACTTTGTTGAAATGGAAAATAGTTCAACGTCTCTAGATACATGAAAATAACGATGTCTCATATTTTACTATCGTCTATTAACTTTGAGATAATGTGGATATATTATGTGTATGCCTGTGCTGAGACACCTCGTATAGGTACTCTCCCATAGAATTTTGTAGAGCTTTGCCAGTCGTATTATATATGTATTAACTAACTAACCATTTCATCTTCACGTTGTGCCTTTTCAATAGCCCTTTCATCCCTTCTCTTCTTTACTTTCTCAATCTCAGCCTGAGAAATAAGTTGAGTATAAGTACATAAATTAAGTGTTCGAAAGGAATAATCATGAACAAAGCGAACCCGGAATTATAAGTAAAACTCATACAAGCGCTAGAAGAAAAGCAATGTTAAGGCGAAAGAAGAATAAGTGGAAGCTTTGCAGATAACTGGTTAATATGTTAAATACTACTTCAATCCAAGCCCATTTTAAGCTTTCATGTAAAAAAATTATCTGAACTGCTCTTTATCAAGGATTTTGGCCCTTCAATGTCCTCGTAAATTTTATGTATCACTCAAGTTGATAAAAATAAAATACATATGTTTCTATTCAAATAAGGGAATATTGTAGGAGCTTTGAAACTAAGACGAAGTATATAATACCTGTCTTTCTTTCTTTTTCTTTTTCTCTGATTTGACTGAAAAGTCAAGTTGCACACCTTGTGAAACATCGCGTTCAATCTTCTTTCTCCACACAAACCTGCAACAATGCAAGTGAATTAAAAAAGGGCGTCAAGTGAATATTAACAATACCTATTTCTTGAGTTTGTTCCATAAGACACGGATTTTAAAATATATCAGTGATGTTCGCAACTAACCGAAAGAAAAGTCTATGTTAATTCACCATTTAAGATGCATTATTCTTTACTTAAACATATCCCAATAGATGTTTATATATTTATATGTTGTTATTCACAAGAACTTGAATCCACTTAGCCAAATTATCATCATATCTCAAATTTGTGAATTACCATCTATAAAAGACATTGTTAAGTCTTGCGGTAGAATTTGTTGTAGTAGTCCAGTGTACTAGAACCTTTGCCTGACTGAGTACCAAACTTGAACAATCTGCCACCTAGACTACTCTGGTGTTCACCAATGTCATAGTCTAATACTTCATGCGTAAGCATACCATTATACATTACATACATGTACTAAAAACTCAATTTTATTGCATCGCCAAAAATATTAAAGGGTAAAAATGTAAAATGTATAGAGGAAAGCTGGAGGATGAAGGGAATGTACATGCTAAATATATTAACACAAAAGAGACTGAGAATAAGAGTATTAAAATATAAATCCACATCAATAAACCCCCAACTAACAACAAATAGAAGAGGTTTGAAAACTAATTTACTGAGACGGTGAGACACAATATCACAAAGATATCCATAAACGAGTCCTCAAAGAAATCCTTCTGTTCATAGACTCTAGCCTTTATATCTTTTCCAACTTAGCAATCAATCACATGTGGAAGCAAAAATAAGAAAGATTTGCAATGTTTCCTCAAAAACTTCACACATCCTGCTGCTATCGACAACGTCTACAAACCCCTCTATAGAACACCTAATCAACATCACAGAGCTTCAGAAAATGGAACCAAACATCCTGCATAAAAGTACAACCAGACATGCCCCATGAAAGTGCAATGAAGAAGAAGATAATCAATAGACTCCGGCCCGTGAAGCACATATTGCATTGGAATATTTAAGCCACTGCATTGAGCTATTCCTTGTCAAGGTTCGGCGAAGACCACCCACCAAAAGAAAAAGAGGCAATTTTAGAGAGGAAGCAATTACAACAGAACACTAGACAACGTATACTCTGCTCTTAACTAAAAAATTCCGTATAAACACTATACAGGAAAAGATAAGTGTTAGCCCAGTAGAACCTCCAACTATCTGCCACCTGAAGCAAATCAACAGCCTCCAGTAAATAAGCTTAAGTGCCCGTTGTCATCAAAATGAAGATCGCAATCTGGCCCTCCTGTGCCAAACACCTTAAGATTGCATCAAGTAAATAACTAGTAATTAGTTGTGGGGAAGTCCCCACCAGTGGTTGATCCTCGCACCAAATGACGTGCCAAAATGTATTTCTCGGAATTCATAGCTCTTGTTTTTGAGAAGGCCCGAATTCATAGCTTAACAAAAACATCGTATAAAACCTAGGTAACAACGATACGGATACGGGTGTCGGTGTCCTACACGGTGACCTCATAATGAGTGGAAACGGGGACACGGCTATAGTACTAAGTATTATTTATGTTTCTATTTGTAACATATCTCGAGTAAAATAGATTTTATTTAGACAAGAATACACAACAATCTTATGTTTTTACAAAACTCGAGGTAGATGGACTGTTGTGGTTTAAAGAGTACACAACAGTCCAATGTCGGCTACAACAAAGTATCTTTCTTCATAAAAAAAGAAGATAAAGAGTATTCTTCAAACCCTCTGGCGATAACACCAGGCGGCTACATCCCTTCTTCGTTATTCAAACCCTAGATATCGTAGAATTTAACTGCGATCCATCGGCAGTAATTCCGATTTAATGATTAACTGAGATCGCAAAATCCTAGACACCGAAGATACCAGGTAAGTATAATATAACCTTCGAGCCTTCTTCTTCGTTCTTTTTTTTTTGTTTGGTTGAAATTGCCGTGTCAAACCACATGTTCGGCCACCCTACGCGTATCCACGTCAGAAACGTATGGACACGGATTTTTTCCGGCAACTGCCGTGCCGTTGTTACAAAGTACAAAACCGATTAAATATTTAGAAAAAACTACCATAAACTAAAAATCAAAAGAATCTACTAATGTTGTGAGAGGCAAGGCCAATCCGAAAAACTCTATTTAGTCGGTCATCTCCCTCAAGACTGCCCTCCTCTTTACCAAGTCTTCATAACCACTTGCAATTATTCCATGTGAGTCTCAGACTCCATGCACGTTGCTTTCTAAAGGGCAAGCAAACCTCTAGTTTAAGGAATGGATTTTTCTCCAATCAGATGCACCAATACAAAGTTACCCAACAATCTCTCAGTTTTCCACCAACCAACAGTTATCGGGCTTAAAGTAAAGAAAGAGTATAGACCATTGAGTATGACAGAGAGCTCATAACCAAAGTCAATGGACCCCCTTTCAAGAGCAACTTCTAGTTCCAAACTGATCTTTCTTTCCATCCTCTCAACGACCACATGTCAAATGGAAATATTACAGTGAGATATGATGATAAGAAGCCAAAGAATCCACCCTGCAACCGAGTCTATTCATGAGTGATAGGTCGTGGGTCGTCACACCTATGACCTAGGCGCACTCCTACGTACAAGTTTCTATTTTATTTTATTTTAGTTTCCTTTTATTTATTATGTTATTTGATTTGGAAATAATCCCTAATAAGGGGATATATCTTAGTAATTTCCTATTTGGCGAGGGGAGTAGAAAGAGGAGGATATCCCTATATATAGGGGATCCTAGGGTTGGTGAAGCTGGTTGAGTTTGTGAGATCAAAGAAGAATCCTAGTTGGGTAGAGATAACTTGAAGAAGGAGTTTGTAGTAGAGATTTCAATTTAATAAAGGGATTATTTGATTAGTTCATTTGCTTCTGCGTACGTAGTAGTTAACAATGAGATGCTGAATATACTGAATATTGCGGATAACATCTTATTCTTCGCTATATTATTGTGCAAACCTCAAAATAAAGTAAAGTAGAAGATAGCGAAAATAACAAATCTGCCCTGGTAAGTAATTTAGGAAAAATATGGCATCATCAGCAATCAGTAAACGAATAATCACCTCAGCATCATACATCCCCAAATCATTTGGAAAAATGACACAATTTGAGCTAACCTACTAAAGTCCTTACGCACTACAATAAATAAAAATGGACATAGTACGCTATCCTCTCTAACAAATACAAAACTTCTAAAATGCAAAAAAATCCATTCACCCTAACTGAGAAATTTTGTGTGGGAATATGTGTAAATTCAATTTTAACTCCAATACGAATCCTTCTCCAAATAGAATCCCGAATGCTCAACTAACACTGCATTTTCAAATGTTCCTTTGCAGTAGTAGGCTGTCAACATCGGATTCAGACCGGATCCGCTTCCAGCCAAATCTGATCTGACCCATTTTTCTAAATCCAAATCTGATCCGATCCAACCAATTTCGGGGATCAGAATCCGGTAACAAAAGGAATTAGTTGGACAATATAAAAAATGCTTAGACAAAGGCTTGAACCTGTGACCTTTTAGTGGTTTGGTAATAACAATAACTAGTCAGCAAAACTACAACTTTTGATATCATCTATTCCCTTGTGGTATATATAAGATTTTAATTCGTTGAAGAACATTAAAGCAAAATAAATCATCAATATATCGGTATATAACTTCGGATCAGGGATTTTTCGGATTGGACTAGGCTCCATCCGAACTCGATCCAAAATTATTTCGGATTTTCTTAATCGAATCGGATTGAAGAAAAACACATCCATACCCAAAATATTGTCGGGTTTCGGATTATATCCAATGCAATGACAACCTTATTTTGCAGCCCAGGACAAAACCTTCAACCCCTCGTATTGGAAGGTTTGCCAAATCCTAACAGCAAAAGAACTTTATGTATAGTTACTTCTTACGCCAACTGCAGGAAGTCTCCTTAAATCAAAATATCAAAAAGAGTTCTCTACTTTTGCTTCAAAGAACACAAATCTAATATGCAAAAAGCGAATGAGAACATCAATTGTTGCTACTAATACAGTCCCCCATTATCCTTTGTATTCTTCTTCCTCACAATTATAATGATATTAAATCAATGATAATAAAAAGATTGCAGCCTAGGCATAGGTTTGCATAAAACACCCCATTACATAAGAACCGAATCAAGGTTTAAAAAGGCGGAGGCCAAGGCAGTGAGTGCTTGGTGAGTCTAGATTAATTACAAAAAATAAAACAAATAGGCACATCCTATTTGTGTAAGCAAATTAAGTAAATGAATATATATGAATGCGAAGGCAGAATAAATTACCTTATCAAACATGAATTGAGTTTTTTCCATTACAATACTTAAAGGGGCGATTCCGAGGGGGGGGGGGGGGGGGGGGAGGGGGGCGTATTTGAATAAAGTGGTTAAAATTTAATTTTACCTCCCTCCGTGCCTCACATATGCCATTGTCCTCATAAGGCGGAAGCCATCAGGCATTTGTATGAAAACGCGGTAGGCGCAGAGAGGCACGCCTCAGGTACGTATTTTTAAACCATGAATCTAATGAATTAATACAGTAAAGAAACAAGCTAGCAATAACACACATCTAACAGAACCCGGGAAAAGATCACAGGACCGACAAGCCATTGCTCTTACTAGTAAGCTCCCATCTGGGGACAAACTCTTTTAAGAAGCTGCCACTAAAGACCTCAAACACTTTGCTCAATGAGAACAACCAGGCCTTGATATCGACAATCAAAGGGAGAAGGCTATGATCTGCATTTCCTAAAACATATTATTTCTTATGACCCAAATTCCACCACATAATCACAACGAGCGCCATCCTCCATGATATCTTCTCCTTTGGGGACAAACTAGGCATGAGGCAGCAACAAAGCATTTGAGAATCGACATAACCACTTCAGGTAGCAGCCTCATGGAAAAAGCACATAACCACTCTTGCCGTATCATACTGAACAACACCTGATCAACTGATTCTTCCATCCTTTTACACCTCTAGCAAATACTAAGGACCAAACCAACTCCTGGCAATTAGATTATCAGAACTTTGAATCTTTCGAAAGCAGCTGCCAAAGTGAAGAAGGATATATTTGAAGGGAAAAAAAGACATCCAAACATGAGAAGCTGAAACGAAGTGGGATTAGGATTGGATTGAGCAAGATAGAAACAATCCTAACATTATAGTTCAAAGCAATCCCAACATTTAGCCAGAAGCTGCAGTCAACAACTGGCCGAATTCAAATCTAGCAAACTACAATAACTGTCCCAAGCCTATACCTCTTTCCAACTGTAGTGATAATTCTCCAAACACTACATCTGTATAACATCCCCTGACTCACACCACCTAGCCACGATGATGTCACTCAAAATTTTAAGTTTTTCTTCACCTAAGCTCCAAGATCACTTAACTCTTCTCATGCTCCAGGTCTCCTAATGGCATTTGACCCACCTAGCCACCACAATAATATTACTCTAAAATTTAAATTTTTTTCACCTAATCTTGAAAACCATGTACTCTTAAGATCTTTTCTCATGCTCCATGTCCCCTAATGCTATTTGCCCCATCATCACACATCTATTTAAGTTCACCAAGTGGAATCTGAACCCTTCATCTCCATTGTGCCACATACAAAATTTGTTGAGCCTTTCAAGAGCTTCATCCATGGTCACAAACATACACAATAAAAATATAAATAAACCTGAATGCTGGCGAGGGTGCTCTTACTCAAGCCTAGCTTGCCCCAATTTACAATAGTTGTACCATTCCACAAAAAAAGTCCCATGCAGCAGCTTTAGCAACCACGGGTCCAATTGAGGCTTAGCTCCGTAAAGAACTCTGGCCTCCAAGGGGAAGCCCAAATAAGAGTGGGAAATCTACCCCCAAAAGCCTTGGTTAGGAATCCATCTTTTTCACCCCACTTCCATAATCTTACTTCACCTTAAGACCCGACCATATCAAAAAAGCATATGATAGATATCAAAGGGGCTGGGTTTTTTTTTGTTTATTTAACTTGATTGACTTAATTTGGATATATTAAGCCAAATTTTGCAATAAGTTGTGTTTATCTTTCCTTCTAAAAAAGACCTTTTTAATATTGGCAGCCCCATTTTCATCAGTTAAGATAAGTCACATAGTCCTAGCTTTTCTGAATCTGTTCTGCTGAACTAGACGGCAATTGGTACGCAACTTTAAGTAAAATTTGTAAACCCATTTATACCCCCATTATGTTTCTCCCTTTCTTCCTCTCCTGCCTTCTCTCTCTAATCCTA
Source organism: Kingdonia uniflora (assembly GCA_014058105.1). Lineage (NCBI taxonomy): Eukaryota > Viridiplantae > Streptophyta > Magnoliopsida > Ranunculales > Circaeasteraceae > Kingdonia > Kingdonia uniflora. Next base: position 289,210 of record JACGCM010002866.1, read on the forward strand.
TTTTTCCTCTAGGATTTCAAAGTTGCAGAATATCCTATTAAACAAGTTGCAGGACACCTCTCCCTCTTCCACCATTCTTGGGTTTCATCAATCTCCAATGGGTCCTCTCGTATCCTTTTGTTGATGGGTGAAAGATTTGTGAATTCTACGAGTCTCAAACAGGTTTCAATTGAGATGAATATCAACAAATAGTTCTCACTTTATCATAAATGGAATTGTTCCTCTTCTTGTTGATCACCGTGTCAATTGGAAGTTGGAACGCCTAAAGATGAACACAATAAAAGAGAAGTACAGAAAGAGAAATAGAAAGGTGGATCTTTGTTGTTGATATTGAGTGAAGGATTGGTGAATTTCTGTAAAGCTTAGAGGGAAGAGCATCGAATATCCAAATTTGGGTGGGTATCTTTTTTCTTCCGGGGGGGGTAGTGAGTTGATTGAGGTCTTCAAGTAGCTCAAAATGGGTGGCATATGATCTTTGTAATAATGGTTTTTTTATGGTTGTTAAAAATCTTAGATGTGAAATCGATTTGGTGATGATGATGTCATTGCTGTTAACTTCAAATGTTTTTTTTATTTGCTTTGTTGTTTTCTAGTTCATTTGTTTCTAATAGAAGGAATGAGAGAAAAATATGAAATCCAAAGGTTTATTATGATTGTTAAGGTACAAATTGTGAGAACAAGTTGAATTACCTTCAAAATTTTAAATGGGGTACAACAAATATTCGTCATCAAATGTTAGGTTCCCACTATTTTGAACGCGATACCTTTGAAAATTTTCAACGGGCGATTTTTGACAATTTGGTAGTTTTCAGACAGTTCAGAGTTCAGAATAAGAAAATAAACAAACAAGATTTCCACGGTTCAGCTATCAGGCTTCAGAATAAGTGTTTAGAAACAGTAATAGAAAAGAAAAAAAAAAAAAAAAAAAAGGGACTCTTAAGTTTAACCAACTCATATGCCCCGTCGAGCATAAGAAAGTTTGGCGCCCACACACTCAAGAAGGGAAATCTCTAACTCCCCCAACTGGATCTTAAGTCTCTCCCAACTCCTAACTGATCCCCTTTTGGTAAACACCCGCCAAGGACTTCCACCACTAAGATAAACAGCAGAGCCGACAATGCAATTCTGTTTGTATCTGGGTATTGTAAGCCATTTAACAACCTTAAATATTTTCTGCCTCAAAACTTATCATGTTTTCCACCACAATACAGGAAAGTATAACTGTTTTTGCATCATTGGCTCGCATCAAATGCAAATACGCCAGCCCATCGCCACATGGCTGAAAGTTGAACCATCTAACAATAAATGTGAACTCATCTAGTAAATTCCCTTGACAAATGTTTCCTGAGATATGAAATCCAATAATAAAAATGCTAAATAAGGCTCACTGGCCCCATTTCAATCCCCTTGCATCTCTTACATTCCCAGTACTTTGGCCCAAGTCCCCGTCATCTCATGTCTTTAAAGTGCACTAATTAACTATTGCCTTTATCTATGTAAATATCGAGCTCTAAAGCTTTAGGTGAAGAAATTGAGTAACTTTTAACAGAAATAGTCAAGATTACAATCAATACTCAACAAAACTCTTGGGTACATATATACAAATCTTAACTTATCATGCCATGCCTAGTAATAATCCATAAGTCGATTGAACGACCAATGAGATATTACTCTGGCAACATATCATCAACTGACAACAGATAATCAAATGGGAAAATATGATTGGAGTGCAACTTGAAAAATGGATAAATGACTTACGCTTCACCGAGATTGGGATCTCCAAAGGGATTCGAGTCGTTTGAGTAACCGGAAACTGATTGAGTCTTCATCTTTTTGGCCACACTAATTGCCTAGAAAAACACAACAGTAGTTAGAAAATGAAGAGAAAACCGCGCAGGACAACAATAAATAACAATCCCTTACTTTCTTCTGCGCCTTTTTGGCCAAGTATTCAGCAATATCTTCTTCTGAAACTTTCTTAGATGACTTTGTTCTTTTGTCATCCTCATCGTCGCTACTACTTGGCGTACCCCTCCTTCGACTTCTCTTCTTGGATGAACTTCGACTGCGACTTGGGCTTCGTGGCATTTTGTTGATTAACCTATAAAAGATATTATCAACTGCTACATTACACCTAAATATCAAACAACAAAATTAACTCCAATTTGATATTTATGATAACCATAATTTTTCACCTGCTAAAACCCTAACTTTCACTACTAGAATCTACAAACTAAACTTCAATTAATCAAATCCCACAAAGGGGAAACTCGGAACACATAAGATTTAATGATTTTAGAAGACAAAACTTACCCAAATTCGAGCTTCTTTGCGGAAATTAGGGTAAGAGAGAGAAGAGAAGTTTCGTCGTTGTGTAGAAACGACGGCTGATTTTATTTTTGGGCAGTGGCCTTAGTGCAACCATCGCATATTTTTTAGTCGTTTGAATTTGATTGTACCCATGGGGTGGAGTCGTGGCGGAAAGATATGATCGTGCTTTCTCTTTATATGTGGGGTCAGATCCGGGAACAACTTTTTTGGAAAAACATTTTTATAGGTTGATTCAAAACTTTATTTTCTGTGAACATGATGTATTAAACTTATAGATTATCTCCACCAAAAATCAAGTATTTTCGGTTCTTCCTACTCCTCTGGAAATAAAGTACAACTTTTAAGAGATTATGAGCCGTTCATTATATCAAATCATATTTGATGGTTTTAAAACATTGCGAAAACTTTGTTTTTTTGGTAGGGGATGATCTATATGTTAATGAGATTATGATCACAAAAAATCAAGTCTTGATTCAATTTATAAGTGTGGTTTTGAATATTGTTGTTAGAAATGTTGACTCAGAGGACAACTGGGGATCTTTCAAATCGATAAGGCACTGCTTGTCACGGACTTGACACAATGAATCCACGGCCTATTCATGGCAGGACAATTTTTGTTAGAATGAAATCATTAAGCCAAAGAAGATAGTTGGCTCTCAATAAAAAGCTAAATTCCTCATCAGAGTTGCTATCCAAGATGGTAAGGCCCGTGAACCGAAGGGTACCTATTATTAAGCCTAAAGACTGCCGTCCCTAGTTTCATGACAGAAATCAACTGTACCGAGAAATTAAGATAATTTTTCTGTTAAGATAAAAAAAAAATACAATAACCAAATATAATATATTTATATATAGATGTCGTCTCTGAAAGCCTCTTTTATAAAACCAGATTGTCTGAAAAGGAAATAGAATCGTCATTACAGTTTCTCAGCCAAATTGGCAGTACTCTCTTCGAACATTACGGAACCCTATGCTAATAGGATATTCTGAAGAAAAATATGAAAGTTCTGATGGTCACTATCAAAAGGATTTGGATCTCTACACCATATATCAGTTAACCGCAACTTCGGAAGATAAGAAGGTAGGATGGAGGACCTCTTGCCCAGTAGCAGCTAATTTCTTGGCTGAGTTTTTGAGCACCTGTTCTGCTTCATTGCATTTAGCAGCCAACGACTCCGCAGACTCCAATAGCAAAAGGATTTCTGCATTGTCCATCTCCAAAAGCATTCCGGTAATTTTTGCAGCTTGCTCAAACTGCAAAGAAACGGATAAACATGTAAGATCTTTTGCCAGTATGAAGTAACATTGAAGATGCTCCAACTCTAAGTTGTCTAATGTCACAAGTAGTATTACCTTGAGCTTCTCAACGTGGGGATAGAGATACTCGCCAAGAAGACTTTTCTGTTGTTGTGGAGTAAAATGAGGGAGCGTACTAGTCAATGCCTCCATCCCATGGGGAACGGAAAGAGGAGTATCAGAAGCAGTAGATGGGGCAGCAGATCCATTATTCATCGCACGTGAACGCCCATTTGGTACGTACTTCGCCAGTCCAGACCGCTGCAACACAAATAATGTAGAAATTACGTACATCTATAAAAGGTAGTTTTACAAATCTATTATACACAAATATTTCAAAATGGCTTAACATACATGGATAGTGATATCAAAAGGCAAAAAAGGCATATTAGATTGTTTGTCTTAATCTTAACATCTTGACTAAACATCCCATAGAAAGCTGTCTATAGGCGCTAACTATACTAACCCACATGAGAAAATCATTGCCATAATCGTATCTCTTATTTTGTTTTCCTCTCCCCTTAATTAGTACTGGGGGCTGCAAATTCTAGGTTAGGATGGGTTAGCCATAAATCCAAATCTGACTCTAAGAAGAGAATGGTCAACTCGAGCCCCAGTGGAACCTAACCTGTGTCAGGTTGATCGGGCCAATAATGTTCACTTTTTAACATACTACCTTGGTCAGGTTGGTAATTGTAATATATAAGGAATAGCCCAATAACCAAATGACATGGAATCCCTCAATAACATAAATTGTTAAATTTGGCGAGTACGTCAAAGATACAAGAAGATGTCATACACAAGAAGATTTTAACTAGAAGTACTTCCTTTTTTAATAGTAACTTTAATTAGCTTTAACAACGAATCTAAAACATATTAAGTAGAATACCAAAGGGGGACAAAAACACTATCCAGAATCCCAGATGAGGGTGTAAGGATGTATTCTACAAACATCCCGGGTTCTGGTTGCGCAAAGTGCGTGCCCAAACCCGACCAGTAATTGATAGGGCAGTTTTCGTTTCTAGAACCGGAGCACTGCCCCGAGCCGTTGTGCCGGGTTGGTTTGTGTTTCACCCACCCACCTGTCTTTCTTTCTTTTTTATCTCAGAAAGAGTTAATACTTAGAATTTGATAAACTAAACCCAAGTTCAAGAACTGATGAAGTAGATCTTCATGAGAAAAATAGGTTACTCATTACTGTATTGGATAAAATTTGATGAACAAAATTAATACATAGTTCCTAAGGTATCCGCCTTGACATCTAGTTTGCCAATTTAATAGAAATGAACCTAGTGTTCGATAAAATTAAATTTGTCAGACATACCTTCTGATTACTTCCATCTTTGAAAGTTCGAATTGGTTGTTGGGGATGCGGCATAAATTGCGTAGAGTGATTGCTGGCTTGAGGAAACATATATCCATTTACCCTGCCTCTATTTTGTCTATGCTGTGTACTAGCACCCTGGATCTAACGTAGCAAATATTTAATACGAATAAACAAACTTAATAAATTTGGTATCACCCAACATAAAACGAAAACTAACCATGGGAAGTGGCAGGGGTTGGAAAGCTTGCATGGTCGGATGCGCAAAACCATTTGGCCTCCATCCTGGTCTAAGAACCTGAGGCTGATACATTATGCCCTGTCTAGGAGCCATTTGTCCATCAGGTGTATAGTAAAGAGGCGAATAACCGGCAGGGACAATCGCAGTTGAAGATCCTGCTAGTCCTACAATTCCCTGTGAAAACTGAATTGCCAATTGCGCTTTTCTGTCCTCTTTTCTTTGGGCAATAGCCACATACAAAGGCTTTCGACTAAACATGTACCCTGTTTCAAATAAGGAATACAACTTAACCATTCTGTGCTATGTAATAATCAAATGTCATAAATTTGAAATCTACGAAAACTACTTTGACAGGCCAGAGATAGATACATCGCAATATCAGGTAAATCCCAAACACAGACCACGAGTTCAGAAAAGGAACATGGTTGTAAGTCCACATGTTTCTAAGGCCATGATGAAATGCTCAAATCCAACAAGGTGTCACATATTTATGCAACTAGCCGTGTAAACATGAAGGTAACCTTGTACTCTACTTTTAGTGCAAATGAGAAGCCAAACTTACATCTCTTTCAAGAAAAATATAAGAAGACAAACTTACCATGTAGAGTAATAACAGCTTTCTTGGCTTCTTCAGGAGTTGAAAAGCACACAAATCCAAATCCCCTACTTAATCCCCTATCATCTCGCATTAATTTTACAGAAGTTATCACTCCACAGCGACTGAAGTATTCTCGCAGTTTATCATCGTCAACATCATCATCAATGTTTTTGACATATACATTTGAATCCTGCATTCATAAATACATTCATCAATTTTTCTTTTAAAAATACTTCTTTGTGCTTTCGTATATATATATTTTTCCCAGTAAGATCCATGGAAGTTAGAAACTACCTTATATTTCTCAAATTGCTCCTTACGCCTCTCCTCATACTGAGAACGCAAAATCTGGTGGCGTTCTACTTTCTTTTGTGCCCTTGCTACATATAGGGCTTTTGAGCCTACGCAACACAATCACAAAAGAAATCTCAAAATCAAGTCCAAAAAAGGACTGTTTAGCTTTCATACTTGTGATTATTTAAGCGAAAAAACACCTACCAAGTTCGGCTCCATTCATCGTCTCCATAGCGCGTTTTGCATCTTCTGGGCTATCAAAGTTAACAAATCCGAAGCCCCTTGAGTTTCCGTAATTGTCCTTTGAGACGGCCAAATTTCTAATTTTGCCAAACTTGGAGAACTTCTCTGCTAGAAGATCTTCTGTCACATCTTCATCCAGATTCTTCATGTACAGATTGGTATATTTTTCATCTTGGCTGGAAAGACGGTCGCTTCTTTTGATAAACTTAGCAACATAACTGGAACACATAAGATGCATAACAAACATAAAATCAAGAAACCTAAAAAAATAGCAGAAACTCAAAAACAAGAGGATTACACCTACATCTGCTTGTCTCCAATCATAGAGCCATTAAGATTACTGATGGCAGCGGTCGCAGATTCCTCCAAGTCAAACTGAACGAAGCCATATCCTTTGCTCTTCCCATCCGATGTTGCGGCAACTTTGCAAGATGAAATATTCCCAAACCTCGCAAATGTCTCGTAAAGTTTCCCATTATCAATAGAATCACTCAGATTCTGCGAAGAATGCCCACAACATACGAATTAAAAACAACACAGCCAACTTAGACACAATTAATCCTAACTATCAAAAGCATAAAGAACAAAGTACCTTTACAAACACATTTCCAATTCCACTTGTTCTTGCCTCTGAATCCCGATTGGAACGCATCATTCTTATCATTTTCCCATTTAAGTAGGTGTGATTGAATTTCTCAATAGCACGATTCGCTAATAAACGTTAAAAAGGAAAGCAAATGTCAAATTAGCTGAAGGAAAAAAATATGCCAAAAAAGACGTTACAAACAGGCACAAAACTCATCAAAGGATAATGCTGGTCTTTCCTTTCGATGACTTAAAGTTATTTGCATGAAAACATCTAAATGAGAGATCGCAAAATTATACTCATATAACTCAATTAAAAAATACAGATACATTAATTTTAGAACAAAATTAGCCCAAAATTAATTGATTTTTATAACTAAAACTTCATAGATCTCATTAGGTCAAAATTAGATCAATAAAAAACACAACGTCAAACCAAACACAATATACATCAAAGGGTTCTTTCTTTTTTACAATTAAATTATACACAGAAATAAATAACATGCAAATACCAAAACAAAACTAAAGCAACCCAAACTTAATTAAAATAAATAAATAAAACCCAAATCAATAACGACTTCCAAGATCTCAATTAGGCCAAAATCATCCCGAATCAAAAACCTAGAACAAACATTACAATAAAAATTAAAAAAAGTTGAGCGATTACCATCATCTTCATTGTTGAAGTTGGCGTACCCATAACCTAACGATTGCCCCAAAACGTTATCCTTGCAAACTCTCACCGAAACCAGATTTCCAAGAACGTTAAACGCATTCTGCAATTGTGCTTCTGTAACATCTGGGTGAAGATCACCAATGTAGAGTGAAACATGAGTTTGCAAAGAAGGGGTTTGTTGTTGAACGATTCCAGAAGAAGGGGTTGCCATTAAAGAGCTCAGAAAGAAACCTAGAAACTTAAAGAGAGAGAGAGAGAGAGAGAGAGTGTTTCTAGTATTTCAGAGAGATTTTGTTCACTTGTAAAACCTAGAATTGGATTGTAGGGTTAAGTAAGATAAGTTTTAGAGAGAGAAAGATAGAGTTTGCATGGGCGCGGGAGATGTCGATGGTTCTCTTAATATACGGATCAGGGTTGGAGATGGATGAGAGTGACCCGGTCACTAAATTCCATGACAGCCAAATTTTAACCGCAAGCGATGCCTTGTCACAAGGACTCACCTCTAGGCTAAGAGCTCTTACTAGTGTCATCCTCCCCTTAATCTACTCCTTTTTTTTTTTTTTACTAATAATAATTATTATTATTACCATATCCCTCTTTATTTCTTAACACACCGGCGAGAACCTGCAGTGTGATTGCTTTGAGGAGCAGTGAACAAGAGTCCGGATCCTCTCCACCGTGGTGGAGAGAATGGCTCTCTACTCCTCTTTAAATATTTTTGACACTTGTCCTTTCTAACTCTACTTTAACTCTCTCCACTCACCGTTATCCTTTAACAGTTTTATTTTAAATTTTTTTTATTAAAATAAAAAAATAAAATAATAAATCAACAAAACCTTTTCAACTTCAGGAAGTGCAATTCTCCGTTCTCCTTTCCTTATCATTGTTGTTCTTCTCTATACCTACAAATTACAAGAAATTTGAGAATACCCTAAAACATCTCTTTTATTCTTCAGAGTACTCCAACCCCGAAAATTAATTCGTAAGTATTTGATGCCCGATCGTCATTAGCAATTTTGATTCGATCATCGTCACGTCTTAATTTGATTTCTATTGACTCTTAATTTTCCCTTTGAAGACGGTGTTCACGTTATTCCCGCTCTCAGTTTTTGAACAAGCTTCTTCTTCATATTATGGACGATAATAGCAAGCAACGACCAGGTAGAGATTTTTGTATTAGTATATACAACCCTGATCATTCTCTCTAGCTTTATATATAGTTGAATTATATACTTGCAATGAACTTAACATGTGTGGAAACTTGTGATGACAATGTAATTGACGAAGCAGAGGATGTCGGTAATCTCGATCAACATATTAATGTTGATTTGAGTCAATTCAATAACATGGTATATGAAGGAATGGTATGTGATTCTGAAGAAGATGCATTCAAAAAATACAATGAGTTTGCAAGGAAAGTCGGTTTCAGCGTACGCAAAGATAAAATATACAAAAGAGTTGATGGGAGTATAAGGAGTAGAATGTTTGTTTGCTTTAAGCAAGGGTTACGAAAAGAGGACAAACGGTGCAAAAATACAGCCAAGGCGCCCAATGAATCAAGAACTGATTGTAAGGCTCGTATGATTATAAAAAAATGAGGAGGATGAATGGACTGTTTCTGAGATTGTCTATGAACATAACCATGATTTGGTGACCCCATCCAAGGCTTATATATGTTGCGCTCACAAAGAAAAGTAAAAGATGTACATCTAGCAAAAATTGAAAGTCTGAATGCAACAGGAATTACTCCTGTCGAAGGATTTAATTATATGGTTCATCAAGCCGGGGGTCGTCAAAATGTTGGGATCACATATGTTGATTATAAAAATGCTCTACGCAAGCGACGAGAAGAACTTAAGAAAGGGGATGCTTGTACAGTAATGGAATATTTTGTAAAAAGCCAAGCAAAAAATCCTTCTTTCTTTTATGCAGTAATGGTTAATGATGAAACTCAGTTGACCAATTTTTTTTGGGCGGATGCGATGTGTGTGATGGATTACAACTTTTTCGGTAATGTTGTTGTCTTCGATACAACTTATCGAACAAATAAGTATGGTCGTTCATTTGCACCATTTGTTGGAGTGAATCACCATAGAAAAACAGTAATATTTGGCGGTGCATTATTGATAGATGAAATGACTCAATCTTTTATTTGGCTATTTGAGACTTGGATGAAAGCGATGTCAAAAAAGGCCCCAAAGTTAATTCTTACAGATCAATGTGCAGCAATGGCGAAGGCTATTTCAATTGTTTTTCCTTAAACACGTCATAGACTTTGTTTGTGACATATATTTCAAAATGCCGCAAAACATCTCTCACATGATTACAAAACTTTGGGGTTTCAGGAAGACTCTAAAAGGTGTATTTATAACTGCTGCACAAAAGAATTTTTTTTGTCGAAATGGAAAAAGATGTTAGATGACTATGGTTTGGGTGAAAATATATGGTTAGGTGCATTGTTCAAAGTTTGTAAAAAATGAGCGTTAGTGTATGGCCGTGATGTGTTTTGTGCGGACATGACTACAACACAACGTAGTGAGAGCAGAAACAAATTTCTAAAGAAGTTTGTGAAAAGAAAATATTCTTTTACTGAATTTCTGAATCGCTTTGAAATAGCACTTGAAACTCTGCGTCAAACATAAGTTGAAGAGACTTTAAGTCGAGCCAAACATCACCAAGTTTAGTTGTCCCTACACTCATGTTAAAGTAAGCATCAGAGCGATATACACATGCTATATTTGACTTGTTTTCTGATGAATACAAAGCGCACCTTATGTATACGATTGAAGAACGTGATGGCTCAATTTTTAGATACGAAGTGGGTCGAGAAGGACGTACAAAAAACATTGTTATGATTGACTCTTCTAATATTCAAGTAGGATGCACCTACAACAAATTTGAGTTTACCAGAATTATATGTCGTCACATTGTGAAAGTACTTTATCATAGGAACATTCACGAGATCTCATTGAAATACATTTTAGCAAGGTGTACAAAAGATGTTAAGGCTGGAATTATAAGGGATGAGGTTGGCAAATTTTTTTTTAGCTAATTGTAATGCAAGTTTGTCTTTGCGTTATAATGAGCTCTGTGCACAAGCCATCAAGATTACGACCAAGGGAGAGATCAACGAAGAGGTATATACAGTGGCTATGTGAGTATTGAAGAATGGACTCGAAGAAGTTGAACTTACAACGGGGTTACCTCATAAAGATTCAGTCGAAAATCCAAAATCAACAAAGGCAAATGCTTCTTAAAGTGATGAAGCAAAGGTTAAAGAAATACTAACAATTGCGCAAGGTTGTGAAAGAGGTCGTCCTCCAGGAACAAGATTAAAGAGCAGATTAAAATTAAGTCAAAAAAGGAAAAAAATCTAAGACTACACGTACTGATTCGAGCAATAGCAATGTGAGAAAGCATCATACAAGTCCACAACAAAACGAAGGTTAGTTACAATCTCTTATTTATATCTCGCTAAAAAGTTTAGTACAATTCATATTCTTATAGTTGATGTTTTATGAATTCTTTAGATTTAAGGCAATGTGATACTATGCTAACTGAGGCTACTTGCTCGGAGAAGAATGTCCATTTGAGTAAAAGTAATGCGAGGAAGCATCCTACAAGTCCTCACCAAAATGAAGGTTTGTAAGTCTCTTGTTTATATCAGGCAAAATATTTTATCACAATTCTTATTGTTATAGTTCATGTCTTTGTGATTTTTCTTAGTTTTAAGCAAATGTGACACTATGCCAATTGAGGTTACTTGCTCAGAGAAGGATGCGCATTCAAGTACTAATAAAAAAAATGTCATTTTAAATCCTACTTTGCACGCCCCAACATATTATCCTTCTTAAATTGTCCAACCATTGGTGCCTTATATCTCAACTCATTACCATAACGTAAAATTTTATTTTACACAAACATAATAGTTTTAATATCTATTTTGGAGAACTTACTAATTTGGATTGAATCAAATGATATAGAATTCAAGCCTTATGGAATTTGGAAGAGACATGGAATTTGAAGAACTTTCTAGCACTTTGCATATGAGCATCAATCAATTGCTACACCAGGTAAATGTTTTACATGTTTTTGTTTTAGAAAACCTATGTTAAAACTTACATTTTATATAGCCCGTAAGTGATAAATTCGTGTAAAATAACTATCTTTATATCATAATTTTTAGGTTTCTCTAACTAACGGTGGTGTATCACGACTATTTACAAATCAGTGCACACAACCAACTAGTAGTACGAGTTACGATTTTACCGTAATGACTTTGATCATTTATTTGAAATTTTAATTAATATGTTCAACTAACATCAATCTATAATGGATTATATGTAGGAAACGTACAATGCTCCTCCAGTATCACCCCAAAAGAAGTTGTGCTTCGATCATGATTTGGGCATGGAATGACGGATATTCTACATTGCACGGTTGCCATGAAGAATTGAGGAAACAAACCGAAATTCTATGTGCTCGTATCTAATGTATTCGATAAATTAGGTCAAAACTATTCCTATCAATCAATGATCTAGAATTAAACAGAAACAATCAAAAGTAAAGACAGAGAATTAAAGGACACATGCAATTGTTCACCCTGTGGAAACTCCTTACACGAGAGAAAAACCACAGGTCATTGTCAATGAAATTGACAACAAAAAATCTACTAATCAAAAAGAGTTTAATCTAAATTATACTTACAGACTTGATAACTTAGTCTCAAGATTATCTCTCTTCTGATTAAAGCTTCACACCCAATTTTTTTTAGTTCTTGCAACAACCCTTCTTGATCTCACACCATGAATCTTCTTTTGTTCTCGTAATAATCCTTCTTGATCTCACACCAAGAATCTTCTTCAACAATATGTAGGAAGTATTGTAGATCTAACTCAACATCAATCTCAGGATTAGAAGATGCTTGATTGATCTTGAATTCACACTCTTTGATAAAGGAGTTTTGAGCTTTTTAGAAAATGAAGGTTTTTCAAAAACAAAAGACCGGGGAGAAAAAGAAAATAGGTTTGCCTAAATAGTAACCCAATTTCTCTCGAGAGTCGTTAGAACAAGACCTAATATCGTTCGAACGACTTATGTCTAATTTGGTTTAAAACCCTAAAAAGTTGATGGTCGTTCGAACGTCAAGAAGTACCGTTCGAACGACAATTGTCTATGGGTCAAATTCCAGGGGACATGTTAATTCGTTTGAACGACAAGAAAACTCGTTCGAACGAAAATTGGCTATGGGCCAAATTTCTAGGAAACATGTCAAGTCGTTCGAACGACAATTAAATAAAAGTTCATTCCTTTATCAGTGAGTTATACTTACCTTCTATCCAGGGATATCTATTTTGTCAGTGTCTTCGACTGAAACAACCACGAGACTCCACAAATACGAAATGGAACAAATAAAACCTTTCAATCTCCCCCTTTGGTTCATTTCGTGATAAATAAAAACTAAGACAAACACACGACTCTGTAGTACTTCCCAGCGACAGAGTGTGTCTAGACCTTAGAAAGACACCACCCCTTTCTGAATAGGTTCAATCTTCCCCTTTGGTTCATATCGCACTGCTTTACATACATTATCGTTGGTACCTCACACGGTTAGTATAGTTAACTGCTCATCTTTAACTATTTCTTTACACATACATATCTATTTTTATCCATTGTGCGTACACATACAACTCATTACTCATTCTTCATTAGAGCTATCACTTAACTCATTACCCACATTAGAAGGTCCTGCCACGACCTTTACACCACATTTATGTAAGCTATGACACATGAATTCTGGCATCCTCCCCACAACAATCTTCTTTCCCTCTCTAATCATTATCTGTTTAAATAATCCAATTCGGGAAATCATGGGTTCTAAATATGCAGTTCAGATTACATCCATCTCGCATTCAACACCTTGCGAAGTCAAACCATCATACACCCTCTGGCTTTTCTCTTCCAGTCTCTTCAATTCAGCCACGAAGAACAATACTACTGCGACCATCTCCCTCTCGTGACTTCCACCCGCCTTATTTTTCACCTACTTACTAAGAAGAAGTTCACTCAACTTATATTGTGCTTCCTTCAGAGCATCTTCTAGTTGCTTACAACGATCATCTACTCGTTGTTTCGCATGACGCACATCCGAATTTCGAGCTTCCAGTACTGTCACGAAATCGTCCATATAGTAAATCAGAAACACAAAATTTTCATAACCCGCACACTCTACCCTTTTCGTATCATAACTTATCTCCAACCGTAATAAATCCTCCTCTAGCTTTGTATTCGTGCTTCAAAGTCTGTCATTTTCGACTGATATTCCAAGATATCCAAGTGTCTCGCTTGCAAAAACTGCTCTAGATCGCATATTTTGTTCCAGTCCTTCTTTATGGCTTCATTCTGTTAAGCAAAAATCTTTTCCATCTTCTTTCCCGTAACCTAGTAAACCAACCACAACGCTTCGTATTTGCGAGCATGAGCTCTAACATCATTGAACTCCGCTCCATGCATATTCAATTAAAACTGTAACTCCTTCACATTATTTCCTTCAGCCTCTAATGCAACTAGTAGTTCTGTAATTTGTGTTCGCACCGACAGCAATTCAACACTTTCCTGACCAGCTCGTCCTGAGCTACTTCCAACCTCGATGCACTTTCCCCTTATCTCTTCTTCTAAACTCTCTATTCTTCTCAAACTAGCAGTCAATACTATTTCTTTCTTGTGATGCTTTTCAGTCATTTCCGCCCTCAACTTTTCTTTTGCTTTAATAATACCTTTTATGACACACTGACTCGATCTTAGCTCTGCACGCATTCGCTTATTCTCGACACGTAATGCGTCACACTGACCTTGTATAGAAGACAGGTCCACCTATGCATAACATATTACATTTACAATAGTTTTTTTTCATAACAACATAGCACATATAACAGTTGACAAAACTATATCAAGAACGTAGTGTCTGAGCAAGTTAGATACACCATTATGTTCTCACAAAACACGGATTACATTTATCATCAAACAGTATGAAGGACTAGTCACCAGAAGAGAAAACTACTCTATTTGTGACTCTTCCGAACAGGAAACGACCACAACTTGCCTCTCACTGCCTTCCCATCCGATACCTGTACGTCTGCCGGCGTGATAAAGGTCACAACCTCTTGTTGGCGTAGTTTGCACCGCGTTCGGGGTTTCAGACACTCGACTTCTTCCTATCCTGACGACCCCCCCCCCCCCCCCCCCCCGCGATCTAGGAAGGGGGTCGTCACCAACAATTCCTCCTTCGCCTCGGATAAACCACAAGTTTTCTACTTTGGCATTCTCCACTTCAAAATCCTTCTCACATTCCTTTATGAGCTTCCTAAAAACGTTCTCTACCCTAGAAAATTCTCCTCCATAAAACTCAGTAACACTGTCTATGTGACGCTCATACTTCGTTCGAGTATCGACCATTGCTCGCGATGGGTGCAGATGCTCCTTCAATATCATTTGCACTTTGTGCAACCCTTGACGCGTATTTTTTAGAAGCACACCTTAATCCCTCATTTCTGCCTCCACCTTCATTTGAACAACCACTTCTTTCGACAACCGCATTGCTAAAGATATTTTTTGCTCTACGTGCTGCGATAGCTCATCCTATAACCCTTTCACCTCACCCTGTAATTGTGATTGAACCCCTATTTGCTCTTTCCTTATCCTGAAAAGCATAATTCTCATGACCCTCTGATCCTATATAAAGCCAAAAACATCAGATAAAGGTTCTACATCACTCCAGACAACAGACACACCAGCCCGAGCAGAACATTTTTTTGCTTCTAAACTATGATGATTGCGTGCTTCTTGATCTAAAAACATAACTCGAGCTGGGTCTGGAACTACGCATCTCTCCCTCAACAGCTCTACATAAGCCTCTTTTAACCCTCGTTCACTATTTATTTCAACCTCAAAGTCCAGGGTCAGAGCTAATAGCATGCTCTGCACCTTGCCTTATCATTTGGGTCGTTTAAACAGACCAACTCTCTCGGTTTGCGAACTAATTCTCCCCTTTCCTCTTCCTTTCTTAACACTTCATCTCTTTTTACTTTTATCTTAGCATATTTATATTGTAGATCATATAACTTTTTAAAAGTTTTCTCTTAATTTAACTTAAATTGCCTTTTCTCGTATTCAGTTTTGTTAAGTACCTGTTGAATACGGGCCACGGAGTCTCTCGCTTTACTCAACGACTTCTCCAACTCAGAGTTCATTTTTCTCAAACGCTTTATCTCCTATACAAATTATAAATATCTTATTTCAATACCAACATTCATGAACAACATATTTTGAAATATCAATCAAAAGAAAAATAGTGTGCGATTATACAGAGTACTATCACAATCTAAGTCACACAAACTGAAAAACATAAGATAAGGTACCATAAAACATTTAAAAAGGCTTGCTAATGTCTACCTCGGAAGGAGATTTCAGTGTTTCCCCTGGAGAGAGAACTGTTTCAGCACGTTCCAACAGAGGGTCCACTGTCTGCTCAATAGTGCGAACTACCTTTGCATTGCCTAGAGAAAGATCTGAAACTTTCTCAGCCACACCAGCAGTATCACCACCTATCTGTTCCTCCTCAGCAGGGAGCTCAATCTTTGCATACTTACTATTCCGAGCCAAAGCCACATCATCAACACTCAACCTAAAATAGTAGTATGAATTGATGAAGCGATCCCTTTCTACTAAGGCTGTTGTAACCGCTTCAGGCATGAGCTTATCATGCTTTGACAACTCACTGTACTTTTCTATAGCTGCGGTAACATCTGCAACCCTTCTCTCTCTCTCCAACTGAAGGTCAACCTCGACCTCCTTTACACAAGCTGATTGAGCCTCAAACTTTAGTGTCAGAGCCTCAAATTTTTGGCCTCTCTTGTCCAAACATTGCCTAACCCCCATCAGCATCGTAGACAGCTGCCAATATAGCAAAACAGAAAAGTCAGTTCAGCAGTTTCACTCAGTTCACAAGTAACATCAAGTAAATAGCTTTTCAAACCACATACCGCGAATGTGTGCTCAAGATACTCATCCTTGATCTTCTGCGTATCAGTCCCGGCCATATAACAATACCGCCGCTCTTACTCTTTTATCTTGGCAGCAGCATGAGGGTTAGTTCGGTTACTGTCCTCCTTCATAGGATGTTTCCTCTTCAGACTCTTCTCAACGTCCCCAAACGCGGATACGCTCACTTCAAGTTTTTCCTGCACGCTATAGCAGCAGGCTTTAGGATCTCTTGTTCTGTGGGCACAACCCCAATAGTCGAACCACTGTGCTGCGCTGGCTTGTAGGCTTTACGAGTAAGCCGCTTGGTAGTCTGAGGGACAAAAGGTGGGTGACTAAGCAAGTCAGCAACGGTATGTACAGCTTTCCCCTTGGCCATAACTCATTTTTCGTGAGCTCCCTGAACTTTTAGCACTATCGAATCTACTCGTTTATGTCTTCAGATAACCAATTTATTGAGTACCTCCGTTAGCTCGTCCTGGTCGTGAGCAACACAATCGAACATATTAGTCTTATCCGGAGTAGCCAACAGTTTGGGCTCTACCAATACAAAAGAACAGAATATCAGTTATTCAGACATGAGGACATAACTATCAACTATTTGAAGGTTGGTCAACATTACTTACTCAAATTATAATATCTATGATTCAGCTCGAGCGCTGGTTCATCTGGAATCTGCAAACAGCTGCCCTCAACCCACACATGATGGTTGCTCCATGGTCTACCTGCAATCTCAAAATTAAAGAATTTTGGCATCGCTGAGTCACTATACAGGTAACCACTATTTCGACCCTCCATATTCTTAAATTTATAAAATTTTAAAACATCTTCAGCTGCGAACTGCTTCGCAGTCTATTCTCTCCTCCATTTTTCGTTCAGCGCCTTACACACCCTCATCATCTCATAAACAGTCCCACTTAATTGGGCAGGGCAGCACTGTAACGCATTCATAACCTCTTTCTGAAAGAAGGTCAGTGGAATTCTAAGGCCAAATATGAATTGATTCAAGAAACATAAAAAACCTCACTTGGGCCTGATAACCCAAGCCCATTTTAATACGAGAGGCTCACCCCCTCACTAATACCTCTATCCTTCTTCCACTTTTCTAAACAGGGAACTTGATAATGCATTATTTCCCTCCCTTTTTTGGAGACATAGGCTCTGAACCGAAGGCCTTGGTCCTCCACATACCTACCCCACTCTCCTGGACATTTCCTTTTATATCTCAAGTACTCTTTCCCTACATCCACCCCCTCTGGGTATATGACAAAGACTTTCTCTTCCTCCCTTTTGTCATCCTTCTCTTTCACACCCTCAGATCTACTGGGCCCCACCACCTCTATCGCCGCTCCCACACTATTAACAGTTTCCTCCATTATACTATACTCGTTTCCCCTCCCTGAAGATGACGTTTATTCGAAATCAGACGAGACTACAAACTTACTAGCAGCAATATTAGGTTTAGAATGCATACTGAACCTGCAAATATAAAGACATATTTTATCATTATCACTACGTTATAAAAAAAACAAACAAACCTACTTTCTACCCAGTCAACACGTCTATTTCCCTTAATCCCAGAACAAAAAGCCAAAATCAAAACATTTCAAAATTTCCTTCTTCTCCAACAAACATACTTTCTCTTTCTAAAAATAATATATACCACAAATCTTACATTAATGACTTTATCTCATTCTTATTATTTTCAAAATCCCCTGAAAACCCCAGTTTCTAAAACCGACTATACAGATTACTATATAACACATAATACTTCCAAAATCAAATAGACATAAGTTTTGCATCACCAACCTGTACTTGCTGAATAACAATCCTCTGTTTTACCTGGACATCTCTTGGAAAATGAGCGCTCCTGTCGTCTCTTCGATAACC
Source organism: Kingdonia uniflora (assembly GCA_014058105.1). Lineage (NCBI taxonomy): Eukaryota > Viridiplantae > Streptophyta > Magnoliopsida > Ranunculales > Circaeasteraceae > Kingdonia > Kingdonia uniflora. Next base: position 307,727 of record JACGCM010002866.1, read on the forward strand.
ACTTATCACTTGATAAAGATTTTTTTCTCAAAACACAGTTGACACTAAAACACTTCCTCTCCTTGATAGTAATATGCGTACCACTTTTCTCTCTCTTTGAAACTGTAGATAATTTATGAGGGAGAGAGAGACGAGTTTTTATACTCTCCCTCGGTTTCTAAAATGACGACTCATTATGACGCGTGTCGGTCATCCTCACTGTTGCTATAGGCACGTCTTTTTATTTTATAACATCATCATGACTTCCGTGATAACGTTTGCCACCATCACGTTTATCTATGCTATCTATCATTACCAACCAATCATCTTACTTATACTCTACCAAGATCGTACAACCATTCCTAAAATAACTCAAATTTCAAAATTCAAAGATATCCCTACCATTGTTAAAATCCTACAGCTGTCATACACAATATTTGTACATAGTTAATATAACAGAATACTTTATTCAATCAGATCGAAATACAACATACTTTATTCTCTCTCGATCTCTCATATTACATTTATTCAAAATTCAACCACAGAATACTACCACAAAATAGATTACTCTCAACAAAGTCTCATGACCTCGAACTCACCGAACTCCCCAGCTACATATAAAGCAACCCCGATGGTTCGGTTGCCCACACATAATTAGCTCCCCATTCGCCGCCCTTGCATCCTCTTCCACGATCTTATCGCACGCTAGCTGTCGCACAATCAACTCTCGCACACGGGGATCCAACAGAGATTTGCAAAATATGTTACACCAAACGAAGCGATCATGCTCGAGATGCCTGCCCTCATCATCCAAACCAACCAGATTCAATGGCCATTCCGGAAGCATAACATCATACGACAATTGACGAAAATAACATTTACGGAGTTCAACAACCTTGATATGAAACTTGCCATCTGCCGCCCGTAGCAAACCCTGGGAGCGAGTCCTCACCATTCTCGAACGTAACCACTCCAAAACAATACCAGTAACACCAACAATGAAGCCCTACTTATAGACAAAGGAAGATCTCCGCAGAATCAATCACCCCATAGATTCTTTTTATAAAATATTTATGCGAACAACATAATATATATGCAGAATATCGTGACAACTCATTACCTCCATAGCACAAAATATCCCCTCAGACGCGTACATGGCAACAGCCACGACGATACCTAGCCGAGCAGTCCCACACACCATTCCATCTCAACCCTGTCACACAGCTCACATAAATATGAGACATCCAATTCGCACCAACAACTCGACCTGCTCTAAATTTCACCTCAACTCTCAATACCATCTTTTCCTTCACACCCATAAACATTTATTTCTCTATACTCCTATGGTACAAGCAGAAAGGAAAAATAACAGAACTCGAAGACACAGTATCAACATAATAGAAAAATCTATATTTCATTAAGTCTGAAAATTACGATTATAGAATACTTTACAGCAGAGACTTTACATATTACTTCAATTTACATCAAGTATTAGCTTGAAACCCTTTTCCTGGGACAAACAGTTCACAGACGCAGCAAACCCCAAACTTTGATCTCATGCTACAAAACGTAAGGAAGTCGGAAGACCAATTTTACAGAGGAAATAACTTCTTTATGGCCAAATAACTATGGTCCATGGAAGAAAATGATCCTCTACATCCTCCTCACCTCCCCGCATGCTAGAGACAGAGAGAAGGGCATTTTCACATATGAAAAATCTTCTTCATAGCCAAAGAACTATGGTCCATGGAAGAAAATGATCATTTGTATCCTCATCACCTCCCCGCATGCTAGAGACAGAAAGAAGTCCTCATTTCATCAATAAGACCCACTCATTCGCAGGATATCGACGAGACTCCCTCGGCCGAATGCCTACCGCTTCATCTTCAGTTATAACAGCCTCCTCCGTCAGCAGACAAAGACCGTTATGACTTTCAGCCTCCGATGTCGCCAAGTAATGAAAACGTACCATTTGGTAGTAATCATCATCTGCCTCCATCACTTCTTCATAAGACATACGATGAAAAGTGGGAGACACAGGAATTGGAGTAGGCAGATGCAGTGGTTGATAACCAAAATACCTGATACGCAATTCCTCCATTTTCCTCCAGATCCTAGACTCTCGGGCCTGAGACCTAGTTGTCACCATTAATAACCACTAAGGCAGAAAACAGAGGCGAAGGGTTTGCTCCTCACAACTCAACTCCGAGTACATTTTATACACTAATCAGTATTCAAAGTAGACTCTACAAATTCCCAATATCAAATAAATTTCCCATGTACCAATATTTGACTAGAGTCACTAGTTCTAGGAAACCCAACAAACACCAACAGAGATTCATGAACTAACATTGGAAATAAATCCTGAATATAACTACAATATTTATTGATAATTCTCAACCAACACCACTCGCCTACAATCATTCTTGTACTGTTGGCTGAGAGGGGGCGGTTGTAGTCGCTTATTTCGTATCTCAAGCTCATACCTCATTTTTAAACTACAAAAAAACTTTCGACCCCAACAAACAGAGCGCGTGGCACATACAACACGAACTTCTCAACCAACACCACTCACCCCGGACAACCCTCATGTTAATTTTTGAGAGCTGCCCTGTAATAGTTTATTTTGTATCTCAAACTCAGACTTCATCCTCGATCTCATCAGCATACAGGAAGTATAACCAAAGACGTAACCATCTCTACTCAGTTCAAGACGTCACTTTCGACCTCTGCACCAATGGTTCGACCTACGTAAAGCACACAGTCAGCAATATAGCCGTTGAACAACAGTAAAAGTCAGAACGTTACGCAACCTGGTCAAAAAATATCTCATACTCACTTTGTAACATCCATTATTAAGGAACTTTATGGTCATCAAACGATCATATTAAAGAACCTATAAAAAGACCACGAGGACTGCAAATGAGGGAGGGAACGATCACCATAGAAAGTTCCTAATTTGTGATCCTATACTCTCAAACTGTTCATTATAATACAATAGTAATCTCAATAAGATCATCACTTTCTCAAAATCCTCAGGAGAGGTCATATTTTTTAACTTATTCAAAGGTTTTCCATGCTAAATTGTCTTATTATTTTTGTCTGTTATTCTTGAACGCTCTAAATACATTTGGTGTAAAGGCTAAGTCCGTATCTCGGAACTAGGCTATGACAATGGGTAATTTGGATAACCAAGAATCAATTTTATAAAACCATTTTTAACCAAGTTTTTGTTTAAAAATTCAATAGTATCTTATATAAGAGAGATAAATTCCAATGAGAGTTGTACCGCATTGATCGTGTGCATGTATATTTGTTACAAATTTTATTGTAAGAAATCTAAATGAGATTTACTAGGAGGGAAAAAGATTACATTTGATATAAGTTATTCACATTTATTACCCAATAATTACCATTGTATTAATTTATATTTTTTAATGTGGTCCAGACGAGCCTACAGTACGTTTCACCTGAGTAGTAAACAAATAAAAATATTATACTTTCCATTGTGCCCCTAGCGTTATGATTCACTTGTAGTCGTGTGTTCATCACTTATGTCATGTCTCACACGTGCCAATAATTGTGAACTGAGCAGGTCTATAGAGATTGAGATAATGTCGAAGGAAGTAAACCACGAGTATATGTTGGCTTTGTCTCTCAAGATCATGTATAGTGGGTGCCAGAATATCCTATCAGAAGGGAGTTGTAGACGCCTAGAACATGTGTAAGAGCAAACGCAGCAGGGTGTGGGTTTGAGTTGGGTTTGCAAACCCACACTTAAACCCACATTTTGAGTCTCCCAACAACGTTTTTTCGAGTGTGAGTTTGCTCACGTGGTTCTACAGTAACTCAACTGAGTGTAAGGAGCTCACACTCAAAAAAATTGAGTTTGGCAATATTTAGATTACCGCGCGGCATTCCTTTTACTGCCCGGATTTTCTGCGCGGTAAAAGGAATACCGCACGGTAATCTAAACTCTTCCAATCTCAATTATTTTGATCAGTACTCCCTGACTACTTCTTCTTCCCCAAAACCAATTGCAGAATAGAGGAGAACCTTTACGCTCTTCCTAAATGGCAAACTCCGGCACAAGTAGTAATAATTCTACACCGTCGACCCCATCCTCTCATAACCCACCTTCAACACCATTCGCTTAACACCCATCATCACAATTCACTCCATACCTCTACTAAATCCCATCACAATTTCAACCTCAATTCTAATCACATACCCCACCTCCATTTACCATGTCGCATGGGGATCCCAGTTATGGACAATATCAAAGTCCATTTACACTTTCTCAACCGCAACCTCAGGCGTTTAGCCCATACTATCCACCCTATCTGCTCACTCAACCTCAAGGTTTTCAACCTCTAAATTACTTTCAGAACTACCTATTCTATGGTGAATCTACTCAGCATAGTCAAAGTGACGTAAATGCGTCAATACCTGTTGAAGCGGCGGTACCCCAAAAAGAAAAAGGAAAAGGAAGAAAGAAAAGAGCACCCCAAAACAAAGCCAAAGCGTGCAAGTGCCAGAATATGTTGAGATTTTGGATGAGACGGATGATGCTGTAATGCATTGGACAGAAACAGACTTTACGTGTCTCGCAAGGGCGTGGGTGACATCTTTTGTCCAGTCATCCGGCCGCACAAAAGGTTCTACTTTCTATCAAAAGGTCAACATTGCCTTTAACAGTGACCCCAAGTGCCCCACATGACGATCATGTGGGTTGACCAAATCTCAGTGGTATGCCCTTAATGCACAATGTGTGGCGTACAAAGGGATAATTGCTCAAGAATGATTTAAGAATAACAGCGAAAAACAGAAGAAGATCGGGTACGTTCTAATTTCCTTTAACTCCATTTCATTTATTTCTCGCAGATATACACGTTATTTATTTGTATTGGGTAATTTTGCGAATTGTAGGAAAACGATGCACATAAAATCTATCAAGGCTTGAATGGCGGCAATGACTTCAAACATCGTGAAACGTATAAGATTTTGGCGCGAGAACTACGATGGGCCAAACTATGGGATGATGGGTTGAATCGTGCGGTGAATATACCAAGAAATGTAGCCAGGAGAACATTGGACAATTCTTCTCCGGGGAACTCGGTCGGATCAAACAATCTATCGGAGGACCCCGATGGCCCACCTACGCCTCAATCCGCGGGCTCAAATTCAGACTTAGATGGTTCGTTGTATGAGGGTGGAAGTAGGCCCATCAGCCAAAATTTCTATTCAAAGAACCTTACAGCTCAAAAGGCAATGGATGGTGTTGCTGCATTTGGTAGTTGTATCCAAACAATGCTGGATGAACTACGGTTGGAGAAGAGACAAGCAAAAGAAGAAAAGGAAAGAAGAAGAGCATAAGTAATGCAACACTGGCAAGCCAAAATAGATTTCGAGCAAGCAAATGAAGATTGCAAAATCATGGAGAAAGACCTGAGTACTCTTTCTGGACATCAATTGCAATACTATCTGCAAAGGCTAACTAAGGTTATAGAACGCGTGGCCAAGAGGGGCGGACCAGGTACTTGAAGTGGTGATGAAATATAATTTAACTTTGCTATATATAGAAGTTTTTTTTATCCAAGAATGTAGTTTAATAACCAATAATGTAAACGTTTGAATAATGTACTGCTCGAAATTCTACAGTGTGTTTTCGAAATGTTTATTTTCGATAATATTGCGTATCAAAAACATGTTCAATAAACTTGTGCGACTAAGAAAAGCATTAAATTACATCAAGAACATGCATATAATACAAGAAATGGAGTACTAAGTTTGAAGATTTCCCTTCACGGACCATAAATGCTCGATTAGATCATCCTTTAGATCAAAGTGAAGTTTTCAACTTCGAATCCGGTTCATTTTCAATCTAAAAGATTTTATTTTTTTGCGTTCACGTACAATATCAAACCGTTCACCTTCGATAGTTGAGGGCTCGGCCGGATTGTAGTCTAAGTATGATGGGAATGCATTTCGTTCCTCTTTGACGATCATATTGTGCATTATCACGCACGCCTTCATGACATTGCTCAAAACCTGGGGTTCCTCAATTTAACCGAATTTTTTACAACATTGAACCGAAATTGTAAAACCCCAAACGCCCGATCTTCGTCTTTTCGGCAACTTTCTTGTTGTTGAGCAAATAATTTTTGTTTCGCTGTAACTGAATTAGATATGGTTTGGACAAGTGTTCCCCATTTGGGGTATATGCCATCCACTAGGTAATACCCCATATCATAAGCTTTTCTGGCAATTGTATAATTGCAAGGCGAGGCGATGCCATCAGCCAGGTCGGTGAAAAGATGTGATTGTTACAGGACATTAATATCATTGCTAGACTCTGGTAACCCAAAAAAAGTATACCAAATCCAAAGGACCTGTGAAGCTACCGCTTCAAGAATCAGTATCCCCTTGGGGTAATGACCAGTAAATTGACTGTGCCAAGCTTTGGGACAATTTTTCCATATCCAATGCATGCAATCAAGTCTTCCTAACATGCCGAGAAATCCCCGGGACTCTCCGATCGCTTTTAACTTTTTGACGTCGCCCGCGTTTGGTTCTCGAAGATATTCCTCGCCAAAAATTTGTATAACTGCAATACAAAACTTTTTTACACATAACAAGATTGTGTTTTCCTCTATTCGGATATATTCGTCAAAAATATCTACCGCAACACCGTAGCTTAGGAAACGTAGTTCTGTGACTACCTTCTGGTACAGTGATAACCCTATAGTACCAGCGTTATTGGGTTTCTGGACAAAATAATGATCATGTGCAACGACTGCATCGAATAGACGCATAAACATGTCTCTACTCATACGAAAACGTCGCCAAAATTCCCATGGCTCATATGTGCAATTCGGCTTGAAGTAGTCTTGTATAATGTTGTAATGCCTCAATTGGTAATCTCGCTTCTTTCTATTATCCTTACGTCCCATGATACTCCTACCGTAACTTGAAGTTGCATCTTGTACTACTATGTTCATTGCAGCTTGGTGCAGAACGTAAATTGCCGCCGCATAATCAATGATAAGATCGTCAGAGGAGGACGACGCCGATAAACTTAGAAGATCGGGTATGGATGAATCGGATGATGAAGAAGACATTTGAGGCTGTGGAGTTGAGAGAAGGGTATAATTCCAGTTGGTAAATAAGTTTCTAATGGAAAAGAGAAGTGTAAAAGGAAGAAATGTAAAAGGGGAAGAAGATGTGGGTCTTGAAACTGAGATTTGGCGGTGAAATGAACACCGCGCGGTAACACCGCCAAATCTATTTTTCTATTCGACCTCAGTGACAATTTTGTTCGAATAGAATTTTGTTCTATTCAAATAAAACTGCTCAGTGCAAAATTGTGCAAAATTGTGGAAATTTATTCGAATAGACAAATAGTCTGTTCGAATAGACATAAAAAAAACTCCACCAAAAACCTAAAAACTTCAATCAATTTCAACATTAAATAATCATGGCTAATGAACATCACACAAACTTTCCCAAATACCATTCTAGCTAAACTACAGCTTGGATTACAAAAAGTAAATAAAGGGAAACAGAACAGAAACACGAGAGAATAAATACTAGTAGTTATAGCTGAACTTCTACAGCGTCTACAAAAACATCAAAAATACTTATATCTACTCAGAATCATCTCCAGTACCCCATCCCCTCCGGCTAGTATCGCCTTCCCTGGTTCGCAGACCAGATCCACACTGCCTCGTCCTCGCGCCACCTCCAGGTGGTCGCTGCACCACCCGTACGTCGCACCCCCTCCTCAGTTGTAGGTCCTGAACAAAATAAATAAAATTTATAAATATTTTGACAAAATAAATATTACATTAATAAAAAATATAAAAATATAAAAATTCCTTACATGCGCATATAATTGCTCGTCGACACTGTCCAAGTTCTTTTTCGGAGTATCATTTTCATCAGTCAACTCCTGAAGCCTCAGTGCGTCCCGCACAGACTCTACAAGGACGAGTCGCCGTATACCATGAGTCAGGTGCCACAGCTCCTCTGCGTCGTAGGAGGAAGACATGGGTGGCGGGTCCCTCAAGTGGGCGATGGGGAACATCTCACGTCGCCCTGTCCACTCCATGTACCACCCCGGGTCTGGCCCCTCCGCCTCGCTAGGCAAACTGAAGTCCTGGGATATGCTATGAACCGACACTGACGTAACTACCATGGGTGTAATACCAGCTCTGAGTGCAGTCGATTCCAACAGATCTATATTCCCCATTTTCTGGGAATCTGTCAACATGCGGCCTACCTCCAAAGTTTGTTCAGCCCAGTATAAGGCGTAAGTCTCTCGCCCCTCCCCTACCACAAACTTCTCACAGTCAAGGAACTCAGCCAGTCCCTCTCCTATAAATCCGTTGGACAAATATGTGGTGACATGCTAAGCGGAGGATCTAAAGGAATACGCGCCTCGCCATCCAACTGCCTCCAACATCTATCCCCCAAGTAATACTTTCAATTTCCATTTGGTACTTGAAGTGGCATCCTCTTACAGGATAGTAGTTTCGCAGTCAGCACGTCCTCTATCTCAGACACTGCAGATTCTAACCAAGGTTCCTAGGTGATCGTGTCAACAATGTGGTTTTCAATGTGGTATCTGCCTAGAATAAATAGATTGCTTGCGTGGTCATTTATTTTCCTCCTATTCCCCTTCTCCCATGCTCTAAGATACGGATAGGCCGAGAACTTAACATCTTCCTTGACAATAGGGTGACTAATCCCACAATACTCGTAGAACCAATACTTCATTTCGGAACAACATAAAAAATAATAAGAATTTATATTTAAGACACTTATTAGAAGATATTTGATTTGTAAAAGGAAAAAGTGTTAGTGTCCCGTAAGAAGTTGGGCAAATCCAGTGATGGCACCCCCGGTCTTGACTGCGGTATCCAAACCATGGTATAGGGAAGCAAAAATAGCAGAACCCCAGTCATATTGGGCAGCCGAGTCCAAATCGGCCATAGCCGCCAGATATCCAAGCGGGAATGTGTCGTTGGCCATTTGGAACCACAAATGTCTCATCATGAAGAGGATAAAAGTACGAGCAATAGTAATATCATCCTCCCGATCGTCTACGATGGTCAAGTACGTCCTCAAATGTGAAATGCTGACGTTCACACTCTTTATATGGCTGGAATCAATGTTGGGGAGCAATTGCCTCGTATTGGATAAACTATGTGTCGTCATACGGCACCTGTGTCGAATATTGGCCGATTGACAATGATGTCAGCATAGTAAAATCGAGAGGAGTAACCCCTATCTCTGCATACGGGAACAGAAACATGTGTGTGGTCGGCCACTAACGCTCTTTAAGCGTCTGAATTAGTTGATTATATGAATTGCCCAAGCTTATCTTTATAAACTGTCCCAAAATATTCACCACGGCGTCCCTTACAGGTGGAATTGTGGAAATCTCCTTCCATACTTTGATCACCGTAGTGAATGTGCCGTGCACACGCATCGAATCCCGATTCTGTTAATTGAAGCATTTTGTCAAACACTTGATTTATGGAAAAAATTTTCACAATTACACTAAAACTTACCATGAGTTTATTTCCCATGTAATAGATGTGACTTACTGGGTAATACACCTCCGCGGGAAGTTTTCTTGAGTTGGGTTTGGGTTGGAGAACTTCAAATTTCACTCGCTTTTTCTTCCTTCCGGACCTCGAGCGAGTTATGAAACTTTTTGGATCTCTTGTTCCTCTAAACCCAGACATAGTACTAGGGTATGGGTCTCCCTCTAGCATATGCATTTTGATTTTGTTGGAATCACAATTTTTTTACCATGGATTTTGAGAGAGAGCAAGAAGTAAAAATATGAGAATAGTCGAGTTGGGAGAGAGTTTTACAAACAGTTGAAGCGGCGGTGTTTGGAACCCCGCGCAGTGTTCCTTTTGCCGTGCGGTAAAAGAAACACTACGCGGTGTTTTAATCTCTTCAAAATAAAAATAAAATAAAAAAATCCACGTCGATGACTCACACTGGCTGCTGGGAGAGGTCGGGTGTGAGTTGTGAATTTGGTGGGTCAGGGTGTCAGAATTCACACCCAAGCTCACACTCTTTGCTAGAGATGCTCTAAGTATACTAGTTACAAATTTTATTATAAGAAATCTAGCTGAGATTTACCATTGATATAAGTAAGGAGGGACAAAGAATGTCATTTGAAATTAATAAGTCTTTTTGCATTTATTATTTTTATTTGTGCCGGAGATAGAGGCTAACATCCGAAGTTTCCAGAAAAGTAATAAGTTATTATTTTATCAGTTAGAAATTTACATCTTCTATTGTGTCCCTAACGTTGTAATTCACATTAAGCCACATGTTTTTCAATAAGCGGGTCCCAAAAAATCCTTTAGATATTGAGAAAACGTTGAAGAGAGTTGAACCATGTGTAACATCATCTCTCAAGATAAGTTATAGTGGGTACCGGAGCATCTTATTTGAAAGAGAAAATGTTTAGAGAGTATACTAGTTACAAATTTCATTGTAAGAAATCTACTGAGATTTACCATTGATATAAGTTACAAGGACGGACGAATTAGTCATTTGATATAAGATTTTTTGTATTTATTATCCAATAATTATTACTCTATTCATCTCTACTTCATAATGCGGGAGCCTACAATGCAGCTCACCAAAGCAGTATACAGTTAAAAGCATACATTTATTATTGTGCTCATGACATTATAATTCACATTGAACCACATGTTCTTCAATTACCACATGTTTTACACATGTCAAGACGACTTCGAATTGAGCAGGTCCCAAAAATTCGATTAAGAGAATGTCGAGGGGAGTTGAAGACGTTATATCTCAAGATTCAGTTATAGTGGGGGTATATAGAATGTGTGTAGTATATTAGTTTCAAATTCGTTGTAAGAAATCTAACTGAGATTTACCGTTGATATAAGGAGAGACAAAGATTACCATTTGATATAAGTTTTAGACATTTATTATGCAATAACTATAACACTATATTCATCTCTACTTCATAATGTGGTCTGGACGAACCTGCAGTTAGGGCTGTCAATGGACTGGATTGGACTAGGATCCGCTATGATTCTAGTCCGATCCGTTAAGAAACAATATTGGTCCTAACCCGATCCGAATCCTATAGGACCATTAAACTATGGATCTTAACCAGCTCCGTTAGTAATTTGGTCGATCCATTAACAAAAAATGACGTTTCTAAAGATGTAAAATCTTAAAGAATTGTTACATAAAAATTAATTATTTTACAAACACTCTTTCTAAGTAAAACTCTAAACCTAAGTTTACAACTAAATGTTTTCTTCTTCGGCCTTCACGACATTGTAAAAAACAAAAGGGAAAAGAAAAATCCTTCTTGGTTTAAGAGAAAAAAATACTCTATTTTTAGGCCATGGGCTACTACTTCAAAGAATATAGAGACAAATTAACTTTCTTTATTATAAGATAACTAGCAATCGGGCATACGCTTCGCGTGTGCCTACAACTATTTGTAAAATGCTTAACTATGTATTCAAATAGTTTATATTTCATGGTGTTCTCCCAAATATTAAGAATATAGCTGATATCTCAATTTTTGTTACAACTATGAGGTTTGAATTATCATTTAATGTTTCCAATATTGCGCACAATCGTTATATAAATCCAAACCCATCAGATTGATTTTTCGCATAATATAAAGATATATTTTACCCTAACTTAATGCATACTAAGCCTTACATAAATACAATTTAAACAACGTAAATTCATTAATAAATATAAACAAATACTTATGGTTAATAAAAACCAAATTTTCAATTACAAAAGTTTTTGAACATTACATAATTAAAGGATTTAAGCACACCTCCGCCTAAAGGGAGCCCTTATCGAGACTAAAACATAGTAATGTTGAATGTAATCAATGGTGGATATATATTATCATAAAAGCAAAAAATTTCAAGCATGGGGAATCAGGAATGATAATAACTTGATTAGGGTTTTCAAATGTAACTCCAGCAAGACGTTTTCTTACAATTCTTTTAAATATAAGTACAGTGGGTAAATGTGAAGCTTAGTTAGATTCAAAACTAAAATTAGGGATGAATTTTGTGCAAGTCCAAGCCCAAGCCAAATATTCTAGAAAACACATTAAGAAAGGGTTGAATGGCCCTTTTGTGGTTTTATATTGGAAGGCCTCTTATATTGGAGTGTGTAAATTAATGGGGATTACACATATCGGATATTAGTTGGATAAATAACTGACCAGATTACCCCTGCTAATAAGTATGCTATAGCTACTGTACGATTTTGTTTTAGACTTAAACAACAAATTTGGAAAATCTACTGATTATTAAAGCCAATTAGAACATCAGACCTGAAAGAAAGAAAAAATGGTTTCTATAGACATGAAACAAAAAATCACCAACAGATACAGCTGATAGATCATATACATCTTGAAAACATTGGCAAATTTCTTAATTATAAATATCTGAATGTTGCATAAATAAGAATTCATGTTCATGTAAATACAAAATGTGAAAAATAATAGATCTACGACCAATCCATATTATAAAAGTCATCCTTGCGACACTTGTTTTTTCTCCACTTCACTTATTCTCGAGGGAGGCGAAATTATATGGTTACCCTTCCTTGAAGCAAATCTAGCAAAATCTGCCACAAAAGGGGTAACATTAGTACAACCTTTGTTTTTACAAATAAAAAATAATTTTTTATTATCACAAACTGCCTTAATTATGTAGTACATAATCTCTCCCTAAATTGAAATTGTACGATGGTTGTTTTCCTAATAGCCTGCCACTATTAATGTAACTTCATTCCAGGATTATTATAAAGTAGAGGGAGTTACTGCAATTGGTGTCAGGATGTAACCATGTTTACTACATATATCATTAGAATGGTCATTGTGTCATAAATTAAAATCAAGGCATCCGCAAACATGGGGACAAGTTTTGCAACTAACCAAAGTATGATATGGCATTGGAAATGGAATCATGACGGGTCTTGGTATTTCCATGAAGCATCGATTTCAATATAACTCATGCTAAAGACTCTTAGGTCGCAATGATTGATGGTTTTGCATGTTCTTACTTACAAGTAAAAAGATTGGAAGGTGTTAATTGCTAACAATAACTTACTGCCCGTACGATATTGAACCCAAGCTACAATCTGAATTATCACCCTCTACCCAGCAACGACCTTCTAGTATCTTCACCCATTGGAAAATATCAATCTGGTAGAATGTAAATAATTAAAAGGTACATATGCCTATAAACAGGGGCGGATTTAAGAGAGGGGGGGGGGGGGGGGGGGGGGGGATATATATATATATAGTAACGGCTCCTAGCTATGTTTCGAAATACCCCTTAAATGTTTCTTCATTTTTATCCATGTAATCTCCATTTTATCCATGAATCTCCGTATAAGGTAATCTCTGTATAAAGTAATGTGGGGGATTGGATAAATCCCTTAAAATTTTCAAAATGTAACAAAGGTAATCTCCGTTACATTTTATCCATGAATTTTGAAATACCTTTTAAAAAAATAAATTTCGGAGGCTCCGCCCCCGAACCCCCGGCACCCCCACTCTTAAATCTTTGGCTCCGCCCCTGCCTATAAATCAAACACAAAGCATTTTATAATTTTTGTATGTTAAATCAGAAGGATAAAATTTGGTAGAAAGATGAAGTTTCTTATAACATTTTCTCGTAAGATGTCACTTCTCAGGAAAATGGCTTTTGAAGGTGTTGAAGATGTGACATAACACTAATAATCTTCTTATAAGAACCTACAATCACTACGTGGAACATGTTTATTAACAACATAAATAACTGCCTTTTACCAAGGAGATTAACAAAAAATATTATGTCGTAAGAAACTGTCTTAAAAAACGGTATCGTTAATGAAAATGACATATATAATTTACGTATTATAACAACACTTTTATCTATCCATTATTTAAAAAATTCGACATTTACATGTGTCGTTATTTCCAACATTTCAAGAGAAAAGAAAAAAAGTCATTTATTTTATGTAACAATTATACGTGTCGGCCCTTGTGTCGTTTCAAGAGGAAAATCCGTTTAACTTAAACAAACACGATTTATATATATGTCATTGTAATAAAAAAACGAATGTGTTCTAAATCAAAATTAAAGACGAACAACCTCTCAACATTTTGGACTAGATGGATTCAAGCCATTAACCTCTCAAAAAATATTGAATGTTTATACCATTTTGAGCTTATAGTACATTAGAAAATGAAATCATACATGAAAAAGTTTTTTAAAAAGAACAAATAACGAACAGATTTTCAAAAGTCAAACAGTTGGGAATATTTATTAATCTATAGATCATGACCAAAAAATACCTGTGATCAAGATTATAAATTTTTTGACTTGATTCTAGCAACTTAAATATTGCTAATATCAAAGAATAAACATATGATGAAACCCAAAACTCATCACGTACAGTAAGAGCAAACGCAGCAGGGTGTGGGTTGAGTTTGGTTTGCCAACCCACACCCAAACTCACACTCAAACCACTCCCAGCAGGCACTGTTTGAGTGTGAGTTCAGTGTCCTGGCGCTACAGTAACCCAACTGAGTCTGGGGAACTCACACTCAAATGAAATTGAGTTTGGCGGTGTTTAGATCACCGCGTGGTGTTCCTTTTACCGCGCGGTGATCTAAACACCTCCAAACTCAATTATTTCTCTAGAACACCTCCCTGGCTCCTTCTTCTCACCCAAAACCAAGAAACCCTAGTATAGAGGAGAACCTCTACACTCTCCCCAAATGGTGAACTCCGGCACTAGTGGTAATAACTCTACACCGTTGACCCCATCCTCCCAAAACCCACCTTCAACACCATTCGCTCAACACCCATCATCACAATTCACTCCATACCTCTACCAAAACCCATCGCAATTTCAACCTCAATTCCATTCACAGACCCTACCTCCGTTTACTATGTCGCAAGGGGATCCCAGTTATGGACAATATCAAAGTCCATTTACATTATCTCCACCGCAACCTCAGGCGTTTAGCCAGTACTATCAACCCTATACGCTCACTCAACCTTAAGGTTTTCAACCGCAAAATTACTTTCAGAACTATCTATTCCATGGTAAATCTACTCAGCACAGTCAAAGTGACGCAAATGCGTCAATACCCGTTGAAGCGGCGGCTCCCCAGAAAGATAAAGGAAAAGGAAGAAAGAAAAGAGCACCCGTAAAACAAAGACCAATCGTGTAAGTGTCAGAAGATGCTGAGTTTTTGGATGAGACGGATGATACCGGAATGCATTGGACGGACGCAGTCTTTACGTGTCTCGCAAGGGCGTGGGTAACAACTTCTGTAAATGTTAATGGCCGCACAAAGGGATTTTCTTACTATCAAAAGGTTAACATTGCCTTTAACCGAGACCCCGAGTGCCCCACACGATGATCATGCGGGTCGACCAAATCTCAGTAGTATGCCCTTAATGCACAATGTGTGGCGCACAAGGGGATAGTTGCTCAAGAACGATTTAGAAATAGCAGCAGAAAAATAGAAGAAGATCGGGTACGTTATAGTTTCTTTTAACTCAATTTCAATTACTTATCGCGGATATACACGTTATTTATTTGTATTGGGTAATTTTACGAATTGTAGGAAAACGATGCACATAAAATCTATAAAGGCTTAAATGGCGGCAATGACTTCAAGCACCGTGAAGCGTATATGATTTTGGTGCGAAAACCGCGATGGGTCAACCAAAGGGATGATGGGTTGAACCATGCGGTGAATATACCAAGGAATGTGGCCAGGAGAACATCGGACGACTCTTCTCCGGGGAACTCGGTCGGATCAAACAATCTATCAGAGGACCCCGACGGCCCACCTCCACCTCAATCCGCGGGCCCAAATTCGGACTTAGATGGTTCGTTGTATGAGGGTGGAAGCAGGCCCATCGGCCAAAAACTCCACAGAAAGAACATTGCATCACAAAAGGCATTGGAGGGTGTTACTGCATCTGGTAGCGGTGTCCATGCTCTGCTGGATGAACTGCGGTTGGAGAAGATGCAAGCAAACCAAGAAAAAGAAAAAAGAAGAGTAGAAACAATGCAACACTGGCAAGCCAAAATAGATTTGGAGCAAGCAAATGAAGATCACAAAATCATGGATAAAGACTTGAGTACTCTGTCTGGACATCAATTGCAATACTATTTACAAAGGCAAGCTGAGATAATAGAACGTCTGGCCAATAGGGGCGGACCAGGTACTTGAATAGGTGATAAAATATAATTTAACTTTGTTGTATATTTGAGTTTTATTTCCAAGAATGTAGTTTATCTTTTAATAATATAATCGTCTGAATAATGTACTTTGCTATTGAAGAATGCAATCTTGTTTTTGAAATATTTATTTTCGATAATATTGCGTTAAAACAAATACAAGATTAATGCAATATCAAAAACTTGTTTAATAAACTTGTACGACAAGAAGTATTAAATTACATGAATAACACTCAGATAATACAAAAAATAGAGTACTAGGTTTGAAAATTTCCCTTCACGACCCACAAATGCTCGATTAGATCATCCTTTAGATCAAAGTGAAGTTCTCGACTTCGAATCCGGTTCATTTTCGATATAAAAGATTTAATTGTTCCGCGTTCGCGTATAATATAAACGGTTCGCCTTCGATAGTTGAGGGCTCGGCCAGATCGTAGTTTAAGTATGATGGGAATGCACCTCGTTCCTCTTCGACGATCATATTGTGCATTATCACGCAGGCCTTCATGACATTGCTCAATACCTGGGGGTCCCATAATTTCACCGGATTTTTTTACAACATTGAACCGAGATTGTAAATCCCAAATGCCCGTTCTACGTCTTTTAGGCAACTTTCTTGCTGTTGAGCAAATAATTTTTGTTTCGCTGTAACCGGATTTGATATGGTTTGGACAAGTGTTCCCCATTTGGGGTATATGCCATCCGCTAGGTAATACCTCATATCATAAGCTTTCCCGGCAATTGTATAATTACAAGGCGGGGCGATACCATCGGTCAGGTCAGTGAAAAGATGTAATTGTTCCAGGACATTGATATCATTGTTAGACCCTGGTAACCCAAAAAAAGCATGCCAAATCCAAAGGTCGCGTGAAGCTACCGCTTCAAGAATCAGTGTCGCCTTGGGGTAATGACCAGTAAATTGGCCGTGCCAAGCTTTGGGATAATTTTTTCATATCCAATGCATGCAATCAAGGCTTCCTAAGATGCCGAGAAATCCCTGGGACTCTCCGATCGCTTTTAACTTTTCGATGTCGGCCGCGTTTGGTGCTCGAAGATATTCCTCGCCAAAAATTTGTATAACCGCAACACAAAACCTTTTCACACATAACAAGGTTGTGCTTTCTCTTATTTGGAGGTATTCGTCAAAAAGATCTGCCACAACACCGTAGCTTAGGAAACGTAGTGCTGCGACTACCTTTTGGTACGGTGATAACCCCATAGTACCAGCGTTGTTGGGTTTCTGGACAAAGTAATGATCATGTGCAACGACTGTATCGAATAGACGCATAAACATGTTTCTACTCATACTAAAACGTCACCGAAATTCTCATGGCTCATATATGCAATTCGGCTGGAAGTAGTCTCGTATAATGCTGTAATGCCCCAATTGGTGATCGCGCTTCTTTTTCTTATCTTTACGATCCATGATACTCTCGTGATAACTCAAAGTTGCATCCTCAACTACTATGTTTACTGAAGCTTCGTGCAGAACGCAAAGTGCCGCCGCATAATTATAGATAAGATTGTCATCGAAGGACGACGACGATAAACCTGGGGGATCGGTTATGGATGAATCGGATGGTGAAGATGACATTTGAGGCTGTGGAGTTGAGAGAAGGGTGTAATACCAGAAGGTAGATGTGTTTTCAATGGAAGAGAGGTGTAAAAATGGGAGAAATGTAAAAGGGGAAGAAGCTGTGGGTCTTTTACCCTAGATTTGGCGGTGAAATGAACACCGCACGGTATTCCTTTTACCGCGCGGTGTTCATTTCACTGCCAAATCTATATTTGTATTCCGAAATTGTACAAAATTGTCAGTTCGAATAGACAAATAGTCAGTTCGATTAGACATTGAAGAAACTCTACCAAAAACCTAAAGATATCACCAAATAGTCTGTAGAAATATAAAACACCTCAGTGCAAATTTAATCGAACAGACAAATAGTCAATTTTAACAAAAACTTCAGTCAATTTCAACATTAGATAATAATGGCTAATGATCATTAAAAACATCCAAAATATCGTCTACAAATATATCGTTTACTCAGAATTATCTACATAATCAAAACACAGCTTTTACGTCGTCTAAAAAAGCATAAAAAATACTTATATCTACTCAGAATCATCTCTAGTATCCCGCCCCCTGCGGCTAGTACTGCCTCTCCTGGTTCGCGAACCAGATCCACACTACCTCATCCTCGCGCCTCCTCCAGGTGGTAGCGGCACCACCCGTACGTCACGCCCCCTCCTCAGCTATAGGTCATGAACGGGACAAATAAACTTTATAAATATTTTGACAAAATAAATATGACATTAAGAAAAAACACCGTAATAAATATATAAATAAATTACTTACATGGGCATATAGCTGATGATCTATACTGTCAATTTGCCTACGGGCAATCGCAAATTCTTCCTCCACCTCCTGGATCCTCTGTGCGTCCCGCGCAGACTCTGCAAGGATGAGTCGCCGTATACCATGGGTCAGGTGCCACAGCTCCTCTGTGCCATAGGATGAAGACATGGGTGGCGGGTCCCTCAAGCGGGCTATGGGGAGGATCTCATGCCGCCCTGTCCACTGTATGTACTACCCCAGGTCTGGCCCCTCCGTCTCGCCAGTCAGACTGAAGTCCTAGGACAAGCTATGAACCGACACTGACGTAACTGCCACGGGTGTAATACCAGCTCTGAGTGCACTCGGTCTGAACAGATCTAGATTCCCCATCCTCTGGGAATCTATCAGCATGTGACCTACCTCCGAAATTTGTTCAGCCCAGCATGAGGCGTATGTCTCTCGCACCTCCCCTACCACAAACTGTTCATAGTCAACGAACTCGGCCTGTCTCATCTCATGTAAAGTCGCTGGACTAATATGTGGCGAAATGCTAAGCGGAGGATCCAAAGGAATACGTACCTCGCCAGTCACTTGCCTCCAGCATCTATCCCCCAAGTAATATTCGCAGTTTCCGTTTGGTACTTGAAGTGGTATCCTTTTACGGGATATAAGTTTTGCATTCAGTACGTCCTCTGTCTCAGACACTGCAGAATCGAACCAAGGTTCCCATGTGATGGTCTCAACAGTGCGGTGATCAATATGGTATCTGCCAATAATAAACAAATTGGCCGCCTGGTCATTTGTTTTCCTCCTGTTCCCCCTCTCCCATGCTCTGAGGCGCGGATAGGCCGGGTACTTTACCTTTTCATTGACTATAGGGTGACCAACCCCACAATATTTGTAGAACCAATACTGCAATTTGGAATAACAGAAAAATTAATTAGAATTTATATTTAAGACGTTTATTGGAAGATATTTGATTTGTAAATGGAAAACGTGTTAACATACCGGAAGAAGTTGCACAAATCCAGTGATGGCACCCCCAGTTGTGACTGCGGTATCCAAACCATGGTACAGGGAAGCAAGAATAGCAGAACCCCAGTCATATTGGGCAGCCAAGTCCAAATCATTCACGGCCGCGAAATATCCAAACGGGACGGTGCCGTTGGCCGTTTGGAACCACAAATGCCCCATCATGAAGAGGATAAAAGCACGAGCGATAGTAATATCATCCTCCCGATGGATTTCGACGGTCAAGTACGTCTTCAAATGTGCAATGCTGACGTTCCCACTCTTTATATGGCTGAAATCAATGTTGGGGAACAATTACCTCGCATTGGATAAAATAGACCATGCGTCATCATATGGCACCTGTGTCGGATATCGACCGATGGGCAATGATGTCAACATAGTAAAATCGAGGGGAATGACCCCTATCTCCGCACAAGGGAACAAAAACGTGTGTGTGGTCGGCCACCAACACTCTGTAAGCGCCTGAATTAGCCGATTATCCGAATTGCCCAAGCGTATATCCATAAACTACCCAAAAATATTCACCACGGCGTCCCTTACAGCTGGAAGTGTGGCAATATTCTTCCACACTTTGAACACCGTAGTGGATGTGCCGTGAACACGCATCGAATCCCGATTCTGTTCATTGAGCATTTTGTCAAACACTTGATATATAGGAAAAATAATTTCATAATTACACTAAAACTTACCGTGAGTTCCTTTCCCGTGTAATAGATGTGACTGATTCTATCTGGGAGTTGGGTAATACATCTCCGCAGGAAGTTATCTTCGGTTGGGTTTGGTATATCTTGGCGTTGAACATCTTCAAATTCGACCCGCCTTTTCTTTCTTCTGGACCTCAAGCGAGTTACGGAACGCTCAGGATCTCTTCTTCCTCTAAACCCAGGTAGAGTACTGGGGTGTGGCTCTCCCTCTGGAATTTACATTTTGATTTTTTTGGAATTGAAGTTTTTTTTACCAAGGTATTTTTGAGAGAGAGGTAGATGTAAATTTTTTGACAATAATCGAAGTAACATTTGAGTATACAGAAATTGCGGCGGTGTTTAGAACCCCGCGCGGTGTTTTAATCTCCTCTAAAGTGAAAAATAAAAACCACGTTGGCAAAGTCACACTAGCTGCTGAGAGGAGAAGAGTGTGAGTTGTGGGTTTGGTGGGCCAGGGTGTCAGAACCCACACCCAAACCCACACTCGCTGCTAGAGATGCTCTAATGGAACACATTATATAAGGCTTCACACTAATCGTGGGCTTCACAATTAAAGGGCTGAAACTTACTTGGCAATGTCGGACCATGTTTGGTCGTAGGCTTCACAATTAGAAGGGTCAGGGTCTCTTACAACTTGATACGCCTCTCCAAATTCCTGTACATAATATATAAAGATAAGATAAGATAAAATAAGTACTTATTATCAGTCTAGCATTGTTAGTTTGACCATGTTAGTCATAGACTTTACACAGTAGAAAAATACGTTTTTCTGTATTCTATTTCTTAGGTATGCTCATGAAACACCACATTTTCTAGCATTTTGGAACGGCAACCAACTGTTACCAAATTCTACTAACAACACCATATAATAAATAAATAGAAGGGCACCCTAACAGTGGCTACAACTTATAGTAAATTGGGGTGACAAATGGAGAAGGCTTGATATTTTATGATTTAAGTTTAAGATTAAAGTAACCAAGAAGAAGAAAAATCAGACATGTTATAAACAAAAACAATAATATCATCATGTCATGTTACCATGACTAATCATATACTAAATAAGACATAGGGGGTGTCCGTTTTTTTCTCTTACTTAACTTAGGGCCGTTTGTTTTTTTGCTTATGAGTCTGAGTGAGTCTGAGTCCACTTAGAAGCGTTCACTAGCTGAGTGGATGCTGAGTGGATGTCTTGGAGTGTTTGTTTTTTGTCTGAGTCTGAGTCTGAATGAGTGTTAAAATAAACAAAAGACCAAAATACCTTTATTAGTTTATAAGGAACCACCACCACCACCACCACCACCACCACCCCTTCGTTAGCGCAACATCAACACCACATATACATAACAAACACATGGAAAAGAACCTGTATATATAGCAAACATAAATACATAGAAACTCCTTCGTCAGCACAACGTCAACACCACATATACATAACAAACACATAGGAACAAACCTGTATATATAACAAACATAAATACATAGAAACCCCTTCGTCAGCGCAACGTCAACACCACATATATATAACAAACACATAGGAAAGAACCTGTATATATAACAAACATAAATACATAAAAAAAAACTTGTATATATAGCAAACACAAATACATAAATACCTAAAATCAAATGGATGGAAAGGACACTAGCTAACTAGGTTCATAAACAGGTAAATAAAATTGTCTTACACATAATCAAACTATCAATAGAGAGAGTTCAAACTGAAAAACTAGAAAACATTAAATTTATTATATCAAACTAGAAAACAACACACCATGGCTTTTGGTAAACCTTCAAAGATTTTAACCCACTCCGGTTCAGTAAGGCTGAATGTACCAGTTACTTCATTATAACACTCCCCGACCAATTGTGTTAGGGTCACCCAATTCTTATATTTTTTCTTCAGATACAACCAGTTGTTTCTTAAACATGAAAGGGAGACATTCCGTTCGAATTTTTGAATGCCTTTCTCCTTCATATTCCTGAATGAACACAGTTTATGATTGCCACTCTCACCAGTGCCGTAAGTGTCAATCTCATGTTGAGCTTGCTCTATGAACCACAAATTATTGATGTGATCAAAGTGCAAAGGATGTTGTACCCTACGGAAAAGCATATGAAGTGGAAAAATTACATTGTTTTCAGTAATATAATTAGCTTAATATATAAGTAATAAGCATTTCTATATACAAACAGTTCTGCAGATGGATACAAAGCATAACAGATATAGGTAATAAGCATTTATCCATTATATGTAAGCATCAAAACATATGGACATAACAGTAGTGCAAAGGCAGCAAAACAAATGGACATAAGATGAAGGAAATGAATCATTTATATGTAGATTCCTTCTTATATAATGTATGGTATAGAACCTAGGCATTTACAAAGAAAAACCTATAGAACCTAGGCATAAAAATGCATCAAGCCAAAAGAAACATTTCAGTGCACACATAAAAACCTATATAACCTATAGTTTTTGAGTTTCAGATATTGCAGATAAACCTGGTTCAGTCCATCTAAGATATGCAGTCCATTTAACAAAGGTTCAGTCCATCTAATAAAGGTTTCAGTTCATCTAACAAAGGTTCAGTCCATCTGCAGATATTGTTTATAAGTATATATAGCTTATAAACAAGTATATATAGCAGTTACATAAGTTATAAAATTTATACAAATAACAGTTTAAATGCCCTCCTGCGAATCATTAGTTACATTAACACTATACAGAATAGATCCTTCATGGCAGACTAGAATCTTCAGAACAAGCTAATATGTCAAAACCTTTTGTTACTGAAAATGGAAACCTTATGAGATGGGGATTGTTAACATTAACACTGATAAAAGGTGGATATTGTACCATGCAATAATTAGAGATCATCTGGGTATAA
This sequence comes from Kingdonia uniflora, assembly GCA_014058105.1. Classification (NCBI taxonomy): domain Eukaryota; kingdom Viridiplantae; phylum Streptophyta; class Magnoliopsida; order Ranunculales; family Circaeasteraceae; genus Kingdonia; species Kingdonia uniflora. The sequence goes on from JACGCM010002866.1 coordinate 330,958, forward strand.
ATGTTTTTTAAATACTTGTGCCATGCAAAATACTTGGACATAACAACATAATCATGGCTGAATATTGTGCCATGCTTGGGATAAAATCAGAGAATACTTTGGGGTATGAGAGAAATCGATTAGTGAGCCAATACAGATCACCCCTGTAATTTATCTAAAGGCCTTTAAACAAACAACCCTGCAATCAAAACAAGGATACATCAATAACAATAAACAAGTAATAACTCATTAATAACATGAAGATTTACTTTATAGATATCTATCATAATAGGAGTCATGCAAATGCAGGTGCAACATCCAATCATTAATTAAAATTGAACTACACCCATACCAATTATATTATATGTCATCATTTCTTTTACTAGAAAAGGTGAAATATCAAATCAAAGTTTATATCAAAGCAAACCAACACCAACACCAACAAAATCAAAAAAGAGTGTCTCTTCCAAAACAAAAACTTAAAAAGCTTTCCTCAACAAATACTTGAGACCCATCACACTATCCCATTACTTTTGTAGACACTCTTCTTAGTTTAAGCAATAGTCATCAGTGGGAATATGAACTTAAAGGAAGAAGTAATATTTTAAGGAAGAGATACATAGTCTCTCACTCTCTTTCTGGCTTTGGGGAGTGGGGAGAAGGGAGAAGAGCTTTGGGGAGTGAAGTGAACTCTGGTGTACTATCTACACTCCCAAACACACTTGTTATAGGACGCAGATATCCACCCAAGAAACTGTCATTCCCAGCCCAAAGAAAGTCTTTAACATTTTTCTCAATCTAGGACATAACAGCTTTGGGGAGCCCAAAACAACCAAACCAATACACAGAAAAAGACTGCAGTACACTCTTTATAAGTTCCACCCTCCCCCCAAAAGAAAGATGCTTATGTTTCCAGTTAAGGATTCTTTTATGAACTTTATTAACTAAAGGAGAACAATCTTGGGCAGAAAGATGTTTATGCTTATGTTTCCAGAAAGATGCTTATGCTTATGTTTCCAGTTAAAGGAGAACAATCTTGGGCAGATAATTTGGAACACAACAAAGGCAGCCCCAAGTATTTCATAGGTAGTCTACTACCTTCTTTAACATCTCACAAATTGTGTTTCTTTCTTCTTCAACAGTTGATCCAGAAAATGTAAAACCATCACTGCAAAACACAACCAAATTCCACAATTCACTCCTCAAATGCACAAAACATCAAGCACAACAATGTCTAACATTTAACATTTAACATTTAACACAAATGTCTAACATTTAACACAAAGATTGGAGCATTAACACCACATTCCAAACATCAAACACAACTCTAGGGTTGGAAGTTCCAAGTTTAGTACAAATGCAAGTTACATGGTCGAATTGGAGTGAAGTTTTACTTGAATCAAAGAGAGATCTGATGTACAACAGATGATCCTGAACTCCACATTTGCATTTACGAAATCCTGGAGATGCGAGAGCGCCAAAATGAGGATGATTTGAGAGAGAAGTTGATAGAAGAGTGATCGAAATTGGGGTTTGGGAGAGTTGTTTTTTTTTTTTTTGAAGTAATGATTTTTTTTTGTAATTTTGAGTTTTGCTGAGGGTAATTTGGGTAGAAAATTTAGACTCAGAGTCAGACTCAGCAGTAAGCTGGCTTATTGGGGCTGACTCTGAGTGACCCAAATCACTGATTCTGACTCCACTTAGCCACTGAGTGAGAGAAAAACAAACGCTTCTAAGTGACTCAAATCACTGACTCTACTCAGACTCAGACGACTGAGTGCGTCTGAGTGGAGTCAGCCAAAAAATAAACGCCATGTTAGAGCTCTTACTCAACTTAAAACCTCTTACTCCCCTCTTACTCTCGATTTAGAGCCGTTTGTTTTTGCGTCTAAGTTTATCTGTAACATCTTACTCAAGATAGTATTCTCTTACTCAAGTAAGTTGGCTGAATGGGCTGGTTTCGTGGTAAGAGGCCCTAAGTCTCATTTTATCTTTTTTTACCCCTCTATTCCCCTAATTCCTACCCTTAGTCCCTCTTCTCCCCCAAAACCAAAAACCAAGTTTTTCTTTCTTCATTCTCTCCTCTCTACCACCGACCACTCCACAGAGAGAAGAACGACTCTCTACTCCACTCTACATATCTCCCTCTCCCTCTGTACAGAGCTCCGACTCTCCACGACCAACAGAGCTCCAACGATTCTTTATGCTCTCTCCCACTGCTGCGTCTCTCTCTCTCTCATTTGGTAATTCCTCCATTATTTTAGGGTTTGTTTATTGATCGAATCTTGCTGTTGAATCTGTAGTTGCTTGTGAACTGATATAAATCTTGTGAATTGTTGTTGATAAAACATGAAAATGGTAGTGTATGAATAACTGCGTTGGGATTTCTACGACATTTCAGTTTTAATGGATTTCAGTTTTGGGTTTGATGAACTTAAGGGTTAAATCCTATGAGGATTGATGAATTTTAAGAACGATTCTTTGTTTATCCATTGTAAGTTTCCATGGTAATTTGAGTTTTGGTGGATTTCAGGCCAAAAACTGTGTTAGGGATAAATCAATACTCTGATATTTCTTATTAGTTTTCTCACTTATGGTCATGCTAATTTTTAGCTCAAAGTGGTCTTAAGTTTATTTGTTATCTGCTTACCAAGCTTTAAAATCTCATACTTAGAATCTTGTAAATTGCTATTAATAACTCTTGCCAGTTGAATATTGTGAATTGTTGTTAATAACTCTTGCCTGTTAAATCTTGTGAATTGTTGTTGATAACTCTTGCCTGTTGAGTTTGCCCTGTGTAATTTTTTGTAAGTTTCCATCTTTTCTTGTCCATGGGGACTTGATTTTCAAACAAATTTTTTTATCTAAACTTTGGTTCATGTCCTTTTGACCCTTTATTATCAAGTTAAAGGAGTGTTGAATTTTGCGAATCTGTATAATTGCTTGATGAATATCTTTTTGCTGTTGAAGAATCTGTATAATTGCCTGTAATTGATGTTGAATCTCTTTTTAATGTTGAAGAATCTTGTAAGTTCCTGACTTGCTGTTGAATTTGTAATTGCCTTTGTTAAATCTGTTGTATCTTGTTGTTGAATCTTTTGCAAGCTTCCATATTTTATTGCTTTGTATTTAGATAAATACAAAGTGTTCTTTGCTTATCTTTGCTAATGCGTTGTTGATGTTATATTGAGTATGTAAAGTGCATTAAAGAGTTATTGATTTGATTTGTGGTGGTTCTCGACAGGTTGTGAACTCTCTCTCTATATCATCTCTAAACTTTCAAAAGGTATGACAAATTTATTATTTGTAGATGATAATTCTCTCTTATTAGTGATATATTCTTTATAATTAAGGTTCTTATGTTCTGATTTTCTATTTTACTCAGATGCCTATGTTGTTTAACGAAGAGTCTTGGTTGTCATTCATCTCCAATGCTCAATGCTCAATATAAAGTAGAGCACTGGGGTAGGGAAGGTGCTGCATTAACCAGTGCTTCATGGAATAACATTTGGCACAAGTGGAGACATGAGAACCAAATAGATATTACAATAAAAGAGTTAAAAAACAAATGGAACTATCTGAAGGAAACCTATAGTACTTGGTTGAATCTAAAACAATTAGCTTGGGATGGTTATGATGAAGTAATTGATACATTCAACCTTACAGAAGATAGGTGGACTGAAGTATTACAAGTTGCTCTAAAAGCAAAGAGGTTTAGGGTTATGAGGTTGCCACACAAGGAGAAGGTGGTCTAGTTGTTTTCTCATTTTCTTATGTAATCTATACTAAGGAATAAATTATTGTTTTCTAGTTTATTTAGGTACAAGTCTTTATATGTAATAAATTCGACAAGTACGACTATTTGATTGGATATTTATTGTTTATACTATCCAGGGTGTATGTGTTGTTATTTTTGATGATGTTGTAGATCTATTTTGATTTAAGGTTGTGCTTCAACTTGTGTTTGTATTGTTAAGTACAATTGCTATCCAGGTTATGTTTAAATTTTTGATATGATATCCAGGGTGTATGTGTTATTATTTTTGATGATGTTGTAGATCTATTTTGATTTAAGGTTGTGCTTCAACTTGTGTTTGTATTGTTAAGTACAATTGCTATCCAGGTTATGTTTAAATTTTTGATATGATATCCAGGGTGTATGTGTTGTTATTTTTGATGCTATCCAGTATCTGTTATTATTATTTATATGATATCCAAGGTGTATGTCTAGTTATTTTTGATATGATGTCAAGGGTGTATGTGTTGTTATTTTTGATGTTATCCAGGTTATGGCTATAATTTTTTTTTATGGCGGAGGCAGGTGGAGGTTATGGTGGCGGGAATGGGAATGGGAATGGGGTAGTGTGGAGGTGGTGCTTTAAACATGAAGGGGATGAATATTTGAGTTTTTATTAGGGAGAGGGGTAATTTAGTAATCTATAATTTTGGGGTTTTAAGTTAGGTCTAAGTGTTATAAAAAAACAAACAGATTATCATCTAACTGTCATGACTTAGAGGTTGAGTTAGAACTAAAACGCTCCCCTCTGACTGAACCTCTAAGTTGACTTAGAGAAGAGTTAGAACTTAGAGACTTTACCTCTAACAATATCTCCCTTGGAGCTACTTCTTCTTAAACACTATCAATATCTGCAAAACCAAAGAAATATTATGTAGACAATAGTTATGCATTTGAAGAAGTGAAGATAACATAATTATTGTAGATACTAATTTTTTTTGAGAGATTTGGACTATGCCCCCCAAATAAAGCTATATATTTAATTTTGCCCCCTCGAACCGGTAAATATTGTGGCCTACTCCCCACTTCCTCTATTCTCCCCCGGTTCAACGAGTGGACTTGACTTGACCAGTCCAACTTGGGTGAAGTACCCAGACTACCCTTTATTCAAATAATACCGTTATACTCACTCTCTCTCCTACTTTCAATAATTTTTGTCTCGAGATCTATAATAAAATCCAAAGGCCCAATTCTCTAAAAAATATGACTGTCGGCCACGTCATCTTGATCCAAAAGTATTTCTTCTCTTCTTTAAATTCATGACTTCTTCTTCTCTTCTTCTCTTTAAATCCATGGAGAAAAACTACTTCTCTTTTAATTAATGGGTGGTGGTGAATCTTCTCAGGTAAGCATCTAGGTTACTCTAAATTTATTTGGGTTTTTAGCTTCTTTTTTGTTTATGTTATTAAAGCATTGTTTCAAGCTTTGAGGGGTAATGAAGAATTGCAGACATTTTTTTGGGGGGTAGAACTAAATTCTTGTTCATACTTTGGAGGTTGAAACTTGTCCTATTTGTACAAAATTTTACCAAATTGTAGAACCATGCTCCCATAGCATAGAAGCTTGTCCCTGGGTATACAGGAAATGCAAGAAACCAAATTGCAATGGAATCATGAAGATAAATATTTTGAATACATTAACTAACCCAAAGAGAAAGTTCTCGTCTTGTCAATTCACTACATGTGGTTCATTTCAGTGGTTAGATTGTACAATCAATGGTTCTTTAGGTTCTGGTGAATGATCTTCATCTTTTACAGGGGGTTGTTTTGGATGTGGAGCGCATGGCCACTAGTGGAGGGAATGCCCTTGGAGGACTTCAAACTGCACAGTGGATGGATGTGGGGCTCCTAAAAGGATATGCACTTCCAAATACTGAAGCAACTAAAGGCTAAAAGTTTCTAAAATGCACAAACCATATTTGTAAGAAGAGAATCACTTGGATTAAAGATGCAATACAAGAAGAAAGTAGAACAAGAGGGAAGAGAAGATTGAAGATACTCATGAGATGAATCCAAAGATGAATGTCCAGATGACTCTTACCATGAACTTGAATGATTTTTGCAATCAATTTAAAAGGAAAACAACTATAGGATGAATGTAGGAAATGTATTCACTTTTGAATCATAATGATTGTATGAATGTACTATGAACATGCAGTAAAAATGGCAAACAAGAGATAAAACACAAACCTAATTGGTACTCAATGCTATTCCAAATCACATATTACAAAACCTGCATAGCACAATGAAATACACATTAATAATAGTTATCAAAAAAATAAAATGAAACCTGCAATGTATTTAATGTGAAGTTCAAACCTGCAGGAACAGCAACCTTCATTTAAAACCTACATAATAGTACAAAACTTGAAAGAGCATAATATCCACACCCTGTACAACTGCAATTTACACATACTACTCACTATACACCATTCAACATACTACACTGCACAATTCATATACCAAAATATACAAAACCCATAAATAGCACAAACCAAAATTCTATTACTTAAATTAGCTGTCTCCAAAATTGTACAACTCACTAATGTTTCACCATCTAATACTTGAAGAAAGTGCAATAATGTTTCACCATACAATACCCAAAAAGTGAACATGATCACTAAAAGCATATAAAATAAGATTGTGTTAATTGACCTCCAAAGCAGATAAAATGTTAAAATGTTTCACCATAGAATAGTCAAAGACTAAGCTTCCAATTCCTGGTTGAAGTGGTTTGAGAAGACTGAGTTGCAACATATGTAGCTGGTCTTGGAGGTTGGAATGGTGCCCTCCCATTGTTTGAAACTACACCCCTCCCAATGTTTGAAGCTGCTCCCCTCCCAGTGTTAACAGTTGCATTGTTCCCAGTTTTAGCAACAATACCTCTCCCTCTTGTAGCAGTTGCCCTCCCCATGTTTTTACCATTTCCCCTCCAAGTATTTGTACTAGTTCCAGACTCATTGTTTGAATTTACCCTTCCCCTACCACCCCTAGCAAAATTTCCTCTCCCTCTACCTCTCATCTACCTCTCACAATTGGTGTTTGAGGCGGGGCACCAACATTTCTTCTATGTTCAGCTCTGCTACTATTTGTGTCAAGCCTATTCCTTTGTCTTGTAGAAGTTCCACTTGGTTGGGAAGAAGGTCCTTTGCATGTCTTCTTCATGTGACCCAGAGCACCACATTTTCCACATCTCCTACAGTTGCCAAGTACTTCATCTTGGTCTTTAATTCTCTGCTTCTTTGGCCTACCAGGTCCCCTCACTAAAGGTGGGGGTAACACAGTGCATCCTGGCTGCAAGCAAATTTGTCATTCAATAACAACTTTAAGTAGTACAACTTACAATTTTAAGGTTGCAATTGAAGTAATACTTGTCCCCATTCAGATGGATCATCAATATAATGAATTGGAAGATTGTAAGTAGCAACATATTTTGCAACTGTGTGGTATTCACTGCAATATCTATGTAATAAAAAAATAAATCTTTATTTGCATATGAACCCATAAACAACTATAAGACAAAATAGAGAAGAAAAAAAGAAAAAAATCACTTACTCAATCCAAGGATGTCTCATAGGAATGAGAACACAAACTGCATGTACACATGGAAAACCAGTTAGTTGCTACTCTCTACACTGGCATTTAAAATTTTTAAGGTTAACTTTCCATTTTTGGCCACTTCCAGAATTTGCAACAAAGCATTTGTCAGTTGTACCCTCTACCCTATATTGACCATTTATTTTTTGACATTTTCTCAATGTGTGTGATTTCCCTAGGAACAAGTCCTGCATATTAACAAAAATAAAAAGAGTATTTAAACTTAAATAGTTGTTATTACTTGCTTTAATCAAACACAAAAAAATAAGAAAATTTACCATTTTGGTTCCACTCCCTAGCTTTTAGTCTTCTGTCATACACGAGGTTCATCAACATCAGGTTCAACTTTTTTATGGCTTTATGTAAAGGCTTGTCTCTCACTTTGTTGATCCAGTTATTGAAGGACTCTGAGAAATTATTAGTGATGCGTTCACACTTTGTACTAAAGTCAAAATGTGATCTGCACCATCTCTCATATGGCTCCCTGTGTAACCAATCATATGCTACAGGGTCATCAAACTTCAACTGATCAAGAAACTCCTTCTTCTTAGTTTATTTCCATACCTTAGCAGCCCTTCAAACCAGCTTCTCAAGGTGATTTCCTCTATGGTGCTTATTCATATTTTTATACATGTGCCTGAAATACAATATATGGTTTGCAAATAGAAATACTGAACTAACAGCTTCTATCAATCCCTTCTGCCTATCAGAGATGAAGTTCAATCTGTGTCTGTGTAGGTTTAAAGAAGGTTCCATCATCTCTAAGAATTTTTTCCAAGTTTCAGTACACTCAGACCTACAAAAGAATACTGCAATTGGGAATAATCCATTGTTCCCATCCAGTCCAATGATTGAAAGGCACACCCCACCATACTTACCCTTTAAGAAATACCCATCAAGTCCCAATAATGGCCTGTACCCATTCAACCACCCCTCCATTGAACCCTTGTATGAAATACAGGTTCCTATCCATTCATTGGTCATTAAGTCAATACTACAAGTTAAAATGCTTTCAAGATTTGCCAATAGCACTTGCACAGTCAACTCTGGCATAACATTGTAACCTTCATCATAGGACCCCACTATCCTCTCCATGCATATAGTCCATGCATTCCATGTTGTGGAGTAAGATACATCAACACCATACTTTGTCTAAATTGCTTCTTGTACATCACATGGTCTTGCAGATCTCGCACTCCTAATCAGTTGCTCAACTTCATTGGCCACCCATCCTGCATGTGCCAATTTATTCTTGTTCACCGCCTTTCCTCTACATGTGTGAGTTAGATTACTTGTGCTTTTCAGCTCCATAGTATGACCATCACAATTTCTTCTCACATAACACATCCACTCACATTTCTCATCACCACATTTGTACCTTAGTCTGTAATTCTTATTTTTAATTTGATAATACTCAAACTTGTTTATGGTAGCATAGTTCCTGATGAATGTTCTTGTTTCAAATACATTTTCCTATACCATCCCTATTTTTAGTTCATCATTCTCTCTCCCAACATTTTTGATAGGTGTTGAATCCTCTTCTTCAGAAAAGATGTTTTGTGCATTCTCAGCAAAATTCCTCAGTTCTTCATCAAGTCTGTCTATATCCTCCTGTGTAGGAGTACCATCATCTTCCAATGAAGTGTGTGTGCTATAGTACCCTTCTTCAACATCTAAGCTAAATGGATGTAGTTCTGCCCATCTAGTCCAGTCCTCAACTTCATCTGTGTTATCAACCCCAATGTCTTAAGTCTAATGCCCACTCCCAGTCTGTGCCCCATTCTCAGCAGTTTGCCCCACCTCTTCTATGATGACAATTTCATCATCACTATCATAAACTAATGAAAGCACATCTAATTCCTCTTCAGGTAAATTACTAGGTCTAGCTCTTTTATTTGTAGGTTTAGTTGGTTCTTCACCCTGGTCATTGTTTTTCTTTTTCTTTTCTTTGAGCTCCTTTTCTTTTTGTTTTGGTTTGTTTGCTTGTTTTTTTTTGTGCCTTCTTCCCTGAGCCAATGTTAGTTTGAGGTTCAACTCTTGCCCTCTCAGTTTGAGGTTCAACTTCAACCCTCTCTATAGGTTCAACTTCAACCCTTTCAGATAGAGGTTCATCCCAAACCCTAATAGTATCACGACAACTTCTAGACTTTCTCTTTTTGCTTGCAACAATTTTCATTGATTTTTTCTCAAGAGGTGGTTCAGAAGGACCATTAGTCTTTGTTTTCTTTAACTTCTTAGTAGTTTTAAACAACTCACTCAAATGTAGTTAAGAAGGAACACTATTATTTGTCTCACTGCCTCCTAACATGTCAATAAGTCCCCCACCACCCACATTTGGTTCATTGACCTCCAAAGATGGCCCTACTAGTGTTAATTAGGTCTCATCAAACTCAACATCACTTTGTTCTCCTGTATAACCATGTACAAGCCATTCATTATACTCAGAGTCTGAGTCCCCATAGTTTTCCTTACTGTCAATATTAAATATGGTATGCCCACTGGTGTCATCTCCACTCATGTAATGTCATCCTCACTAGTATCATCCTCACTGGTGTCATCATCAATTAAGTCATTTGAGCTCAAGTCATACTCTTGTTCAATATTAGGTTCAACAAACTCTACATTAAAGTAGATTGGAGGATTTGGTTCATTAACTTCATGTTCATCATCTACATAAAGGTCATGAGTGTACCCTATTCTTTCCCAAGGATCCTGCCAAGTTCCCCCCCCCCCCCCCCAATGTATGATCAAATTCTTGGTAGTACCATCTCTGTTTAACAATTTTACAAATCAAAAAACCCTAACTGTAAATACACCAATCCCAAATTCATAATATACAAATCAAAACCCTAACTAGCATAATATACAATTCAAAAACCCTAATGCAATTTTGAGCAAAGTAACCCTAACTAACATAATATATAAAAAAAAAACCCTAATTTCAAAATACCCACATCCCAAATTCATAAACTAATTATTTTTAAGCAAATAGATCATGTGAAAGAGTTTAAAATACTCAAATAGGGACTAGAGAGAGATGAAATGCGTGCAATACAAAAATAGAGATCCTTAAACTATTTGGCACACCAACAACAACAGTAACAACAGAGAAACAACGTAAAATACATGCAATACAAAACAGAGAAGTGAAATTTAGTGAGAGAAAAATGAAGCCTAAGGTTTCTGTGTGAGAGAGAATAAGAGAAATAAGTTAATGAGAGTAAAAGAGAGAGAGAGAGGGTGGAAAGGAGTGAAGTCTCCCGCCTTCCCAAGATTTGTTACAAGGTGAGAAGATGAGGTTATGACCGTCCGACCTGATGACGTGCCACTAGATCAATGGTGGACATTCTTTAAATCTGAGCCGTTAATTTAAACATTTAATGGTTGTTGTTAAGCCACGTGGCATTACATTTTCAACGGTGATATGCGAGTAGTTGGGGAGCAAAGGGTAGTTTGGGTACTTCACCCAAGTTGGACTGGTCAAGTCAAGTCCACTCGTTGAACCGGGGGAGAATAGAGGAATTGGGGGGTAGACCACAATATTTGCCGGTTCGAGGGGGCAAAATTAAATATACAACTTTATTTGGGGGGCATAGTCCAAATTGCTAAAAAAATTATTATACCGCTAACATTTAGTTGTTTGCTTGAGCAAGGTGCAAAATCTCTTGCTGCCCTTTTAGCAGAATTGTTCTCATTTCATGAACTCAACCTTAAACAGATTATTCAGTCTATACCTTCAATGTTAAGTAAAAAATGAAATAAATACAAATTATTCAGTCTATACCTTCAGTGTAAAGGACCCCTCTGCTTAATTAAAAACAAAATGTCTTCCTTGATTAAGATAGTATAAGATAAGCGCAAACGAATTTATCATCCAATGGAATACATCCTGCAATATATTTAAAAGATACTTCTTTACAAGAAGCCACTTTGGTGTCATGTTTTGCTAATACCACATTTTCATATTATAAATGACTCAGTAACCAAACCTAACCATATAAAGAGATGCCTAAAAAAGAAACAAATGGAAAAATTAAGCAATACCATTTGGAGATGCTCAAAGTAATCTATAGTCGTACTGTCCTTTCCATATTGGTTAGGAAAACTGATTTACGTATGAGTGTTAGTAATGTCAAAGAGTCACTTTCTGCAATCGCTCCCAAATGATGTTTTCTTCGGAAATCTATCTCCATTTATCTACTAAAATTGTTATCAAACATTGTTGTCACAGATTTGTAACTATTTTGTTATGCTCAGAATGATAAAGTAATGACTGATGGTCTCTAATCCCTACGTTTTCTTTTAATCTCTGTAATAAATAAATGACAAAAGAACTCTAGCACCAGAAAAGGTTGATTCTCCATAAACTCACAATCTAACAATTGACTTTGATTACGTACAGTAATGTTATGTCCCTTGCCCATAAACCGTCTCGGGAAACATCTGCATGATCAATGATCAGAAGAGAGAAAATTCACCTAAAATTTTGACCACCTCAAACCTCAGTATGCAAAGATAAACTTTCGCTACGAGTTTGATTTTGCTCACGCTTCTCATGAGTTATAATGAAGATAAAGTCACCGTAATGAAGGTTTAACCCATCTTTGCTCCTTTTAACTCATGCCATTTAACAGGCATTAAAATTTTCCACAAACTTGTCAGCCATTACCAAAAGTTGTAGAGCTTGTGGTAGATGCACCATTAATCCACAATACGATTGAGAAACTCTAGTCAGCTGAAAAGTATGAAGAACACCAATTGATCGGGAAAAATAAAGCTTCAATTGCTTAAAAAAATGAAATAATTGCAAGAAAATCACTCAAAAAATCCTAGGCTTCCTCAGAACTCTTTCTAGATCTAATATAACCCTAGAAAATAACCTAAGTTCCCTTTATATACTTGGGAACTCGAAAATCATAAAAGAACGGATCTCGAGGCAAAACTATGCCTGAGAATCAAAAACACCGCCAAAGTCGTTCGAGCGAACGAACTAGGGAGTTGTTCGAACGACTTTTCGCCTAATTGGTCTAAACCCTAAAAACTTGCCAGTTTTCATTCGAGCAAAAACTCAACTCGTTCGAACGAAATATTGCTTTGGGCCAAATTTTCAGTGGGATGACAAAGGTCATTTGAACGAAATTGGGAGTTGTTTGAACGACTTTTACTTAAACTTCAAATATTCCTAGATCCTCCTGGATCATGGCTCCCCCCTTTAGAAGCCTTAAGCTCCCGCTTATGCGAGAACTAGAGAGGTGGGAATACGGCGTTGCTGAGTACCCTGCTGTACCACTTCGACGTACTAGGTAGCTGACCCTTCTTCCCAACTCAGAACGATTTAATACCACCATATGTCGTGTCCGGCAGCAACTTTTGATGAAATACACTATGCCCTTTAGGATCATCATATCCTGATGTAACAAAAGGTTGTATCTGCATAGAAACTAACATAACGGAAGTAGTTGGTAATGGGGGTCGAGATAACCTATCAGTAATTTGTTGTCCACTCCCTTCTTATACTGTATATTCAAAGGAAATTGCTGGAGATATGACAACCCCTTCATCTGGCGAGCTTGCTGTAGCGTGCACTGTGTAGCTATAAATTGGAACAGTTTGTGATCAGTATGTACCACAACCTCCTCTTGCAATGCCCCCATGTTGGGTGGTTGCCCATAAGACGTTGTCACAGGAGGAAACACTCTAGCCGATGTACCCTCCTGAACCGGTCGAACCAATAATAGAAACTTACCACTCGCATTAACCAGCTGCTTCACTTAAGTCGTCATTACTAAATTAGACGTAGTGACGCTTTTTACAAGCATTGATATGAAACTCCTTTCCCTCCTTCACAAGACGATACTTGCGAGCTCTAAAGTAATGAATTGCATCTCGGTCCCAAAGATAATGTCTACCCAAGATGACCTGACACACATCAATTCCTCTGGACAATCATAAATAAAGACAATCCCGTAGATCTGCTAACAGAGTTGTTAAAAGCAAACTCTGCCTGAGTAAGGGCGAACACTCAATCCTCTGGACTATCCCAGTCGTGGCTCGTAATTGGTTACCCAAACTTCTGTTAACAACCTCCGTCTGTCAATCTGTCTGAGGATGAAATGTTATGGAAAACTATAATTTTCAACAAAAATAGCCCCGTAATGATCGCCAGAAATGACCCGTGAACCTGGCGTCTCTGTCCGACGTGATGGATCGTAGAATACCATGCAAACGGATATTCTCCCAAAAGTGCAGGTAAGCAACATGAGAAGCGTTATTTGTTCGAAAACATGGAATGAAATGTGTCATCTTGGAGAACTTGTCGATGACAATGAAAATTGAATTAAGGCCATTCGTTGTTACTAGTAACCCTGTCACAAAATCCATAAAAACATCTTGCCATGGTGCTTCAGGAATGGGTAAGGGTGTGTATGGGCCAGTGTTTTGGTGAGTCCCCTTTGCTATCTGACATGTATAACATCGCAAAATAAACTGGCTGACATCACGCGGCATGCTAGGAAAAAAATATTTGTCTCTCATAGACGACATCGTCTTGGCCACCCCAAAATATCTACCAATCCCCCCACTATGTATCTCAACTATGAAACTATCTCGAACTAACGACGTAGGGATGCATAGTATAGACTCACATAACAAATACCCATTCAGTATAGAGTACTCACCACTTCTTACACCTTCCTGTGCTAGACAGTTACTAAAAATAGGATCGAAGAACTCATCTGTAGCATAGAGATCACGTAATGTCTCAAACCCAAATACTGAAGCTCATAGAGTAACCAAAACCTCTTTACGTCTACTTAGACCATCTGCGACCGCGTTCTCCTTTCCCTTGATGTATTTAGTGCTGAATGTATAGTCCTGGAGAAAGTTGAACCACTTCGCATGCCTATCAGAAGTAACCCGTTGCTGACTGTGCATATAGCATAACGCATCATGATATGTATGAAGAATAAACACCTTGTGTACCAAATAGTACCTCTAATGAGTTAATGAGAGAACAAATGCTAGAAGCTCAATGTCATAAGTGGAATAACGTAACTGTGGACCCAAAAGTTTTTGAGCAAAATACACAACTGGCTTTCACCCTTGAGAAAGAACTGCCCTAATACTAGTTTTATAAGCATCTACATGTACATGGAACAACTGTGTAAAGTTGGGTAGCGCTAGAATGGGAGCAAATGTCAACCTATCCTTAATCGTTACAAAAGCCGTACCTGCCTCTGGCCCCTAGACGAATGGGATGTCTCTCATCAAATCTGTTAGTGGTGCCATGATCATACTACAACCCTGAATAAACCTTTGGTAAAATGTAGCTAACCAGTGGAAACTCTAAATTTGCGAAGTCGATGTAGGGACCGACCAATCCCTAATAGCTTGAACCTTGATGTCATCAACCTGTATGCTATCAGCTGACACCACAAATCCCAAAAATTGTACTGAGTCAACCATGAAAGAACACTTCTTCAGTTGAAAAAATAGCTTGTTGTCCCGGAGGACCCCAAGAATGGTGGCGATGTGCTCTAAGTATTCTTCCTCTATCTTATTGTAGATCAGGATATCATCGAAGTAGACAACAACAAACTTATTAATATACTTGCACAATGCCTCTGTCATCAACCTCATAAATATCGACGGGGAATTAGATAGGCCGAAAGGCATGACTATCCACTCGAATAAACCATCCTTTATTTTGAATGCCATTTTCCATTCATCACCTGGTCTCATACAAATCTGGTGGTACCCACTATAAAGATCGAGTTTGAAGAACACCTTGGCGCCGTGCAGGCTGTCAATCAAATCCTCTAACTGCGGAACCGAGAAATGGTACTTAACCGCTATCTTGTTGATAACTCTACTATCAACACACATCCATCAGTTGCCATCTTTCTTAGGTCTCAAAAGGGCGGGTACTGCACATGGTGACATACTCTCTCTAATGAGGTCTTTGGTACATAACTCAGAAACTTGTTTCTATAACTCTATATGTTCTACGGGTGCCATCCAATACTGAGGTAAGTTTAGGAGTAGGGACCCCATAACATAATCAATAGCATACTATATATCTGCACGTAAGGGAGGTAATGCGGTATTCGTGTTTTCATCATAAACATCACTGAATTATGAAAGAATGGATTGTAAACAAGAAGGAACATGTTTAGGGGGTGAAGAATATGTACTACAAGGGCATATGCCCTACCGTGAGATCAAGCATCGACGATGAAGCTGGCACGTTCCCATCGAATGGCTGCTACAAGTATCGACGGAGGCATTGGCTTTAGGATGATTTTTTCCTTCCCCCATAAGAAACTAAAGGTATTTGTCTCCCTATCATAATGGATTTTTCTGTCAAATATCTAAGGCCTCCCAAGTAGGATATGGCAAATATCCATATCAACTACCGAAGTGTGGATAGTATCCTCATAAGTATCACCTATCGTGAATGTCAACATGCACTCGTCTTCAGAACGCTTTCCTTGTCCAAGAGAGAGCCAAGTGAGATCAAACGGTTCTATACTTGGGAAGGTCTCTAACTTCGTTTTCTTTACAAGCTCATTGACCACCTAGTTCTCTGTAAACCCACAATTAATGATAATTTATAATACAATTGAGAAGCTCTAGTTAGCTAAAAAATACGAAGAACACCAATTGATTGGGAAAAATAAAAGCTTCAATTGCTAAAAAACGAAGTAATTACATTGAATCACTCCAAAATCCTAGGCTTCTTCCTCAGAACTCTTTCTAGATCTAACATAAAAAAGAAGATAACCTGAGTCCCCTTTATATAGAGAGAACCAAAAATTATAAATAGAACGCATCTCGAGGCAAAAACACGCCTCATAAATAAAACCACCGCCAGAGTTGTTCGAACGAAATAGGGAGTCGTTCGAACGACTTTACACCAATTGGTCTAAAACCCTAGAAACTTGACAAGTCGTTCGAACGAAATCTATCTCTCTGTCCAAATTTTTAGTGAGGTGAACTTTGGTTGTTCGAACGAAAATATAAGTCGTTCGAATGACTTTGGGTTCTTGGGCCAAATTCCAGAGAGGTAGAATTTGGTCGTTCGAACGACTCTCAACCTCGTTCGAAGGACTTTGGCTAATTTCCAAATTACCATAGATCCTCATAGATCATGGCTCCCTCTTTTAGGAGCCTTGAGCTCCTACTCAAGCGAGAACTGGAGAGGTGAGAATGTGGCACTCCTCATTACCCTGCTATACCACTTTGACTTACTAGGTAGCTAACCTTTCTTCCCAACTCAGAATAACTTAATACTACCACATGTCTTGCCTGACAGCAACTTTCGATGAAGCACACTACGCCCCTTGAGATCATCATATCCTACAACATACGCTGAAGTAACAAAAGGCTATATCTGCATATAATTCAATATAGCAGAAGTAGTTGGTACTGGTGGTCGAGATAACCGATCAGCCCCTTCTTATACTGCATAATCAAGGGAAATTGTTGGAGATACGGCATCCCATTCATCCGGTGAGCTTGCTGCAGCTTAGACTGTGTAGCTAAAAACTGAAACGGTTTGTGATCAGTATGCACCACAACCTCCTCTTACAATGTCCCCATGTTGGCTGGTTGCCTATAAGACGTTGTCATAGTAGAAAATACTCTAGCCGACGTACCTTCTTGAACCGGTCGAACCAATAATACAAACTTTCTGCTCGTATTAACCAACCGCTTCACCTGAGTAGCCGTTACTAAATTAGACATAATGACATGCTCCTTATAAGCATTGACATGGAACTCCTTTCCTTCCATCACAAGACGATACTTGCGAGCTCTACGATAGTGAATCACATCTTGGTCCCGAAGATAAGGTCTAACTAAGATGACTTGACACACATCCAAAGGAACCACCTCAAATGTCACCTCGTCAATAAACTTTTCAGTGATCACAAAATTGAATGTACACTACTTCGTGATCATCAAATCTGTATCTTTTTGAATCCACCCCAAACCATACGTCTTAGGATGAGCTGTAGTCGTCAAACCCATCTTCTTCACCAACGCCTCAGAAATCAAATTTTTTTTACTGCCCGAATCAACAATTGCCTCGACTAAGCTCTTTTTTACCTGAATACTGACATGAAAAAGTTATTCCCGACTCTCCTCCTCGGTAGCCAAATTCCGCTGAAATATAAGTGTAAGCTTAGGATTTGGATTACCTAAATCTAGGAGGTCAACAACCTCTGTGGCTAGTGCATATCTCTCTTTCTTTCTCTTCTCCTCCTTTGGCCTAAGCTCTGGGTGAAGTTTCCAATAATAATCGGAAATATGCCAACTCACCTTATAATGATTGCAATGAAACTCCTTGGACGAATACCCCTCTCCTTAGGCCTATCCCTTATGCTCGTTTGTCCAACTAGACTTATACCCCGACTTGATCTTCTCGTCTTTTTTGTCACTCTTCAAGTACTTGCCTTCAAAGGAAATTTCCTTCATGGTAGCGTCCTCAATATTGGCCACAGTAAAGAGCTTCAACTCTTTCCTAATGGACTTCGATAAACCCCCCGTGTACTTCATGAGCACCTGATACTCGTCTGCATCAATGTCCAAAACCAAAGCTTGGTTATGAAATGCCATAGTGTACTCCTGTGCGGATTACTCAAACTGTTGGCGCAAATTATGCCATTTATACTTTCTCTCTTGCTCATACCCAATCGGATAAAACTGCTTTCACACAAATACCTAGAATTCTTTCCAACCCAAATCTCCTACATCGTGGCGTTTTCGATAAGTTTCCACCACGTGAGTGCATGACTTGCAAATTTCAGCGTAGCAAAACATATTTATTGGGCATTAGAGTATTTATAAACGGAAAAATAAGTTTTTAACCTATCTAACCAATCATCCAACTTATCGACATCGATCGAACCGTCGAATACCAGAATTTTAATCTTTAAATTGATTCGAAGATTACGAATAGGATTCGATGACTTACCAATCCCCGATCACTTCTTATCGGATTTTGCCTTACTAGAATCACTATCGATCTTCACAAAATCATCGTCTCCATCCACCTCCATATCCCCTTTCTTCTTCGAGTGGCCTCACCGTTTTGTGGAAGCAGAATCCTTCACAAGGTTTGTAATACGTAATTGTTCTACTAACTCCCCTACAGTAGAAGTTAGGTCAGAAACTGTTATTTCCAAAGTCGTGAGTCGATCGCTAGAATCGCCCATCTTCTTCGAATTAAGTTTGCGTTAAATCGCCAATGGACTCACTAGCTTCTCCTTCATTTGCTTGAGACAGTCATGTGTAGAGATCATAAACCATAATCAACCCCCCAAGAATCGCAATTGGAAAACTAATACCACTTAATCCACTATACGATTGGGAAGCTCTAGTTAGTTGAAAAGTATAAAGAGCACCAATTGATTGAGAAAAATAAAACTTCAATTACTTAAAAAAATAAAGTAATTTCAAGAAAATCACTCCAAAAACCCTAGGCTTCCTCAGAACTCTTTCTAGATCTAACATAACCCTAGAAAATAACCTAAGTTCCTTTTATATACTAGGGAACTCGAAAATCATAAAAGAACGAATCTCAAGGCAAAATAACGCCTGAGAATCAAAAACATCGCCAAAGTCGTTCGAACAAACTAGGGAATCGTTCGAACGACTTTACGCCTAATTGGTTTAAACCCTAAAAACTTGCCAGTTTTCGTTCGAATGAAAACTCAACTCGTTCGAACGAATTATTGTTCTAGGCCAAATTTCCAGTGGGGATGGCAAAGGTCGTTCGAACGACTCTCCAGCTCGTTCGAACGACTTTTACTTAAACTTCCAATATTCCTAGATCCTCCTGGATCAACCATCCTGCACATTTTTGTTTCCTGTGAAATTTTTTTATCAATTCCATCACCAACAAACATTACATTCTTTATGCTCCTATCGATCTCCACATTCTCATGGTAGACCCCCTATTTCACGTAGATGACCACTCAATGGTCCCCCTCCCCCCTCTCTTCCAACTAGTGAATTTACAACTTCCTTAATGGTCTTATAATTGCCTAAACCAGCTTGTACCACCACTATAATATAATTTGCATGAACAAACAACACCTCTTATGGAGATGATCGAGTATAGTGTATGTGCACTATCTCCTTAAGATAGATTCGCGCCTGCCACAGTACTTTATAGAAATGTAGGCCCATGTCTCCCAGGATACAACGATTAACCGTAGAGAAAAGAAAATAGTTACATCTCTCTACTAAACGAACCTTGATTGCATCTGTTTTATTTCTTGAAAGGTGACCTCACCTCACACTCACATAGGTGATTGCCTATTAAAAGTACCCTATCGTACCCTACTTGTAAATACAAGTTATAGGAGCTATTAAAATCCAATAGAACTAACCCTAAAAATCGCTATAGGTTGCACTGTTTACATCATGGAATGAGTAGGAGTTAAAATCTCCTCAATAATCATGTTGAGTAACTCACAACTAGTTTTCCTATTGAACCTAGATCATGGGATCTCCAATTAACTAGGTTAGGTTTCTACTGAGGTTAATTCGCAGTTAAATAGTTTTAAGTCCATTCCCCTCGATGTGGAAAATACTTGCATTTTTGCCAGCCCTTTTGTAAATGGATCTGCTAGGTTGTCACTTGACTTCACAAAGTCAATGGATATAACTCCACTTGCAAGTAGTTTCTTTATAGTATTATGTCTACGATGTATATGTCATGACTTACTGTTATAAACATTATTATTTACCCTTGTAATAGCTATTTGCTTATCACAATGGATACATAAGGCACGTACTAGCTTTGGCCACATAGGAATATCCCCTAAAAATTGTTGAAGCCACTTATAATAGCCTAATTTCACATATCAAACTTAACCTTTACACCAAGGATATTCAGAGCTCCCTAGAAGAATAATGAAGGAATTGTAACACACAGCTTAGCATGGAAAATCTTTGAATAGGATAAAAGCCACGACCTCTCTTGAGGATTAAGAAAGAGAGTAATTTATTGATAGCTGCTAGATTATTACAAGAGATACTCTGGATATTTTGTATAGAGTTTGAGTGAGTATTCCTCTCTCCTCCATTCTTTCATCCTGGATTCTCTGGTCCTATTTATAGGTCTAATAATATGATCATTTGACGACCATTATTATCCTTAATGATGGACGTTATAATATATGTTTGATGTTTTTTAACCAGATTGTGTAATGTACTGATCTTTGCTGCTTCGTAACGGCTTTATTGATAATTGTACATTTGCTTAACTCGAACTGTTGATGTAGAGGTCGAAAGTGATGACTAGAACTCTGTAACTGTAATGTGTCTTCAGTAGTGCTATGTGTATGTTGAGGAGTTCGAGTGGTCGTATGCTGACCGTAGATAAAGTATGAGTCTAAGATACGGAATAGGCCATTACGAAATGGTTCTCAACCAAGAACATGAGAAGCATCATGGGCGAGTGGTGTTGGTTGAGAAGTTCGTGCTATATTCATTATCTGACGTTGCTGTCTTGATTCTGCTTATATCTTAAATGTGTTACGTGTTCTGCTTGGTGAGGTCGGACGATCGTATGGTGGTCGAAGATGAAGCATGAGTCTGGAATTTAGAATAAGCCACTACAAACGCCCCCTCTCAGCCAATTGTATGAAAACATTATGGACGAGTGGTGTTGGTTGAGAAACTTCATTTAATACTACAATTAACACTGGGGAATCATTTATAATATAACTTTATGAATATTAGGTTGTGACTTTTGGGTTTTCTAGAACCAATAGTTCTAGTCAATTTTGCTCCATGGAAAATCTTTCTGACGTTGGGAATTTGAAGAGTCGACTTTAATGCTGATCATAGTATAAAGAGTACTCTGAGTGGTATTGATGAAGTAAGTCTTTGAAATTATGGTCACATATAGTTATATTTGAAGCAGCCTGGATGATTCACCACACCACATGGTATTATCTCCCCTCCTACTGCTCTCTCATCTTCTTCAGCAAGCTTGTCACAAACGATCTCTCGAACAACCTCTTCTCGTAGAGTTGCATCAAGCAACAATTCACGAAAAATATCACACCAGAAAAAATGATCAACCTCTGCACACCTACCTTCATCATCTAAACTAGTTACTTCTAGCGACCACCATGGAAGAGCAGCATCATACGGCTAATGATGAAAATATCGTTCACGAAGTTTAGCGACCTTGATATGGAACCTACCTTCTACCACATGATACACACGCTGAGAATGCGTCCTCACCATAGTTACTCAGTCTATTGTAGCAACAAAAGTGTCTATGCCAGAAGACACAAGACACAGCAAGAAAATCTCATTACTTTATATAGACAAAAAGAAGATCTCTAAAAATCTCAGTCGCCCTGCAGATTTTGTTGAAAGATATAATGTGCAAAATTTCATAAACACAAATATTAGCAGAAGCTAGAAAATATTGTGACAAATCATACTTTCCATGTTGAGAAATATTTCCTCAGATTTTATGCATACAGATATGGAGATCGCAATATTCAAATCCAACATATCCAGCAGTAACACATGCAGGCAGATACCAGTTACTTCTATGCGACCAAACATTTTCCAGTCAGTTCAGTTAAGTAGCTCGAAGACATACACATGCCCTTATACCCATCCTATAATCTTAAAGAATTATTTACTTTCTATCACCACACGGCCTCTTTACATTTTCGAGCCTCTCTAATTTTTCAAACCTCAACTTCCACTGCCATTTACCGATAGACACACTGAGACTCTTACAGTTCGATTTGTCCAACAATACCCATGGAAACTTTGCTTTCCTAAATACCGGCATATTTACAGACTTCTATTTTAGAACATAAATATACATATATAAGTTACGAAGTTTGACACACACCGTCAAGATAACAGAACGATGACATTTTATTAGTTCGAAAAATTTCTTACAGATAACAAGTGTTCTAAAAAAATTCATAAAATTTCTTTACAAGTAACAAAACGTCACTATTCGAAACACCTCTCAACAGCCATTATGGAAGAAGATACAAAGTTGAAGCAACTTCCAAACTCTGATCCCCTGCTCGGAAGGACCCGGAAACAGTGGAACTGGAAATCACCGAGGGGATACGATACCAACATAAGGATCTTCTTCAGGACTAATATCTATGGTTCCTGGAAGAAAAAACTCTGTCACCAGCACCTCTTCCACCATAACTCCCACTACCCGCATGCTAGAGATAGACGGAAGGTCCTATTTATTTGAAAGAACCCACTCACTAACATGATACCAGTGAACTCCCTCAAACGAATGACTACTACTTCATCTTCTGTTCTAACTGCCCTCTCCACCAGCAGTTGCAGGCCATTTCGACGCTCCTCCTCCAATGTCAACAGATAATGAAAGCGCACCATTTGGTAATAATCACCCCCCGCCTCCATCACCTCCTCATATGACATATGGTGGTATGTAGGGGATACTGTATTTGGCATTGGCAGATGCAAAGGCTGGTAACCAAAATATCTAATACGCAATTCTTCCATTTTCTTTTGAATCATGAATTCTTGAGATTGTTGTCTTGTAGTTACCATACTTCCAACCGTCAAAAAAGTTTCAAGTACAGAAATAAGATCATAGAAGAAAGAGTTTGGGAAAGAAGACTTGCTTTATCAATACCACTCAGAGTGCTCTTTATACTATGGTCAACATTAAAGCTGACTCATCAAATTCCCAACGTCAGGAAGATTTCCCATTCAGTAAAATTGACTAGAACTATTGGTTCTAGAAAACCTAAAAGTCACAACCAGATATTCATAAAGTTACGTTGCAAATGATTCCCCAGTGTTAATTGCAGTATTAAATGAAGCTTCTCATCCAACACCACTCGTCCACAATGTTCTCGTACTATTGGCTGAGAGGGGGCATTTGTAGTGGCTTATTCCGTATTCCGGACTCATGCTTCATCTTTAACCATCAAATAATCGTCCAACCTCACCAAATAGAACACGTGGCACATTTAAGGTACAAGCAGAATCAAGACAACAACGTCAGATAATGAATATTACATGAACTTCTCAACCAACACCACCCGCCCATGATGCTTCTCGTACTCTTGATTGAGAGCCGTCTTGTAATGGCCTATTCTGTATCTCAAACTCAAACTTCATCTTCGGCCAGCATACGACCACTCAAACTCCTCAACATACGCGTAACACTACTGAAGACATATTGGAGTTACAGAGTTTGAGTCATCACTTGTGACCTCTATATTAACAGTTTGAGTTAAATAAACGTACAATCATCAATAAAGTTGTTATGAAGTAGCAAAGATCACAACATTACACAATCTGGTAAAAAAATATCAAACATATATTGTAACATCCATCATTAAGGATAATAATGGCTATCAAATGGTCATATTATAAGACCCATAAATAGGACCAGAGAATCTGGGATGAAAGGACGGAGGAGAGAGGAATACTCACTCAAACTCTATACAAAATATTCAGAGCTTCTCTTGTAATAATTTAGCAACTATCAATAAATTCCTCTATTTCTAAATCCACAAGAGAGGTCGTGGTTTTTTTTAACCTATTCAAAGGTTTTTCATGCTAAGCTGTGTGTTGCAATTCCTCCATTATTTTTCTAGGAAGCTCTGAATATCCTTAGTGTAAATGCTAAGTTTGATATACAAAATTAGACTATTACATTTGGCGCCATCTTTGAGAACGAAGTTCTCAAACTTATTGTCTCAGAAAACAACTTATTATTTTTTTACGGAATGATACTTCCAGAACAAAGTACGCCGATTACCCTAGAAGGTAAAAATGTTGTACTTGCAGAATTGAGGGCCAATCTCAATTTCGAAACCGAAAGACGAACCTCTCTGAAGCAACAGCTGGCAAACATACAAGATGCATTGAAGATCCTGCAAAGTTAACAGGTAACAACCCAGAAGAACAAGGGCGCGCTGCTAGCTGCTTCACAAGTTTCTGTTATCGACAGGATAAGACCTCACCCGAACAATCTGGGAGTTAAAGTTCAGAAGCAACATGGGGGCGAACCTGCTTTTATACAAAAAGTCCATCAAAATTTTGATGGAGGAATTATTGGAGTCAGACATACAGAGGAACCACCACGAGGAAGAGTTCGTATTCCGGCATTTGATCAATTAAATGAAGGAAGTGGCGACTACAACCCTCGTGAAGGACGCATCCCAAGACAAACCATTACTGCTCGTCAATACGTGACTCAAGAACATATCAAAAAGTACATTAAAGAATTGCTCGATGCTTAAAATTAGACCACTAAAGGAATCCACAACATATTACTGAAGAGCCCGATCGCACATGAGTTACTAGATGACAAAGTTCCAACTAGTTTTCACACTCTAAAAATCTAAAAATACAAGGGAACTGATCCAGTGGAGCATGTCCAAGAGTTCCAGGACACTTTAGGCTTATATTCTATATCCAACCAGATTCTATGCCAGCTCTTTCTAGCCAGTTTATCAGGCAAACTATTACGATGGTTCCATACACTACCCGAAGGGTCTATTGCACATTTTGAGCAATTAAGAGAACTCGTCGTCGATAATTATTCGCACAACAGGGACAAAGAGGAGAATTTATATTCTCTATTCAGCCTTAAGCAAGTGCCAGGAGAGAAGCTCAAGACATTCACTAAGAAGTTCCTGAAGTTGGCTCAAAAGGTGGATCAGCTTGATCAGAAGATTACTATTTCAGCCTTTACCAATACTTTACTCTTCGATGAAGGGGCGAAGGAGTTCCACATTCTAAACAAACCTACGACTTTGGAAGACATGATCGAAAAAGTCAACGGATATATTGATCTCGAAATAATGGTGTCCGACAGACAAAGAGCTCAAAAATCAATATTGACTGCTAGAGATCAATCCACATGCCAAGATTTCAATTGTGCTATTGATCAATGTGGAGACAGGAAGCGAACAAAATCTAATGAAGATTGACCTCGGAAAGATAGTAATATGCCAAAGCCCTATCTTCCCAAGATGAATGTTACCATAGCCAACAATTATCCTATACTTCATAAGGATAAGTTTTTTTTGTAATGCACTGTATCTCCAAACCGTTGAGAATAAACCATTTTACGTTCACCACAAAGTCCGACATCATGAGACAAAATATTGCTTCGCTCTACAATGACTGTTGAAGTATATTTTTGCGGATGGACGAATGCATGAATACATGGTGGATGTTGGAAATTACAAGAAAGGGAGTTTTTGACTTCCCATAGAAGTTATACAGGTCGAAGAAATGGTAGAACAGAAGTACTTATACCATATATCCCTCAGCCACTTTATTGAGACTCAAACTATTAACTACTCGAACAGGAGCAAAAGATGACGTATCAGCCAATTTCATGACTTATCTATGAGCGATAAATAAGCTCAGTTACTTCCTGTATCTAGCTCCCAATATACATGGATTTCTTTTGATTACTGTGATGTTCGTCACGTCAACTTTCCTCACCATGATGCTTTGGTGATCATGTTAAAAATAAGAAACGTCGTACTACACATAAATGATGGTAGATACTGGTAGAAGTATTGAACTACTTTTTAAAAGTACGATTGATGAAATGGGGCTAGCCGATAAGCTACAACCTAGTAACATTGATATCTATGGATTCAATGGCTCTATAGTAGAACGTGTAGGAAAGATCATACTTCATATTAC
The DNA here is from genome assembly GCA_014058105.1 of Kingdonia uniflora. Taxonomy (NCBI): domain Eukaryota; kingdom Viridiplantae; phylum Streptophyta; class Magnoliopsida; order Ranunculales; family Circaeasteraceae; genus Kingdonia; species Kingdonia uniflora. The sequence continues at coordinate 357,043 of JACGCM010002866.1, forward strand.
AGCAGGATCAACAACACTTGATGTTGTATTTTACGTTATCAATGCAAAATCTTGTTATTTGGGGATAATGGGACGTTGCTGGTTACATAATATGCGAGCTATTCCGTCGACCTATCATTTGACACTGTGATTCGAATAGAATGGTGGTATTTACGAAATCAAAGGAAGTCAGAAGCTAGCTCGAGCATGTAAAAATACTATTATCATAGTACCAGAGCCATCGATACCACAGCTCACATCAATTTTAGAAAACAATAGGAAATATTATAGAAAACTTTGCAATGATCTCTATTGAGAACCAGCTGCCAAGTATAAAAATCACAGAATACATCAAAATTAGTGGGGACAAGTGAGGTACATTCATTGACACTCTTTTGCCCATAGTAGAATGAGATACTTTTATTTATTTTCTTAAAAACAATAATGATGTATTCGTTTGGACATTTCACAAAATGTCAGACATCGATCCCAATCTGGCCTGCTATAAGCTTAATTTGAAAAATAAAGCTGAAGCCGTTAAACATAAATAGAAAATTTTAGCATTAAAACTCTGAGAAGAAGTCAACAAAGAGATCAATAAACTCATTGAAGTTTGTTTTATCCGAAAAGCCAATTATCAAGAATAGATCTCGGACATTGTAGCAGTACCGATGAAAAATGGCAAGATCTGAGTATACGTGGATTTTACACACCTCAACAAACATACTCCAAAGGATAGTTTTCCACTTACAATCATAAACCATATGCTCGATTCTACTGCGGGATACAAACTCTTGTCCATGATGGATGCCGCATCAGGGTACAATCAAATACCCTTTCTACTTGACGATCAAGAAAAAATAGCTTTTATTGCATAACATGGCCTCTATAGCTGCAGGGTTATGCCCTTCGGTCTTAAAAATGTTGGAGTCACTTATCAAAGGTTGATGACACAGATGTTCAAAGACCATCTCGGAAAAATGATAGAAGTCTACATTGATGATATGTTGGGTAAAAGTCACGAAAAGGAGAACCATATTGCAGATTTATACACAACATTCAAAATTCTCCGTTTCTACAAAATAAGACTCAATCCTGACATGTGCCAATTCGGGGTCCTGTCAGGGAAATTCCTGGGATATTTAATCAGCAAACAAGGCATAGAGGCTGATCCAGATCTTATTCGTACACTGTTATCTTGCCTTTTCTAGAAATAAAGATAAACGTACAAAAGCTGGCATGCAAGATAGCAGCAATAAATCATTTTGTATCCAAGTCTTCAGATCGATGTTGATGGTTATTCGACCTATTGCGTGAAGGGACAACAAAAAAGAAATCAATAAAATATCCTGAGATCGAGTGGACTCCAGAATGTGAAACAGTATTTCAAGAACTCCAACGTTATTTGGGAAAACCTCTAGTGATGAGTACACCTAAGGAAGAAGGAGAGAACACCATATATCTTGTCGTTACCGACAAATATATCTTTAAGTTTTGTCCTCATTCGACTTGATGAGAAGACAGAGAAACCAATCTACTTCATCAGAAAAACTCACTCCAGCAGAATCACGGTTTACTAAGATCAAAAAACTACTGTTAGCTCTCGTCTACATATCATAAAAGTTGAAACAGTATTTTCAAGCCCACTCAGCTCCAGTGATGACATATTATCCTTTGCATGAAATTTTATCCAAACGCGAGAAATCAAGATGAGTACAACAATGGCTAGTAACCCTTGGCGAACATGACATGCATTTTGAACCACGACATTCTGAAAAGGGTCAAGTTGTAGTAGATTTTCTTGCAGACTTCCCCGTAAAAGTTCTTAACTGAGAAGATGATAGTACATATATCAATAAAGAACAGTTCGAGGGAATGTCAAACTGAATAATCTAAAAGGGGTGGCATCTTCTCACTGATGGTTCTATTGGACCTGTGGGGTCAAGTATCGGTATCGCCCTTATTACGCCTTCCAATGACAGAATTGAAAAAACAATCAGACTCAACTTCGAAGCTACCAATAATGAGACTGAGTATGAGGCATTAATTCATTGTCTGGATATGGCTCTTGAGATTGAAGTTTTTAACTTATCTGTGTACACAGACTCTTTACTTATTGTAAACCATTATAGGGAGAAATTTCCAAAAAATGATAAAATGATTGATTATGCTGTAGCAGTAGCCGACAGAATGAACAAATTTTAGAAGGCTACCATTGAACATTTTCCTCGCGGAGAGAACATACATTCTGATTCCCTTTCCTATCTGGCAAGAGTACTCGGTACTGAAGCTCGATATCTAAAAATTGAAGTAATATCCGCCCCCAATATTAATATCATAAGCTCAAATTTAGTTAATACTTGGGGCATTGAAGAGGGTGAGGATGATTAGAGATGACTTTTTCTTACATATATTGGACCTCAAAACAAGTTTGACGGTGAACTCCCTAAAGATCCTACTGAAAGATGACACGTGCTTGATAATGCTAAGTGATACGTCGTGGCCAATAATTTTTTTTATAAAATATCGGTCACTGGACCATATCTCAAGTACTCATTGAATAAAGAGGCTCAAAATATTATGTATGAACTTCACGAAGGCACTTGCGGTTCCCATACAGCAGGACGATCTTTAACTAATCGTGCTCTTACTCAAGAAGTCTTTTGGCCTAAGATGAAAGCTCAAGCCATCGAATATGCAAACAAGTGTGATGCCTGGCAATGACATGGCCTTCAAATTTGAGCTCCAGCCTTGGAACGCAATTCTAACAACGTTGTTTAATCATTCTGAAGATGTGGCCTCAACCTTGTAGGAGAATTTCCTACTGCACCAGGCAAGAAAAAGTGCCTCCTAGTAGTAAAAAATTACTTCACCAAGTAGGTAAAAGCAGTCCCTCTGTGTCATACACGTGAAGATGAAGTCATCAAGTTTATATGGGAAACTATCATAATACGGTTTAATTACCCCCATCTCATTAGAATTGATAATGGACCTCAGTTCGTTAGTTCTAGAGTCGCTGAGTTCCTCAATCAACACAACATCATTCACTCTCCTTCCAATCTATATTATCTGCAATAAAATAGTCAGGCCGAAATCACTAATCGTACTATCGCTGACGGCATCAAAAAATGTTTGATAGGGAAGAAGGGTAATTGGGTCCAAGAATTACCACATGCCTTGTGGGCATATCATACAACACCTTGAGTATCGATTGGATGCACGCCATTCCTATTGGCGTACTGTACTCAAGCAATAATCCCCACTCAATATCATCACCCATTATGCGACTACACCATGACAAATGAAGAAAATGAATTCCAGTTGGCATATAACATGAATTAGATCGAGGAAACTAGAGACAAAACAATTATGAACTTGGGACAATACCACTAGGCTTTAGCCAGATCTTATAACAAATGAGTTTGTCATAGAGAGTTTGAAATTAAGGATCTAGTCCTCCGAGAAGTCCCCAAACACAGAAAAGAAGTCAATGCTGGAAAACTTACCAAAAATTAGGAAGGTCCTTTTTTCATTGTGGGAAAGAGTGGATTTGGCTCTTACGATCTCGCAATCGAACTTGGAGAACGAGTACCTAATCCTTGGAACACAAGGAGATTGAAGCTATATTGAAGACGATAATCTATCATAGTGTAGTTTTCTAAATACATATATCATCTTGTATGTCGGTCATACATCAATGAAAAACTTATGTTTGATCACCATACATCAGAGTAATTTCTACTATTCCATACAGTACTCCATCTAATATTCTTTGTACGTCAATCTTATAACAATGAAATATGTGTGTCTAATTATCCTACATTATAGTACTTTTCTAATATATATAACAAGTACTTCTATATACAGATTACATGTCTAAACATTACAGATTACCATTGGGTTCACCCCATTCTAATACATTATAGATCGTTTGTTGTTTTAGCCAAACTGATCCTCTATATAGATCGTTTGTTGCTTCAGCCAAACTGATCCTCTATCACATTATAGATCGTTTGTTGCTTCAGCCAAATAGATCTTCTATTATATTACATGTTTGTTGCTTCAGCCAAACTGATCTTCTATTATATTAAGTATTGGTTGCTTTAGCCACACCAATCTTTTCTTTTATATGTTACAGATTGTTTGTTGCTTCAGCCAAACTGATCTTCTATTATATTAAGCGTTTGTCTTTTTCGTCAAGCCAACTCTCTGTTATACGGCAAAATGGCTAACAGGCTCGTATATAACATCGATTTATCACAAGGTTAGTACAATTGCGCACAGATCATTACTTTTAATAGCTATCCTTCCTTGTTACACTCTATCTACTATATTTTTATTAGTATAGTCCGGATAATTCCTTCTAACGGTCATAATGCCTCCTTAGTCACTCGAGCTATCACTCAAACTATCACATGAACTAGCAGAACGCATAGCACTATGCAAACTTTCTCCATGAAGTCGCAGACGCATAAACTCTGGCATCCTCCTAGTTACAATTTTTTTTCCTTCTTCCATCTGTCTCTTTGTAAGAACACCAAATTTTTCTATCATGGAATCCAGGTGCTCAGATCATATCAACTGCATTTCATACTATACACCTTTTAAAACTAGTTTCTCATTGACAATTTTACTTTCCGCCTCCAACCTTTGGAACTCAGATACATAAAAGGGAGAGCACTGGCGTCATCTCTCTCTTGTCCACATCACTTCCCTCACATTTCACCTTGTCTGGAAGAACAAAATCTGTAAGCTTTCTTTTAACCTTCTTCAGCGCAACTTCCAAATCTTTACAGCGATCATCCAGTGCTCCCTTTTCACTCAATGTCGCGTTATTACGATCTTCCAGTATAGACATAAATTCATTCATATTTGCCACCACACCTCTTGATTCATCTATACAAGTTTGATTACACTTCCTCTCTAACACTTCTGACTGAAGGTATAATGTGACTTTAAAAAGATCAGCCTCCAATTTGATTTTTATAACACGCAGTTCATCATTTTCCGCTCTATACTCTAGCACATCTAGATCCATCATTTGAATTTTATGCTCTAAAGCACAGATAGTGATCCAATCCTTATTTATTATTACGTTATGCTCACTATGCGCCTAGTCTATCTATTTTAACATCATTTTCATAACATACCACAATACTTCAAATTTACGAGTACGATCATTTACCTCTTCGATAGCGAGCGTGCACCAAATCTCTTTGCTTCGAACATGTTTATATGATCGTGCAAGTCTTTTACATTATTTTCTTCCTTCTCTAACACCACTTACAGTTTTGTAATTTGAATTCGCACAAATATCAATTTTGCCCCTTGTTGGTTAATTTGTCCCGAGCTACCCACTATTTCCACATCCTTTTTCCTTATCAACTCTTTTAATATCTCCATCTTTTTCAACTCACTGGCTAGTTCAGTTTTTTTTTCTTGCAGTTTCTCAGCCAAACGAACTACTTAATTTTACTCTTTTGACATCTTCACCTTCATTTTTTCTTCTAACTCAGAAGCACTCTTTAGTTCCCCCTGACACAAAGTTAGCTCAATGTTCAATGGTTCATTTCAAACATGTAACGAATCACATTGACTCTGAACAACTGTAAGTTTTACCTGTCATAACAGTTAATATATATCGTGCGGCTTGATCAATAACACGATTGAAATCTTGGCCTGTGGATTGATCTATAGCTGTCAATGTTAATTTTTAAGTTTTTTGTCTGTCGAACACCATTCTTTCAAGACCGATATATCCGTTGACTTTTTTGATCATGTCTTCCAAAGTCGTAGGTTTGTTTAGAATGAGGTACTCCTTCGCTCTTCCATCGACGAGTAAAGTATTGGCGACGGCCAAAATAATAATCTTCTGATCAAGCTGATCCACCTTTCGAGCCAACTCCAGGAACTTCTTAGTGAATGTCTCGAGCTTCTCTCCTAGCACTTGCTTAAGGTTGAATAAAGAATATAAATTCTCCTCTTTGTCTCTGTTGTGCAAATAATTCTTGACGAAAAGTTCTCTCAATTGCTCAAAAGGTATAATGGACTCTTCGAGTAGTGTGTGGAACCATTGCAATGGTTCACCTGATAAACTAGTAGGAAAAAGCCGACATAGAATTTGGCTGGATGTAGAATGTAAACCTAGAGCATCCTGGAACTCTTGGACTTTCTCTACTGGATCAGTTCCCTTATATTTTTGGATTTTCAGACTGTGGAAACCAGTGGGAACTTTGGCATCCAGTAGCTCTTGTGCGATTGGGCTCTTCTATAATTTGTTGTGGATTCCTTTAGTGGTCTGATTTTAAGCATCGAGTAATTCTTTAATGTGCTTTTCGACATGTTATTGAGTCATATATTGACGAGCTGTAATGGTTGGTCTTGGGACGCGTCTTTCACGGGGTTGTAGTTGCCACTTCCTTCATTTAGTCAATCAAATACTGGAATGCAAACTCTTCCTCATGGTGGTTCCTCTACTTGTCTGACTCCGATAATTCCTTCATCAACATCTTGATGGACTTCTTGTATCAAAACAGGTTCGCTCCCATGTTGCTTCTGAACTTCAACTACCAGATTGTTCGAGTGAGGTTCTATTCGGTTAAGATAATTTTTTTATAAAATAGCTGGTAGCACGCCTTTGATCTTCTGGATTGTGACATGTTGACTTTACAGGATTTTCAACGCATCTTGTAAGCCTGCCAGCTATTGCTCTAGTGCGGTTTGTCTTTCGGTTTTGGAATTGAGATTGGCCCTTAATTCTGCGAGTATAACATTTTCACCTTCTGGGGTAACCTGCGTACTTTGTTCTGGAAGCGTCATTCCGTAAAGAACTAATAAGCTATTTTTTGGGACAATGAGTTTGAGAACTTCATTCTTACAGACGATACCAAATGTAATAGCCTAATTTCTCATATCAAACTTAGCCTTTACACCAAGGATATTCAGAGCTCCCTAGAAGAATAATAGAGGAATTGTAACACACAGTTTAACGTGGAAAACCTTTGAATAGGTTAAAAACCATGACCTCTCTTAAGAATTTAGAAAGTGAGTAATTTATTGATAGCTCCTAGATTATTATAAGAGAAGCTCTTTATATTTTGTATAGAGTTTGAGTGAATATTCCTCTCTCCTCTATCCTTTTATCCTAGATTCTCTGGTCCTATTTATAGGTCTTATAATATGACTGTTTGATGACCATTATTATCCTTAATAATGGACATTACAATATATGTTTGATATTCTTTGGCCAGATTGTGTAACGTTCTGATCTTTGCTGCTTCGTAACGGCTTTATTAATGAATGTATATTTGCTTAACTCGAACAATTGATGTAAAGGTCGAAAGTGATGACTCGAACTCAATAACTGTAATGTGTCTTCAGTAGTGTTACGCTATGTTGAGGAGTTTGAGGGGTCGTATGTTGGTTAAAGATGAAGAATGAGTTTGGGATGCGAAATAGGCCATTACAGCACTCAGCTTCATCTCTTGGTAAATCTAGAGCAACAAACTCTGATTCTATAGTCAATCGAGCTATGCATGTTTGCTTTGTGGATATCCATGAGACATCTTCACCACCAAGTAAAAAGATGTATCCACTTGTGGAGTATGACTCGTTAGAATCTAATATCCAGTTTGCATCATTGTATCCCTCAATGACAGCTGGATATCTTGTGTAGTACAACCCATAATCTATTGTATGTTTTAAATACTGTAAAACCCTGATTGACGCTTCCCAGTGGCTCGGGAAAGGCTTTATAGTATACTGACTCAATTTGCTAACTACATAAGCAATATCTGGTCTTGAGCAGTTCATAATAAACATTAGACTGCTTATTATTTGTATATACTCTATTTCATAAATAGGCTCACCTGTATGTTTAATCAATTAACACATATTGTCGTATGGTGTCTGAACACCACGGTAGTCAAATTTATTAAACTTCTTAAGTACATTCTCTATATAATTTGATTGAGACAACATAAGTCCATGTGGTGTTCTGTTAATCTTTATGCCAAAAATACCGCCTGTAACACCTAAGTCCTTCATATCGAAGTTCTTGGATAACATTTTCTTTGTTGACATGATGACATTGATGTTTGTCCCAATGATGAGCATATCGTCTACATAAAGACACACAATTACATGTTCACGATTAATGCTTTTAATATAAACACATTTATCATATTCATTAATTTTGAAGCCATCCTTTATTATGACTCTATCAATTTTGTCATACCATTATAAAGGTACATGCTTCAATCCATAAAGAGCATTAACCAGCTGACACATTTTATTTTCTTGGGCTCTCATAATGAACCCCTCAAATTGGTTCATATATATTTCTTCATTTAATTCACCATTCAAGAATGTTGTTTTAACATTCATTTGATATATTTCAAGCTTATGCAGTGCTGCGATAGCTATCAACATACGAATGGAAGTTATTCTTGTCACTTGAAAATATGTATCAAAATAGTCCAAGCCTTCTTTTTGCCTATAGCCTTTGGCAACAAGTCTAGCTTTGTTCTTTTCAATTGAACCATCAGGTCATAATTTTTGCTTGAAAATTAACTTGCAACACATAGGTTTATTGCCAAGTGGAAGATCTACAAATTCCAAAGTATGGTTGTGCATTATAAAGTCTATCTTACTTTGCACAACCTCTTTCCAACTAGAAGTCTCAGGTGTAGTCATGGCTTCCTTGAAGGTTCGAGGCTCATTTTCTAGCAGGAATGGGTCAAAATCTTTTCTAAAAGACTTAACAACCTTAAGTCATTTCCCACGTCTTGGTTTTGCATTGAAATAAGAACTTATAGGAATGGTACACTGATCACTACTAGAAGCAACATCAGTTGTTCTTTTAAGATGATTCTCATTATCACTTTTTTTTATATTGAAATATATTTTCAGAAAACATAGTATCATATGATTCAATGATGGTATTCTCATGCACATCATTTATTTTAGATTTATATACGAGAAATCTAAATGCACTATTGTTATTGGCATTACCAATATAAATACAGTCAATAGTTTTAGGTCCTAATATAGACGTTTTTGGCAATGGTACTTGTAGCTTTGCAAGACACCCCCATACTTTTAAGAACTTATAAGAAGACTATCTGCCTTTCTAGCATTTATAAAGAGTCTTATCAATCTTCTTGTGAGGTAACTTATTGAGAATATAATTCATAGAAAGTAACGCTTCCCTCCACAAGTTTTACGGCAAACAAGAACTAATAAGCATAACATTAAGCATATTCATTAAAGTTCTATTTTTCCTCTCAACAACTCCATTTTGTTGAGGAGTATAAGGTAATGTAGCTTGGTGTATAATACCAAACTTAGCACCAAGTTCTCCAAACATAATATAGTCATACTTCCCAGCCCTATCAGTTTTAAGAACTTTTATCTTTTTGTTGAGTTGAGTCTCAACCTCATTTTTGAAAATAATAAACATTTTCAGTACTTCCTCTTTGCTTCTGAACAAGCACACATAACTGTATCTTGTATATTCATCTATAAAAGTAATAAAGTACTTCTTTTCGCCTTATTTTTTAATAAACTTCAAATTGCAGAGATCAATGTGAATCAAATCTAGCAGTTCAGTTTTTCATTGTTCAATAGAATGGAATGATTGTTTAGCAAATTTTGCTTCAGCATACACTTCACATTTTTGTTTGTAATCAAGATTAAATTTAGGCAATAATCCTAAATAGACTAATTTACGCAGCAAACCATAATTTACATGTCCTAATCGTTAGTGCCAAACATTAAATGACTCAAGCAAGTAAATATAATTATCTTCTTATTGATAAGTGAAACTGGCTTACATAAGACTGCTAATTTGAACAGTCCATCACACTCATAACCCTTTCCTATGAATATACCATTCTTAGTCATGATATATCTGCTTGACTCAAATACTAACTTGAAGCCATCTTTTGCTACCAACACTTGAATTTAGTGCCATCAAACTTCTCGGGCTTCACCTTTAGAACTTGTGGGTTACTCTTTGCACCCTCTTTCTCTGCGAGATTTACCATTGTTACAGTCTTTGATCACGCAAGAAAATAATTGTCTAAGATTGTAATATAATTTTCATTAACAAGCAATACCTCTTAAGGAGATGATCGAGTCTAGTGTATGCTCATTATCTCCTTAAGACAGATTCTCCTCTGCCACATTACTTTACAGGAATGTAGGCCCTTATATCTCAGAATACAATGATCAATCCTAGAGAGAATAGAATACTTCTATCTTTTTGCCAAATGAATCTCTTGAAGAAATAACTCAAGAAAACTCTAAAAACTGATTAAAATTAATGAAAACGAAGTGGGGTTATATAAAGCATATACGACTATTCACCAAGAGTCACACCTTAAGATACACCTCAAGTTAGTACCTCTTCACCAAAGGTTACACCGCAAGTTGTGTCTGTTGGAGACAACCTAACTCACACCTTAAACCCAAAAAACTAATAATTTGACTAAGTATTCCAAGGAATCCCCATGAGCCCACCCAAGACTAAATCATAGACTTATAATAATAAGCGGGTTTCTTAGGTCGAGCAAGCCCATGGGTAGCCCATGCACCCAAGCTAGTTTGTATACATGGGTCGCATATATGCGTGTGACCCACCAACTCTCTCACACATACAACAACAAGTTAAGTATTTGACTTACTTATATAGTCGAGTTGAGCTTCCCTCATATCCAATGTGGTACTAAAAATACTTAGTTCTACTATTCAAACAAAAAGAAAGCCAAACTCATTTTGCATTTTCCAACAATTACATAATCCACCTTTAAGGTGGATAAATCCCAAGATTCTAATAGTTCTTAGCTTAAGCTTGCTTTTGGCTTTTGTGGCACTTTTCTAACTGTATTGACAATACATAAACAAGTTATAAATGTCCACCGATAGCCATTTATTGGACTTCTGTAAACCATCAATTTTTTTGCATGTTATCCTTGATATTGAAAATATTAGGAAAACATGGTTAATATACTTATAGATTTTCAATTTTGCATGATATATCATTGGATTTTCATTTGATATTTCCATGAGATTTATTTAGTATTGACTGACAATATCGGTGAAATATCATCTTCGTACTTCAGAGTTCTGATATATCAATGTATACACGAGTTTTATTGATAGACGTAGAAATACGTAGGATTAATACGCCTAAATGCATCATTTTGTTATTCCTGATTTATTATTTTCTAATGTTAGTAGTATTTTCTTATTTTCAGGCACTTATCACTGTTGGAGTTATTAAGTAGAAAATGACATCTAATAGAAGGTATAAAGAGCTGAAACATCTCCAGTAGTTTATCTGGTACAAGGAAGATGTTTACATTCAATGTACTTGTAGATTTTCTCTATGGAATAAAGATGATGAAAGACTCTACAAGAATTTATCAGAGATAGGATTTATCTTTACTTAGGGATAGAGTTTCAGAATTGTAAACAAGTCTCTCCTATCTCCTATAAATAGGAGATAAATTCTATGTATTTTTTACATCTCAATCTCAGGAAGGAATAAAACTTACAGTTTTCAGTATCTCTCTCTTTTTCTCTCTTTTATTTTTTGCGTTTAATTTAAGCTGTGATTAACACCATTAATGGAGAGCTAGTCTCCTTAGCTTAGGTTAAGGATTGAACCTCCGGTGAAATGAGCTAAATTAATATTAATAGCAGTTTAGATCTAGAATTAATCTTCAATTCTCCGATTTGTAGTTACGAAGAGTTGATCTAGCCATGACAACTCTAAGTTACTACGGATATGAGGAAGATGCCGAATTAGCCATATTCGGTTCTTTTCACGCTCAAAGACAATTCTAGATTACTAGAGTTAATACTCTCCACCTAGCCATGGAAATGAGTTTATACCTAGATCCGATTATCCATGAACAACGAAGTTCTTACCTAGGGTTTTAGGCACAAACCCTAGATCTTAGACCCGAATAGACCTAACCATGGCTATTCCGTGCGGATAGAAGCTACCATTTTCAAATCGTTTTAGTAAACTAAGTTGGAGGTGATCCAAAGCCTAGGTTATTTTCATTATAATCGTACCGAAAGTTAGTAATTTAGATTTATGTATTAGTCCAAAACCTTTTAAACAAAATTAGTTTAGATTCGTTTATTAGTTAATTAGGAAAACGTATTTTTAATATGTTTACACCCCGTGGATTCGACCCCCGCTTACCATTATTATATTATGATACCCGTAGTTTTAAACGGGGTATTTAAAAACCGAGTTTTTCTCGCATCATGTATAAAACATATAAATTATCATAAGTTACACTCACCCTTATGATGTCTTTTATTTGCATAATATGCGAGGTGTATAAAACATATATGTTACCATAAGTTACACTCACTCTTATGATTTCTTTTCTTTGGGTACAAAGCCAAAGCTCTATACTAAGCAAATCAGACAAGTTACCCGCACCTTCAGGTATAAAATGTCCCTTCTCCTCTAAACCATCCGCACAAGTGTTATGACTTGTCAGAGCTGCATTCAGCCATGAAAGTGCAACTTCATTCTCGGGCTCGCTGTAGTGTCGCGACTGCAACCCCAACAAATGTTGAAGCCAGTAATCACTATCCTCATACAGCTTAACACAGTCACTTCAAGCACTATGACCACCACCACCACTATTAAGACCCATTTTCTGATCAAACTCTGTACTCATATTTGCTCGACTCCATTTTGTAGCTTCCATGATAGCTTCCTGAATCATATGAACTGCATGTAGCCGTTCCTGCACAATGTCATTGTCTGAGGCCATAACTAGTAGCAGAAGAGAGAGAGAGTGTGGTAAGGAGGAGATGGAGATATAAAACATCCATATTTGGAGTTTTTTTCATTCCGTGTCTAGTTTAGATGTCAGCATAATCTCGTGGTTACTCAACGTCAGAGATTGCAAATGGAGCGACTACTGCAGGACTGGCACTGAATAGGTAAGTGGGTTTCTAACTCCTTGATCTATAATATTAAGCCATATGTCTTTTACAAAGTATGAAAAAGTAATAAGAATGTCTTTATTAAAGAAAACATAAGTTCTATTCGAATAACCTTTAATGTTGCTCGAATATGTTGCAATAGATAGAATTGTATTCGAATAGAATTACTTGTGTTAGAATAACTTTTAACAGATGCATTTTTATTCGAATAGATTGATTGTTGTTCAAATAACTTTCAACATATACATTTCTATTCGAATAGATTGATTGTTGTTCGAATAACTTTCAACAGTTACTTCTCTGTTCGAATAGAATAACTGTTGTTCGAGCAGAGCCCGTGTTATCTATTTTTCTATTTAAGACATACTTACTTTTTTCAGACTTCATATCTTCCAAAACCTAATTTTTCAGAGCTTGATATTTAGAGAGATGAGAGTTTTTCTTTGAGAAATTCAAGAGAGAATTAACAACTCAAACTTGAATTAATCATTGATTAAGAAACAAAATCATGATTTGTAAAGTTTGAGCGATTCAAGCTTTAAAGCTTTGGTACGTTATCCAAGGCGAGGTATTGCGAGAATGAAGAGGCATTGTGAGAACGTGGAATTAATTGCGAGGAGTTCAATTAGAAGAGAGGTAACCACAGGATGTGCTTATCGAGTCTGTAAATAATTGAATATTTATAAAAAAAAATTAATAGTGGATTGTTTTAGCTGTCGAGTGATTTGACAGCGATCTGTGGGTTTTTCTCCTGAGAAAGGTTTTTCACAGGGTTAAAAATCTTTGCCTTGTCTTTAATTTCCATTGTTTGCTTGACATTAGATAATTGACCAACTTGATTAAGGTTAAGCATTGACCATTTATTCAAAAGAATTAAGACCTATCGATTTAGATCTAAAACGATCGAAATTGGTTAGTCTCAAGGCGACTAGTTATTTCAAGATATTGTTTAGTAAGTTGACATTGTTGGTGATGAGCTTTAGTACCAACCATGAGTGTTAGGGCTTTAGTTTATCCCCTTTTAAAAGTTTAAGGTGTAGGTGCACTAAAATGGGTGTCAGCAATAACCCTAAGTGGCAGTGATGGTCATATATTATGCCAAAGAGGACATGAATTCTACCAAGTTTTGGTTCTTGTTTGCAAATGTACGTATTTACAATCTAAGGTTTAAGGTTAGTGACATATCAATCTTATAGAGTACGTATTACATCTGGTTTATAACGCTCAATCCTTTCTACTTGTAGGGGTTTTTTTTAGACTCTTTAGAGATAGATCTCTTCTAATTCATTACTGAATTACTGCACATTTAATTACTTCTGTGTTTTTGTGTGATTTTTGGTGGTTATGTAAAGTGACACATGGGGATTTGATTTTGGCGGTAGTGGTGGTAAATCTTTGGTATTTTGTCCCAAATGAGTGGTGGAACTATGTTGTTACATCTGTCTATGATAAGAAATTTAATCGTAGATCCTTCATAGTTCATACTGCAGTAAGACCATCAGCTAGATGCCGCGATTATGGTTAGATTTTTTCTTTCCCTATGAAGGGTCTCATGATGCTACAATTAGAAATTTCAGACTGTCTGATAATCTATGAGCTCTCATTTGACATCAAACAGTCAACCAGGATGTACCATGTATTACTTTACTGAGATGGTTAATGCTAGTAAGCTTAAGATTGAGTGAAGACTGGAGCGGGGCTGGGGCTGGGGCTAGTGCTTTTATTTAGGCTTTGGTGTATTGGGCTATTAGGATTATTAGGATTACGGCTGAGAAGAAAATATATATAATTTGAATAGACGGGCAATACTAAGAATGTTGGTGTCATGGACCGGCTTAGGGCGGCGTCTACGGTGCCTGTAGTACAGCGGAATATGAGGCTGTGCGGCTGACATGCACAAGCCTTCTTCACTAGGCGCGACGACGGCGCTTGTGGAATATACTCCCAGATGCTAGAGTGACATTCAGATAATCTTGAATACTCATAAGGGGTTGTCAAATATGCATTTGGAATAGGCGACAGCGCTGAAGGTTCCCTCAATAATCCCAACAACGTAATCATTCGCGACTGGGCATGAGGTACAAATAACACACTTGTCCTGTAGTAGATCAGGGTAGCTTAATATGTAGGGTCCCAGATACATAATATATATAAAGGGGTGACGAGCTTGGACTAGTTACATAGTCCATTTATAAGGGGCGGTGCGTCTCGATTGGCTCGTGGGTAATAATGTCTGCGTAGCGACACCCTATTCAGCCCTATTTGGGAAAGTGGCTCACATTGTAAGGTAATGTCTCTTGGTCTTTCCTAGGCCAAGGAGAACTCATGAATATCCATTGTGGATAGCCCATAAGTCGAGGTCCAAGATGACTAAGCTATAAAGCTTACTTTGTCATGGGGAGGTTTGGACCAACTTTCTCCTTAATATAGCTACTAAGTAAATAGCTAGTTTCTAAAAGAAAACATCAAAAGTGGAAACGAAACGTACTGGCACTTCTCGCCCCCTTAACCAATACCATTTTCAACGAAACTTGGCATGTAACTATATTAAGGTATAAATAGCATATATCCAAGGTCAGAGCTCAAAAAGCTCAGGTATATTTGTTCGACATTCGTTGGGGTGTCATACCCTCCTTGTAGGGTCGAGATCTTTTCCTCAACACAACTCTGCAAGGATTCAATCTTTTGTATCTTCAGGAAACTAACACTCTCCCGCACTCAGCTTAGAGTACTGCATATTCTTCAATATTGGCAGATACTAAACCAAACTGCTAGTCTTGATGCTGATAATTGTGGTATTCACAACTAAACTTTGATTTATGGCTTTTCTAACTGAAGTGCTTTGGTGGCTGGAGCTTCATTCAAACTCTAGAGTCTGCCTTTTCTTCTGGATACTGTCTGCGACCTTAGCCTTCTGATATGAGTATGGGTGGCACATCTTCTTGTATCGCGCCCTCTAAAATATACTGCATCCTACTACAAAGCACTTTCTCCCCTGATAATTTAGAATGTCGGTCTACTCGACAAACTCGGCGTCTCCTTTGGATAGCCCGATGAGGATATCTTCAATCCCATCAATGTGGTGCACTCCATTCTGAGTCACACCGGTGCGCTCATCCTTTGAGTCGCACAATTCCTTTGTTGCTCGAGAGTTAAATATTCTGTGAATCTCAGCTTTAAACTACACTCTTCTTCTGTGAGTGGTGAGGAGCAAGTCTGCTAAAACATAGGGGTAAATACTTCTCATTTGCTACAGAACATCTTCCGCGCTTTCAAACTGTATGACTTCTCCCTTTAACTAATCTACAAAGGTCTTCAAACCGTATTCACCTTTCTTACAGAACATCTGGGACACAAGATCAAGATTTGACACTCTTATTTTACCAGTATGGAACTTAACTGGTACTCATTATTCACTTGGGCGAGGAAGGTAGCTCCATACGAAGAAGCATATTCTCAACAAGAATGCGGATACTTTGCCCTACTGCCAACAAACCCATCGAGGTGGGCGCGGGACACCGATTGACCCTACCGCCAGTAAAACCATCGAGGTCTGCCATAAATGCATTCATTGTGAACCTTGAAAACCTATGAGATATTTATCTGTGTGGCAATATTATTCTCTACCCAACTCTGTGGTGCCCTATCATCTAGCTATTGAGTGATAGATGACATCTACAAGTTCGTATGCATCTACACCTAACTCGGCTATAGGAAATGTAATCGCTACTCTAGCGTCACTAAGGTTTCTTAACTTTAGAACTTCTTATTGCCTCTCTCCTAATGAGGGCTTAACATTGGTACCTTACATACCTTGCCAATCTTCGGTGGTAATGACCCTGCTGGAATTTGTGTATAATTGCGTCACAACTAACAACTCTCCCACACTCAATAAGCTCGATGTCCTCGTCGAGAATAAAGCTTGTGGCATATATCTGATTGACCGCTAAAGTGTTTCTCAATTTCTTCATCCCTACTCGAACCTAAGTAACTTAGGGAATTTGTGAACAAAATACTGTCACAGCACTAGTTGCCCTGAGCTCGTTGGTTTGCCACTTTCAACTATTATCAAACTCGGAGACCAACCTTCATACTGAAGTATAGCCATTCTCTATCTCTAAACTACCTTCTATAAATACAGCCAACTAAACTTTAATCATTCGAATGTTATCTTCTAAAGATACTCCATCAATACAAAGAGGTGTGAGAACTCGGCCCTACCGTCAACCACCATGTGATAAGGAATTGGGAATTAACATCTAATTTTGTTCAAGATCATTTATCCTAGAGCTGTGATCCATCTGAGATCATGTCTAAGGTAACCCAAATAACTAGCTATAGCTCAACTCTGTTCTACGACAACCCCCGTAACTTACTAGAATTTGGAAACATAAGTCTTCACAAATCTGTGAGCTTGAAACGATCCAGGACCATCTTGTAGAACAACAAGGATCAACTCGACTAGAGCACTCGCACGATGATACACCTGAAACTCAACTACGGAGCCAGAGAATAAGCATCACTCGGCCTTCTTGCTTTCTTGGAGTGAGCAAGGCAGTGTCCAAGCATCATGTGATATTGTGGGATAAACTACAAAATAAGCGAAAACCCATCTTGGAGGGGTCGCGGTTCATGTCTCGTAACCATGAGAAACTCTACCCTCAACGTCAACACTGACGGAAATTACTGTGTACAAACTTAGGACTCAAACCATGTCTTCATTTCATCGCTTCAATATTCGAATCATGACGTTCAACATTATAATACATCTGTGTCCAACTCAGGACAATCAAAACCAGTATCAAACCAGGATTCTTCAATCTTCTGTAGACACTAAGGAATTCTAACCTACCAAGCTTCACGGCTTACACACATAAGTACTTGGCATATAACACTGACCATATCAATCTTTGCTGAGAACTTGGGGCATTATCCTTTATCATGGTTGTTACTATTCTTTATAATATACAGGCGGATTCAATACCATCTTACAACCGCGAGATACCTTACTACTTTTCTTCATAGAGCATCTGCTATACTGACTAGCATTCCTGAGATAACTAACGATATAGGTCACCATGTCTAACTCAAGCATTAGTCCTTCCTCTTAGCGTCATTGTGAAAAACACATTCAAATTGGGCAATCTCATGCACGGATATAGAGCATTCGTCTCACTTCCAATATCAACTGACATATAGGCAACTCGTTCTACAATCATTCACAATGGTGCTTGAATTATCTATCATGAGCAACATAGGTTCTGAAGATAATAAATGTTAAATGGGTTTCCTGTATAACCAACTCGAAACCCATTGCTCTGATACCAACTATCATGGCCCGGTCTGGGATAACGTCTATGGTGCACAAAGCACCACTGAATATGAGGTCATGCAGTGTGCATGCACGTGCGGCTGGCATGTACAAGCCTTCTTCACAAGGCACGACGGTGGCTGTAGAATATGCTCACGAATACTAGAGCGACATATGGATAATCCTAGATATTTGTGAGGGGTTGTCGAATATGCATTGAAAATAGGCGGTTACATTGAAGGTTCCCTTAATAATCCTTATAGCCTAATCACTCATGATTGAGTACGAGGTACGGATTGCACACCTATTCTACAGAGGATCAGAGTAGCTCAATATGCCAGGTCCCAAATATTTAATATATATAAAGGGGTGACAAGCCTAGACTAGTTACATAGTTCATTTCTAAGGTTGTGCGTCTCGATTGGCTCGTGGGGCATAGCGGCGCCCTATTCAGCCCTATCTAAAAAAATAGCCCGCATTGCAAGGCAATGTCTCCTGGCCTTTCTTAGGCCAAGGAGAACTCATAAACATCCCTTGTGGATAGCCCATGAGCCAGGGTTCAAGATAACCAAGCTATAAAGCTTACTTTGTCATGGGGAGGTTTGGACCAACTTCCTCCTTAATATAACTACTAAGCAAATAACTAGTTTCTCGCCCCTTTAAACAATTTCATTTTCAACGAAATTTGGCATGTAGCTATATTAAGGTATAAAGAATATATATATATCCACTTTTGACTCTCATACGCAAAAGTTGAGCCACAAAAGTTGATTTCTACCAAGTTGCAATTACTTTGAAGTCAACATTTAAAGCGAGTTGTGAACCTTCTTAGAAAGATTTTACTGCCACTCAGGTATCCTTTGTGCCATTTAGTGTTAGTTTTTGTCTAATGAGGTTGGATATTTAGTTTTTTTTTGTCATCCCTTGAAACTAAAGAAAAAGTTGTGGCTATTTTGGATTATATCGACGAAAAGTTGGATGATTTAGTTGGCAAGATGCATTTGAAATTATTATTCTAGCTTTATAATATCATGAGTAGAAGATCATCTCATGTTGTGATCCCAAAAAAACATATGGAGCTATCAAAATAGTTTTGAGGTTCAATAGTGTTCATATTATTTCTACTGTAGTTACCTAGAAAATAAGTATTTCTTGTTATGTAGTAATTTGGGCTAACTCATGTTTGACACTCACCATCCCTTTATACCTGTTTATACTTGAAGTACCTTTATCACTCAACTTCACATACAGTAGACACTCCACCTTTGGCACTCCACTTTGGTAAACCTGTTAAATGGGTGCATTGGTTTTCCAACCAAAGCATGGATTCTTCATAATAGACATGAATAATGTTTTTTTTTTGTGATTTAAAATTATTTTTGTGGTTATCATTTTAAACCTCTTGGCGATATCCTTAAAGACCAATTCTATCATCTATGGAATTCCAACTTATAGTTCCAAAGTTGTTTCAATTTTTTTTTTGTTTTTTGTTTTTGTTTTAATAAGGTAGTAAACAAAAATGAACCTCACGACCATAGGCACAACATGTATCATACATTTGACTATTTATAAGTTGTTTAACCTTTGACCCTCTCATATTTATCGACATGCTTAAAACAGTCTAAACTTCCAATGACCATCATAGTTTATAGGTATTAAAGTCCACCATTTTGCTTGTTAATGAAAAAAGTCTTATATTTGGTATTAAATTTCCACTGGTTTCTTAGACAAACTAGTGTTTGTATGCAAACTGAATTGCTTAGTAGCCTCTACATGGTCTGATATTCGTGTTGACATTGTTATTATTAATGATTTAATGATTTTGGTTATGCATTTCAGTTATAATTTTTCTCTTCAGTTTAGAATTTCTATAATGCATATTTGCCATATAAACAATGGAAAATTAGTGAAGATCAAGGTAGGCCCTTTACAACTTTATCTTCATTTTTTAAACATGTACTCTCTTATGTTGTCTAATTCTACGGCATTATTGCAACCTTCCAAGGATAATTTGAGGTTTTCATATTCGAAATCTCTCATCTGCTTTTTTATTCACGAATAATTATGACGATCCTTGAAATTTCCTTGACATTATAGTAGTCATTTACTTTAACTTTTAGTTTCTTAACATGAAACAAATAGTCCAAACCAACAATTGTAAATTTTTTACGCTTGCCGATATGCCAAAATGATTAAGCTCTGGTAAGAAGGATTGATAGTCTTACTCTTTGAATCTTGTGCTACATATGGTTTTATGAATAAAACGAGAATAAAAATTCTTATTCTGGATTAACATCACCCTTGCACCCACCCATACATAACTGTAATTCATTAGATACAATCCCATACTTCAGTTGTTTCCAAGGATATCTCCACTAACGAATAAAACTTACTAAATGAAGATAATATATTTCTACGTCTAACTAAGAGTTTCGGACTTGAGAAGTTCACAATATATTTTTTAGCTAAAGCAAAATACTATAGAAAATAATGGGCAGACTTTTATAACTCGAAATGGGATTTGTAAATGGTTATGGTACTTGGGCATACTAGATTCTTGCTAGCATACTAACTAAATTTGGAGAAAGTAACATTGATAGACACCACAATTATCAGTAATACTTAAAAATTACTCACCTTGTAAAGTTGGTGGCTTTATTTTTGGTTTGTTTACTAAAAATTGATTATTGTACTACAAGTGTTTTACTCATGCTAAAGAAATGGTAGCTCATTTACCTTGGTATTACGCTCTTATGTAGTATTTTTTTCCAAAGGAAACTAGGATTAGGCAACCCCCAGAACCAGTTATATATCAAAACAAGGAAAAGAGGTTACATCTTAATGACTTTCTTACACCTAGCATCATCATCAAGATGTTAGGGGTATAAATCATACTTCTAATACAAGTAAGCAGACCTGCTAAAAAGTTTGTACAGTGGTTTACTTCTCTAAATCTATGAAAAATTCTAAACTTTATGATCTTGGGGATCATTCTTTGAATGGCTTGAAAGGCGTGTAAGCATCTTTATTGAGGTTTGGCTCAATCTTGAATATAAGAAACCATGCAGGGTTGAGTCTGTTCCTATCCATAGCTTTGGGATGTTCAACTTTAAAGCAATCTCCACATCTCATGAAGAACAATGTTGACAGGCTTTCCCATACTAGCATAGGTAATCCTATATTTTCCTATACTTTCTCTAAGAATCCCCTCCCCCCCCGGTTCTTCCTCTATGTATTGTGTGGGACCCATAAGTGTTAAGAAGCCAAACTCCTTATGGTGATGGTTCCCAAGCATGCAAGATGCTCTTAGGAAGATATAACTTAATTAGGGTAGATTTTGTAGTCATTACAGTAACTTTTGTTCCATGGTATGTCTTCTGCTGTCACATTGTAGTTGTTCAACCTCACATGAGCATCATTGATAATCTCTTTTAGCAAGTTAGGAGAGTTGTTGTAGTGGTTCCTGAAAGTTGCATCATTCCTAGTCTTCCACACATGATAAATGAAGGAGCAGAACATTGTGTAAAGAATCTTGGTCACAGTGCCATCTTTCTTCTTCTCAGCCAACTAATGCACCTCCTTATACAAGTTCTATATTTTTCTGTAGAGCTCACTTAAAGTAAACAACTTAGCCCAAATATCATAAACAAATAAACAATCCATAAGAATGTGGAATGTGCTCTCAGTTGCATTTTTACACATAATACAAAAAGATGTATTAAGGATATGTTTTTGAATAAGTTTATCTTGTGTAGTAAGGACTAGAGCTGGCAAAATGGGTCACAACCCGCCAACCCGACCTGACCAACCCAGTTTTAAGGGGGTTTGGGTTTGGCCTTAATGGGTCACAGGTCATTTGACCCGAACCCGCCTAACCCATTTAATAAATGGGTTGGGTTGGGGTTTACCTTAAACAATTCGGGTTGACCCGTGACCCGTTTAGGTTTAGGTATATTTCTGTAAATATATGATAAGTATAATACCCTTTTGGTAATTACAATTACAAGTTCAAGGCTATAAAACAACCACCAAACCCTTTTGGTTTAGGTTTAGTATCTCATTCTCCTCCTCTCAAGCGAGTCCAGCCGCCTGCTCTCTCTAGTCTCTCCTCAAGCCGTCTGCTTAAATTCTCTCTTCAAGCTCAATCGATTATAATTCTTCTCAAACCAAACATGAAATAATTCAAACCAATTTCTAAGCTTGTACTCATCTGTGAGTTGTGAGAAATCTGTGGGAAACCAGTTTCTTCGTCTTTCTGTCGTTTTTTTTTTCCAACGGTGAGAAATATCTTCTCTTTATTATTTTTCTTATCATTTTTATGACAAATTCTTGCTGATTTGAGCTAATTCGAGCTGATTTGGTGTTGGTTCTTGCAGTTTAAGGCTAATTTGAGATGATTTGGTGTTGATTCGAGAGATTTCTCATTGCAAATTGGGGTTAATTCAAAAGACTGAATCAATTGCTGATTTGTTTCTAAGTTCTTCAATTGTGTTAATTTCTCCTCGTAATCAAGTTCTATTCATCTTCAATTGCTGATCTGCTGCAGTAAGTTCTTCTATTGTTGACTAGAAACTGATTTGTTGTTGTTGTTGAAGTCTATTCTTCTGTTAAATTGTTGATTTGTTGAAGTATATTCAATTGCTGATTTGTTGAGTAGTTTTTTTGTTCTTCTGTTCAAAAATGTCACACTTGTGATTCGACATCATAACTTATATATTGAGTAGTACTTGTATATAGTTTGCAATATCTAGTGAGGTCCCCAAGCCAGGCCCTAATCCCTGTCGCACCAACACCAGTTACATCAGCACCACCAGCACCGTAAGACAAAACAAAACTCCTAACCACATGCATGACCCTACATTCGAGACAGCTCAAATAATGCAAACCAAAGGGAAATACATATATACTTGGGGTGTTTACCATCTTCTATTTTTGTTATATTTTGATTGGTGATCAATATTTTTGTGTGTTGTACATACGCATTGTGCAATAAGCATAACTGCATAAGCTACCTTAGATGCAATAGTTCAAATTAATGATTAATATTGTCAGAAACATAGCCCCATAAGATATGTTGAACCTTGGATGTGGTCTGACCAGAAATAATAATACCAATGATGAAGTTATAATATTCTATTGATGACCTTTGAAGTTTTGAACTTATTCCAATGAAAGATGCAATAATTAGGAGGAAATACCAAGTCTGTTCTCTGTTCTGCTTTGCTTTGCGTTGTATGTTTTCTTCTTCACTTCTCAGAATGGTCTGCTCCCAAACACCACAAGTGTTTTGAAAATTCAAAATAGGACTGCGGAAACTTGTTTACCACACATTTTCATGTCTGTGTGTTTTATTTAAGGAGGAGAATATATATATATATATACATACAACTCTAGACCCCAACAGTGTTGAGTTATTAAGATGTGGAGTCTAGATAGCTTGAGCTGTGTAGATAATAACTGGATATAAGCACTATTAAGGTCGCTGGATCAAAGTTAATCATACAAGGACATAAGGAGATACTGATTATTAAATTGATCAAGTCATTTAGTTCTTCTGTTCTTCTGTTCTTCTGTTCAATTGTTTATAGCTCAACTGCTAGTTAACCAGTTAATAACTGGTTTATAGCTTAACTGGTTTATACTGAAGTTGTCTTCTGTTCTTCTGTTCTTGTAGATTAGTTTATACTTTAACTGATTAACCTAATTAACTGGTTTATAGCTTAACTGGTTAACTGATTTATAGCTTGATTGTAGACTGACTGAGTTGCTGTTATTGTAGACTGGTTAACTGGTTAATTGAATTTGTTGTTGTTGTAGAGTGTAGAGTGTAGACTGGTTAACTTGTTTATGTAGTATGTATGAATAAATTTGAAGTTATGCAAGTTGAATCTCTTGTACTTTTATCATTTTTCTTTGAAATTATTTTGCATTATATCCTGTGATTGTGAAAATATAGTTTTTTGTAATAACCTTCATGTTTGGTGAATAGTTTCATGTTTTCTAATGGCTTTTATTATTTTGTCCATACTTTGGTAATATTATATCCTAATGTATTTCAATCTTAATTGACTTTTATAGATGGAGACTGTAGTAAACATTGCTGAGGATGTTGAGAGTGATTCGCTTAATGAAGTGATTGGCTTTGGTGGTGATGATGATACCCAAGATTCGTTTCGTGTTGGTGGAGGAAGTGTTGGTTCAAGGCCTCCTAGTAAAGGTAAGCGAAAAAGGCAAAATACTTCTCATGTTTGGAACTTCTTTACTGAATTACCTGTAGGGGACGATGGCATCAAAAGGTGTAAATGTAATTATTGCCCACACACATACTTGATAAGTGGGACGGGTAACATGAAACGACATATAAAAGTTTGCACCGCAAGAACTAGTCGTGATGTGGGACAAATGGTGTTGTACCAATCCGAGTCTAATGTGTCGTTGATGTCATCTAAGTTTGATCCCGAAATTTTTCGTGAGTTAGTGAATGTTGCTATTGTTAGGCACTCCCTCCCTTTTAGTTTTGTTGAATATGAGGGAATAAGAAATGCGTTTAACTATGCAGCATATGCAAACTGCGATATCAAGCTAGTTTCACGGAATACTTCAAAAGCTGACATTCTTAAAATGTATAAATTAGAGAAGGGGCTGATTCGAAAGATGTTGCTTGAAGTTCCTGGAAAAATAAGCTTAACCTCAGACTTGTGGAGCTCGGTCACAAGAGATGGTTATATCTCTTTGACAGCCCACTTTGTTAATAAAGAGTGGAAGTTGGAGAAGAAAGTGCTCAATTACTCTTATATGCCTTCTCTACACAACGGGGTCTCGATTTGCGAGAAGATTTATACTCTTTTGTCTGATTGGGGGATTGAAAAGAAGTTATTTTCAATTACCTTGGATAATGCATCCTCAAATGATTCTTTCATTGGGCTACTTAAGACCCAATTGAATTTGAGGAGTGCTCTTTTTTGTGATGGGGATTTTTTTCATGTTAGATGTTGTGCTCACATTATAAACTTGATAGTGCAAGATGGTTTGAAAGATATAGATGAAGCTGTGGAGAAGATAAGGGAGAGTGTGAGGTACTTTAGGGGTTCTCAAGGGAGAAAGCAATCATTTAAGGAATGTGTAAGGAATCTAGCTCTTCCAACTAGTAAGGGGTTGAGACAAGACGTTCCAACTAGGTGGAATTCGACATTTCTTATGCTTGAGAGTGCATTACACTATCGTCGAGCATTTAGCCATCTCCAAATGCTTGATTCAAACTACAAGAGTTGCCCCTTAGATGAAGAATGGGTTAAGGTAGAAAAAATTTGTGAGTTTCTGAGTATTTTCTATGAAGTAACTTGTGTGTTTTCTGGGACAAAGTATACTACCTCCAACTTATACTTTCCACAAGTCTTTATGGTACAACATACTTTATCTAAAGCAATTAATGGATCGGATACTTATCTAAAGAAAATGGCTTCACAAATGAATACAAAATTTGAGAAATATTGGTCGAAGCACAACCTCATATTTTTTTTTGCCGTGGTCTTGGATCCTCGCTACAAACTCCAATTTGTAGAGTATTCCTACAAGCAAATCTTTGGAGTTAATTCTTTGGAGATGACACTAGTTCGGGATAAGTTGTTTGCTCTTTTCGAGACCTATTACTCAACATATGCAAATGTGAGAGGTTCTAGTTCGGGAGAAGCGAGTTCCCGAGTTTATAACTCAAGTTCTACGAGGGGAATGGATGCCTTGAAGGTATATTAATTTAAAAAAATTTGTTTTCATATTTGTTTAGCTTAATTGTAGTTCTTACTCTCTTATTGATTAATAGGCATTTGATGCTTTTGATGATGAGGAGATGGATATTTTTCCTAGTAAATCTCAATTGCAATTGTATTTGGAGGAGCCCAAATTAAAAAGGGTTCTTGATTTAGACATTCTTGACTTTTGGAAGGAGAACCAACTCCGATATCCGGAGCTCTCCTTGATGGCTCGTGATATTCTTTCAATTCCCATATCTACGGTTGCCTCGGAGTCGGCGTTTTCCATTGGTGGAAGAGTGCTTGATCCTTTCCGTAGTACCCTAAAGCCGGATAATGCCGAGGCTTTGATTTGTACTCGAGATTGGTTATATTCAAAAGGTAATAATATATTTAAAATTGTTTAACTTTTTTTTATGGATAATTAATTTAAATCGTTTGTATATAAGTAATTTATAAATGTTTTTTTGATATCTTAGGTGATTTATCTTTCATGGAGGATTCGACACTTGAAGATTTAGCCGAGGATATGGTCTTGTTAAACATTGAGCGTAAGTAATTTGTGTTTATAAACTAATTAATTACGTTGTTTTTATCACGTTTATTTATTGTGGTCGTGTTTTACAAGATTATGCACTTATGTTCTTTATTTTACTTGTATAGGTCAAGAGGAGAGCATTGCAAGTGGTAGTGGTCCTAGTGGAGCTCCACAATCCACATGATAGCCCGATAGTTCTAATAGGTCAGAGGTACTACTATTTTATTGTGTTGTTGTTTGTTGTTGCTTTACTTTCTGGACTGCAAAACTGTTATTTTAATTTTTGGACCGCCGAAGTGCCTAACTTCTGAGCTGCCTAACTGTGGAACTCTTTGAACTGTTATATGTGATACTGTATTGTGTGATGTTGTAGCTTGTATACTTGTATTGAAACTGTTATTTGTTGAGTTGTTATCTGTTTGAACTGTTTGACGTAGAATATGTTATCTGTTTTGAATATGTTATCTATATCTGTATTACTGTGCTCCGACAATACAGTTTCAGTTACTGAATAGTCTATCCTATGAACTGAAACTGTTATCTGTTATCTTTCTTTTGAACTGAAGCTGTTATCATTTGAGCTGAAACTGAAACTGTACTGTTGAATTTGTATTGCAGTATCTGAATTGTTGAACTGAACTGTGTCTGAAACTGTTATTTGGTGAACTGAATTGAAAGTTTGAAACTGTTATTTGATGTATTGGTGAACTGAAAGCCTGAGTCTGAACTGAATTGAAAGTCTGAAAGTCCCGAGTTATTTACAACATCTCCAGCTCTTGCAATTCCCAAAGCCATCTCAAACGCTGGCTTGGATACTTCTCAAGTTGATTACTATGAAATAAATGAAGCCTTTGCTGTAAGCTTCAGATTTTTTCTGAAGAAGAATTATTAAAACATGTAAAATATCACGTCCTTCTAACAATATTTTGTGCCTCTTTTCAGGTAGTGGCTCTCGCAAATCAGAAGTTGCTTGGAATTAATCCTGTGAGTCCTCTTAACCTCCCCAGAAGATAATCATGAGTTTGATTAAGCCTTTTGGATTGAGTAAATGTTCTCTTATTTATGTTCTTGAACTACATCAGCAACTCTGCAGTGCAAGGTTAAAAAAAGTGTATAATGACTTAATGTGATCTCTTGTGGATCTTAGAACAGCTCAATTTTCTCAAATTGCAATAATTGGCCTTTGATATATGATGTATGGACTATATGGGTCTTTAGTGTTACTATTGTTTTCTTTTATTTACTTATGATATTTATGTAACTTCATGAGTATAATCATACCTTATAAGCATTGCTATATGCATTAACAGCATATCACTTTTTCTACCCATGCTTTTTTGTTATTTTTATTTATAAGCATGCTTATATGTACCTTTTTCTTATAACAATGCATCTGGACCCTTTTCATTAGGTTCGTACGTTGTGCATGCAGGAAAAAATAAATGTGCATGGTGGAGCCGTATCTCTGGGACATCCTCTTGGTTGCAGCGGAGCTCGCATCTTGGTCACTCTATTAGGGGTATGTATCTAATGACATATCTCAATCTATGTAGCAAGAATATATGTCCTCTATTTTAGAAAGGACATGTATGATATGTGGACGACGTGAAGAAGGTATAGGGGAAGGGCTAAAATAGCGGAAAGGTGACCATAACAATCACAGTCTAGTATTTGTGGCGATCCATTGACAGGAGGGCGGC
Source organism: Kingdonia uniflora (assembly GCA_014058105.1). Lineage (NCBI taxonomy): Eukaryota > Viridiplantae > Streptophyta > Magnoliopsida > Ranunculales > Circaeasteraceae > Kingdonia > Kingdonia uniflora. The sequence continues at coordinate 385,297 of JACGCM010002866.1, forward strand.
CACAAATACGAGCTATTTTACTTGAGGAAATTATTAGGAAAGTGGGAATACATCTTCGTTGTGTTCAATGGTGAAAGGAGCCCTATAGATTTCTCTAACGGTCCCGGATATCCTTGGCTGAAACTGCTATTTGGTAAACTGAATTGAAAGTCTAAAACTGCTATTTGATGTATTGGTGAACTAAAAGTCTGAAACTGAATTGAAGTCTGAAACTGTTATCTGTTGATGTATCGTTCGAACTGAAGTCTAAAACAGTTACTGAAACTGAAGTTATTGAACTGCTATGTTATCTATTGAATTTGATCTGAACTGAACTGTAACAGCTGTTATCTGAAATCTGAATAATGTTATTTATGGAAATGAACTGAATAATGTTATATTTTGAAGTTTGAACTGAAATATTATATGTTGTATTGCTGACAGTTGAACTAAATACTGAGTACTGTTATCTGAATAATGCCAACAGTTGAACTAAATACTGGTAATCTGGTATGTTGTATTGCTGAAAATAAATATATGTTGAACTGAATACAGGTCGACCCAAACCCGACCCAAACCTGACCCGTTTAGTTAAACAGGTCGGGTCGGGTTGACCCGTTTAAATTAGGGTTGGGTTTGGGTTTACATATCTGACCCGTTTAGTTAAACAGGTCGGGCTTGGGTTTGACTACTTGACCTGCGAACCTGTTAGACCCGACCCGTGTAACCCAAACCCGACCCGTTTGCCACCTCTAGTAAGGACCTCTTTCATAGCTTGCCAGAACCTGAATCCTTGCCTCGGAATGACACAAAGATCCCAACAAATAGCAGCCCAGCTAACAATTGGTTTACGGTTCCTGATTTATTCATGTCTTTTATAGTAAAGTCTCCTTGAGAGTTAGGTGATCAAATAATGGTATCCTTAATATCAAAAGGCCCTATCTCAGGCAAATTACTTCAAATATTAGGAAGATCATACTGAATATGCTGAGGTATACTCCATTGGCCATTAACAATAAAGGTAGAAACTTTAGTTGTGAGATTCAATTAAGAGTTGTACCTGTGGTGAGAGCTAAATTGAGCGAGCAAGGTACCTTGTGAGTGCCAGGGGTCTCTCTAAAAGCTAGCTTGAGCACCATTACCAATAAGATGAGTTACCATATGCTTAGCTAGCTTTCTAGATTGAAGGATTTTTCTCCAATACCAAGAGCAGTCCCTGGGAATAGAGATTTCCCAAATATTCCTCCCCCTAATTAAGTGTCTTTAAGTCCACTTAGTCCAAACAGTATCACTTGTTGAAGCTAACTTCTACACATGTCTAAGGATAGCAGTTGCAATAGCCTAATTTCGGGATTCGGACTTAGCCTTTACACCAGATGTGTTTAGAACGCTCAAGAATAGTAAACAATAATCAACAAGATAATTTAGCGTAAAAAACCTTTGAATAGGTTAAAAACTATGTCCTCTCTTATGGATTTTGAGAAAGAGAAGATGATCTTATTGAGATTGCTAGCTTATTACAATGAGTGCTCTATGTATATAGAATTTCGAAGTAAAGATTCTTCTGTATAGAATTGCCTTTGTCCATAATTTTTCATTCTCTAGTCCTATTTATAGGTCTTATAATATGCCCGCTTGATGACCATTAAGATTCTTAATGATGGACATTACAAAGTATATGAAAGATGTTCTTTGACTAGATTATGTAATGTTATGATCTTTATTGCTGTACAACTACTATATTGATGACTGTACACTTTCATAAATCGAACTATTGATGTGGAGGTCAAAAATGATGACTCGAACTATGGAATATTGAATATGTTTTTAGTAGTGCTTCCTGTATGCTGATGAGGTCGAGGATGAAGTTTGAGTCTGAGATATGAAATAAGCTATTACAAGACGGCTCTAAACCAAGAGCACGAAGAACATCATGGAGGAGTGGTGTTGGTTGAGAAACTCGTACTGTAAGTGCTTCCTGATGTTGCTGTCTTGCTTCTAACTGTGCCATGTACTCTGTCGATAAGGTCGAAAGTTCACATGTTGGCCAAAGATGACGCATGAGTTTGAGATGCGGAATAGGCCACTACAACCGCCTCCTCTTAGCCAATAGTATAAGAAACCATGCGAGCGAGTGGTGTTGGTTGAGAAGTGTCAATAATGCTGCAGTTAACATCTGGGAATCATTTCTAATGTATATTCATGAATATCTGTTGGTGTCTTTTGGGTTTCCAAGAACCAATGGCTTTAGTCAATGTTGTTTGCATGGGCAATCCTTCTAATGTTGGGAATTTGAAGAGTCTGCTTAAATGTTCATCATAGTATAAAAGGCATCCTTAGGTGAGTGTGATAGACCAAGTATTTGCCTCTGATCTTCTTTCTCTCTATTCTTATTTTTACATTTGAAACTTTGACCGTTGAGAGTATGGTGACTACCAGGAACCAGTCCTGGGAGTCTTGGATTCGTAAAAAAATGTAAGAGTTGCATATTCGGTACTTTGGGTACCAACCTCTGCATCTATCGACACCAATTCTTGTGTCTCCTACCTATCACCGCATGTCATATGAAGAAGTGATGGTGGCGGGGGATGATCATTATTAGATGGCGCGGTTTTACTATCTGTTGACATGTGAGGCAGAGTGCCATAATGGGCTTTGTTTGCTAGTAGCAGGCGTTCATCCGGGGGAGTCTCACCAGTATCCTGCTAGTAAATGGGTCCTCTCAAAAAAATAGGACCTTCCGTTTGTCTCTAGTATGCGGGGCGGGGATTATGGTGGAAGAGGTGATGATGATGGAGGAGATTATTTTTTTCCATGGGCCATAGATACTGGCCATGAAGAAGATCTTTCATCTTTGATTTCCAGTTCTAACTATTTCCTGGACCTTGCAGTATGGGATCAGAGTTTGGAAGTTGCTTAAGTTTTTCATCGTCTTCCCTATGGACTGCTGAAAAGCAATTTGAATTGCAACTTTGTTAAGTAATCTGTTGGAATTATTTGGAACATGTTATCTGTAAAGTATTTTGTAAGAGAAAGTTTCGAACTAATAAAAATGTCTTCGTTATGATATTTTGACTCTTTATATCGAACTTGTTTATACAGTTGTCTGTTATAAAAATAGGAGTCTGTAAGGATAGGCGCTAGTTTATCATGGGGAGTGATGTAAGGATTTCAGTGTGTGTATTGTAGTTGATGGTAGTGATAGGTGAGGTTTGAAAAGTTAGAGGAGTTCAAAAATGTTGTGATAGGGAGTAGATAATTTATATGAGATGATTTGATGGATGTAAATATATATGGTTTTCTACTATCTATGTATTCGAACTGGATGACAAAATGTCTCGAACTGTGAAAAAAGTTTGATATTGATCTGTAGGTGCTACAGCTGGACTGGCTTGATCTTGTATGTTGCCATCTGCATATTTGCTCGTATAAAATCTGAGAAGATATTTCATAATATAGAAAGAATGACCTCTCACAATATTCTGTATTTGATGTTCATATTCCGTTGTCCCAAAAAAATTCTTGGAAAATATTCCTTTCAGCAAAATCTGTGGGGTGATCGAGATTTGTAGAGATCTTCCTCATGGCTATAAAGTAATGATTCTTGACTGTTTTGATTTGTATCTTCTCCAGGGCTAATTTTTCTGTAGAGATAGCGCGATTACCCATGGTGAGGACTCGTTCTCAGCGTGCTCATCAGGCAGCAGATGGTCGCTTTCATATCAAGGTTACTGAACTTCGTGAGTGTTTTTTTCGTCGACTACCTTATGATGCCGTGTTACTGGAATGGCCATTGAATCTGATTGGACTAGATGAAGAAGGTAAGCATACAGAGTATGATCATTTTTCTGGTGCGATGTATTTCGTAGGTTACTATTGAGAGCCACAGTGTGGGAATTTACTGTTCGACAGCTCGTGTGTGACAAGATCGTTAAAGAGGATGCAAGGGCAGCAAATAGAGAGGTGTGGGGAGGCAAACCATCCAGGCTACTTTAGATGTAATTGGTAAGCTCAAAGTGTGAGAGCTCGTAAGAAGTATTCTGTTTTTAGTATTATGTGTTGGAACCCAAATAAATGTAAGGTCAGGAATATTTGATGCCTCGATCTGATTGAATAAGAATAAAGTATTCTATTTCACTATTTGTGTATGAATATTATGGAAGATAGTTGTAGGATTTTAACAACTGTATAGATATCTTCAAATTTTGAATATTGATTTATTTTAAGAATGTTGTACGACCTTTGCAGAGTATAAAAGTGAGGTGATTGGTCATTTGTACTATGTTGAGAAAGAAGTGCAGAATTTGTAATGGCAGACTATAGAGACAGACGTGATGATAATAGACGTTATCACAGAAGTTATGATAACGTTATTATCTGATTAGACATGCCTACAGATACAGTATGGATGGCTGACACATGTCAGAGGTGTCATCGTTTCATAAACTGAGGAAGAGTATAAAAACTCGTCTCTCTCCCTCATAAATTACCTACAATTTTAGAAAGAGAAAAAAGTGGTGCGAATCTTATTTCCAAGGAAAAGAAACGTTTGAGTTTTGAGTGTGATTTTAGAAAGAAGGGTTCATTGAGTGAGAGAAAATCTGTAGAAAAGCGACAAGAATGGTTAATTACAGTAAGACGTCCGGGTAAAGCAGAGGATTATTGTTCTTCGAATACAGGCTAGTAATATGTTTCCCTTTTTTATCTGGTTTTTTTTTCAAGTAATCTGTATGGGGGTATCTGTGCATCTTCTTGGATTGGGGATTCAGGATTTTGATAATGTAGGGGTTTTTTTATAAAATATATTGGATAAGTGATGAAAGAACTTTGTGATATAGATGTTTTGACATACAATAATAGACTGTAGAGAGAGAAAATGTTTGTTTGGGGAAGAAGAGGGAAAACTTAAAATGATTGCGTTTTGTTTTCTAGGAAATTGCAAAGTAAAACGTGCAGAGTAGGTAAAAATATGTATGGGGCCACTTTTGTTGTATGTGGGATTTAATATGGAAGTAGAGATAATGACAAAATATTTTTGTATCTGTAGGTCCAGTATGCGTTCTTAACCTAGTATTTCCATGAGTAAATTTGCAGTGTATACCAGTTCGGAAGAGGCATCTTTGTCGGGGAGGGAAGACAAGTGTGAAGAGATTGTTAAGCATAGAGGGGACCGGAGAGGTTGGAGAGACTAATAAGATAGAGAAAGAGAGGGATGAGAGAAACGAGAAAGATAAATTATTTGTAATATACCCTGAGGGGGTAGATCTAGGAAAATAATTTTTAAAATATAAGAAATTTTTTTAAGGGAAATGGGAAAGTTACCTGATGGATCAAGGTCTCTGGTTCAGAACATATATCCCCAGGAAACGGGAGGAGGCGGTATACTACCAAGTCCCATGCTTGGTGAAGTGGAAGAGGGAGAGAGGGATTGGTGAGGTCGTGAATCTCTCGTACTATAATGGCATCAGGGTAAAGGCCCGAGTGATGGGTTTTTATGTTTTTTGAATCAGGTCGTATATGGCCTTAGAATTCCTCTTACCTACTTTTAGAAAGGGGTTATGAATATGTTGCAGTGTTGCCCTACCTAGTTGAATGCGAATGTTTATGAGATGATGATGGTATGTGAGGCACTGAATGAGAAGTGGAAAAAGGAAGGGACTGCTAAACATTTTGAAGCTAAAGATGTGATGAAATTTTATAAATGGAAATATGTCAAAGGTCAGAGTAGTGGTTACCTGTATAGTGATTTATCTAGGCCAAAAGAATTTGACTTTAAATCAGCAGGTAGACCATGGAACGATTACCTCGTATGGGTAGAGCGTAACTGTATTCCAGATAAACCAACGCTCGAACTAAACCATAAATATTATAACCTGAGTAAGTAAAGTTGACCAATCTTCAAATAACCAATCATGTCTTCGAACTGTTAAATAATGTGTTGTTCTTTGTTGTGGCAGAACCCAATTCTTTATCGGCGCCCGACACGAATAGTCTGTTCGACTGCTTTGCTCGAGATCAGGATGAGCTAAAGCAGGTACTTGGTGAGCTCGGTATCCGTAGGGATAAAAGGGTAGATTCCGTAGTACCCAAAGTTCAACGAGCAATAGATATGCCGATCGCAACATACAATCAAACATGTCTAGTGGTAGCATATACCAACAGATATAAGTTATTTCCATATAGCAAGACATTTATTTAGTCAGTTCGAATCAATAGCTTGTAGACATACACATGCCTTTACAACCACCCAATCATCTTAAGCCATTTGTTTACTTACTTTCACCAAACAACCTTTGTACATTTTCGAACTCCTATATTTTTTAACCTCAAATTCCACTACCTATACCGAAATATATACTAAGATCCTTGTCATTCGGTTTGTTCGCAGATACTCCATCACAACTGGATGTTTTTTACATCTACCTATTTTTGGACTTCTATTTTCTTCTCCCATTTTGCTTCATACACAGTTCGAATTATTATTTCTAAATACCCAACAAACCAGTTCGCACAAAAAACTATACATATAGATTATGCAGTTAGAGACAAAGCATCACAATGACAGAAAAAAGACATTTCATTAGTTTGAATATTTCTTACAGACTACTTTACAGATAACAGATGTTCCAGACAGCTCACAGATAACTTTACAAACTATATCAAGTTACAGTTCGAAACACTTCTCAGTAGCCACCGAGGAAGAAGATACAAAATTAAAGCAACTTCCAAACTCTGATCCCCTACACGAATGGGACAGAAAACCCTAAAACTGGAGATCACCAAAAGAGTTACGGCACCGGCAGAAGGATCTTCTTCATGGCCAAAATCTATGATCCATGGAAGAAAAACTTCCTCCACCACCGTCTCTTCTACAATAACTCCCACCACGCCGCATGACAAAGAAGAAAGAATGGTCCTATTTTTTAGACAGGTCCCACTCACTAGCAGGGTACCGACGAGACTTCCTCGGATGAACATCTGCCGCTTTATCTTCAGCTGTAACAGCTTCCTCCACCAGCAGCCGCAGCCCATTTTAGCGCTTCCTTTCCGATGTCAGCAGATAATGGAAACACACCATCTAAAAATGGTCATCCTCTGCCTCCAACACCTCCTCATAGGACATCCCATGAAATATCGGGGACACCGGAATTGGTATCGGCAAGTGCAACGGTTGGTGACCAAAATATCTAACATAGAATTCTTCTATCTTTACTCGAATCCTAGCCTCCCGAGACTGTTGCCTCGTCGTTACCATATGTTCCACACCCAGAAGTTTCTAAGTTACAACACAACAGTTAAAAAAAGAAGGTTGATGAAGAAAATTCAAGAGGAAGACTTGGTTTATCATACACCAATCAGAGTGTTCTCTATACTATGGTCAACATTCAAGCCGACTCTCCAAATTCCCAACGTCAAGAGGAATTCCCATACAGCCAAATTGACTAGAACCATTGGTTCTAGAAAACCCAAAAGCCACAAACATATATTTATGAAGATGCTTTGGAAATGATTCCTAGGTATTAATTACAGTATTAATAAAACTTCTCAACCAACATCACTCGCCCACAATGCGTCTCGTACTATTGGCTTAGAGGGGGCGGTTGTAGTGGCTTATTCTGCATCTCAGACTCATCCTTTATCTTTTACCATCATATGACTACTCGACCTCATCAACATACATGTGGCACAGTGTATGATACATTACAGTTACAAAGTTCTAATCATCACTTTTGACATCTACATCAACAATTTGAGCCAACAAACGATCAATCATCAATAAAACCGTTACAAAACAGCAAGATCAGGCCGTTACATAATCAAATCAAAGTTTATCAAATATATATGGTAACATCCATCATTAAAGATAATAATGGTCGTCAAATCGTCATATTATAAGACCTATAAATAGGACTAGAGAATTCCAGATGATGGACGGATGAATCCTAACTCTGACACTCTATTCTCGAATATTCATAACATCCTTTGTAATAACTAGCAAATCTTAATTAATTCTTTTTATCTTTCTAAAATCCTCAAGAGAGGTCATGGTTTTTAAACTATTCAAAGGTTTTCCAAGCTAAACTTTTGCGTCAGCTATTATTCACTGTTCATTAGCATTCTGAGTATCTTTCATGTAAAGATTAAGTTCAGATCACGAAATTAGCCTATTACACACCCTCATTATTTAATTAGCTCACCATGGTTTAACCTTACCCCACTTCAATTTATCTAGATTAATTAGCCCACCCCATTATTTTTTTAAATAATAAATATAAAATTAAGTATTAAGTATTAAGAGACATCAAATCTTCATCATACTACCAAATCCCCGTAAATTCAAATCTGAAAATTGTTGGTATTGAATATATAAAAAATTGAAACACCTTTGTAAAATTAAACATCACCGAATCATATCACATGGTTTGAGCGATAGATTTTTCTTCATTCTTATTCCTTAAATTCTTTGTTTGCATTTTTTAATTAGATATAGAGATGGCGTGACTAATCGAAATTATATAATTTTGAAAATGTATTTTTTTGTTCTTCTTTCATCACTAAGATAGAAAGTAGGAATTAGGGATGGGGTGAGCGTTTTGATTGAAGAATATTTTTATTTTTATTTTGGGGGCATTAAATATTAAAAGGTGTAATTAACTTTAACAAATAGTTAAATGGGTGAGCTTTAAGAGTATGGGGTGTATTTAAAACTTCTCGAACAATAGTCAGTTAACAACATACAATTACTATTGTGCCCCTGATGTTATAATTCACATTAATGAGCCATGGGTTCTTCAATTACTTCAAAATTTCACAAATGTCAAGGATTGTGAACTGAATGGGCTCAAATACTCCTATCAAAGATTGAGAGGAGTTGAATCGTGTGTTTGCTGACATCATCTCTCAAGATGAGTTATAGTGCGAACCCGAGTATTTTATTTAGGAGAGAGAAAAAGCTCTAAGGGGAGTTGTACACTCATAAATTGTGTACAACTATATTAGTTACAAGTTTAATTGCAAGAAAATCATTTTTATGCGTTCATAATAGATAAGTTTCTAGAAGAGTGTCCCAGAAATAATTTGAGTTTCTTAAACTTATGTCCTGATATTTATATGGATATTTGACTTAAGTCTTGCCATTTAGCAACAAATCAATTATAGTCCTTTATTTGTAGTTTGACCATGGTCAACTGCAATTGACCGCAGTTGACCCAGTTAAAATCTTGTCATTTTGCAAAGACTAAAATACCCTTATATCGCACGTGTTAATCGGCTTGTTTTCTCTCTCTTTCTTTCTCAACTTCTTCTCTCTCACTGTCACTGTGAAGTTCTCAGTATTCTCAGTTTGCTCTCTCTCTCTCTTAAATTCTCTCTGATAATGGTGAAAAAGAAGAACTCAAAGAAGAAGGCCAATAAGGGGAAGATGAAATTGATAGATGAGATTGGTGAAGATGATGTAAACCTCATCAATGTCTCTGATAATGGTGAAGATGAGTACCTTCCACCTAAAAAAGGAAAAACAATATTGAGACATATTCCCTTCCTAAGGTATGTACCCTCCATCTCTGTCTCAATGTGTACGATTTGTATACTTAATTTAAAGATTATTAGAAATTTGTAATTTTTTTTAGGGTTTGTAATTAAATTGGGGGTTTCATAATTTAGGGTATTTGTTACTCAATTGGGTTATCTTTAGGATATTAGTACTAATTGTAAAAACTAATATAAGGAATAAGAGATTCGAGAAGGACTAACTTAATTATTATTCAATTATTACAATGGAAGAAAACCTTCTCCTTATATAGTTACAATTACTTGGGCGCTAAGTAAGAATATCCTATATTTAGAGAATTCTATATTTAGTATATATCTTATATTAGGTATATTTTATATTTAACATATATTCTATATTCAACACTCCCCCTTCAAGATGAAGCAAAGATGTCAATCATGCCCAGTTTGTCAATCATGTCGTTAAATATTCGTCCACAAACTCCTTTCGTAAGAATATCTGCAAGTTGATCTTCCGACTTTACGAATAGAAAAAATATACACCCTTTGTCAATATTTTCTCTGATAAAGAACCGATCCACTTCAACATGCTTCATATGGTCATGTTGAATTGGATTGTGTGCAATCATAATCGTTGTTTTATTGTCACAGTATAGATCCATTACTTTCATAAGTTTAAATCCAAGATCCTTCAATATATTTTGTATCCATAGTAGTTCACATACTCCATGAGCCATACCCCGAAACTTAAATTCTACACTTGATCTAGCCATTACCTTTTGCTTCTTAGCTTTAAATGTCACCAAATTCCTTCATACAAATGTAAAATAGCCTGAGGTTGACCTCCTGTTCGTGATATCTCCTGCCCTATCTGCATCGGTGTATCCCGTTACTTCTATATCACCACCTTTCCAGAATAAAAGACCTTTTCCTGGAGATTTCTTCAAGTACCTTAGTATTCAAAAGGCCGCCTTCATATGGTCTTCATTTGGATTATGCATGAATTGACTTACGACGCTAATGACATATGTAATATCCGGTCGAGTATGGGAGAGATAAATTAGTCTTCCCACTAAGTGTTGGTACCTTCCTTTGTCACATGGAACTTGGTCGGAAAACATTCCCAAGTGATGATTCGCTTCAATCGGTGTATATACCGGTTTGCAATCAAGCATCCCAGTTTCTGCAAGAAGGTCTAATATATACTTTTGTTGAGACATGAAAATACCTTGACTTGATCTTGCAACTTCAATACCTAATAAGTATTTTAACTGTTCCAAATCCTTCATCTCAAATACCCGTGACAAATAGTTCTTCAGTACCTCCATTTCTGCTGAGTCATTTCTAGTAACAACCATATCATCAATATAAACAATAAGAGCGGTATGCTTTCCTGACTTCTATTTTATAAACAAGGTATTATCATAATTACTTTACCTATATCCAAATCCCTTCATGCTCTTTGAAAACCGTCCAAACTAAGCCCGTGGCGACTGTTTTAACCCGTACAATGCCTTCTTTAATTTGTATACTTTTCCTCCTTCAGAATTTGTGACTCCAGGTGGTAACTCCATGTATACTTCTTCTTCTAAGTCTCCATTGAGAAATATATTCTTCACGTCAAACTGTTGTAATGGCCAACCTTGATTGGCTGCAAGAGAAATGAGTACACGAATAGTATTTATCTTTGCCACTGGGGCGAAGGTCTCCTCGTAATCCATACCATACGTCTGCGTATACCCTTTAGTAACTAGTCTGGCTTTATACCTATCAATACTTCCATCTGAATTCATCTTTACAGTAAAGATCCAACGACACCCAACAATACGATATCAGTGTGGTTTATAAACAAGTTCCCAAGTGGAATTCTTCTGTAATGCATTCATCTCTTTATTCATGGTTTTCTTCCATCGTGGATCTGATAGTGCTTCCTGCAAATTACTAGGAATAGATACAGAGGATAATTGATTCATAGTGCATGTAAACGACTTAGCCAACCTATGGGTGGACACATAATCAGAAATTGGGCATTTGGCTTTAGAATTGATATCTGGTTCATAAGTAGATCGTGGAATACCTCTAGTAGGACTTTCTGAACGTCTAGGTTGAATATCATTAATAGTGTTAGGATTAGGTAATACCTGAGGTTCAATATTTTATGGCAGTACTTCGGTAGATGGTGTTAGAATGTTGGAGTCACGGGCAATTTCTACTACTTCAGCTTGACCTTGCCCTATCGTCTGATCCTCTCAATTCATATAAAGTTCATCTTCAATACCCCGATCTCCCCCTGTCATCTGTTATGCTTTACTTTCCTTTCCATCATTAGTTAGGTTACTACGCCTGTTCGTCAAATCTCCTAGTTCCTGAAACATATCCCCAATAATAGGGAACTTTCCTTCACCATCATTATGTTTCTCCCCCTGAAGGGAAGATCCCACAAAATAAACCTCCAATTCTTAAAATGAAACATCCAAAGAGATATACACCTTCCCCTCCACAGGATCATAACAACGATAACCCTATTTAAAATTAGTATATCCAAGAAACACGCACTTTCGAGCACAATGATCCATCTTTCCTCGCTAATGTTTAGCTATATGAACAAAGATAACACATCCAAAAACACGTGGTTCTAGGTTTGGCATTCCAAGGATTGCGATAAGATCATGAAGTTTTTGGAAGGGGGCCTAAAATTCAATGACCTTTGATGGTTTGCGGTTTATCAAGTAAGCAGCAGATTTTAACGCTTTTTCCCAATAATTCAATGGCATATTCATTCCAAAAAGAGATGCACGAACAATTTCTAACAGTTGTCTATTCATTCGTTCAGCTAAACCATTTTGCTGCGGGGTATAAACATTAGAGGCTTGATGTCTAATACCGTTATTTATCAAGAACTTTGATATGTCATTACTAGTAAATTCTCCTCCATTATCAGATTGATACACTTGTATCCTCCTTTGGAATTAGGTCAAAACAATCTGATAAAAAATTTAAAATACTTCAAAGACTTCACTTTTATGGGTAATTAGTGTAATGGCTTATTTCTAATCCTCATACTGAGTCTGATATTCGAACTCACATAGCTCGAGTAAACATACTGATAACCAATCAAGGTCTAAAAGGATGGAGATCGTAGTACAGACTTCCTTACCTATAGTTTAAAGATTTCAAAGCATCCTGTGACTTCGCGCTATAGAAGATACTCCTCTACTTATCAATAGGCCGAATGCATGCGAACATCACAAGAGATCATATCTTCCCAATGGTCTGAAGTTACGGCTAAAGAATATTAATAGATCTGTTACAGATCAACAAATATCAAGACGTTATAGAAGACCATTATGAAGACTCATCAAAACCTGATATTGTAACGTCCCTCATCAATGTAACCAACGGTCATATTATAAGACCTATAAAAAGAGACCTAGAGGTCAGGATCCAGGAGGGCTATGATCACCTAGAGAACTCTGAGAGAAAGTCAACCCTAGCAGAACTCAGATATCCAGTTTCTTTCTCTTTGTAAAAGCTAGCATATATATAAAAACACCATTCTTTCAAAAATCCTCAGGAGAGATTGTGGCTTTTAACCCATTTAAAGGTTTTCCACGCTAAATCACATGTTAATTACTTTCAATTCTCAGCCACTATTCTATATTTCAAAGGTGTAAAGTACTATTTTCGGTCTCTACAAAAATAGGCTATTACATTTGGCGCCATCAGGGGGAACCGAAGTAGCGTTCTCCAATCCAATTTTTACCACATTCACTTTTAAAAGATGGAAAATCAAGACAAATCACATCACGTCCTGCTTGACGCTGCTGAAGGAGTCATAGATTTGCGAATAACTGTGCAAGCAGAAGCCGAACGACGAATAGAACGGTATGCAGGACACAATCAGAGCGCTTCAATCTCAAATAACAGCAAATCTGAGATAGTAGAACATTCTGCCTGCATCCTCGAGGATATCAGTCCATGATCATTTGGGACATCAAGGCTGAAATCTAGCACCTCCTCAAATTCATCAAGAACCAATTCTACCTCGGAGTCACATCAATCCACCATTACCCGTTAGAGCGATAATAGATTTGCAGCAACAGGAGGAGCAAAACAGAGAAAAACCTCAAGTTTCAGTCTATGGCCGCATGGGAGATGCAGCAGGAGAGCATAATCCTACGGGAGGACCAGCAACAAGATGAGTTGTCACGTCTCGCCTACATCTCACTCCAAAACAGGTGGACAGACGCATTAAGGAGCTGTTAGATGCTCAAATGCACATTACAAAAAATAGTTATCCTAAACTACAGAAGAGCCCACTCGCACAGGAATTGCTAGATGAGGAAGTGCCCACCAATTTTTATACTCTGAAGATCCATAAATACAAGGGGGAGATCCTGTGGAACACGTCCAAGAATTTCAGAATTCTTTGGGACTGGATTCGACATCTAACCACATCCTCTACCACCTCTTTCCGACCAGTTTGAAGGGAGAACCTCTACGATGGTTCCACACACTCAATGAAGGATCTATCTTCACTTTCGAACAGCTTCACGAATTGTTTGTCAAAAACTACTTGCACAATAAAGACAAGGAGGAGAGTCTTTACTCTTTGTTCAGCCCCAAGCAGGCGCCAGTTGAAAAATTAGAGACGTTTACCAAGAAATTTTTTGGACTAGCCCAAAAAATCGACAACCTCGAAAAGAAAATCACAATCTCTGCCTTCACCAATGCTTTAATCGTGGATAAACGAGTTAAAGAGCTCCTGGTTCTCAACAAACCATTGACGTTGGAGGACATGATAGAGAAGGTCAACAACTTTATCAACCTTAAACGACTGACAACTGAGAAGCCAAGACCTCAACGCACCACCCTACCAACAAAAGACCATCCCGACGAACGAGCCCATAACAGCAATAACGACTATGGGGGTGATAATAAGCGATTCAAATCCAATGACAATCAAGGACACCAAGGGCAAAAGAAGCCAATTCTGTATATACCACAGTTAACAACTACTCTTGTAGACTTATACCCGCTGATATAAAAAGACGAATGCATCAGAATTGCCAATACTCTTATGCCCATACCAGGAACGCCATACTGCATTCACCACCAGATTCAACATCATGACACAGAGCGATGTTTCGCATTAATATTTTTTCTCCATAATATATTTGTACAAGGTCGAATGCTGGAGTATATTGTTGACTTCAAAAGTTATAAGGATGGCAGCTACAAGACTGACGCCAAGATCATCCAAGTTGACGAAACAAATGAAGAAAAATACTTATACTTCATCGAGACTCAGACAATCAACAACTCCAACAGATCCAAGCGTAGGCATGTCGGACAATGCCATGATCTGACAATGACAGATAAAAAAGCTCACTTGTTGCCAGAATCTAACAACCGAAGAGCTGGGATTTCTTTCGAAGACTTTGACATTCCTCACGTCAACTTTCCACACCAAGATGCACTTGTGATCATGTTAAAGATGAAGAACATCGCTCAACATACGATGATGGTAGATACCAGCAGCAGCATCAAACTAATTTTCCAGAGTACAATCGACAAAATGGGCTTAGCAGACAAGGTCGAGCCAAGTGACATCAATGTTTCTGGATTCAACAGCTCTATGGAAGAACGTGTGGGGAAAATCATACTTCCCATCACAGCCGGGTCAGTCACACTTGACGTAGTTTTCTACGTCATCAAAGCCAAATCCCGTTACCTGGGTATCATGGAACGACCATGGTTATATAACATAAAAGCTATTCCCTCCACATATCATAAGGCATTACGGTTTGATTGGAAAGGAGGGATCTACGAAATCAAAGGAAGCCAGAAATTTGGTCGGGCATGTGATAATACTCTATGGAAGCATTGGCCACTCTCCCTATACCATCAAATTTTGAGGTCTTGGAGCATGACTCAAATAGGAATAGATTTAAGTTCTATAGGCTCATAATCAATAAATAGACTCCAATTTCTGATGACAAAAAATTCTACTGGCTATATGTTGATGGCCCCAGGCTTAGTAATACTTGGCCTATGCACTCCTAATACCCTATTATAGTTTCTAATTTTTTTTTCTTATTACAATCAAAAAAGTACTTGGCCTATACACTCCGATTTGGGGGAATATTAAAAGCTAAAGCGAGATCAGGAGTAATTAGGGTTTGTGAAAGAGACATTAGTTCATCAGGTGAAGGGAGGTCTTCTTCCCATCTAGAGAACCAATTGGAGTCTTCTTCTCTCATAATTTGGGGAAAATTTGTGAAATTAGGAGTGCAATCCCAATTTAACACAGCTTAATTGTGAGTATGAGGAATAGAAGTCATACCTTTAAATTGTTCAGTGAGTATAAATCAAAACCTCAATTGTTCTTCAGTAGTGATGCAATGATTATAGAGAAAAATGGTGATTATAGAAAGACGGTTATGAGTTGGAGAGATGGGAGGGAGGAAAGGGAGAGAGAGAGCGTGAGTTAGAAGGGCTTTAGACTAAATCACCCGAAGTACCCTTACTCCAACCCTATACAACAAATATCAATGAAATGTCATTAAATCTCAGCCTTTCTTTGTCATTCCCTTTTGGGTGACCCAATCACGGCAACAACATCGACGCGTCTTCGGCGGTAAAAGAATTTGGCGCTATATCTTTTACCGATATAGTACATAAGTCAACGCGCGATCTATTTTAGCAATATGGTACTCTAATGCAATCAAAGACACCGGAATCTATATACATACAACACATCGCAAGCTTGCACATTTTCCTAGATCTTAAATCCTAAAACGATAGTGAATATCTCACCTCTGTGAATCACATTACTCACTCTTGTCGAGTAAAGATAAAGATTGAGACACAAATATTAATATATTTTAATTCTCTGCCTTTATATCTTCACAACAATTGATTCTAGATCTAAACCATCACCAAACTAACTACTTCAAAGAAGCATCCATCTTAACCCCATAAATATAAAATTGATTTTCTTTCCATATTGCTCGATATATGGAAAAATGAGAAAAGAATTGTCCCAAGAGAAAACTATTAGAGGAACTTAAATGATATCCTATTTCCATTATAGAAGTAAAAACAAAATATTAGGCAGACTTGCCTATGCAAAAAAAAATCAATTTTATATTTCAAATATGACCTAACAAATTTTATAGGACTGTTGTAACTATTCTAAAAGCAATAACAATAAAGAAACACTTAACACAAAACTATATCAAATTTTTAATATCCTATGATTGCAAGAACTTTATACAAATTCATTTGGTACTATTCTCCTAAAAAATCTTCTTCTTCAATTACCATATCAAAACATGATTAGATCGTGAATAAAGAAAAATCCAATGCAATAACAAAAGCCTTTGACACAATTAAGAGGAGCATACTCCAAAATAAACTTAGAAAAACATACCTACACGTTAAAGCTTCTTTTGGTTCCAATCTTCAGGTAAGGAACATATAAAGTCAATTTTTGAATCGTTGAATTCATCAAAGAGAACAACTTGAAGAAGAACCCCTCAAGATCCTGCTATAAAATCATATGCATCAAAGGCTTAAATAACTCATATAACCAACTAACTGCTTGATATCAGAGTATATGCTGAATTAAAGCCATGTGCAACTTACAATGTCACACACCAGTGTAGATAGCAGTAAAGAAATGCATAAACATGATGGTACAGAATAACGACAACCTGTAAATTTACACGTTGAAGTACATGTGATTATGATTTGTAATTGACATATCTGCCATTCATACTAAAGTACATGCTTTCGATAAAAGAGTGGTCGGTACGCCTTAAGTAGCAATGGAAACTTAAGCATTACCAAAATCCTATTAAACCCCAAAAATTAATGATGTAAACAACTGAATCCCCAAGTTAATGATGTACACACACTTATCATATATATTTGCAATTGAAACCTTTCCCGGTACAATACAAATTGATGCCTCCCCATTAATCGCAAGCTTCCCCGAATACCTAAAACCACACAAATTATTCAATTCAAAACCCCCCACAAATACAATTAAATCCAAAACCACCACAAATTAAAACTCATTGGGGTTTATCAAACTTACTCATAGAATACTTTTCTAGTGGAATCAAATTAGAATTTAGGGATAACAAAAGCATCAATTACTCGAAGAGGGAATTGATTACTGGAGCTAGGGTTTGCTTCAGTATTAGCAGCTTCTTCGGCTTTTAGTATAACAGTGATGACTTGTTAGATAGAGTCGCGATCGACGATTGATGAATTTAGGGTCTATTTTTGGATGTCGTCGAGGATGAGATCGATGGCTTCGTCTTCGAATAGAATTATGAATGAGAAAACCTCTTCTACTACTTCGATTCTAAGATTAGAAATAGAGAGGGAGGTACTAATGTGTGAGATGTCTTTGCGAGAAATAAAGAGTCGGGAGAGATGGGAGAGATAAAGTGATGAAGAGTAAGACTAAAGTACCATTTTATGTGTTATGTCGAAAGTACCCATAAGCTAAAGAGTTGAATAGATCTCGTCCGTCGATCTCATTCTTTTCTACAAATCTCATCCCCTTTTTATCTTTGAGATAATGGCATACTTGTCTATTTGAAAAACACCATTGTGTAATGTAATATAAACTAGGTTATGAGCCCGTGCTACGCACGAATGCTCAAGTTAATATTGTTACCCATGTCGCGCCACAGATACTGCTTTGAAGTTCAATTGGCATGCCTAAAGCATTATCGAATATGACTTGAGTGGAATTGTCAGTAGTTACTAACATAGAAAAAACAATCTTTAAATATTTTTAGCTCAACCTCTCTAAAACTCTTACAATTTTACGACACAAATCTTAATCGGTATTCTAAATTCTACATAAAATTTGGCATCGTTTC
This sequence comes from Kingdonia uniflora, assembly GCA_014058105.1. Taxonomy (NCBI): domain Eukaryota; kingdom Viridiplantae; phylum Streptophyta; class Magnoliopsida; order Ranunculales; family Circaeasteraceae; genus Kingdonia; species Kingdonia uniflora. The sequence goes on from JACGCM010002866.1 coordinate 403,689, forward strand.
CCCTATTTTTATAGATCATAAACCACTTGTAAATTATTTCAAAAACCTGTATAACAATCAAAAGAAAAATGGACAACACTTTCCCTATTTGATGGAGTATAAACCACATGTAAATCATTGAGAAACCTGTATAACAATTCAAAAAAATTGGACAATATTTTCCCTATTTTATTGACAAAAACTCACCTACAAAACATTCATAAACCTATGTAGAAATCATTCAACACATTTACACCCCAACAACATGCACAAAACACTTATCCGCCCTATCTTAAGCTTTTCAAAACATTCAAAATACATCAAAACTGAAGAATGGTTAAACATGTTTAGTTAATTACTACAATATAGAAAAAATAAAGAAAAAAATGTTTAAATTCAAATATTACAACTTCATAATACGCTATAATTTGTTGTGATCATATTTACTCCTGTAGCTCAAACGATAAAGAACTACTGTCTGTACACGTTTGCCCCTGCAAGTATAATAAACAAAATTATTAATTATCCCCGAATTGAATTTGAATATACATAGTTCAACGAAATAGTTGGATAAGTGTAAGAAAGTATTGTAATTATCCAGTATAGTTGGAGTATAAATGATAAGAATTCTTTTACTGGAAGAAAAATATGATATGGATTGTAGGATATGAGATAAACTATATGTAAATTTTTTGCATACCTATAATAGTACTTTAAGATACACTATGTTTGTTGTATAATTGGAAGCATTCGGGGGAAAAAGTATGCTCAATCTATTGAACAAATGAATTAACTATAAAACACATGTAAAAATTCAATGAGACAAAAGAGATGCAATTTTTCCTCCTAATCCAAGATTCAAGTATAACTTTCTAGCATGTTAGTTACAAAATCAAATGTCAATATATCCTTCAAAAGAACTATAACAATAAACTCTAATAAGACTATTTGTGTCACAATCATCAAATTCTGCTTATGCCTCTTCAGAAGCTCAAGTTCTCAAGCAAACACAACAAAGTCCAAGAGCCAAGAATAAAAGAAGTTAAAAACCTTTAATAAGGACTACTTGACAATGAATTATCAAGCATTATAACACATAATGCTTATAACATATAACATTATAACACATCATTGTTTTGGATTCTATGATCAAAAACCATATTTAGCGTAAATGTACATCTAAAGATTATGTTAGTAATAACCATGTTAGGTTATTACTTCATTGTAGTGTAAATTTTTTTTTATCACAATATTGGCTCACAATATTATTCAATAGCAAATTACCTTCATCATTGATTTGTCCCTTTTGGAGTATTTTGGTTGTTGACATGTTGTAAATACATTGAGTTTTGTTGCCTATAAAGAAAAAATATAGTATATTATACGCTGCAATATGCTTAGTGTTTAAGAAGAGAAGAATACGTGCACAAAGATAAGGTAACTACAGTCATAAGCAAATAAATATTGTATAAACATAATCAAACAAAAGATTCTATTTTTATAAGCCTGACATCTTTCTTTTATTTAAATTATTTTCTTTTTCTTCAAGGAACAACACATAATAGCAAATAGCATTTGAGTGATGTCATAATGTTTAGAGAAGGTATTCACTTTCTCTATTGCTACTTTTGAGCAGCACCTCTCGCAAAAAGTACATAGTGGAATATAATAATATATATGAATGTCTAGGCCACCTAATCTTGTATATCTTAGCATTTTTGTTATGAAACAAATTATCTATGTGGAAATGAACAACAACAAATAGTACATTTGGTTTATTTGAAAGAAAAGGATTATGATATATCTATAGTTTGAGTTCTGTTTCCGGTAAAGAAAAAAATAATATATTATACGTTGTAAAATGCTTAATGTTTAAGTAGTGGGGAATATGTGCACAAAGATAAGGTGACTATAGTCATAAACAAATAGATATTATATAAACATAAACAAACAAAAGATTATATTTTTATAATTCTGGCACCTTTCTTTTACTTAAATTATTTTGTTTTACTTCAAGGAGCAACACATAATAGCATTTGAGTGATGCCATAATGTTTTGAGAAGGTATTCACTTGCTCCATTACTAAATTTGAGTAGCTCCTCTCGCAAAAAGTACATGGTGGAATATAATAACATATATGAATGTCTAGACCACCTAATCTTGTGTATCTTAGCATTTCTTTTATGAAATAAATTAACTATGTGGAAATGGAAGTGGAACAACAGATAGTACATTTGGTTTATTTTAAAAAAATGGATTAGGATATACCTATAGCTTTGACAGTTTCAACTTGTAAGTATATTTGCCTCAGGAGTCCCTGGGACTTGAAACTATAGAAGAGGGAGAAAAAGTCAGTAGTATCTATGATATACTGCTACAAATATATTTCCCTTGATTTTTTTCATCACACACTCCCAGAATCCTGAAAAGAAAAGAAAAAATAGAATCAACAAACTTGTAATTATCCATAGAGATACCATGGAACTATTTTTTATTCGCCTTAAAGGTAGTGGGAGTAAATCTAGAATGGGGTTTTCTTAGCCACTTATAAATGTTTAGAGTGAGACAAAATATGTGTCCATAGGAATGAAAATAATAGTTTTCGATTATCTAAATTTGATATATGTTACACCGAACATGACTCTTTATTTAATCCTAAATGTGAACCAATATTGTGAAAGCCATGTATTCAGATAAAATTGGTCCATTAGATAATCAAATTATGTAATATATATATATATATATATATATATATATATATAATCGAAGCATAATTTTCGACCCAATTCATTCAATTTTTTAGGTTGACACGATTTTCCATAAATTCAAGGGAAAAAATATTTATGTAATTCCCCCCACCCACCCTCAGTAAGAAGTTCATACCATCTACACCATTAGAATCGGGCTCAAAAGGTTAAGGGGTGAGTCATTTTATGTTTGATTTGCCACTTCAGTTCAGGAAGAAATGAAACTAAGCATATCCAATTGAGTATCTCTATTTTAATGTTAGATTTGCAATTTAAATTCAATAGGAAAATGAAACTAATCAAGGAATACTAAAATGTGCAAAAATAAAATGAAAGAGATTGACTAAGAGAACCTCATCTGTATAGTAACATTGCAGCTTTAGGCGATGCAAATTCGCTCGATGGCTTCATGCTTTACTGCATCAAGTCAAATATAGGCATGTAAGTATTTCAAAGAACACCAATTAATCTAATAATAGCCTTATTTAATCTTATTGGATAAAAACTTAAACCTTACATATGATTTAAAGTTCATAGGAAGAGATAAGCATAGGCACAAAATAGAAGAATTATCAGCTAACTCAAAACTTAATTTAACCTTAAAATATAAAATTGAAACCAAGTTAGTTCATTCAGAACTTGTAAAAAGATATGGACATAGTCTTATGAAAATCCCCATATAAACAGCAAAAGAAGACATGAAAACAAAAATATAGACATAAAGTGGTGAGTTCTCACCTAAGATAAAAAATTTAGGGCTTCCAATGAGATCTGTTATAGGCTGCAAACAACAAAGAAAAACTTCAAAATTTCCAATATAATCTAAAAAATAACATCGACATTCATATACAATTTTTTTATATTTACATCAAATGCACATACAGAAGGGGGGAGATAGTGTGTGAGAGTACATGATGTAAATGTTGGGTAAATGTTGAAGATGAGGATTTTAACTCATGGGTAAATGTTGGGGTTTCAAGACCCCAATAATTATTATTAATGGAAATTAACTATTGGTTCATGAAGTTTTATTAGTCGAGAGAGGAGACGAAGTATGTGTTTGGCAAACAATGGGGAAGAGAGAGAGAAAAGAAGCATGATATCACAAAAATCAAATGTAAGAAAATATTTGAGTACCTTTCTCAATGATAGCAGAAAAGATCACTCTTAAGATGCTAGTAGGAAATACTTTGGAACGCCTATCAACCTTTTAGTGCATCTTAATATGAGATTAGTTCGGAAGGTAACTTATCTTCAAGTTTGCAAGTGCAATAGATTCTTGGTATTAGGGTATGTGTCATCAAACATTTCTCATAATTGAGGAGGTAAGAAATAATTGGGAGAAAGCAAATGGATATGTAAAAAATAAAAGATAATGTAGAAATAGTGAGAAATTTGCAAGGGAAAAGAGGGAGTACTAAACAATGTATTCTTCGCATTCTCGTGGCTAAATTCAACCTAATATAATCTGCAATTTCAAGCATCTTTTATCACAGTATATTCTAGTCATCGTTATAGCCTTGATCTCACAATTATTCTACAATTGAATCTTAAGCTCTTACTTAAAGCGTAGGAAGAGAGGAAAAAAAAAAAGATTTCTTGTATAATTTGCTCATCTTGAAGTTAAAATCATTACCAATAGTCCTAAGGAAAATAGATAAATGAGTGGTTTCAAATAAATTGTGATATGCAATAGAAAAACTTACCCATGAGAATCATTTATTGATTTTGGATGAGAAAAAATTTATTGAGAAAAAAAAAAAAAAATTAAGAGTCTTAAAATCACTTGTAAGGATTTTTTTTATCAATTCTTTAAGACTGGATAGAGATATTGTTAGATAAAGAGAGAGGTTAGAAGATCAAACATACCTAATGCCTATATCATCTTTTTATTCTTCACTTGTTTTAAAAAGTTGAGCGTTGAAATTCATGGGTAAATAAACTGAGAGCAACAAAGATATGAATGAAAGTGGACAACTATGATATGAGTTTTTCCATGATAATAGATACTAATTTGATAGAAATAAATTTTCTGATATCTTCAATACAAAAAGTAGATACTTATTTGATGGAACAAAGAGAAATTTCTAAACCCTTCATAGTTTTATTACCAAAGGCACCTTTGCATGTATGATGAGAAACATTGAAAACATGATGAGGAACACATATTCAAGAGTCAAGAACATTCATAAAAATGTTTGCAGGGAAGTACTACTTGAAATCATAGAGCATACCATGGATAAGAAGAAAGTAGAAATGTTCTTCCCCAAATAACTATTAACTGCAACTCTACTCTACTGCAACTCTACTCTACTGGTTTAGAAGCAAAGCAAACTAAAATAAAAATTCTCATTATCTCAATACCTATGGTGAATAAAGACATAGAGGGATGGGTATGGGAAAGTTAGCACATATAGATAAACTGAATACCACCTAATACAAACTAATATGTAAAAGATATTGATGTGTGATGCAAACAAATCGTGGTTATTAAGTAACCCACTTAATGCCTCCAATCACTTGTAACAACAACATATTCAGGTGAGACTCTTAGGATCCTAACAAAGATCCTACGAAAAAAATACCTCGAACTCCGGTTGAATTGTGAAAAATGAAAAACTATGCTTAACGATGATCTTGAGCACCAGTGCCCTAAAAGGAAACATACATCCCATACATCATAAATAAATTAAAAATAATTGTTAAACCTGACGATAATATCACTCTACGGTATAAGCAAAAAAATTAAGCATTTTTTGACGGTATAAGTAAAAAATGAGTGATAAATTTGTGGAAGCTAAATATAGGCATCTACGGGAATCTGTATGAATAAGAAAGAAGAGATTGACTAATAGAACCTCATATTCAAAGTACCCTCATAGCCTCAGGCGGTGTATATTTGCTAGTTTTTTTATGGGTGAATTACGGGACCCCAAGCTAATAACTATTTAGAAAATATAAAAAGAAGGGTTAGTTCGTATCCCAATTTCTCAATGTATCATCCTTTCCATGAGTTTAATAGAACCATAGAGTGATAGAAACATCTTGTTCATTATCTTTATATAAGTGAACTTGGATTTGCACTAATCAAACCATGGTTTTGGTACCATTATTTGTTAGGAAAAATTAGTTTCTATAGCTAACCATTTTTACTATACCTAAGTTTAGGACTAAAGATTTGGTTCACTCAATGCGTGAAGACTAATTCGAAAATTATTGCAACAATTCAAGCTACAAGTTTTGTGCTTCATGTCATGACCCAAAAAATTTGGGCATCATGAAAAAGCAAATATGACACCTAAATCGACACGAACTCTTATTGACTAAATATCAACAACGATTGCAAGAAAGGAGGAAGATTATCATCTCGAACACAATTGTTAAGAATCATCAAGGAAAATTCGTAATATTCACTGCAACGTTATCCACTAAATCAACATTTACATATATAATTTTTTGGGGAACAAAAGTTTATTCAGTTTTGTAGCAACACAAACATATCGACTGAACAAAATAACTTTAAGCAAGCAAGAGTGTAAAACAATGAAATTTACCCTAAGGACAATCAGAGAAAGAGAATAAGTAGTATGTCCAAAGATACATGCAAACTTGATTAGGTTCAGATTCGAAACTGGATATAGTTGTTTCATTTGTAAGCAGGTTAACCATTTCAAACACATTAGTTTAATTTTTAGTTGTATTTCATCAAAACTACATCCAAATTAGACATAAGCGTCTATTTATCATATAGGAAGTAATGATAGAATAAGAAAACATTTCACATATCAACACAAACTAAAGGAATCCTAATTAGAAAGAAAAATTTAACTACATAAATAATATGATAAGTAATAACTAACTTACACAAATGATGAGAAGTTCCTTCGGCAGTCCATCTAACTCCAACAACTCAATAAATACTGCAAACAAAAAGAACAATTTCCAACCAAAGATGGAATAGATGAACTTCAATTTCAATTAACCCTCAGATTTGCACCGCCACGTAGGACAAACATCGCCACACGGGACAATCGCCGCCACATAGAACAAAAGTACTAACAGATTACCATACCTTGAATTTAGAAAGAAGAGTGCAAAATCCAGATCATGCATCCCACAATTATGCAACAATCTAAAAGAAATATTCGATGAGAATGCCGAATTTAAGATGAAACGAAGATGAACTGATGATAAAAATGAATAACTGATGGAGATTAAGATGCTATATTTTTTTTATGGGTCTGTAGAGACTAATAGATACATCCATTAACAATCATTGAAAAATATCATAATCATAAAATGCATCAAAGTATATAAGAAAATACCACTATAAAAACATTTACATACATTGACATTACCACAATTAAAATCTGAGTTCTCTGCTTCAAAGGAATCAATTCCTTTTGATTCCAAATTAATACCCAATTCAAGAGCTTAAGTTCTACATCTGAAATCCTCTAATCGGGTAAGTATTCAATCCCTAATTAGACCCAAACTTAAAATCTAGATAACAGAGAAATAGAATGCTCTCTAGTTGTAATCACTGAAAGTCTACTTTTGAAATCAAACTTAAAATCTAGATAAACAATTGGGCGTTCTACTTTTGAAAGTACCTCAATTTTTTTATTTTTTTTTCAAGGACTCTTCACTCTTTATGTATAGATGCCTCTATCAATGAGTTATACATGTAAATAAATTCAAATATCCTTCATTCTATGACAAATTGATTTATAAATGCATTGTACTTCAAACTTCGTTATCTCGCAGTAGGATATGTTACACGAAGAGCATATAACCAGAAGCCGATGTATATATATAAGCCAGAAAATAAAGCAAATATAGATTCCAATCAAAAAGAGGTACTCACTGGACTTTCACCTAAGTACAGTACAGGCCTGTCAAGTGCCCGAGCAGCTTGCAAGTAGCTGGAAGAGCCCTTTGAATAAAACAAAATCAAATTCCCGCAATTAAGCTCTATAGCCTTTTCATTTAATTATTGGAAATTCACGAATTACAGGTGGAATGCATATATATATGAATGGTGAAAAAAAGACGGTTGTTCTCTAAAATAAAACACGATATAATCCTCATCTATGAAGTTAACATGCTTGAAAGAACTGCTTGTTACTTCCTTCTTGTTGCTTCCTTCTCCACCTCCTTCTTGTTGCTTCCTTCTGCTTTAGTTTTGCTGAGGTTCTGAACATGCTTTTGTAATGTTGTTGTAGCTTTAAGCTCTACCAGCTATAAGAGGCACGGATCAGTTGGGTAGCATCTCCAGAATTTTCCCTATCCATTTTCTGAACCGAGATAAGCGCTTGAGAGAACTACCTTTGCATTTCTTTTCCGGATAGCCAGAATTTGTTAGTGCAAGTCCGTTGCTTCCTTTTGCCCCATTTTTGATGAGGTTCTCAAAATCCTTCATGCGCATCTTTATGTAAGTTGTTGCTGTGACTGTAAGCATCTGTCATGTCATCCATTTTCTGGAGAGCAGTTCCATCCATTTTCAAAAAGGCAGTTTCGTCCATTTTCTGGACAGCTAGTTGTTCTTCAGCTGAATGGACTTTAAGACTTATTGACATATGTTATCCAAAAAATAGTATCTTATATTGACATATGTCATCCCTAAAAAAGTATTGAAATAGTACATCAAGCAGTCATCCAAATAAGATATATGTCAATATAGTGTATATGTTCCTTGGCAAAGATTTCAATAATTTTGAAATTAACATGATACATCTGAAATAATTTAATGTCTGGGATGGAAAATAACAGTACCTCATCACGTATATAGAGTGGGGCTGGTTTGAAGAGAAGCAATGGTTTGAAGAGAAGCAATGATATATCAAGGCCATCTAAGAAAATACATCCTTCAGGAGGCTCTAGTTTTGCCATCGTTCCCGGCAATAATGTAGAAAAGATGGATCCAAAATAACTGCACAAAAAACAAATGCAATATAACCAATAAGTATTTGAGGATTAGCAAATGATACCTAGAACTTCAAATTTAAAATACTCACGTGTTAACCTTAACCCATGTTACTTTCAGGGTCTCCTTCTTCTCATCAAGTTCTTCAATCACCATTTTGTATGATAAGCAGCAAAAAAGTTTGATAAGAATCATAAGATCAATATTGGAATAAGTGTAGTCTTGGATGCTAACCTTGTTTAAGGCTGCACAAAACAAAGGGTAACACCAAGCTTCTCTATATAAATGACCCTTCCTTGTATGAGTTAGAGGGTCCAGCCATAGAGAGATAAGACCCAGTTCTCTTATGCCATAAGCCACCTGTTCCCCCGCTCCTTTAACTTCCACTTCCATCAAAACTAAATATTCTAATTTATATACTCAGTTCTCAAAATTTAACAAAAATCAATGACATGGAGACATGGTACTCTTACATTGGATATTCAAGTTGATTATACCTCAAAGCAACCCCAAACAAACCAAGTACCACCAAAAGAGTTCAAGCAAAAAAAAGAATTTATCTAAGAGATCATCCCCTTTACAACTAATACAGTCATATCGCCAATTCAAAATCAAAAGTAACATACGAGGATCTAAAAGCCATTTTGGTTTAGATCCTCTATCAAAATTAAAGTAAACATAACGCCTACTAAGTTCAACATATCAAACAAAAATTAAAATTTTCTTATTCACCTGTCACGTCTTCTAATACCTCATATGCGCGACGATAGAACTCACAGAATGGGTTACTTTGGAGTAAAGTGTATTCAATAATTTTTAGTACATCGCTTCTTAAATGTGGGTTTCTTCTCTGGCGGGTATGAAGAGCTGCACCGGGGTTGTAGATGTATAGTTGTGCATACATCGCTTCTTGACCCTGATTTGGAAGCAGTGCACCTATTCGGTGGTGCAACTCTCCGTGGATAACAAAGGAAGATGGTCCTCTCCCAGGAATTACTCGATCATCCATTGTAACCCCAAGACTCATAAATGCGTTGGCTGTATTATATTCTCGAATGTACTTCTAAAATGACCTTGAACGCGGTTCATTTCCATCGTACAATTCTTGTAACTCATTTGGCAATTGATCGAGGTTTGGAACCGTAATTTTTCCCTGTAGACAGCATTGTCCAAATCGGGGGTTGTTGATCGAAGAGACCGTTAGTCGTTCATCCCTACAATGAAGTGCAGAGCAATGTATACATAATACATCCATTTGACCAAGAAAATAACGTCCCAATTGTAGATTAGCTTCATTAACATTAGCGTGTTCATCTTCATCAACTTCACTTAAATTATATTGCTCCTCCACGTAATAATGAGTTCTATTATAGTACAAAGTTTAAAATTTGAATTAGTATGGTTTTTATGTTTTTTTTGTAATTTTATAAAATAATTGAGTTAATATACTTACACGTTCTCGCGAGCAGTCGAAGAAACACCAATTTCAAATATACTCGATGGAAAATTTGAATTCGTACGCATTTTTAGATTCTGAAGGTTAGGCACCTCCGTCGTGTGATACGGTTGTTCTCTAAATGTGTCAATCACAGTTGTTACAGGTGCAGGCACTTCAGTTTCTGCGACGCTATCCAAAGCTTGAGACATTGGTAATTCAGTGTTCTTCTTCATTGCTAGAATCCTAACTTTTTCAGAACTTGAAGGCTATATACAGTTCTTACTAAGGAAAACAAAAAGAGCACCAAAAGAGATGAGATAGGCGATTCTTCAAATAAACAAATGAAGAAGCCGGCAATAAGGAATATTTCAGGCTTGGATTTATTAAATCAAATAACTATTGCCTTGATAGAGACAAAGTTAGAAGCCATTGGACCTCCCTAAATCCGAGTCTCAATTCCTAGATGTTACTGATCTTGATAGTTGTATTTATCGACGTCTCATACAGCACTTCAATTTCTCTAAATCTCCTTTTCACCAAGACCAAGAAAATGCCTGGGCAAGTTTGACGTTCTTCAATTATTCATCATCGTTAATGGAAAGTATAAGAATAGGATAGTAGATTGCCTTGGAGTGCCTGGGTATGATGTTCGAGCTTTTGCAACCTACGAAAGAATTATCGATAATGATTTACAGTCTTGCAAAAAACTTTAGACCATATCAGATGTGCATCTACAGGGACAGGCTTACACGACGTTTGTTCCTCTTCTACTATTTAGATGGCATATCCCAGTATGCATAGATTGTGAAAAAATGGTCATGGGCTGTAAGATAAAGAATAACACTCAACAACAACTCGACACCGAATGTTTCAACATTATCAAACATCCAAATACTTCTATTAAAGGTATGTTAATAGTTGTTCCCGTTTATATGATACTGACATAATATATGTTTCATTTTGTGATTAAAATTTTCTCAACTTCAAATCTATGATTTTTTTTATACATCCAAAGCTTCTCGGATTTATTGATATAACCAAAGAGAAAACTACATTTTTTTTTATCTTTACCAAAGAGAAAGCAACAAAAATTTTTATCTTCGCCTTCAGGTAATTTTATTATTTATGTTGCTTCAAACAACTATTCGGCTCTCTACACCAGCATATTTAGGGTGTTGGCGGGCATGTCCCTGGGGATTCCATCAGTCTCTCACTCGCTACTATTGTTGTTCAACTATTCTACCACAAAGAAGTCCTGCTACTGTCTATGCAATACCCAAACCCCAAACCCACAAACCCCATTTTCACAAGCATGATAACCACAATAAAATCGAGTAGTAAAATTGCAATTAACATGATACGGCTTAAACAAAATTAGGGTTGGACAACCAAAAGAAAAATTACGAAGGACCCTTAGCGTATATAGTCAGTTTAAAAACGGGCAGAGTATTTATGGAAACATACAGAGTCTTTATTGGCAAGGTAACAAAAATCTAACAATACCCAAATTAAACAAAGACATACCTTTGAATCAAATAGACTTGAACTTTGAATCAAATAACCTTGAGCATGATGGATTCTCCACTGAAAAAAATTCAACACAAACCCCATTTTCAGATGTGCTATCCAAATGAAAACTCCCACAAAAACAAAAATCTAACAATTGTCCAATATATAAACAAAAACGCAGCAATAACATCTCTGTTGAGTACAATCATAAATAAAAAGTATACTACGGCGATTATAGAACTATGGCGAAGAAATAGAGGGTCTGTGTTACTCCAAACCCCAAACCCACAAACCCCATTTTCACAAACATGATATCCAAATGAAAACTCCCACAAAAACAAAAATATAACAATACCTAAATGAAACAAAGGCATACCTTTGAATCAAATAGACTTGAACATTGAATCAAATAACCTTGAGCGTGAAGGATTCTCCACTGAAAAAACTTCAACACTAACCCCATTTTCAGATGTGCTATCCAAATGAAAACTCCCACAAAAGCAAAAATCTAACAATACCCAAATGAAATGAAGACATACCTTAAACTTTGAATCAAATAACCTTGAGCATGAATGATTCTCCACTGATAAACAATATACCTTGAATAAAAAAACATTTTGTTAAAAAAACAGAGAGAGAGAGAGAATGGCCTCACAACCCACAGTTTGTTGGACAAGATGTTAGAAGAAGATGATAGAGATGAAGAGTTGAAGAATTGGGAGAGTGAGAGAGTTGGGAGAGACGAAGAGTTCAAGAGTTGGGAGAGATATTAATAAAAAAGCAGCAATAAGTCTTAAACACCCCTTTTAGTTGTTATGTCCAAAGTACCCTTAAGTCAAAAAGTTCAACAAATTTAGTCTGTCGATCTCATTAATCTCAGACCCTCTTTATCTTTGAGATAATGGCAAACTTGTCTATTTGAAAAATACCATTGTGTAATGTAATATAGACTAATATACTCGTGGCTCTCTACGGTGAATTAGTCGACTCGCCTTCGGCACTACAAAATGTGTTCATTAACGCTCCTTCGGCGCTAAATCTATATCCAAATGAAATACTAGAAAAAGAGAAATATCTTTAGTACTATCTGTGACCAAGTCACGGTGAATACGTCGACACACCTTCGACGTTATATTTGATGCGTATACATGTTTTCATGGTACGGAAAGTATGTTGAGATATCGAGGATGACGGAGTTTTGACCCTCATCTCTTAAACCTTCTAGTTTTGTCCCATATATCTTCAAGGATAACCTTCCCGAATTGGAGTGAGATTTTGAATTAATAATGCTTTTGGAAAATAAATCAATCTGTTTGCTCAATGTCAAAATCTTTAGCCCATAATCCCAACAATTATCCACTAAAATACTTTTCTGTATTGTTATTTGCTTGATACAATCATAACAAACTTTCTAGGCTTTCAAAATTTTCCCATTAAAAACCATAGCATAAACTCCCAAGTAACTCTCAATGAATTATCCCAGTTACTAAATCTTGTACCCAAGTTTGTAAATGAGATAGAAGAACACCTTTATAAATAAGTCTTTGATCCAAACTCCAATGTAATGTTACATACCCTTTTCTCCATGTTAACTAAACAACATCGCTTGCACTAAAAGAATTTCATAAATATAAACATGCCACCAAGGGAAGAACAATCTGTAGCAAACTAAACAATCACTATTAACAAAACCACAAAATGAAGTAACCACATTAAGAATTATTCAAAAAAAGGAAACATAAGATTATACTAACTAGAGTCCCCTTGATTAATTATAACTAATACCGTTTATCCTAACGATAAAGAATCTCCAAAACTGAAAAATATACATAGTACGAACCATAAAACAATGGACAAATATCACTGGCCAAACATAAACGAATCACAGTCAATTAATAAATTCACATAGAAAACTATCACAAACAATAAAATCAAGATAACTTTACTGAGAAATGGTAAAGTCATTACATCCAAAGAAAGTTGTGAATCACTAAAATTGGATATTTGAGCACACAAATCAGTTGGAGTTCAAACAACATGGCATCACAATCATCTGTAGTATCTCTTTTGCGTCTTTCCCTTGTAGTGGCTTGCAATGCAGGAGGAATTGCAATCTATTGGGGTCAAAATGGAAATGAAGGAACCTTGGCAGAGACTTGTACAATAGGGAACTACGCCTTTGTTAATGCAGCTTTCCTTCCAGTTTTTGGAAATGGGCAAACTCCCGTGCTCAATCTTGCTGGCCATTGTGATCCATTAATTAATGGTTGCACAGGCTTAAGTTCTAACATCAAAGCCTGTCAAGCAAACCTACAGAATTGGAAACATTCCTCTAATAAATTCCCTGGGTAACTCTATAGTAAATGAAATATACAAAATTGTGATTATCTTTAGCACCTTCTTTTGATTGACCAAATATTGTTGTCTGCATTTGTAACTGATATAGAATAAATAGCGAATGTTTTAGATCTGCTCTTCACAATATTAGCACACAATACCTGTAACAGCAAATAAGATCACATTGACACATCCTTCGCAATGTTCACATTTATCAGTATTAAAGATTACAATATGCTAGAATTCCGACCAGTATTTTAGTTGGTTCAAGAAACTGAACTTAAGGGAATATCAAAACTATCAGGCAATTAGTAATATATATCGCAATACATGAATATACATGTTCAATAATATCAACACTTTACTTTCTATTTTTTATTATTATTACAAAAAAGTAACGTAGACGATTAATTATTAAATTTAACTGATATATTGTGATATATATACCACTCAATACTCTTCAGGGAGACACTTCCAGTATCATTTTCTATATCGCACTGCTGAGTTTTTTGATACATCGTAAATGTGAAGGTGATTTTGAAGCATGGATAAAATATGAGCATGTGCAAAGCTAACATGTATTCACATAAAATAAAATGTAGAGATTGTCAGTAATTACCTCACATCTCAATTTTAGGTATGAATCTGTCGACACACCATTTTCAGGAGAGTTGATGCATGAGCTACAAACTTGAAATGTTGATCTAGAAAGTACAGAAGACGAATCCCCTTCTCCACTATGAGCTCTACCCCAGCTCTCTAACTCAGGGTCGTCACTTGATTCGTCAGATTTATCATCTTTTAATGTTTTTCAGTATATCGTACCCATCCTCCAGTGAAAAGGATGTTCGCTGAACCTCTTGCCATACATGAATTATTTTACTGCTTAGCCTAGATCTCTTCCTACCTGACTGAGTTCTTTACATTCTCCTATGTTGAGGGTGCCCTTTTTCCATCTTACTTACTATAAGGCCTGTCTTCTTACGCAATTTACTACATCTACATTAAACTCTTACGCAATCACTACTTATATGAATTTTAAGCTACATCAGAACAGTCCTAAATTATGTCTCCAACTATTGTATGATTATTTGTTTTTAAAAATGACCATGTTGGAACACGGAAATATACAATGCAAGCCTATACAAAGTTTACTCAGGAACTGCCTAATGTACAGTTTTATATCCCTGGAGTTCCAATATAACTATTCTTCAAATAAAAACAGTGAATGAAACCCTTTTTTTCCTAAAAGAGAACACTAATATTTTCCTGTAAAGAACCACCAAGGCATCATTTTAATAGAATGAAATCTCATAGCTTAAATAACATCCTTGGCACACATTAATGAAACGCAAACATTTAATCCTCTAAGAACATTTGAAAATTATTCGCATATAAATCAGATCAATAGCATTCGCAAATAGTGTAAACCCAAAACAAAAATGTTCAGCACAAACAATGAAACTAACGTGCCAACGCATCATTTTAATACAATAAAATCTTAGAGCTTAAATAACATCCATGGCACACATTAAAGAAACGCAAACATTTAATCCACCAAGAGCACCTACAGCAGCTAGGTGCACCCTGACGTGGCAGGGTGAATTCCAAATCCACCCTCTTTTCCACCCAATTCGTCTCCCAGCAGCTAGGTGAATACGTAACGTGGCTCTCTCAAAATGCATCCAAGGGTGGATTTTCCACCATGAGGGTGGATTGAGGGTGAACTCATGCCGCGCGGTTCTGAAGTACGCGTAGCCATAGCGCGCAGTTCAGAAATGCGCGTACACACTTCTCCCCTAAGATGATAACATGTGTCCTCCAATCCAATGGTTCCTATTAAGCACAGTTTTGAAATGTGCGTAACTTCAACGTCTAGGATTTAACCATGTGGACGGCTGAGATTTAAAGATTTCCAAACGGGAAGTTTTTGCCGCGCGGTTCAAAAGTGCGTGACATAAGCCTGCATAAAAAATATCTTTGGTTCCCCATTATTTCACCTGAGTTTTTCTTGATCAAACTTCTTCATCAAGATGCTCAACGGCTATAAACGGTTACATTTTTTCTCTATTTATAACCCTCATTCATCATTTATCTTCTACAATAACCTCATTCATCATTTATCTCAAAACTCAACCTTTTTCATTTCTTATCAATTGCGCCGAATCATGTCTGACGAAATCATTGCTGACCTGCTCAGGCCTTGGACATCACTCTCATCTTGGGAGTCATCGTCTTCATCATCGTCCAGTGAGGAAGAACTATTCCGACGTCAAGTTGAGTTGTTGCACGAGTATGGCAAGATGATGATTAAGATGGGAGAAGCGAAAGAAAAAGAGCAAGAGACGACATCATCACGGAGGCGGGGAGGTAGTAAAAGGGGACGGATTGACAAACGGAAAAGTCGCGAGCATAAATTGGGGGAGGATAGCCTTAACCGGGATTACTTCGGTGACAACCCAAGATTTAAAGGTATCTTATTTTGTCGTCGATTCCGTATGAGCGAAGGTGTGTATCAACGTATTTATCATCAAATACTTTCTACGAACCCCTATTTTATTCAAAGAGAAAATACCTCCAAGACTATGGGCTTATCCTCGAACCAAAAGATAAGCACTTTGCATGTTATGTTACGGTACGAGCGCAGACGCCCAAGAAGAATACCTTCAGACTGGGGAGTCTACGGCTATTTTTTGCTTGAAAGAATTTTGTAAAACTATTATAACACAATTCAAAGCTCAATACCTTAGATCTCCCAATGAAGACGATACATTACACTTGTTAGAAGTGAATGGATCGCGAGGCTTCCCGGGGATGTTAGGTAGTTTAGATTGTATGCATTGGAAATGGAAGAATTGTCCTACCGGGTGGGCAGGACAATATACCGGGTATAAGAAAATCCCAACGGTGATTTTTGAAGAGGTTGCATCCCAAGATCTTTGGATATGGCACGCATTCTTTGGGGTGCCCGGTTCTAACAACCACGTAAACGTCTTGCATCAAGGGTGGCTTTTTAACAACTTGCCTAATAGAGTTGTGCCGCCATGCAATTATAATATAGGCACGGTGCCGCACACTATGGGGTATTACTTAGCGGATGGAGTCTATCCAAGATGGCAAACACTTGTTCAAACCATAAGAAATCCGTCTAATAATGCCGAAATACATTTTTTGAAGATGGAAGAATCATGCCGAAAAAATGTAGAACGTGTTTTTTGGGTATTATAAGCTAGGTTTCAAATATTGGCAAACGGTGCGCGATTTTGGAAACTTAGTGATCTAAGAAATGTTATGTACGCATGTATAATCTTGCACAATATGATCGTGGAAGATGGATGTAATACTTACATCCGGCAAATGGACATTGATCCCAAGTTTAGAAAAGCCGTGGATAATTGGAAGGAAGACTTAAATCCAAGAGACGCGATCAACACTATGGCAGAGTACATCCAGAAGGTTCGTAAAATTAGAAATAAAGGAGCTCATTTCCAATTACGAGATGAACTTATCGCGCATTTGTGGAGTCGAAAAGGGGCAGAGTAATTGTAGTCTTCATCATTGTTTATTTATTTTCTAAAGTAATGTATTTCTTTTCAAGTTTAATGTTAAAGTTGTAATGTTTTTTGTTTCCAAGTCTTCATCATTGTAACACTTTAATGAAACATAGTTTATTGCTTCAGTTATTTGATTTTGTATCAATTTTATGGATTACAAACCATTAATAACAAATTTATTGAAATAATAAAATTACATAGATCTTAATAACTACTATTAATACTAAGGATTATATCATTCTTCATCACTAGAAACGTCGTCATCACTTAGACACTGTTCCATCAACTTCTTCGAATATTCGTTAATCTGTTTCTTCAACCAACTCCCTTTTACCGGTAGTAGGCTACCAAGGTCCGTTGTCATCACCTTTAACATATGCGAGTTGTCAAAGTTTTTTTTTTTGAGTTAGCTTTGCTTTACGCCTCCTTTGAAACTCAGTCTCTTTCATCAACTTTAGTTCCTCTTGATGTCTAGCTTTAGCTTCCTTTTCCTCTTTCTTCGGCTCGTCTCTCAGATTCCATGACTTCATCATGTTGGACGTTATCTCAAGCATCCTCTTCCCCCTAAAAACTATACTTGACTTTGCCGTTTATTTTACCTTGTATTTTTTTTAACCGTCCGGTCGTACATCCCCACAAGAATATAGTAGTGCATCCACGTCGATAGCATCATCCAAAATTACGATATTTGGAGTGCCGGATGTAAGTGTTTCAGGATCGGTATTGGTTGAGTTACCCGGGTTATCGTTAAAATTTGACTTTCTAGGAACGTTGTAGGCGGGATGGCCGATGTGATGAATTTGGGACCATTTTGGGCAAGTTTCCAAAACTTTGTACGCTTCCCAAAGTTTAAATGGTTTGCCTTGGGTTTGAAAAAATGTATCGTTTGTCATACGTTCCTAGAAATCAAGTTATAAAATCATTTAGAGTATGATTCACCTTTTAACATTAATAAAATAAGAAAAATAAATGAAATACTTACGAAGTCATCCGTTCCAATACCGGTATGATGTCGGTTCTCAAGGTCTTGAATGATACCTCTAAAAATTAAACATTCCTTATTGAGCCACCCCTTATACGGACAATTGTCAGCGTTGTACGATCGCCACATCGATTGGTCAACATAGAAGGAGTTGAATTGATCACGAACCTTGAACCAAAATATAATGGTTTTTTGGTTGTTCATGGTAGCAAAGTTTTGAGACACTTAGGACCAAGTACATGCAAGATTCACGAAGTCATCGGACGACCAATTCTTAGAGTTGGAGTATTGTTCTTTGTCGTCATGAATATCCTCTGAAGCCTCAAGTACATCCCCAACTATAATAGGTGTCGATGTCGTCTTTCTTTTAGACTTTGCTTTCCCGCGCGTATTATTTCTCGTGAGAGCCGGATTGAGTTCCTCAGCCTGAGCTACATCCTCAACTATAATAGGTGTCGATGCCATTTTTCTTGTAGACTTTGCCTTCCCATGAGTCCACGTATTACTTCTCGTGATAACCGGAGTGAGTTTCTTGGAGATGACCAGAGATGCAACCGGCGATGTATTAAGATTTAAATAATTTAAACCCCATGTACCTTGCATCGGCGTGGTACTCGAACTTCTACCGACGAAACAAGTTTGAGATGAATAATTTGGATTTCTCGGTTGAGGGTACGAGCCTGTAAGCCCCTCAAATTGAATGTAATATCTTTGGTTTGGGTAATAAGGGTAATATCCATGGGTTTGAGATTGAAATTGATTGTCGGGTGGCACGAATAGTTGGTGAACATGGTGATTCTGACCTTGGGAAGTGTAAGGCATTTACAACGGATCAAATGTGTCGATTTGATGAGGAAAGACGTTTCCTTATTTGTTCGCATTGGAGGATTGAGAGTGGTTTTGAGAATTAGATTGGGAGCTTGAGGAAGACATAGTGGTTTTGAAGAGAGGGGTAAGGAGGGAGGATAGTGCAGAAGATTAGAAGGGAGGAGAGTGTAGGAGATGAATGACATTTATAGATGAAAAAAAACAAGCCTTTAATATAGCCGTTAACAAGTGTCCAAAAAAATATATAGCCGTTGAGTAACTTGTACAACAAGTTTCCAAAAAAAAAATATAGCCATTAATATGGCCATTAAGTAACTTGTACAACAAGTTTCCAAGACAAAAATATAGCCGTTATTATGTCCGTTCAGTAACTTGTACAACAAGTTTCCAAAAAAAATATAACCGTTAATACGGCCGTTGAGTAACTTGTACAACAAGTTTCCAAGAAAAAAAATATAGCCGTTAATATGTCTGTTGAGTAACTTGTACATCAAGTTTCCAAAAATATAATTTTCAAAATAAAAAATATATTAATACTCCAAATAAAACATAGTTTAATCAATATTAATACACAACATAGTTTAAACAAAACATAAATAAAAGTTCTAAATAAAACATATCCTAACTGAGACGACCTCTCTTCGTTTGGCGGGCGCGTCTGCCACGTACGAGAGTCTCGTCACAGGTACATTGCACAACTGGCTCTGTCTGGTAGGAAATGGACATCTCAGCTAGTCTATCGGACGTCTCCTAGATAACCTCCTGTGCCCGGCTCAGCTCTCTCCTCAACTCAGTATTATTGTCAGTTAGTTGCCTCGAGTCATCATATGCCGCATATCGTGATCCTTAGTTTTGATGCCACAACTCATCCGTACTATACATAGGTGGACACGGGCACGGTACCTGCATCACCGGGATCGGTATCCGTCTACGTTGATCGTTCGATCCCGCCATATCCATGAACCATCCCATATCACATGGATTGCCAGTCACCTGAACACCATAGTGTTGCACCTATGAAGACGTAGCTAAACTCGACGTAGGTGACAAGATTACATCGGGCCTCACTAGATCATGCCCGACCGACCAAATATTTCCCGTCCTCTTTACTAAACTGCAACCGATCTTGAGATTTGGTTGAACGAGACGCCAATATGTCATGCAATCTACGTTGGGAACAAGATAATCGCGACCATCGCCGAAGTCCATATCCTTCAGACTTTGACATAACTCTCGATCGTACCTTGGGAATTCCAAAATCTTCTAAGGGGGGTCATAGGGCACACTATCAAGCCCGGTCATCTAACGCATACACCAGTCTCCTAAATACCAAAGCGTACCGTGGCCGTATGGGACTGACAATAATGGAACCCTCTGGGAGCTCAGTGCTAAAGCAACACTTACCTCTAGACGTCTCATTTGCTTAGACCTATGCCATGGTTGCCAATCTATGACGGTATGAAACCCTGTTCCCCGCTAGGGAAGTGAAAGGTATGGGTGGAAGACCACCACCGCTCCACGGGAGCATGAATGAGACGGTTATCCAAGTTTCTCGCATTAATCGAGCAAAAGTCTGTAAAGCCCATATCGTCGACCAACTTCTTTAACGTCAGGTACACGGAAATCCATCGGTACCACTTCAGTACCTTATCCAATAATTCCCTACACTGTAATTCATCTCGGTTCTAACAAAAAAAACACATTAATACGTTAGAAGTTCATTCGGGCATTTCATCGAACACATTGCAATATACGTTAATAACACATGAAATTTACATAAAACTTACCGGTATTTCCTCCGATCCAGCATAAATATGGGCACAGCCGTCCGGGAGGATATCTACTCGGTTCAACTCATCATACGATGGGGTGGGATTGGTATTATCCGTCAAACATTTGTTACATCGGCGTTCCCCCTTCGTTTTACTTCCGCGTTAGAGTTGCATGCAGTTTAGGAAATATTTTTCCTCGGTCGCAAACTAGAAGAACCCGACTTTTTGAAGTGATTAACGAAGGAAATAGGTTGGGTTGGGAAACTTGTGGAGTAAGTTTGGGGTATGCCTTGGGTAAAACCTCAAACACAAGTGTTTTGCATTTTAACACTTAGAAAAACCAATACAAGTAACACTAGAAAAAAAAAACAGTAGTGTTTAAGCCTTTTAGCTTACAGGGTGATGTCGCGCAGTTCTGAACTGCGCGGCTACATATTTTAAAAAAATATGTGTCACTTTTCTATTACTAGTTACGTGCGGTTTAGAACTGTGCTGGGTTTTGGATGGCTGAGATTTGATTTCGTGGACTCATCTGGGACGTCAATTTCGCCGCGCGGTTCAGAAGTGCGTGGGGTAAATTCACCTTGGGGTGGATTAAGGTGGATTGGATTCACCTCAATATTCATCCAATCCACCTTCTTAACTGTTGTGGATGCTCTAAGAACATTTTAATATTATTCGCATATAAATCAGATCAATAATATTCGCAAATATTGCGAATCTAAAACCAAACAGTTCAGCACACACAATGAAACTAACGTAGAAACATGTTGAGGTACAAATTTTAGTTGCACGGGCAAACACAATCTGATCTACACACGTACAGCAGTAGTTTATCAAATTAAGCTAACAATCTGTACATATCCTAGCAACACTCAACCTCCAACTTAAATCATCAGTTTGATATACAAACTAAGATTAACAATCTATATGGAGAAACAACGATCACAACATAATAAATGATGAACAAAAAAATACCCGGAGTCACTATCGATGAGGCCATGTACCAAACTATAGGAGCCTGCTGCTTTCTTTTCCTCGTCTTAAGATAAAACTCCTTATCTGAAATTTGGCTATAAATAAGTGCTCAAATTAACTCGAAACAAAAAAATAACAGAAACCCATTAACCAAAATTTACCTAAACATATATGACCATTGCTATAAATGGGAGGATGCAAAGGAGAGCTGGGTAAATAAAAATAACCTGCCAAACAAACAAAAAACTTTCAAAAAATGTAGAGCTTTGTATTGTTGTAGACAACCGTGAGTAAACGTAAGCAATTGCATATCAATAAAAGCTCTAAAAGCATACCTGTTGGAAATAATAACTGTCTTGATTTTGGATCTTTATTCAATAAGCACACACTGTAACACTCTAATAACAATTACCATTGAGAATTAGCACTGAAGAACTTGGTGTAGTAAATCTCTGAAAGACAAATTCAAATACTGACAAAATCAAATTATTGAACCCATAAAAACATATTTGAATCTCTAACCAAAACCCCATTATCATCAGAGAGAGAAACTTAGTTGAAACCAAACCCATTATCGAAATCTTCACAACAAACTTAACCGAAATGAAACGTCATTGTGCAGCCAGTAACCAAGCCCTAAATCTCACCAATTGAAGAATTCCTAAATCACAGCAATAGAAGAAACCCTAAATCGCATCAACAAAGAAAACCCTAAATTGTAATTTTGAGAGGAGATTAGAGAGATCCGAATCGGCACCCCTTAAATCGAAAATCGAACCTTAAAACCCTTTAATCCAAACATTTCACTGCAGGGATCGAGAAATCGAAGGAGGTTTAGGCAAAATCGCACTCGAGTTCATCAATGGTATAGAGAGTGCGAGATGGGAGATATGGAGAGTTGTTAGTTGGAGAGAGAGACAAATTGGGAGAAAGGGAGTCGGGAGAAAGGTAGGTATTGGTAAGCCTAAACTACCAATTTTTGGTATTTTTTTCCAAAATAAACCTAAGCCAAATAGTTAAACAAATCTAGGCCGTCCATCTCCCTCCTCCCCACAAATCCCAGCCCCTCTTTATCCCTGAGACAATGGCGAATATGTCTATACGAAAAACATTGTTGCCTAATGTATAATAGATGTTACAGTTTGTCAATGTGTTGTTGTATGTGAATTTCTATATGTAAAGCAACTTTGCATGTATGTGATGTTGTATGTAAAGCAACTCTATATGTGATGTTGCATGTGAAGCAACTTTATTTGTGTTGAATTTCTATATGTGAAGCAACTCTACATGTATGTGATGTTGTATGTGAATTTCTATATGTGCAGCTTTTGTGGTGAAGTATAGATTTTGGAATGGTGAAATGCTTATGAAGACAAAAGAAGAAGGCAAGAAAATGAGGTATACTACATAACCCATACATTCTTGTTTTCAAATCATTACATTTATGCTTTCAAACACATTTCTTTTACATAGTTATTTTTATTTTAAACTCCTTAATGAATTCATCTAGCCCCATCTTCATAGTGACCTTCACCTTAAGCTTTCCATTCTTGCCTTCCTTAAAATCCTCTAAAGTAGCCTTCAACCACTGGAAGTTGGCACAAGTAAAACATTTCAAATACTTCTTCCCATAACTATGATCTTGCCTGGAAGTAAGAAGTATCATTGTCCCAGCACAACCTTGTACTTCACATTTTGATTATTTCCAAGGGCAATCTCTAATCCAATGAGATGAGCCACCACACCCGAAGCACCACTTCCAGAGGAGGTCCCAACAAAACTTCTAGATTGAACATTTGCACCAGATAATCACTGAAATTCAGTGCATTCTGAGTGTTTACACTTGAGATATTTTATGTTGTAGTTCTTTGTTGTATATGAAATCATAAGCTTCCTAATGCCATCACAATGAGGAAACCTACATTTGGTGTATAGCCAAGGGCAACAGTTAGGAGAGTGGCCTTGAAGGTAACACATTACACACTGCAATTTGGAATAACAACAACAATCCCACATAAAAGACATACATTAGACGGTACAAAGTACAAAATGCAAAATTAAACACCCTTTGTTCATAAATATATTAGACTTAAGCACCTCTATTTGTAAACAACATAAGCTTTAATCCTTTCTCTCTGAAATTTGATTCATGGAATAAAAGTTTTATTTTTTTCAATTAAGATTGTAAGTAAGTTTGTAGTAGTGTTAAATTACATTTGTTTGTGTTTCAGAACCACCTCTCATGGCTAAATTACCTTTGTTTATTTTTTGTTTCAAAACCACCTCAGATTGGAGAGGAAGCAAGAAACTTGGTTGAAACTTAGATTGGAGAGGAAGAGAATCTATTTATGGAGAGAGGGAGAGAGAGAGAGAAATGGTTTTGGTCGCAACGACGAGCAACGGTCGACAGTTGTAGATCGTCCGATAACTTTAGGTAAGTATCTCGAGGATGTGATTTATTATTTTTTTAAATTCTAAAAGAGCAAACTTGTCTTTAATATTTGTTGATTCAGTCAAATGTGGGTCAACTGCGATCAATTGCAGTTGACCATGGTCAAACTGCAAATAAAGGACTATAATTGTTTTTTTGCTAAATGGCGGGACTTAAGTCAAATATCCATATAAATATCAGGATATAAGTCAATTTTGTTAGGAGCTGAGTCCAAGCCCAAGCTAGGAACCCAACAGGGTTGGGGTGTTCTATACAGACTCCTAGCAAACCCATAGGCCCAATAAGGTTCTGAGGAGAGTTAGAGTAGCATAGAGAATCCTTCTGGGTTGTCTATATGTATCATTGTACTATGTACAGAGAACACGGTTATGATAATCAATAAATCTCTTTCTCTATTTCTCTCTTGTTCATGCTTTAGCATTATTCTATTCTAGATTGATCATATCCCAACACGTTATCAGCACGCAAGCTCTAGGAGCGAGAGAGCAGATCTTTCCGTCCAATCAGAGATTTCACGGAAACAAAGCAATCAGGAGAAGAGGTATATTACATTTTTTTATACCTATATTCAGATCTATAATATATCATAGATCAGCATGTTTCGAAAACCTATTTTTTCCCTATTTTTTTGGATTAAAAACTAGGGTTTTTAGTGTTTTTTACCCTTGATAAATGGCTGTTTTCGATCGTGTATATATTTCATTGTCTAGATTGGATTGATGCGAGACCACTTTGGTTGGATAACCTACTCCAAGAGCTTTCCAACGATATATGGCATGTCTCTGGAAGATGCCCTAATCGCTCGTTGAAATTTGGCAGTTTCACGGCCAAAACGACATTTTTTTGGTCGCTGACGTCATCAAAAAAAATTTATTTTTATTTTTTTCCAAAAATATTTTTTTATAACGTCATCCATATCCATAGTGACATCAGCAGTGACATGTGTCGAGGACGTGTGGCACGTTGAAGTGGCATGGCACGTGTATGGCACATATGGCATGCGTGGCACGTGCGGCATGCCGTAACACGTGTGGCACGCGATAGCTACCGAAGGTGACACGTGACTGTTGCCGAACGGTTACCGGAGACTGACCGATGCCGGAATCTCGCCGGAATTTTGGTCAAAAATTTGGCCGGACGTTTGTCAGAATATTATTTGCCTTTACCGGATCTGTGTACGTGTGTGACACGTGCGATGTGTGTGACACGTGAGGGGCACGTGTGACCGAGTCAGACCAGTTCAGACCATGTCAACCCGGTCCAGGCCTTGACCCAGACCGAGTCAGACCGGTTCAGAACCGGTCCAAACACTAAAACGGCTTTTAATCGCCCTATTTTTGGTCAAATTGAGCCCAATTTTTTTTGAAAAATTCCTATTGACTGGACCTGCCCCGTGGGGAACCCATTTTTCATTTTTTTTTATGCCAAATATTTTTCATTTTTTTGGGGAATAGGTGCCTTGTATAGGAGCATTGGCTCATTTATATGTGATATAAGTACTCAGTGTAATTCCTATTTTTGTATCTTTACGATAGCTAATAGGATATTACTGGTATGCCTCTAGGATACTAATTATCATGATCGGGGATCACAGATAATACGAAACTACGACTAATTTAGCATACAACTGTGAGTCATATCTAAACCACAGTTCATTGTCATGGACAATTAACTAAAGCTCAATTGGAAATTGACTTAGTCTTATTTCTAAAACTTGGTGTCTGAAGAACCAATTTTTTATATCTAGGTGCAATTAGATGTTACAAGCATAACATTTAGAGGTATATAGGCATTAATAGCACCCTATAGTTCCCTAGACTGTTAGTTCAAAGACAGGCCTAATCAACCTATCTTGTGAACCCAACTGACTTCGGGATGGAACCACTTGTTAGCTAAACATCTAATACCCCTCATATTCGTAGCAAATAGTTCATTTGGCTAGAATTCATCTACCTTTATAGAACTTACGGGCTTAGAACACCCTAGTTCTCAAAATAAGGAAAACATACATTTAGTGGTTTTGAATAATTGTCTTGACTGAGACTCTATTAAACGCACTTTACAGTTAAAATCACCATTTTACAGGGTAAATTTGTGATTTCACGCTTCATAGGATATGAACAAGGTTTTCCTATAGGTAAAGATTGAGAATCATTGACTTCTATTCTATGGAATTGGTTTTAGTACCGATTGGACTTCATGCACTTCCAAAGAATTTCATAAGGACAACACGCATCTAGTGGTTTTGAATAGTAATCTTGGCTAAGATTCAATTAAAACGCACACTTAACATTAAGATCGTCATTTTTTACAGGGTAAAATTTGGGATTTAATTATTATAGCAAAATTTCATGTATTTTAGATTATGAATAGGGTTCACCTTTAATATGAGTGAGAATCATTTTTTAGTTTTTATTCTAAATACTATGATTTGTCTTCCATGAAATTGATATATTTATCAAGAATTGTCTCTCATTACAGTCTATATCTTGCATTATAGATGTCCGCGACACTAAAAAATGTTGAATTTCTACCATTGCAGCTCACTAAAGCCAATTACCTCACTTGTTGCATTGACGTTGACTTATTCTTGTAGTCACTTGGTCTGCAGAAGACCATCGTCATTGGCAACAAGGAAGATCCCATAGATAAAGCATGGGCTTTGTTTATCCTCAGTCATCATATTCAGAATGGCCTGAAGACTGAATACCTCAACAAGGTTGAGCCAGCTGACTTAGGGGCAAGCTTGCCAGGGCGTTATGGTCATCATAAGACTATTATGCTCCCAAAAGCACTGCACCAATGGAACACCCTTAGGTTCTACGATTTTAGGACGGTCGCTGATTACATCTCAGCAGTCCATAAAATTACTTCTACACTTGAGTTGTGTGAGAAGAAAGTCACTGATGCTGAAATGATAGATAAGACTCTATCAACCTTCTATGCTAGCAATATTGCAATTCAGAGGCAATATCGGCGAGAGAACTTGAAGACTCGTGCAGTCTTGATTCAGGCATTGCTCCTCTCTGAGCAGAACAATGTACTTCTGATAAAAAATCATGTTATGCGGCCCTCTGGGAGTGCGTCGTTGCCTGCGTCAAACAATGTTCAGTTTTGGGGAAACATCTCTGCATGTTGGGGCAACGATATGGAAGGGGCAGGGGAGGCTACCAGGGATACAAGAAGGGTGGGAACCTAAAGCCATTTGTCCTTAGGAGAGGTACAGGATTTAAGCAATCCTGGACACTCGGCAATGTGAAGAAGGAGAAGAAGCCAGATCAGGGATCTACTTGTTTTAATTGCGGTGGCTACTAGTGACAGAGTCTGAACCCACCAGGTAGCTGTGGAGGTCGCAGCGTCAGACTTCTCCGACGGTACTAATGTCATCATGGATTAACATACGGAGTAATCCGTAATGATATCCCAGTCAACATGTGATATCACATTAGAGAGAGCACCAGTAGTTTCTTGTCTTGACAGACTTGATTTACTTTTTTGTCCGTATTTTTGATTTTGTTGGGAACCTATAATTTATATTTCAATAAAGTGCTCGTGACATACATGAGATTCTCCATTTGTTCAAAATTATGATTACTCGAATTTATTGCTTAGGAAGTAGTTAAATTCTATGTATGATAGCTGATCTACTATATACAACCTACTTATGGCTCTCTCTACTCATTGAGCATGACCAATAATCGGATGAGTGGCGACATGTCTCAGAGACATGATAGAATGCACGAATATCATTGGTATAGTTATGGGGAGAGTTAGAGTAGGCCCTATTAGGCATATGTCTCAGAGACTTTGCAAATATCTTTATGTGTTCATGCATTCTTATACATAAATTAACTTCAATATCATCATAGCAGTGTACTAAATGATTTGGATATCATAAGACCTCCGGGGGAGATCGCGAGAGCCGCTGAATACCTTGGGAAGGAATTCGAAATACAAGACCTTGGGAAATCAAGAGTGTTTCGATTTACAGATCGAACATCTTGATAGTGACACTCATACACCAAGCAATATCTATCAAGAGTTATCTAACACTTCGATATGGATGTAGCACACGGTGCTAAGTCATTTATTGTGCGTCCAACACTTGGGTGTGGACAACGACATCTTCCACTATCTTAATGGGGGGAGAAACTCCTAGGGCCGTGGTACTAGCTAGGAGGTGCTTTGCTATAGTTAGCTGGGTATATTAGACCCAATGACTCATTCGCAGTGAACTGTTTGGCTTGCCATAGTTTTGTTCCTACCCAAAGGCACTGGATTGAGATCAGGCACATTCTGAGATATTTCATCTGCACGAAAGACTGGGGTCTATTCTATCCACAACTTGGCAAATGAGAAATTATAGGATACGCCGATGCAGAATATTTGTCAAATCCACATAAAGGCCGATCACAATTGGGTTATGTATTCTTGTATGGAGATACTGCGATTTCATGAAGATCAGTGAAGCAGACGATGGTTACTACATCCTCGAACCACGCAGAGATTCTTACACTACATGAAGCTGACAGACAATGTTTTTGGTTGCGTTATATGATCAACCATATCAACGGAAGTTGCGGTCTGAATTCTATCCAAGATAAACTGACGACACTTTATGAAGACAACACAGCTTGTATCGTTCAAGTCAAAAGCAGATTTATTAAAGGTGACAAGACGAAGCATATTTCACCAAAGTTTTTCCACATAAACGAGTTGCAGAAGGCGAATGAGATCGGCGTTGTTCAAGTCCATTCAAAAGATAACCTGGCCGATCTATTCACGAAGGCTCTTGAATATCTTATATTCAAGAGATTAGTTCATGGAATCGGGATGCGCAGTTTGCAAGATTTATTATCTCAGGGAGATCGACGTCAGGGGGAGTAGTCCCAGCCTGACGTGGACACATGCGTGTTGTACTCTTTTTCCTGATAGCGCAGTTTTTATCCTATGAGGTTTTACTGGCTGGAGGTTTTGATGAGGCAACGTATACGCGTCCACAACCTATACAGGGCATATAATTGTACTCTTTCCCTGCGCAGCTTTTTGCCCAAGGGGTTTTGTTAGGCAGAGGTTTTAATGAGGCAAGTCGTCCTAGTATGGAATACCCCAAGGGGGAGTGTTAGGAGTTGAGTCCAAGTCCAAGCTAGGAACCCAACAGGGTTGGGGTGCCCTATACAGACTCCTAACAAACCCATAGGCCCAATAGGGTTATGGTGAGAGCTAGAGTAGCATAGGGAATCCTTCTGGGTTGTCTATACATATCACTGCACTATATACAGAGAACACGGTTATGATAATCAATAAAAAAAAATTTATATTTCTCTCTTGTTCATGCTTTAGTATTATTATGTTCTAGATTGATCATATCCCAACAAATTTAACTCAAAATAATTGTTAAGAAAAAATTGGGGGTACTTCCACTCCTAACTCAAAACTTGTTTTTAATTAGAAAACACAATTTCAACCCACATTTGGGTCTTCCTAGCATCTCACAATTTTCATGGCTATCTCTCAACATCCCCCTTGAAGTTTTTCACTCTCATCCTTCCTCTCTCATGTCAATCATATTCTGCCTCACTTTTCTCTATTTTTTTTCCATGAATCTCTCTCCCTCTTTTGGCATCATCTCTCTCACTCTCTCAAAACCGATTAGTTCATATAGTTTCTTTAACACAGTGTATTTTCTAATAAATCATTGATTAATAAACCTATGAAACAATAAAAGGCTCAAAGAAGAAGCATGGGGAAATTAGGATGATAACAACATTGTAATATAAGGGATCCAATATTTACTATAAACTTTCAGCATTTGTAAACTATCATCATTTGTAATCCACAAAGTTAAGCTACATTTTTCAATCTACACAACATTACATGGGACACACCCAGAACTGCCATTTTAAATTAATCGGTAAGAGGAAATAATATGCATCCAATCAAGAATGTATTCTTTGGAATTTACAAAAATATGTACCCACTGAACAGAAAGATGTGCACAAGAATAGCCACTGCCTCGATACATATCAGCTTGTACAAGGCATCCTGAGGTGAAAGGCTAATACTCAGCTGTGCATTGATGAATTCATCCCTACTAGAAGAAAGTGATACATTTACAGACGACGAACCTGGAAAGGAAACAGAATCAAGAATCAAGAAATGATAGGAACGGCATGAAAAGGCTTCATGCAATAAATTTTCCGATGAACCGGGCAATTTACGTAAACTTACAGTCATAATCAGCCCATCCAAGGCGTTGACGGGCAAGATCGTATACAACAATTTTATCTTTTAGAACAAGATCTGCGAAGACAGAAACCAGTAATTCTTAAGCTGTAATGGTCAGATGTTAAGTAACTTGTACAGTACTACTAAGCACAATAGAAAGAAACTTTTCTTACTTTAACCCCCGTTATATGTTCCAAACGAGACTTGTACCCCTGAAGTTCCTTAGTCCCCACATCATCTTGGTGGTTGCCCTTGAAATAATGGCAGGGGTAAGTCTGACTTCGACCATATAAATGGGGTTAAAAATGAAATATTGCTCAAAGTGAGCACCCAATGAGAATGGGAATAAGTAAATAGTTAAGACATTAGAGAGTGCAAGTTTAATTTTCAATGGTAATGGCGGTCGATTCAAAATAACTAATCATAAAATTTCTGGAATTATGATTACCCATGTACCTAGTTTTTTTTTTTTTTTTTGGAAACCTAAAATTTGTGATAATTACCAATCCACAATCATTGAGGAACTTTAGAAAGTACAGTATGGAGGCTAACAACCTAAGAAAAATTTTCCAAACTATTTCTCACCCTGCTCACTTTTGGTAGTATTCTTGCTTTATTACTATCAGGTAAAAAAATCGAACAAATTAGATGAAGTACCATTATTTTATCAAGATATATACGCACACGTCGGCATATGCCTAGACGGAAAAATCTTGGCAATAAGTTGACCAAAGTGGGCATCAGAGAGAGATTGAGGCCGTGTTTAGCTAGGATCGGTCTTTTATCTTGAAAACCACCAGGTGATTTACACAGTTTACTACATAGTATTTTTTCCAATAATTATAATATGATTATACTATAATTATTGTTCTTCATCCTTCTAATTCCAAATAGAAGTAGCTCAATCCTGGCATTGATCATATTGCCTAAGGTCCAATTTGTGGTAAGCTCTTTATTTTATTTTTTTCCTTTCATTTTCCATGAAGTTGGTATTTCAATTTGAATGTTATAATGAGTTTGATTTTTTTTTTAAATCAATCCAATGGTAAACTAAGGTTGGGTTTTAATTTGACATTATGTTAAGATTTTAACATAACCTGATGGTATTGGTCTCATTCAAAGTAAAAAGTTAACTAAAATGTTTTTGCCATAATTAGTAGAATTACTACTCAGTAGATGTGTACCAAATACATGAAGCCAGAGACTCATGAGTATAAGGATACTAATTACTTCCTAGTCTTAACCCTCTGAATCTATTTTTCTTTGTGCATTGGTAGAGGTTCTAGGTTATGGTCAAGAATCCAATATTTAAGCTTACCTCTTTTTTGGCCCAGAAAAAGGATCCGGGTGCTCATTGTTGTTGCTCTGTGTTTACTACTGGAAGGCCTAAAGATGGTTCTTTTCAGTATGTAAGATGTTGAAGAACATTACTTTACCGGAATGATTGGATCCTTAACACGTTATTGAGCAAACGTGATTTGAGATTAGTTCCTAGGCGCTGATGCTATCCATAGATGTGCATGTAGGGTGTTTGACTGTTTTCCTGCCATGAGGACTGAAAGTGGTACCAATGATTGTTTGATAGTGTCAGATGTTTTTCTGTTGCTATTTTGCTGTTTTTTTTTTTTGTTTTTTTGTTGCAGAAGTCCAGGAAGCGGTATTTCGTTGCTGGCTATGCTACCATGTAGAAGTGGAGATGTAGAGGAGAAGAGAGACAGATCTAAGTTTGACCTCCTCGAGGCAAATGATTCACGTGTGTGCCTATATTCTGAACTCGTCACAAAAAGACTGGGTACACAACTCTAATGTAATCTCTAACATTAGAGTCACTTTAGGAATCTAACGTATTCTGACAGTGGAGATTCTGAAATTCAGATAATACTGGGATAGGGTTGAGACCTCCAGGAAAGGAAGAACATATGGCAGAAATAGGGTAATCTAATGATTTCATGGCGATCTACTACAATATATTCTCAAGCATTTAAAAATACCTTTTGATCACGCATGCCAAACCTAATCTCCAATTTTCAGCACTTACAGAATCTAGTTTTCAACCCTAATAGACTCAACAAATGAATCTATCCTTATCAAATTTTGGTGCAACACCAAGCAACAACAGCTCTAGTTCCTCAAAGAAAAAAAACATCTCTAGTTCCACTTCAACACTCAGTATTCGATTTTGGTGCAATATAAAGCACTTCAAATACCTTTTGATCAAGCGTGCTAGCCTAATCTCCTATATTCAGAGCTTTAGACCCCAATAGATCAACAAATGAATCTATCAGCCTGTACAAACAAGCAACAACAGCTCTAGTTCCACTTCAACATTCAGGATCGAATTTTAGTGAAACACCAAGCCTAGCCTTATAATTGAGGATTACATTTTGTTGTTTTATATGACAAAGATCCTAAAAACCAAATTTTAAACGTATGTCATATACTTTTCTTATTCTTTTTTGCGGAGTAAGAAAAAGGAAATGTAGTTACTAGTAACCAGTTAAATGTCAAATTTTGCTGCAACAGCAAGTCTAGCCTTATACTTGAGGATTAAGGTTTGTTGTTTTATATGACAGGTCATAAGAAGTGAATTCTTATACGCCTGTCATACACTTTTCTTCTTCTTATTTGCCAAGTAAGTAATAATATTTAGTTAGTAGTAATACAACATAGGCCTAGAGTTAAAATGTCCAAACCTCCTAAAATTGTAATCCCCTGACCCTCAACTTTCTGAAAGCCAATGCACCATTCAGCAGCGCCATTCTTAAACAAACAAAATCTCATTTCAGTTAAGGCTATATTCAGAATCGGAATGATATTCCCCATTCTCATGAGATGAAACAGAGAAAGAATTGAAAAGAATTAAGTTGATAAACTTACAACATAATCGTAGCTTATAAGGTACTCTTCAGGCCTCAAATTCATAGATGCACCACCCGCGAAGGTCAATGTAACTAGAGGAAATAACTCATTGACACTGAGGACATAACAAATGCATTTCAAAATTTAGTAAGCAATTCATGTATAGTATAGCAGTAATGGACCATGGTTGACACTAACCACAACTTATCTGAAACCCATAATTAATGCGTTTGGACCCTCGAAGTGGATCTGGGTGGAAATACCGGAACCACAAGGGTACGGGTAATATCACCTGCCTCGTATCTGAGTCGGATATGGTTTAGACCAACTACCCAAATATCCAATATCTTAAGAAATTGTTCCCTCTAGTACCTACATTTTTGTCTATTTTAAATCTATTTGATAGCATACACATACAGTACCCAATTGATGAACATGTTGATGAATTTGGAGTTGATTGGATTTGTCTCATCCGGTTGTGTTTCGAACGGTTTAGATATAGGTCTAACAAATTGTATAAGAGACGGATCCCTACCTTTCTTCGACCCTAGCGGTCCATTTTACGCTTTACGGGCATGGCCATTAGATGATAACTTGGACAATAATTTTAGAAACATACCTAGTGTAGATCGCAAAGCACTGGTTTCCTCTCGAAACATAGGGCTGCGCAGATTGTGAAACGCTGGCAATTAACTGCAAATATAAGAACAAAAATGGTAATAGGATGATTAAGTTGTTCAACTATAAAAGAGCTAACAACTCACATCACAGAGACTTACAACACTAAATAATGAATCATAAGCTTCTTCTGCAAGGTAAGTCAATGTTGTTCCAGAATCAACTATTGTTCCTCGGTTCTTTGATGTTGTAAACACTGCTGGATCAATGGACAATATTTGCCCGTTAACAGCAATGCTCAACAGGTTCAAATTATAGTGAGGCCTGAATATTTGAAGAAAGAAAGCAATCAAATGTGCTGTCAACCCTGGTATACATAATAGAACAGGACTTCATTAGTAATACTATTAAGTCCAAATTAAGAACAAAATTTCATGTTCATATATATACGTCCTCTGAGTATGAATCACTGACGTAGTAGAATTTAAACCTACTCTTATACAAGCTCTCTTGATCAAAGAAAGGCTTAGCTTATGGCAAATTAGAGGCGACATCAAGAAGTTTCCAAAGAAAGGTTATGTTTCAAAATACTAGCATGCTTCCACTATTTTCTCGAGACTTGAGCTTTCTTGAACTACACTGAATTACTTATACATCCATTGGTAAACATTAGTGTGATAAGAACTTACACAGGAGTTTTATCTACTATTTCCCAAATCACTAGCAAGTTTGTTTATATGGTGTCCTTTACCATCCAAATAAGATCCACTTAACCGATTAAAAAAGACAATGTTTAAGTTGGTTGCTCCGCTAACATTCTTTAATTGCTTACTCATACATATGCAGATTCATTTAAGTAAAAATCAATACAAATCTATGGATTTATGGCAAAGAAGCTCGGGCAGGATGACTAAGGTCTTCGTAATGTTGATTATCATGGGTGTTTTTCTTTCCTATCCTTAAGAACACTACGATGAGTCTGATTGACAGAAAATAAATGAAAATGAGAAAAACCATTAGCTTGAGAACGAAAAGATCCATCAAAAATACTTCAGAATATAAAGGAGCTTTTCACATTTTTTTAGAAGCTTTCGACGAAAATCTTTTAGGACTCATTTCTAGATTATGACAGAAGCATGGTCCAAAACATAACCAACTTCAACCAGGAAAGAAACTTAAGTGACATAATATCATATAAAACTGATCCATCATAGAAAAGGGCCTAAACAAATCAGTAGTAAAGGGCCTAGTCAATGAAAGCCTGAATACCTACAAGCTAAACAATCAAACCTAAACAGTTATAGAACTCGTGCTGCTTCACAAAGTAGAAACAAAACGAAGAACGAAAATAAATAATAATAAAAAACAAAAAAAAACTTAAGATCTTGATATAACAGCAGCATGTAGTTGAGGAAGATGAAATTTACTGTGATGGAACAAGCGGACTATAAACGATACTCGGATCCACAATCTCACCAAGAACCAATATACCCCCGCCATTATCCTTTCCTTTCAAGCAGTGGGAGAAAACCTTTGGAGCAATTCCTCGTGAAGACAGTTGTGAAATGACAGATAAATCGTGTTGACCAAACCCAAATATCCCATCAACTGCTCTCATAGAATTAGTGAGGTCCCCTGACTGATAATTGCTACACCTGTTTCAAACATGACGTTCAACTCTATAAGCTCCAACTGGAAAGGCTAATAATAAGCAACTCCCTTGCGGAGAAGAGTGCCTGTGTTGGAGGGATTTTGTGTGCTTTAAACATTCCACTTGTGTGGCATTTAGAGCAGCAGATGGGGTAAAAAAAAAGTAAATTGCAATTATGTCTTGGTATTTTACTTAAATTCTTAATTGTTGTACATATATAACACAACAATATGCTGAAACACAACACGAAAAACTTGTGCAATGTATTTAGTTTGCTTAGATATAAGTTTCATGCTGGTCGGTTAGATTCTCGTATGGCTTCAATCATGCATCATTGTTCACCACACCAATTTGTTGTAAAGATAAAAAGTACTCCAACGACATTTTTCCTTTCTTCCCAACAGTCATGGGACGATTTACCTCCCTTTGTATCCTTGAAAACATTGGCCTAGGGGGTCCAAATTTTAAAATAATGTAGTGCATGCCCATACTCTTTCGCTACTACGTAAGGACATCCTACACCTAAGGGACATCAATACATAGTCCAAAATGTGTAGGGGATTAACATACTTATACGATTTCAACTAAAGAACCAACATTAGTGGGTCAAATGAGATCGTGCAATTACATAATATTCAATTGTAAAAGGTTTCACTGCACAAACTAAATAGAGACAGCAAATAAACGTTGCAAATACTTAAACAATTACTGATCTAATAGTTAAAATGTCATACCCGAAAATAATGGGAGCTGAAGAATTTGCCGTCCCAGAATCCCCGACAACCGCATCAAAATTCAACAGGTCCAACACAAAATAACCCGATGTCGCGCTGCCATCGCGATATTGAAATGAGTAACTACACTGAGAATTCTCAGAAGAACAACTGGCCTCAGCTGTTTTCATCGCAGAATTACATACATTATCTGAACAAGATACCAAAAACGCTGAACTAGAACTACCAGGGTCAAAGAACTCAAGGTCAATCTGTAAGAAAAAGAACACAATTCACTTCAAGATTCCTCCTTTAAACCAATAAATAATTCAGAAAAGTTCAGCTATCTTACTCCAAGACTACTGGATTTAGGGCAACCATTACAGGAACTGCATGTAACCCACAAAATATCGCTCCCAGTGTCGATTTGCACGTAGAATTCTCTGGGCGGAGACCCCAATTTCACTCTAGTAAAGTAAAGCCTGCATAAAAATCACAAAAATTACATACCTATTACTCAAAAATCCAGTCTTTAATATAGAAACAAAGAACACCAAATCCGCCAAAACTTAAACCCCCAAAATCAAAACACACCCAGACAAAATTACGAAAACCCCAGAAAGAAAACAAAGCTAAATTCAATCAAATTGTGTGAAAAACTGAAATTTATCAAAGAATCAAAGTTCAGTTCTTACCCCACTTTATACGGATTCGAAGAACCCTCAACGGGAAAATCGACAACCCCAGTTGAGCTCTGCAGTAGACGACTATGCCTTGCTTGGTCTCGATCTCTTAAAGCACCCAATTCGAAGAGTTGGTTTGGTGGAAATGATCTTTCTAGAGTTAGAATCGATGGGAAATTACAGCAAACGAGTGCAATTGAAGTAAAGATTAGAAGCAAGATCAGAAGTCTGGCGTAAGGTGACGCCGGCATATCTAGAGAGAGAGAGATTTCAAAGGCGATGATTGAGGCGAGTGTTTCTCTGCAACTATATTTATAGAGAGAGAGAGAGAGAGAGAAAAAGTTTCTGTCTTTGAGAGACAGAGATGATGAGAGAATTTTCCCTTATTTCTTTGCATTGAAAATGTCAAGTATTGTACCAACAACATACATACGTAAGTTGGGAGTACAAATTCTCACGCTCACCTCTTAAATCACCTTCAACAAGCGTGTTACAATCCCACTCGCCATTTTGAATGAGAATTCGTACATTAAACTCCTAAATCTAAATCCACTCTACACAACGCGCGCCTGGAGCCGAAGTGGGTGTAGATGTGTGTGAAAATTCACAATCACTCGAATTCTCACACATGTTTTAGTTGGAGATGTTCTAACTTCGGCACAAATAAGTCCTCCTTGAAACGCTAAGAAAAAATGTAGATCCTATCTATTAAATATAAGGTAAAAGACTATAGAATGATAAATTGTTTTCTCTCATAGGTAAGAGGAGAGCTTGCTGTGAGTATATTTATAGAGTACAATATACAGAGATAAGGATTACAACTATTGACACTACTCTAAACTCTATCTGTTGGCAATCAATTTCGATATGCTTCGTTCGTTCGTGGAATACTGGATTTTCATAAATGTAAATAGCCGCTTGGTTATCACAATAGAAATCTATGGAGGAGGAAAGAAGAATTCCAAGGTCACTAAGAAAGTAAGTTAACCATTGAGATTAACAGTTTTGTTAGTAATCCTCCTCTTTAAAAAGAGAAGCACCCAAACAAATTTTGTTTTGCTAATCTCACTTGTAGTCCTCCAAAAACAAAAAACAAAAAAAAAACTTTTTGAGATCCTAATGCCAGAGTCCTAACGTTGATGGGTAATAACAAAAGTTGTTGGCATTGTGTTTCTATAACATACAAAACGTCAAGTTCTTAACGTTGATGAGTAATATTGAAAGTTGTTGGCATTGCGTTTTTATAACAAACAAAATGCTAGGTTCCTAGTGTTGGTGGGGAAAAAATAAGAAGAAAAAAAAAATACTCTTGAGTTTCCAAAGCTAAGAGCCTAGCGTTGCTGGATACTACTGAAAGCTACTGGCCAGCGTTTCTATAACATATAGAACGCTATGTATCCTAGCATTGATGGGAAAAGCCCTAAATTTTTTTCGTAAATTTCTTCTCAAAAACTCATCAAAACATGAATTTTAACAAACTTTTTCACAATCACATACCCAAATTGACTTAATTATTATCTCTCAAGTTTAATTTTGATTATAAGTGGTATTGTCATAACTTTTAAATTTTGAGTTGAGATATGCTAGAGAGAGAAAGTGAGATGAAGAAAGAGGACAAAATAGTGACGACGGCAACGAATATCAAGTGAGGTCTTAGTACTTTTTCGGAGTTTGAAGAAAAGGAAAATCGTAGAAAGAGAGAGAGAAAAATCATAGAGAGATTAATAAAAATCATCGAAGAGAGAAAGAGAAACCCATGAGAGAGGTTTTTTTTTTGGTTATGATTGAAATCCTCCCTTTTTTAGTTATGTACCCAAGGGAGGACTCCTCTACGTATTGTTTTAGTAAAAGATGGTAGTGACGATAGAATGACCCAAAGTAAAAACCATACAACATAAATGGACCCTACTAAGCTAGTATTATGTGAATCTAACTATCAGAGGTTGGGGTCGACAATAGTGATTGCAGTAGTAATTGGGATAATAGAAATAGCGAAATGGGAAAGATGAAACAGGAGAACCAAGACGAAGATAGGGTAGATATTGGGGGAATTGGAGAGTGAGTATGAAGAGAAGATTAGGCTTGGAGGAGATAAGAAGAAAAAAAGAAGAGATGATGAAAAAGAATGAAAGGATAAAGAACGAGAAAGATGGGAGAGATAAGAAGATGGAGGCGACCGAATTTACACTTTTTGTAATGTATTTAGCTTTTAACTTCGCCTAAGACATATTGCAATCGAACAAAACCTAGACTATTCTAAAAACATTCTCGCCATACCTATTCATTCACCCATCTTAAGCGGAACTCCAACGAAGAATATGAACCCCTTGTTTCAAATTGATAGCTTGAAACTTCTTGAAAAATGGGTTTTAAGAAAAATATGTCATAAAGAAAGAAAAAAAATGTTGAAGGATAGGTCTAGATAGAAAGACGATAGACAAAAAAATAGTAGAGAGGGAAAAATGGGTTAGAGTATATGAGCTTTCTTCTTATACTTACATCTAACGGTTAACACGTCTAAATAACCAGTTAACATATGTGTAAAAAACCATAATAGGTAATCATCAATCACGTCTCACTCTCACAAAAATATACACAATCTATCAACCGTATTAAGGGTACTTTTATCTGCATGAAAAATCGACACCTCTTAAGGAGATGATCGAGTCTAGTGTATACATACTATCTCCTTAAGGCAGATTCGCCCCTGCCACAGTGCTTTGCATGAATATAGGCCCCTATCTCCCAGGATACAACGATCAGTCGCAGAAAGAAGAAAGCACTTCTATCTTTCTGCCAAACGACTTTGATTGCGTCTATTTTCTCTTTGTAAAAAGACTCAAGAAAACTCTGAAAAACTGATGATGAAAAGTGAAAACGAAATTGGGTTATATAGATCATAGGTGACTCTTCACCAAGAGTCACACCTCAAGTTAGTGCATATTCACCAAGAGTTACACCTTAAGGTGCGTCTGTTGGAGACACCCCAAACCCAAAAAATGACTAAGTGCTTAAAGGAATCCCCATGAGCCCATGGCCCAATCATAGACTTATAATAATAAGCGGGTTTCCTAGGTCGAGCAAGCCCATGGGTAGCCTATGCACCCAAGCTAGCTTGCACACATGGGCCGCACATGCCGCACATGCGCGTGTGACCCACCAACTCTCACACTCATTACAACAAAGTAAGTGTTTGATTTACTTATATAGAAGAGTTGTGATTCCCTCATATCCAATATGGGACTAAAACCACTTAGTTCCACCATTCAAACTTAAAGGAAAAACAAATCATATTATATTTTCCAACAATCCCCCACATTTGAATGGTAACAGACAAACTCAGACAAAATAGAGAAAATTAGGGAATGATCCTGCATCGAGAGAGGTGTCTTGTGGACTTGAACCTTCTCTAGTAAAAAACTATCTGATTTACGCTTATTAGTGAACATATGTCTTGAACTGTCAGCTTTGGTGTAAACCAAGACAATAGTCTTCACACAGTACTATCAACATACGAATGGAAGTTATTCTTATCACTGGAGAATATGTATCAAAATAGTCTAAACCTTATTTTTGCCTATATCCTTTAGCAACAAGTCTGGCTTTGTACTTTTCAATTGAACCATCAGGTCTCAATTTTCGTTTGAAAATCCACTTGCAACCTATAGGTTTGTTGCCAGGTGGAAGATCTACCAATTCCCAAGTATAGTTGTACATTATAGAGTCTATCTCACTCTGTACGGCCTCTTGCCAACTAGGAGCTTCGGGTGTAGCCATGACTTCCTTGAAGGTTCGAGGCTCATTTTCCAACAAAAATGCTACAAAATCTTTGCCAAAAGACTTAGCAACTTTAAGTCGTTTCCCACGTCTTGGTTCTGAATTAAAATCAAAATTTGTAGGAGTGATACGTTGATCACTACTAGAAGCAATATCAGTTGTTCTTTTAAGAGGATTCACAGTATCACTCTTTTTATGTGGAAATATATTTTCAAAAAATATAGCATCTCGTGATTCAATGATGGTATTCTCATGCACATCATTTATTTCAGATTTGTATATGAGAAATCTATATGCACTACTGTTATTGGCATTGCCAATAAAAATACAGTCAATAGTTTTAGGTCCTAACTTAGACCTTTTTGGCAATGGTATTTGTACCTTTGCAAGACACCCCCATACTTTTAAGAACTTATAGGAAGGCTCTCTGCCTTTCCAGAGTTCATAAGGAGTCTTTTCAATCTTCTTGTGAGGTAACTTATTGAGAATGTAATTCCCAGAAAGTAGCGCCTCCCCCCACAGGTTCTGCGGCAAACCAGAACTAATAAGCATAGCATTAAGCATATTCCTTAAAGTTCTATTTTTTCTCTCAGCAACTCCATTTTGTTGAGGAGTGTAAGGTGCAGTAGTTTGGTGTATAATACCAAACTTAGTACACAGTTCTCCAAATGTAATAGAGTCGTATTCCCCACCTCTATCAGTTCGAAGAACTTTTATCTTTTTGTTGAGTTGAGTCTCAACCTCATTTTTGAACATAATAAACACTTCCAGTGCTTCATCTTTGCTTCTGAGCAAGTAGGCATAACTATATCTTGTACAGTCATCTATGAAAGTAATAAAGTACTTCTTTCCACCTCGTGTTTGAATAAACTTCAAATCGCAGAGATCACTGTGAATCAAATCTAGAGGTTCAGTTTTGCGTTGTTCAATAGAATGGAATGGTTGTTTAGCAAATTTTGCTTCAACACACACTTCACATTTTTGTTTGCAATCAAGATTGAATTTAGGCAGCAATCCTAAATGGACTAATTTACGCAGCGAACCATAATTTATATGTCCTAATCGTTGATGCCAAACATTAAATGACTCAAGCAAGTAAATAGAATTCTCATTCTTATTGATAATTGAAACTGGTTTACACAAGACTGCTAGTTTGAACAGTTCATCACACTCATAACCTTTTCCTATGAATACACCATTCTTAGTCATGATACATCTGTTTGACTCAAATACTAACTTGAATCCATTCTTGATCAGCAATGCTCCAGAAATAAGGTTCTTGCGGATATCAGGCACATGCAGCACTTCATTCAAAGTAACTTCTTTTTCAGATGTGAATTTAAGAACTACTTTCCCTTTTCCTTCGACCCTTGACGTCGAAACGCTGCCCATGAACACTTTCTCTTCATGTTTAGTCTTATTGTAGGTAGTAAATAAACTCCTGTCATAGCATATATGACGTGTGGCCCCTGTGTCCACAAACCATCCTCTGGAATCGCTTGCCAGGCTGATTTCGGAGATCACTGCACACAGGTTCTCCATCTTAGCAATGTTTGCTTGAGTGCCTTTGCCACTTTCTGGTCTGCTTTTACGCTTGCGACATTCCATTGACTTGTGCCCTGGTTTGCCACAAACATAGCAACTCCATGTGAACTTTTCAAAGTCCTTGCCCTTAGGGCCCAGGAAATTCTTCCCATTTTTCTCTTTCTTCCCATTTTTCTTATGGGGTTTAGGGTTTCCCTCGACCATGTTAGCCTTGGCATCGTAAGAATGAACAACATCCTTCTTTTCATTGGATTTGTTATCTTCTTCGATCCTTAGCCTTACGATCAGTTCCTCCAACTTCATTTATTTCCTCTTATGCTTCAGATAACTTTTGAAGTCCTTCCAGGATGAAGGCAACTTCTCAATTATCGCAGCAACCTAAAAAGATTCATTTAACCTCATACCTTCTGCATGAATATCATGCAGGATAATCTGCAGTTCCTGTATTTGACTGATTGCAGCCTTGGAATCCACCATTTTATAATTCAGGAATCTGCCAACTACAAATTTTTTCAGTCTGGCATCTTCCGTCTTATACTTATGGTCTAAGGATTCCCACAGTTCCTTTGCAGACTCCGTTGGACTGTACACATTATACAATGTGTTGTCTAACCCATTCCTTTCCAGATAAGAGTACAATCTTAAGACAGATTCACCCCTGCCACAGTGCTTTGCAGGAATATAGGCCCCTGTCTCTCAGGATGTAACGATCAGTCGCAGAAAGAAGAAAGCACTTCTATCTTTCTGCCAAACGAACTTTGATTGCGTCTGTTTTCTCTTTGTAAAAAGACTCAAGAAAACTCTGAAAAACTGATGATGAAAAGTGAAAACGAAATTGGGTTATATAGAACATAGGTGACTCTTCACCAAGAGTCACACCTCAAGTTAATGTCTTTTCACCAAGAGTCACACCTCAAGTTAGTGCCTCTTCATCAAGAGTCACACCTTAAGGTGCGTCTGTTGGAGACACCCCAAACCCAAAAAATGACTAAGTGTTTAAAGGAATCCCCATGAGCCCATGGCCCAATCATAGACTTATAATAATAAGCGGGTTTCCTAGGTCAAGCAAGCCCATGGGTAGCCCATGCACCCAAGCTAGCTTGCACACATGGGCCGCACATGTCGCACATGCGCGTGT
Source organism: Kingdonia uniflora (assembly GCA_014058105.1). Classification (NCBI taxonomy): domain Eukaryota; kingdom Viridiplantae; phylum Streptophyta; class Magnoliopsida; order Ranunculales; family Circaeasteraceae; genus Kingdonia; species Kingdonia uniflora. The sequence goes on from JACGCM010002866.1 coordinate 447,404, forward strand.
GACCCACCAACTCTCACACTCATTACAACAAAATAAGTGTTTGATTTACTTATATAGGAGAATTGTGATTCCCTCATATCCAATGTGGGACTAAAACCACTTAGTTCCACCATTCAAACTTAAAGGAAAAACAAATCATATTGTATTTTCCAACATTAAGAACATCTCTAACAGAAAATATATGTTATTCCGGTTTTGGATATTAGTATCCAGAATATCATACCACTTTGGTTCTACAGATTTCTCTCCAAATTTAGTTTTATATTAAAATTGGGACCCAAGAAAGGAAGAGAAAACATATTTGTAGGGGGCCCACAAAAGTAGTTTACACATACTACTCTCCAAATTTTGAATTCACATACTTTGGAGGGGTATGGAGGTGAGTATGCTGGACACCATACCCGTGTTAGAAAAAGATTTTGCAAAAATATGTTAAAAGTGTAACAACATACCCTGTTGTTGGAGATACTCTAACAATATATGTTCATTTATACTACTTTTTTTCTAAGAAAATGATTTACAACATAACAAAGATAAAAATGTTAGTTTAAGGAGCTGCTACACTACACTTGCTACCAGAACAAAGATAAAGGTTTTCCAGCTAGGCTGAGGTAATCAATCATCGTAAAATTTTCCTATGACATAAATTTGCGATATAAATTAATGAAAGGTAGGGAAAAGAGATTTACTTTAAAGCATTTAATTGAAGTAAAAATAGGGGGGAAATGAGTTTAAACAAATAAATATACCTCTCATTATTTCCTGCCGTACTCAAGGTACAATCACATTGGGAGTTGCCCACAACCCTATTTTGGCACAATCTTCCAACTAATTCAAGAAATCACAAAATATAGTAATTAGAGGTAATAGCAAGAAAAGATAATAATCAAGGATACAGAAACTAAAAAAAATTACCTTCGAAAAATCTTTCTCGTGGCACCGCTTACCCTCATCGCCTACTAAATAATAATGGACGGCGCCTCTCTTCAGCAACTCCTCTTGAACAAAAAATGTCACCCACAAACACGTCCGAAACTAGCCAATTATATTGGTAGATGTAGAAGCCTTTCACACGTACTTGTTGTCCATCTACCAGACTTCGTAATATAGTTTGAGCATCAACTCCAAACTCTTGATTCAGCTCTGGCGCGCGTCCACCTCGCTGTAAAAAAATTGCTTAAGTTATCATGACCATCTTAACTTTATATGTCTGATTTGAGTGGATAGATAGGAAAGTAGGACTAGGATTTATATATCACTAAGTATCATATGTATGAAAATAGGAACCTAGCTAGGATGTATTCTAGGATATAAAAACTAGAACCGAGAGAAAATTAACATATGCTGTAGGTCTGCCTAAGACCGTGGTCTTCCTTGAAAAAAATAGTTTTCACATGGGACCTAAACTTGTGGAACAATAACATTTGATAGATAAATAAAACTGTAACAAGAGGTAAGTCTAAATAAATTTTAGAAAAAACAGTTTTCGCCCTACAAAGAAATTATCTAAAAAAAAAACAAATTATTAGCATAGTTGAAGGCTGTAGATCTGAATGCCGTGTTTAAGTTATAAAAATATGTCCACGTCTTCTTCACAAAACTTTTCAGGTATCTCTAAGAGCACCCACAACAACTAGGTGCACCCTGACGTGGCAGGGTGAATTCCAAATCCACCCTCTTTTCCACCCAATTCGTCTCCCAACAGCTAGGTGAATACGTGACGTGGAAAGAGCAAAATGCATCAAAGGGTGGATTCACGTCGCGCGGTCCAGAAGTGCGCGTAGCCATAGCGCATGAATCAGAAGTGCACGTACACACTTCTCCCTTAAGATGATAGCACGTGTCATCCTATCCAATGGTTCCTATTAAGCGCAGTTCTGAAGTGCGTGTAACTTTAACATCTAGGATTAAACCACGTGGACGGCTGTGATTTAAAAAATTTCAAACGGCGCGGTTCAGAAGTATGCGGCATAAGCCTGTATAATAAATATCTTTGGTTCCCCATTATTTCACATGAGTTTTTCCCTGATCAAACTTCTTCAACAAGATGCTCAACAGCTATAAACGGTTATTTTTTTTCTCTATTTATAACCCCCATTCATCTCCTACTCTCTTCTACAATCAACTCATTCATCTTATATCTCAAAACTCAACCTTCTTCATTTCTTATCAATTGCACCGAATCATGTCTGACGAAATCATCCAAGACCTGCTCAGGCCTGACACATCACTCTCATCTTGGGAGTTATCGTCTTCATCATCGTCCAGTGACGAAGAACTATTCCGACGTTAAGTTGAGTTGTTGCACGAGTATGACAAGATTATGATTGAGATGGGAGAAGCAAAAGAAAAATAACAAGATGCGACATCATCACGAAGGGGAGGAGGTTGTAAAAGGGGACTGATTGACAAGCGGAAAAGCCGTGAGCATAAATTAGAGGAGGATAGCCTCAACCGGGATTACTTCGGTGACAACCCAAGATTCAAAGGTATCTCATTTCGTCGTCGATTCCGTATGAGCGAAGGTGTGTATCAACATATTTATCATCAAATACTTTCTTCGAACCCTTATTTTATTCAAAGAGAAAATTCCACTAAGACTATGGGCTTATCCTCGCACCAAAAGATAACGTGCGCATTTCGCATGTTATGTTACGGTACGAGCGCAGACGCTCAAGAAGAATACCTTCAGATTGAGGAGGCTACGACTATTTTGTGCTTGAAAGAATTTTGTAAAACTATTATAGCACAATTCAAAACTCAATACCTTAGATCTCCTAATGAAAACCATACATTACACTTGTTAGAAGTTAATGGATCGCGAGGCTTCCCGGGGATGTTAGGTAGTTTAGATTTTATGCATTGGAAATGGAAGAATTGTCCTACCGGGTGGGCAGGACAATATATCGAGTATAAGAAAATCCCGACAGTAATTTTAGAAGCGGTTGCATCCCAAGATCTTTTGATATGGCACGCATTCTTTGGGGTGTCCAGTTCTAAGAACGACGTGAACGTCTTGCATCAAGGGTAGCTTTTCAACAACTTGTCTAATGGAGATGCGCCGCCATGCAATTATTATATAGGCATGGTATCGCACACTATAAGGTATTACTTAGCGGATGGAGTCTATCCAAAATGGCAAACACTTGCTCAAACTATAAGAAATTCGTCCAACGATGCCAAAAGACATTTTTCGAAGATGCAAGAAGCATGCCGCAAAGACGTAGAGCGTGTTTTTGGGGTATTACAAGCTAGGTTTCAAATATTGGCAAACGGTGTACGATTTTGGAAACTTAGTGATCTAGGAAATGTTATGTATGCATGTATAATCTTGCACAATATGATCATCGAAGATGAACGCCATACTTACATCTAACAAATGGACATTGATCCTGAGTTTAGAAAATCTGTGGATAATTGGAAGGAGGACTTAAATCCAAGATATGCAATCAACACTATGGCAGAGTACATCTAGAAGGTTCATGAAATTAGTAATAAAGGAGCTCATTTCTAATTATGAGATGAACTTGTCGCGCATTTGTGGAGTCGAAAAAGGGCAGAGTAATTGTAGTCTTCATCATTGTTTGTTATTTTCAAAAGTAATGTATTTTCTTTTCAAGTTTAATGTTGAAGTTGCAATGTATTTTGTTTCCAAGTCTTCATCATTGTAATACTTTAAGGAAAAATAGTTTACTGTTTCTGCTTTTTGATTTTGTATCAATTTTAAGGATTACGAACCATTAATAACAATTTTATTAAAATAATAAAATTACATAGATCTTAATAACTACTATTAAAGCTAAGGATTACATCAATCATTCATCACTAGAAATGTCGTCATCACTTGGACACTGCTCCTTCAACTTCTTCGAATATTCTTAATCTGCTTCATCATCCAACGCCTTTGTACCAGTAGTAGGTTACTTGGGTCCGTTGTCATCGCCTTAAACATATGCGAGTCGTCGAAGGCTTTTTTTCGAGTTAGCTCCGCTTCACGCCTCCTTTGAACTTCAGCCTCTTTCATTAACTTTAGTTCCTCTCGTGCTCTAGCTTTAGCTTCCTTTTCCTCTTTCTTCTGCTCGTCTCTCTGATTCCATGACTTCATCATGTTGGACGTTGTCTCAAGCATCCTCTTCCCCCAAAAACCTAAACTTGCCTTTGCCGCTTCTTTTGCCTTGTATTTTTTTTTGTCGTCCGGTCGTACATCCCCATAAGAATATAGTGGTGCATTCACGTCGATAGAATCAACTAGAATTACGATATTTGGAGTACCAGATGTAGATGTTTCAGGATTGGTATTGGTAGAGTTACCTGGGCTATCGTTAAAATTTGACTTCCTAGCAACGTTGGAGCTGGGATGGCCGATGTGATAAATTTATGACCATTTTGGGCAAATTTCCAAAACTTTGTACGCTTCCCCAAGTTTAAATGGTTTGCCTTGTTCTTGAAAAAATATATCGTTTGCCATACGTTCATAGAAATCAAGTTAAAAAATCTTTTAGAGTATGATTCACCTTTGAACATTAATGAAATGAGAAAAATAAATGAAATTCTTACGAAGTCATCCGTTCCAATGCCGGTAAGATGTCGTCTCACAAGGTCTTGAATGATACCTCTAAAAATTGAACATTCCTTATTGAGTCGCCCCTTATACGCACAATTGACACCGTTGTACGATCGTCACATCGATTGGTCAACATAGAAGAAGTTGAATTGATCACACACCTTGAACCAAAATGTAGCGACTTTTTGGTTGTTCGTGGCAGCGAAGTCATCGGACGACCAATTCTTGGAGTTGGAGTATTGTTCTTTGTCGTCATGAACATCCTTCCGAAGCCTCAAGAACATCCTCAACTATAATAGGTATCGATGCCGTCTTTCTTTTAGACTTTGCCTTCCCGCGAGTCCACGTATTACTTTTCGTGAGAACCGGATTGAGTTCCTCAGCCTGAGCTACATCCTAAACTATAATTGGTGTCGAAGCCATTTTTCTTGTAGACTTTACCTTCCCATCAGTCCAGATATTACTTATCGTGAGAACCGGATTGAGTTCCATGGAGATGACCGGAGAGACAACCGGAGATGCAACCGACGTACCTTACATCGGATTGAGTTCCTTGGATTGAGTCCATGTATTAAGATTTAAATTATTTAAACCTCATGTACCTTGCATCGGCGTGGTACTCGAACTTCCACCGGCAAAACAAGTTTGAGATGAATAATATGGATTTCCCGGTTGAGGGTACGAGCCCATATATCTATCAAATTGAGGGTAATATCCTTGGTTTGGGTAATAAGGGTAATATCTATGGATTTGAGATTGAAATTAATTGTCGGATGGCGGGAATAGTTGTCAAACATGGTGATTCTGACCTTGGGAAGTGTTAGGCATTTGCGACAGATCAAATGTGCCAAATTGATGAGGAAATACATTTCCTTGTTGATTCGTATTGGAGGATTGAGAGTGGTTTTGATAATTAGATTGGGAGCTTGAGGAAGACATAGTGGTTTTGTTTGTAAGGTAAGGAGGGAAGATAATGTAGAAGATTAAAAGGGAGAAGAGTGTAAGAGATGAATGGCATTTATAGATGAAAAAAACTAGCCGTTTATATAGCCATTAACAAGTGTCTAAAAAAATGTAGCCGTTAATATGGTCGTTGAGTAACTTGTACAACAAGTTTCCAAAACAAAAATATTGCCGTTAATATGTCCGTTGAGTAACTTGTACAACAAGTTTCCAAAAATATAATTTTCAAAATAAAAATTATATTAAAACTCCGAATAAAACATAGTTTAAACAATATTAATACACAACATAGTTTAAACAAAACATAAATAAAAGTTCTAAATAAAACATAGCCTAACTGGGACGACCTCTCTTCGTTTGGCGGGCGCGTCTGCCACGTGCGAGACTCTCGTCATAGGTACATTGCACAACCGGCTCTGTCTGGTAGGAAATGGACATCTCAACTAGTTTTTCGAACGTCTCTCGGATGACCTCCTGTGCCCGGCTCAGTTCCCTCCTCAACTCAATATTGTTGTCAGTTAGTTGCCTCGAGTCTTCATATACCGCTTACCGTAATCCTTGGTTTTGATGCCATAACTCATCTGTACTATACGTAGGTAGACACGGATATGGTACCTGCATCACCGGGATCGGAATCCATCTACATTGATCGTTCGGTCCTGCCACATCCATGAACCATCACATATCACATAGATCACCGGTCGCCTGAACACCATAGTCTTGCACCTGTGAAGATGTAGCTAAACTCGACGTAGGTGGCAAGATTACATCAGCCTTACTAGATCACGCCCGACCGACCAAATATTTCCCATCCTCTTTACTAAACTGCAACCGATCTTGGGATTTGGATGAACGAGACGCTAATATCTCATGTAATCTACGTCGGGAACAAGATAATCGTGACCATCGTATAAGTCCACATCCTTCAGACTTTTATATAACTCTCGATCGTACCTTGGGAATTCCATAATCTCCCGAGGGGGGTCATAGGGCACACTATCAAGCCCGGTCATTTAACACATACACCGGTCTCCTAAATACCAAAGTGTACAGTGGCTGTATGGGACTGATACCAATGGAACCCTCTGGGTGCTCAACACTGAAGCAACTCTTACCTCTGGACGTCTCAATTTCGTAGACCTATGCCATGGTTACCAATCTATGTTGGTTTTATCCTTCCATTCTATCATATCTCTGATCACAGCAAAAGAGTAATGGATTTCAGACCCGGTACTCGCCCTTTCATCTCTCCACTCAGAAATACGAGGATAAATATGGTTAAAGTTTTGTACCTTAACTAGATACATTCCAACCCGACAGTACTTGAAGAACCAATACTCCAACACCGCATAGAATCTGGTAATCGATTTTTTCACCTTCTCGGCCCTCAGAACTAAGACTTTATCAAGCCTCCGATACAAAGCCGCCATAATGAGCATACCCCAGTCAAAACCTGACGCACCAAGAATATCGTAGTCTGTCAAGGCTGTCAGATAACCCGCCCGAAGGGATGTGGCACCATTTGAGAAGAAGAGATTACCTATCATATAGGCAATAAATGCCCGTGCATACACGATATCCATTTATGAGTCATAATTGTGGAGACGTGGATTCAAAGGCTCTTGTCACTTTTTTAAATAGGAGAGAGTGATGTTACTGTACCTCATGTCAAGTTTTGTGATTTCCGGGAATATCTTTTCTGCTTCCTCTAACTTGGAGTACCTCTCGTCGTACGGGAGTTCGCGACCCCTCCCAAAAGATATGCCCGTTAGCATGACAAAGTCTAACGGTATGAAACCCAGTTCCCCGTAAGGGAAGTGAAAGGTATGGGTGGAAGGCCACACCACCGCTCAACGAGAGCATGAATGAGACGGTTATCCGAGTTTCCCGCATTAATCGAGCAAAAGTCCGCAAAACCCATATCGTCGACCAACTTTTTCAACGTCGGGTACACGAAAATCCATCGGTAACACTTCAGTACCTAATCCAATGATCCTCTACACTGTAATTCATCTCGGTTCTGACAATAAAAACACATTAACACGTTACAAGTTCATTCAGGCCTTTTATCGAACACATTGCAATATACATTAATAGCACATGAAATTTACATAAAACTTACCGGTATTTTCTCCGATCCAGGAGAAATATTGACCCAGCCGTACTGGACGATATCTACTCGGTTCAACTCATCGTACGATGGGGTGGGATTGGTGTTATCCGTCAATTGATCCTGCCAAACATTTGTTTCATCGGCGTTCCCCCTTCGTTTTACTTCCGCGTTAGAGTTACGTGTAGTTTTGGAAGCATTTTTCTCGGTCGCGAACTTGAAGAACCCGACATTTTGAAGTGATTAACGGAGGAAATGGGTTGGGTTGGGTTGGGAAACTTGTGGAGTAAGGTTGGGTATGCCTTGGGTAAAACCTCAAACACAAGTGTATACCTTTAACACTTAGAAAAATCAATACAAGTAACACTAGAAAAAAAAACACAAGTGTTAAGCCTTTTAGCTTACAGGGTGATGCCGCGCGGTTCTGAGCCGCGCGGCTATATATTTAAAAAAAAAAAATTACGTGTCAGTTTTCTATTGGATGGTAGTTACGCGCGGTTTAGAACTGCGCTGGGTTTTGGATGACTGAGATTTAAAGAAGTGGACTCATCTGAGACGTCCATTTATGCACGCGGTTCAGAAGTGCGTGGGATGAATTCACCTTGGGGTGGATTGAAAACTGGTGTGGGGTGGATTGGATTAACCTTGAAATTCATCCAATCCACTCTCTTAACTATTGTGGATGCTCTAAGAAATTGTGTTTCAACTCCTTTATTTATAATTTCGGGGAAGATTTGAATCCGAGACTCTTTAAGTTTCTCTTCAACTACTTTCCATCCTTTACTATCTTAAGATTGCTGCTACCAAATACTATTTTTTTCTAAAACTAAATTACAACTAGACATAGATAAAGTATCCGTTAATATAACTGAATTGAGTAGCCGAATGAGCGGTTACCACACTGATCAGTTGAAGTAGAGCCACAAGATTTTCCTACGGCACATTAAATGCTAGGCTGAGTAATCGTTCATAAGATTTTTTTTGCGACATAAAATTAAGGATAGGTGGGGGGAATGGATTTATTTTAAAATATTTAATTGAAAAAAACATAGGGGAAAAAGGTTCAAACAATATACAAACCTCTCAGTACTTCCCTCCATACTCGAGGTACTATGGCATTGTCGTACACCCACTGCCTCGTTTCCATATATTTAGTTATATCTGCCAACGAATAATCAAGGAAGCATAAACGATATTATTATAGAACATAGCATGAAAAGATCTATACGCACACGTCAATCCACATATATGTTTAATAAGTATTTGTATTATTATTTTGCTATTGCAAGTGTTCATAAAGCGCTATCTCCGTATAAGTTTATGTTTTTTATCGGTAAAAAAAAGGGTCTCAAAAGTACTTACGTATTTTCATTTTGCTATTGGAGCAGTCTTTGAAGTGGTACTTTGTAATTAAAAATTGATTGAACCCAAAAACAAAACTAGATTATTATAAATAAAAAGTCCTTTGGAATTTTTTTCTATGGCATCGCTTGCCCTCATCAGCTAAATAAAAATGGACAGTACCTCGCTAATTAAGCAAATCTTCTTGAACAAATTCGGAAAGAAATAATTGAATTAAGTTTAGTCAAAGAACAATCGAAAAGTCTCAACTTTCAATACATTGTCAACATGCTCATCATCTAAGTGCAATTGAAAGAGTGTAAATCAGTAAATCACAAAACCCCACCAATAGCTTAAAACAATGACAAAGATCAAGCCTTAATTCAAGTGCAATACAAGAATATTATCTTGTTGTTAAATATGATATTTGGTCAATAGTTTCATACTTAACATTTTGTTTGGTCCGACCAAGTGATTATAAATAGATTAGCTTTAAAAAGACTCCTTGAACGACATTACGTTAAACATGTGAAGAACACATTTACATTATTCAAGTTTAAGCTTAAATTAAGTATTCATGCTCTTTCAAGCAATCTTACTTACATAACTTTTCGGTCAAATTTATTACCTCAAACCACTTTTGCCCTCTAGACTTTCATCGTTTCTAACATAACAAAGCCACAATTCACTATTTTGGGTATATTACTAATTTATTAGAAGATTTATAAAATGAGTTTAAAGGTATATCAACCAACAAAAATAAATACTATTGTAACATGGAACAAAATTTCGTCCAGATATTGGACTGTAGGAAACTATTTTCCCAATTTATTTTTGCCAAATATCTAATTTGTATATATTTTTTTCATTATAAAATCGTGAGATGTATAACGACTTTCAAATAAATCCGATAAATTTAGCCAAAACTCTCGAGTTCAACCTCAAACATGAAATCAAAGTCATAACTTCAACGCTCAAGGATCATTATATTTTTTTATTTTTTTTATTTACAATAAAGGGGGGGGGGGGGGGGGGGGGGGGGGGGGTTGTATTTTTTTTTAGCAAAACTTAAAAATGGAGGAAGTCGTGATCAAACTCTAAACCTCTGGGAAGCAAAATTTTCACAAATACCACTACAATAACACAAATTTTATGTAAAGTTGGTGTAAAAATATTACAAATACTAATTTGTAAGGATAAACATATAAATTATTTTTTTCAAGTAAAGGTTACCCCGAGCTACAACCCAGGCCTTCCCACCTTGAGATCCATGAAGAATTATTATAAATGTAATCTGTTGTGATAGGTTGATCTGGCTGCTGTACAAAACCAGTGCGACACATTACGCGTAGAAAATAAACAACTGCTTGCTGAGCTAAGATTGAGTTGAGAGACCAAAAAATTGGCTATTGCGGCGAAAGAAAAATTGAGGGCGGAGATGAGTAGAACTCTTCAAGAGAAAGAGGCTGCAATGTCTGTTTGTTTGAGGAAGATAGAAAGTTTGGAGGCGGAGATAAAAAAAAAGAACATGGAGGTTGGAGGTGAACTTGGACGAGCTAGTCAATAGGGTGCTGAATTGTTATATGTGCGTGCGCAGATTGCAGAATTGCGGGTTGCGCTTGAGGCTGAAGGAAATACTTTGAAGGAGCTGCAGTTTCAAGTGAATGTGCGTGAAGTGGTGATAAATGAGGTTAGAGCTCGTGCTCGCAAGTATGAAGCACTGTGGTTGGTTATTGGTATGGTGGGGAAAAAGATGGAGGGAGCTTGTGCTTAACAGAATGAAGTCATAAAGAAGGACTGGAACAAAATATGTGATCTGGAGCAGCTCGCGCAAAAGTGTCACCTGGATGTCTTGGAATACCAGGGCGACAATAAAAGACTTTAAAATGTGAATACGAAGCTGGGGGAAGATCTGTTGCAGTTGGAGGTAAGATATGATTCGAAGCGGGTAGAATGTGAAAGTTATGAAAATTCAATATCTTTGATTTATCATATGGATGTATTCATGATCGTGTTGGCAGCTCGGAATGTTGATGTGTGTCGTGCAGTACGACGTGGGGACGCTCGTTGTAAGAAGCTGGAAAACGATTTGAAGGAAGCGCGACATAAGCTGAGCGAACTCCTTCTTAGTAGGCAGGTAAAAAATAAGGTAGGTAGTAGTCATGAGAGAGAGTTGGTCACAATAATTTCATTTTTTGCGGCGGAATTGAAGAGGGTGGAAGTAGAGAGTAAGAGGGTAAGTGACGGTTTGATCTCCCAAGGTGTAGAATGTGAGATGGAGGTCATCCGATCTGAATATTTAGAACCTATGAATCCATGATTGGATCGTTTAAACAACGGATAGTTAGAAAGGAGAAGAAGATTGTTATTGGGAAGATGCCAGACTTTATGCGGCACGAGTTGTAGAAGGGTTCACTAGAGGACGTGGCAGGTCCTTCTAATGTGAGACATGAGTCGAGCGATAGCTCTAGTGAAGAATGAATAATGTGATTATGTTGTATGTATACGAACAATGGATAGAAAAGAAATATGAATATAAACAGAAATGGTTAAGGATGAGTTGTAAACTGTACTAACCATGTTAGGTACCATTGATAATGTCTTCAAAGTAGCTTACCTGGTAAACTATTCGTGATGCAAGAGTTGATCAGTGTGGCCGAGGCAACGCAATGATCTGTAATATGTGCATAGAAATATTTGTAGGGTAATTGCACACAAGTATTTCATTGGTGTAAGATTTAGCGTACAACGAATGTTTGAGATAGATCGGTTAAGTCGAAGCAACAAACGATCCATTATGTATTTAGATGATCAATTTAGCCATAGCAACAAATGATATGTGATCTGTACATAGAAATTTTTACAGGGCAATCGAACACAAGTATTTCATTGGTATAAGATTGTCGTACAGTGAATGTTTGAGATAGATCGATTTGGCCGAAGAAGCGATCTGTAATGTGTTTAGATGATCAACTTGGCCATAGTAACAAATGATCTATAATCTGTATATAGAAATTTTTGTAGGGTAATCGAACACAAGTATTTCATTGGTGTAAGATTGTCGTACAACGAATGTATTAGATAGATCGGTTTGACCGAAGCAACAAACGATCTGTAATATATTAGATAATCGATTTGGCCATAGCAACAAATGATCTGTGATCTGCATATAGAAATTTTTGTTGGGCAATCGAACACAAGTATTTCATTGGTGTAAGATTTCCGTATAGGGAATGTATTAGATAGATTGGTTTGGCCGAAACAACAAACGATCTGTAATATATTTGATGATCGATTTGGCCATAACAACAAATGATATCTAATCTATGGATAGAAAGTCTGTGCGGCATAGTAGAAAATGGTCATATATCTTCAACAAAACAGTAATCTTTAATTGATGTGAGCTCGTCATGATAGTTTGGTTGAGAAAAGTATACTATGATAGGGGCGTTATCAACGATACAATTTCATTCTCCTTGTATCCTAAGGGTTAGGAACGTGCTCGCCATGCTCAGTGGTGAGGTCGTAAGAACTGAGGCCGCTTTTCCTGATTACGACAAAAGGATCTTCCCAATTTTTGGATAATTACCTGGCGTTGAGCTCTTTGCGATGTTTTAGAATCTCTCGGAGGACCAGATCCTTGATTTCAAACTCTCGATATCTAACGCGCTTGTTGTAAGATTGGGCTAACGCTTGATGATACCTTCCCAATTGCATGATTACTTTGTCTCGTGTCTCTTTGATCCAGTTCATATTTTATGCCAACTGAAATTTGTTTTCTTCATCTTTCATGGTATGGTCGCAAATAGGGTGATGATACTGAGTAGGGATGATTGCATCATTACCGTAAGCCAGGAGGAACGGTATGCAGCCAATTAAAACTCAGAGCGTAGTTCGATATTCCCATAACACATACGGTAACTCCATGACCTAATTTCCTTTCTTTTATGTTAGGCACTTTTTGATTCTATCCACGATAGTGTGATTAGTGATCTCGGCTTGGCCGTTTCCCTGCGAGTAATAGGGATTTGAAGGGGAATGTATGATGTTGTACTGATTGAGAAATTTGACGACCTTGGAGCCAACGGACTGGGGTCCATTGTCTATTCGGATGAGATGGGGGCAGCCAAATCGAATGATGATGTTTTCCCAGATGAACCTAATGACCTTATCTTCTCATGTACGGCATAGAGGGACTGCTTCTACCCACATAGTGAAGTAATCCGTTGCGACTAAGAGATGTTTCTGTTTTCCTGGTGCAGTAGAAAATTCTTCGACAAGGTCGTGAGCCCATCTTTTAAATGGCCATACGACGTTACTGAAATGTAATTCCAAAACAGGAGCTCGAATTTGTGGACCATGTCGTTGACAGGCATCGCATTTGCTTGCGAGCTCGATTGCTTGAGCTTTTATTTTAGGCTAGAAGACTCCTTGAGTAAAAGCTCAATTGGCTAGAGATCATCCTGCTGCATGGTAACCGCAAGTGCCTTCATGTAGTTTGTGTAGGAATTTTCGAGCATCTTTATAAGATAAGCATTCAAGATATGGGTCTGTGACTAAAATTTTGTATAAGATACCGCTTTTGACAATGTAGCGTTTGGCCTTATCAAGGGCGCGCCTTCTTTCAGCGAGGTCGTGAGGAAGTTTTCCATCGAATACGTTCTTTGTACCAATATACTTGAGGAAAAGTCATCTTTAATCGTCCTCATCTTCTTCAACGTCCCCAGTATTAACATAATTTGAGATGATGATGTTAATGTTGGGGGTTAAGATTACTTCAATCTTGAGATATCGAGCTTCTGAGCCCAGAAGTCCTGCGAGGTATGCGAGGGAATCAGAATGTTTGTTTTCTCCGCATGGCAAATGTTCGATGAAAATTTTCTTGAATCTACTTATTCTGTCGGCTACGGCAGCTGCGTAGTCGATCATTTTCCCATCTTTTAGAATTTTTCTGTGTAATTGTTTACAATGAGAAGAGAGTCCATATATACGGACAGCTCGGATACTTTAATTTCAAGAGCCATGTCTAAACCGTGAATCATTGCCTCGTATTCTGCTATATTGATGGTTGCCTCGAAATTTAACCGAATTGCCTTTTCAATCCTATTATTAGAAGGCGTGATCAGTACGATTTCAATGCCTGATCCTGTGTGTTTAGATGATCCATCAGTCAGTAGACGCCGTCCCTTTTGCGTTATCTAGTCTTTCATTGAGTTATTCTTCATGAGTTTATGTGTTGTCTTCTTCCTAGTCAGGGTCTTCTACGGGGAAGTCGGCAAGGAAATCCGCTACCGCCTGGCCCTTTTCAGAATGTTTGGGTTCAAATCGGATGTCATGCTCGCCAAGAGTGACTGACCATTGTTGGACTTGTCTTAATTTTTCCCGCTTGGATAACATTTTGTATAGAGGGCAGTTGATCACTACTCGGACTGAGTGGGCCTGGAAGTAATGTATCAATTTTTGTGAGGTATAAACGAGAGTCAACAACAGTTTTTTGACCTTGCTGTATCGAGATTCTGCTGGAGTGAGAGTTTTACTGATGAAATAGATGGGCTTCTCAGTTTTTTCCTCAAGCCGAATGAGAACGGAACTTAATGATTCTTCAGTAACTGCGAGATAGATGGTGAGGTCTTCCACTTCACTAGGCATACTCATTACTGGTGGTAAACCTAAGTAAAGTTTTAATTGCTGAAAAGTTACTTCGTACTCTGTTGTCTATTGGATTTTATGGCTTTTCTTAGGTTTCTATTTTGTCGTCCCCTCACGTAATAAGTTGAAAAACCATCGACAGTGATCAGACGATTTTGAGACGAAGCGATTTATTGCGGCAATCCTCCCTACTAACTTCTGGACATCTTTCTTCATTCTGGAGGAAGGCATGGATAACAGTGCGCGGATTTGATCCGGATCGGCCTTAATACCGCGCTTGCTGATCAAGTGACCTAGGAATTTCCCTGATTGAACCCCGAACTGGCATTTGTTAGGGTTAAGTCTCATCTTGTAGAGACGGAGAATATCAAAGGCCTTTTGTAAATTCGCAATATGATTTTCCTTCATGAAACGTTTGCACAACATATCGTCTATATAGACCTCCATTGTTTTTCCGATATGATCCTTGAACATTTGGGTCATTAACCGCTAGAACGTAGCTCCAGCGTTCTTGAGATCGAATGGCATGACTTTGTAGCAGTATAGGTCGTGCTCTGTAATGAAAGCTATATTTTCTTGGTCTTCAGGTAGCATAGGTATTTGGTTGTAGCCTGATACGGCGTCCATCATAGACAGAGGCTCGTGTTCTGATGTAGAGTTGAGCAGGTTATTGATGACTGGGAGTGGAAAACTGCCTTGCGGAGTATGCTTGTTCAGGTCGGTGAAATCCACGAATACCCTTACTTTCCCGTTCTTCTTTGGTACCGCTACGATGTTCGATATCCATTCAGGATAATTGGCCTTGCGGATAAAATTGACTTCAATGAGTTTTTCCATTTCCTTGTTGACCTCATCGTAAAGTCTTGGTGCTCTGGTCCTCTATTTTTGTTTGATAGCGACGACGTTGTCCTTTAAATTGAGCTTATGATAGGCCAAGTTCAGATCAATACCCAGCATCTCGTGAAATGTCCAGGCAAAGATGTTATTATTGTCTTTAAGGTGCTGGATGAGAGTGTCGCACTCTTCAGGGGTTAGATGGGTTCTAATATACGTCCCCCGTTTGCATCCACTGATTTCAATGTATTCTATAGTATCTGCGTTGGGCAGATGTTACCCTGTAGTGTTAACTGTATAGTTTTTTGGAATGTTTCCTATTGTCTTATGTAATTGTTATGCGAGTTGATGTTCGGAAGGTGCTGGTTCGATGACGACAGAATTTTCACAGGCACGAGCTAATTTATAACTTCCTTTTATTTCATACACGCTACCCTTCCACTCAAAGCGTAATGCCAAGTGGTAGGTTGATGGAATAGCGTACATATTATCTAACTAGCAACGACCCATGATCCCAAGATACCGGGGACTTCGTACTGGCGACGTAAAAGATGACATCCAGTGTCACCGGCCCTACTGTGATGGAGAGCACGATCTTCCCCACGTATTCTTCCTTGGACCCGTTGAAACCACAAATATCAACGTTGCTGGGCTGAACCTTATCTGCCAGACCCATCTGGCCGATCGTGCTCTGACAAAGGAGTTTGATAGTGCTGCCTGTGTCGACCATCATAGTATAAAGCGCCATATTCCGCATTTTTAACATGATTACCAAGGCATCATGGTGAGGATAGTTGACGTACCGAACGTCGCAATCGTTGAAAGAGATTCCAGTTCGCTGAGAGCTGTATACTGGGATTAAACGAGCTTCTTTATCCTACATAGATAGATCATAATATTGGGCGACACGCCTTCGCTTGCTTCTGTTCGACTCTTTGATGATCGAGATGGCAGAGGGAGAAATACTACAAATGTTTTTCAGCCGCGGGCCCCTCAGTTTGCACAGTTGTAGTGGGGTTTTTGTAACTCCCATTCTTATAACTCTCCATATCTACTATGTATTTGTACATTCGCCCATCTGCGAAGATATGCTCCAGGAACCGTTGTAGAGCAAAACATTGCTCAGTTTCATGATATCGGACCTTATGGTAGATGCAGTACGGTGTGTTCTCGATCATCTGTAGGTAATGTGCATTTTGAAAGAATTTGTCCTTCTGCAATATAGGATATATGCAAGTGATAGTCACATTCATCTTTGGAAAGTAAGGGCGAGGCAAGTTACTTCCCTTCCGAGGTCGCTCGTCGCTAGATTTGGCTCATTTTCTATCTCCTCCTTGGTCTGATGTCAGATTAAAATCGTAATGGTTTGGCTGATCTCGAGCTGTCAGCGTTGATTTTTGAGGTTGTTATCTGTCGGACATCATCCGTTCTAGGTTGATGTATCCGTTGACCTTTTCGATCATGTCATCTAGTGTGGTTGGTTTGTTGAGGACGAGGTACTCCATTACTCGGCCATCGACTAGTAAGGCGTTGGTGGAAGCAAAAATAGTGATCTTCTGGTCGAGTCGATCCACTTTTTGAGCTAATTCCATGAACTTTTTGATAAGCGTCTCAAGTTTTTCTCCAGGCATCTATTTTAGGCTGAACAGATAATACAATTTTTCTTCCTTATCTCTATTGTGCGAGTAGTTCTTGACGAAGCTTGTGTAACTGTTCAAAAGTCGTGATAGACCCTTCAGGCAGTGTGTGGAACCAACGCAAGGGTTCGCCTGATAGGCTGGTAGGAAAGAGCCGGCATAGAATGTGGTTGGATGTGGAATACAAGCTTAGATCATCTTGGAACTCTTGAACGTGCTCCACTAGATCAGTTCCTTTGTACTTTCGAATCTTTGAAGTGTAAAACATGGTAGGGACCTCACCATCCAAGATCTCTAGGGCGATCGGGCTCTTTTGTAACCTGTTGTGGATCCCTTTTGTCGGTGTGCGGGTTTTGAGCAATTCTTTAATCCGCTTTTTGACATGCTCCTGTGTGACATATTAATGGGCTATGATGGTTGGTCGCGTGACGCACCCTTCTCCAGGGTTGTGGTCACCACTCCCTTCACTTAGACGATCCCTCGCTGGGACTCGAACTCTTTGAGGTAGATTTTCAGTCTGTCTGGCTCTTGCTAGGTCTCCATCTACTTCCTATTGGATCGAGGCGGGATCCATATCCTACTGTTGACGGTTAGATCGAAGCAAACCTCCCGTGTGAATGCCCTTCGTAGGAGGCCCTATTCTGCCATGGACGAAAATTTGTGATCCCTCGGGTAGTACGGCCTTGTTCTTCTGTGTGGCAACCTGCCGACCTTGTAAGATTTGTAGTGCGTCTTGGACACTCATGAGTTATTGTTCTAGGGCTGCGCATCGTTATGTTTCTAAGTTTATAGTGGCCCTCAGATCTGTTAAAGCTTCGTTCTCTTCCACCTAGACGATTGGCGCGCTTTGACCCAGAGGTGACATTCTGAAAAAAAAGGTGATTAGTGGCATTTGAGATAATGGGTTTGAGAATTTAGATTCCCGTAGACGGCGCCAAATGTAATAGCCTAATTCCGATATGCAAACTTAGCCTTTACATCAAATATATTTTGAACGTTCAAGAATAACAGACAATAGACAACAAGACGATTTTAGTGTGGAAAACCCCTGAATGGGTTAAAAACCACGACCTCTCTTAAGGATTTTGAGAAAGTATCGATCTTATTCCGATTTCTAGTCTATTACAATGAACGTCTTGAGAATATAAGATGATAGGATAGGAAATTTTCTATGGAGAACGTTTCATCCATCATCTACAGTTCTCCGGGACTTTTTATAGGCCACATATTATGACCGTTTAAAGACCATAAAGTCCCTTAATGATGGATGTTACAAAGTGAGTGTAAGATATTTATTGACCAGGTTGTGCAACATTTTGGCCTTTGCTGCTATACAACGGCTCTATTACTGACTGTGTATCTTGCGCAGGTCGAACTTCTGGTACAGAGGTTGAAAGTGATATCTCGAACTGAGGGAAGTTTGGTGACGTCTTTAGTAGTATTTCTTGTATGCTAATGAGATCGAGGGCGAGGCTTACGCCCTAGATACGAAATAAGCTATTACAATACGGCTCTCAACCACTAGCTTGAGTATTGTTAGGGATGAGTGGCATTGGTTGAGGAACTCTTTTTGTATATGGTTGTGACTGTGCCACATGTTCTGCTGCTGAGGTTGAAAGTTTGTCTGTAGCTCAGAGATGAAGCATGAGGTTGTAATGCGGAATAGAACACTACATGGAGGGCTATTTTTTTTTTTATTAGCAAAAATTAAAAATAGAGGAAGTCATGATCGAACTCTAAACCTCTGGGAAGCAAATTTTTTACAAATACCACTACAATAACGCCAGTTTTATGTAAAATTGGTGTAAAAATATTACAAATACTTATTTGTAAGGATAAACATATAAGAAAAAAATAGTTTCGAGTAAAGGTTACCCCGGGCTACAACCTAGGCCTGCCCACCTTGAGATCCACCCCTGGCCTTGACAACATGACTTACTGTAAAATATAAAGTTTATGAACCTGTTATTCGCTTTCCCAAAACTGTAGAACAAAGAACAATAACACAATTGTGGTAATCAACTCTATGTATTTCGGTAATAACAGTAACACATAAACAGGCTGTAACAGCAACAACTGAGTTACAGGCAACAACAGTTGAAACGTAAACAGGCTGTAGCAGCAACTGAGTTATAGGCAATAGTAGTTTAAATAGAACAAAAAGACTGCAGTTGTATAACAACAACAACTTTACCATAGAAGTATAACAACAACAACATGCAGGTTGGCTATACTCTGGTAAACAGCTATAACAGCAGCAACAAACAAGTTGGTTATGCTTTGGTAAACAGTAGGTTATTAGCGCAAGAAATAGGCAGGTTTAATAGCAAGAAAAATCCAAGTTTCAACAGCAAGAACAACTCTGGTTAACACCACGTAATGTGTGAACAACGCCTATAACAAAGAGATAACATAATAGTGATAGCTTGAGGCGTGGGTCGCACTCTCTTTAAAGAGTATTTTAATCTACCTTGGGTACAGGTAAATGGTCTGATCTCTCCCATGATACAACGAGCATATACGGTAGCTTTATACCGGAAGTCTGCGAACATTAACAACAGTATTCGTACCTTAGGTAAACCGTACAAATGAACTAGAGAGATAGTGTTTAAGCACAAAGAGAAAGAGTGATGAAAATTTGTTTTTTGTGTATTTTTGAAGGTGGTGAATAATGATATTTATAGAGAGAGGTTTGCCAATGGTTCTCTCTCTATTCAAACGTATGAGAGACATGTCTCCCTGATCTTTAGGTCTCTAAAGTTGTGGAGAGAAGAAAGTGAAGACCAAAGACCAAGCAAACAAGTTAGGCCCAAGCCCAAGATAACTTTTGTTAAAAAGATTAGGGTGATCCTAGCCCAAGCCCAAAGGGCCCCCAAGGCCTCTAGAGCCAATTACCCAATCCCAATCCGAGTTCGAGCTCGAGCCCGAGTCGGCCCGGCCTACCGGGCCGCCCAAGAGAGGTCCAGGTGTGTCTAGGGTATAAATCATCTCATACACTCACACACCTATATACTCTCTCTATGTCACATGTTACACACATATCACATGGGTACTACCTTATATATTTAGTTCCTCTATTGTTTATAAACAATGTGAGACTAAACTTTAGGCTATAGTTTAGGAGTTACATAAAATAGATGACTAAGAGGTCATGGGTTCAAGACTCAAAATGAGGTACAAGTTTTAAAAAATTTCAACAATCCCCTACTTTTAAAAAACTTCCCAAAAAAAGGGAGAAATGAATGAGAAAATAAATGAGAGTACGGTTTTGATATATAGAGATGTACTTAAGTAAAGGTGTCCTTAGACTTGAACCTTTACGTAGTAGACAATCTTCAACATATAAGAATAATAAGTTATCAGAGTCTTGAACTTTTTATTCATTTTTATACAGTGAGGATAAGTACATACAACCTTACTATGTGCAAGTTCTAAATGCCAGCACATTTTGACCATGTGCTTAATCGCAGCATAGGTGAAGGCTTTAGAGAATTTAGCCCAATTCTCATAGGAAGCGGCCGCACATTCACAATCACCTTGGTGAGTCTATTAAGAATGTTCTTGTAGCTAGATACCCCACTCAAGAATGAGATATAGAACTCATTAAGAGTTTAAGAGACTCAGCCTCACAGTCGCTACAAGATATTATGCATATGTATAGTATGTACAACGAGATTAACTCTGGAGTGACAAGCTCCTAATTGCATGATTCTATATCACAATGATTTATTTTTCCCATTGAACCTATTTCTTGGGATTTCCAGTCATTTAGGTTGGGTTCCCACCACTTGTGATTCTATAATAGGCTTTAGTCCCATCCCTGAGGATGTACTCTAAACTTTGTCACGAGATAATCCTTTCATCAAAGGATCTGCCAAGTTGTTTTTCGATCTTGCAAAATCCACTGTAACAGTACTAGATGTGAGATAACCTCTCATCGTACTGTGCTTGCAACGTATCGTTAACTTCTTACCATTATAGTAATTGCTTTGTACTCTGGCTATCACAATAGTACTATCTGAGTAAATCAGAATTGACAGTATAGGCCTACTCCATAAATAAATATAAGACAAGAGGCCTTTCAACCAACTTGCCTCCTCACTAGCTGCAACTAGTGCTGCTAACTCAGACTCCATAGTCGACTGAGCTAGAATCGTTTATTTCTTGGATCTTCAAGAAACCAACCCGTCAGCTATACTAAACACGTATCTGTTAGTGGCTTTGGAATCATCCAAAAATGAGTTCCAATCTGCATCGCTAAATCTATCAAGGACCGGGGGAAACTTCTGATAAGGTCAACCCAAGTTCATGGTCCTTTTCAGGTACCGCATAACTCGATCAATAGCACCCCAGTGCGTCAAACCTGGTTTACGTGTGAATCTACATAGAACCCCTATAATATATGCTATATCGGGTCTAGTACATTCCGTAGCGTAGCGAAGGCTACCAATAATACTTGCGTATTCTTTATGTCTAACTGCCTCCCCCAAGTTCTTTAAAAGTTTAACTTATGGATCACAAGGAGTACAAGAAGGTCTACGATAAAAATATTGTACTTCTTCAAGATCTTCTCAATGTAATGAGATTGATTAAGAGTAATACTAGTGTTTGTGCGTGTGATCTTCATGCCTAAAATTACACTAGCCTCACCTAGGTCCCTCAGATCAAAATTATCATTAAACATGCTCTTAGTTTTTAAAATAATATCAAGTGTAGAACCAAAAATAAGTAGATCATCAACGTATAGACATATCATAATACAACTTTTACCAAATATTTTATAATATAGACATTTATCAACAACGTTAATCTTAAAACCATTTGAAAGAAGTAATTGGTAGATCATGTCGTGCCACTGTTTTAGAGCTTGCTTTAGACCATATAAGGTCTTGTTCAGCCTGCAGACTTTGTGCTCCTCACCAGGTATCACAAAGCCTTCAGACTGATCCATATATAATTCCTCTTTAAGCTCTTCATTTAAAAAAATAGTTTTTATATCCATTTGGTGAATAATCAAATCGTGCATAGCAGCAACGACCAATAATACTCTAATAGTTATCACACGAGTAACTGGGGAATATATGTCAAAGAAATCAATATTTTCCTTTTGCACATATCAATTTGCTGCAAGTCTTGCCTTATATTTATCTATAATACCATCTGGTTTAAGTATCCTTTTTAATATTCATTTACACCTAATAGAACGACTACTAGGAGGTAGGTTAACTAAATCCCAAGTTTCATTTGCAGTAAGAGAATCTATTTCATCATCAATGGCCTCTTGCTACAAATCAGCTTCACTTGAGGTTAACGTTTTCCTGATAGTTTGGGGTCATATTCTAAGGTATGTACAACATAATTATTACCAAAATCCTTATCAATCCTTAAGCGTTTACTTCTAAGAAGTTCTGGCTCTGTATCATGACAATCAATAGCTCTGGGAACTTTTACTTGAGGTACATTAGGGGTCGAAGATGTAGAAGGTTGAGAACCCTCATTGCTACCCCCACTGTCCCTCAGTAAGTAGGAAAACTTATCTTCAAAGAAATTAACATCAAGTGATTCAATGATAGCATTATCCTTAATATTAAAAAACCTGTAAGCTTTACTATTAATAACATAACCAATGAAAATTCATTCTAAAGCTCTACTAGCTAGTTTATTTGTTTAGGATCAGGTTTACGAACATAGCCTAAACAGCCCCAAACTTTAAAATAACTAACATTAGGCTTTCTTTTTCTATAAATTTTATAAGGTGACAATTCAGATGTGATATGAGAAATACGATTTAAAACATGGCAAACAGATAATAATGCTTCACCCCATAAAGATTTAGGTGATCCAGAACTAAGTAATATAACAACTATTGACTTAGTGTAAGTTATATTTTTACGTTCAGCTTTACCATTAGATTCTGGAGAATAATGAGCAGTAGTTTCATGTATAATCCCTAAGAATTCATGCAAGTTTTAAAATTTATGTGAATCATACTTTGTGCCTCTATCACTACGAAATCTTTTAATATTTCTATCAAACTGATTTTTAATCTCTATTACATATGTCCTAAACATATCTATAGCTTCACTCTTGTGATGCATAAAGTAAACATGAGTATAGTTTGAATGATCATCTATAAAAGTTATAAAATATCTTTTACCATTTCGAGTGAGTGTTTCGTCCATTTCACAAATGTCAGAGTGTACTAAATCCCAGAGTTGTGATTCTCTTACAATACTTTTATGTGAGGTTTTAGTAATCTTAGCTTGGCAATAAGATTGACATTTATCAAAATCATTTAAATCTACTTTAAGGAACATGGCAAGTTTACTCATATTGTGCACTAACTTCTTATTAACATGACATAGTCTAGAGTGACAAATATTGAAAAAATACAATAAGTAAGCAGAAACAGATTTATTTATTTCAATACTCATCTTGAACATTCCATTACAAGCAAAACCCTTTCCCACAAAAACCCCACCCTTAGTCAAAATGTACTGATCAGACCCAATGATCTGTTGAAATCCTGCCTTATTGAGAAGATAGCCAGAAACAAGATTTTTCCTCATTTCAGGAGTGTGCATCACATCCTTCAGAGTCGCTGTCCTTCTTGAGGTAAATATCAGTTCAACATCTCCAGTGCCTAACACTTTGGTGCAATGGGAATCCCCAAGTAGTACCTTCTGGTCTTTAATCTCCTTGTAGGTCTTAAACCAATTGCGTTCATAACATACATGCCTAGAAGCGCCTGAATCTGCCCACCACATCTCGGTTCTACCGACCATGTTGATCTCTGTGATCATAGCTACTAAAGGCTCTTCGGTAACGTTTGCCTGAGCAACAGGTCTGCAGTTCTGGCAGTTTCTAGATATGTGTCTAGGCTTTTTACAACTGAAATACATAATAGAACCTGTTTCATTATATGGTGGGGCTTGTTGGTTCGTTCCCTGATTAGGATTCTGGTTTCTATAATTCTTATGATTATTCGAATTACCACCGTTAGGACGGTTGTTTCGATTACCACCATTTTTAGCCTTGAAAGGTTTCCCTTTAGATTTCAGATGGACCTTCCCTTTGGCTTGAACCAAAAGGATTTCCTCTTTTAGGTCTTGTTTTCTAGATTCTTCTTCAGCCCTCAGGCGAGTAATTAAGTTCTCCATAACTTTGACTTGTGTCGCAGGTTATTTTTAAAGTCTTTCCAATTTGGCGGTAATTTATCAATCATCACGGCAACCTAAAATTGTTCATCAAGAGGTATCCCTTCGGACACGATCTCATGCGCAATTTGTTGCAACTCATGCGATTGGGAAATTACTGACTTATTGTCGACCATATTGAACCTGAGATGTCGGCTTACGGCAAACTTTTTAGAGTCTGCCTCATTCGTATCATACTTCTTCTATAATGTATCCCAAATGGTTTTGCAGATTCGGACTGTAGATAGTAATCGTACAGTTCATCCGTTAAACCGTTCAGAATGAAATTACGGCATTTGAAATCAGCCTCTGTCTAATTTGAAATAGTCTATAAGATTTTGTCATAATCGTTTAGAATAAGATTATGGTCTACCGCAGGTACGGGAACGGGAGGTTCAACAGGGTATTCTTGTTCCAGAACATATGCAACTTCCTTAAGTGTGAGATAAAATAACATTTTTCTCTTCTACCTCTTGAAGTTGAGACCATCAAACTTAGAGGGTTTGTTGGAATCAAACTTCAACACTTCAAAAGAAGATCCATCTTATGGAAAATAAATACTCTTTAAAATTGTAGAATATAAAGTTTATGAACTTGTTATTCGCTTTCTCAGAACTGTATAACAAAGAATAATAGCACAACTGTGGTAATCAGCTCTATATATTTCGGCAACAACAACAACACATAAATAGGTAACAGTAGCAACTGAGTTACAGGCAGCAGGAGTTGCAACGTAAACAGGCATCAACAATAACTGAGTTACAGGCAGTAGTAGTTTGAATAGCAGCAACAAGATCGCAGTTGTATACTTTACCGCAGTAGTATAATAACAGTAACAGGCAGGTTGGTTATACTCTGGTAAACAGCTATAACAGCAGCAAGGCATATTGGTTATACTTTGGTAAACAGTAGGTTATTAACGCAAGAAACAGGCAGGTTCAGCATCAAGAGAAAGGCAAGTTTCAGCAGCAAGAACAACTTCGGTTAACACCATGTAATGTGTGAACAACCCCTGTAATAGTGACAGCTCGAGGCGTGGTCCGCACTCTCTTTAAAGAGTATTTTGACCTACTTCGGGTACAGGTAAATGGTTTGATCTCTCCTAGGATATAATGAGCTTATACGGCAGCTTCGTACCAGAAATCTACGTACAGTAACAATAGTATTTGTACCTCAAGTAAATCGTACAAACGAACTAGAGAGAGAGAGAGTGTTTGAACACAGAGAGAGAAGAGTGATAAAAATTAGTTTTTTGCGTATTTTTGAAGGTGGTGAATAATAATATTTATAGAAAGAGGTTTGACAACGGCTCCCTCTCTATTCAAACGCATGAGAAACGTGTCTCCCTGATCTTTAGGTCTCTAAAGTTGTGGAGAGAAGAAAGTGAAGACCAAAGACCAAGCAAACAAGTTAAGCCCATGCCCAAGATAACTTTTGTTAAAAAGATTAGGGTGAGCCTAGCCCAAGCCCAAAGGGCCCCCAAAGCCTCCAGAGCCAATTGCCCAATCTCAATCCCAATCCGAGCCCGAGCCGGCCCAAGCTACCGGACCACCCGAGAGAGGTTCAAGTGTGTCTAGGCTATAAAATCCTCTCACACACATATACACTCTCTCTATATCACATGTTACACACATGTCACATGGGTACTACCTTATATGTTTAGTTTCTCTATTGTTTATAAACAACGTGAGACAAAACTTTAGGCTTTAGTTTAGAAGTCACATAAAATAAATAACCAAGAGGTCATGGGTTCAAGGCTCAAAATGAGGTACAAACAGTTACTACTTTAGTCATCCTAACTAGGTTGCGGGGCGGAGGGACCCTTATGATGATCTCCTTCAGGATACAAACAATAAGAAGTAAATGAAAAGAGTCAACGACAACGATATTTCGTTCTACTAATGGGAACCGGCTCCAGACGATACTTTAGCATTAAATACAAGATATCCCACTTAGGGGCTATTCTTAGAAATAATTCTGGGAACAGTTTTGGCTGCCGGTACCCCAGTTGCAGCACCGGATCACGACATCAACATTGCAGAGCTTATGGGAATTGAAATTGGTGTACAACAAGCTATGTCTTCTTTATCTGGTAGAAGAATGTATCTACTGAGACAATGAGTCGGCTGTTAGATATTTGAGAGGCGGCAATATCCATGTACCCCTAAGCAAAACCTATAATTCAAGACCTTTGAAACATGTTTAAAATATTTGAGTATGTTTTCGAAAAAAATAAAATAATAATAAATAAATAAATAAACAAAAAAAACTAGGTTGACCCCTAAAGAGTTGATCATGTGCATAACATGGAATCCCAAAGCAGCATTAAAAGATCTGACCATTAAGTCATGAGAAAAATCTAAAGTTGGAATAAAATAAATACAAAATAAAGATAAGGAAATTCTATGAAGCCCTAAATTTGAAGAACTATGTGTATTTCCTTTTTGAAACTTGAGCTTAAATTGAAATAATAAATAAATAAACAATATAGGATGGGGGACAACTCTCCTAGCTCAATAGCACAAGAGAGGGAAAGAACCATCACAAAAGAGAAAGCAAACAGGAAATAAAAAATATACACAAGAAGCACAATGGCCCAGCTGTAGCCTTTCTTCATTCTGTAGTAGACTTTCCCATCAAAACCATCTTGGATATTCTGTTTCAGTTCGTCTGGGAACTCATCAGGGTTGTAAAAAGCTGCTCCAACACTTGTTAACAACGAAGCAAGGTAGTCATCTCCAGAGTTACAGCCCCTGCCCCTGTATTTCATGATCAATGTAGAAAACGTCACATTGTTCAATCTTCCTTTTAATATTTCTCATAGCAGATCTGCAGTACCAGGGAGGGTATTTCATTCTCACAAGCAGCCCAGCAAAGAACACATACTGACCTATCAACAACTCCCCACTTGAGCAGCTTGTCTTGAGTTTTGAGGGATTCTCTCAAAGCTAGCCAAGATATGAAGCTGCGACTATGAATATTATCCTTAAACCAGATAAGAGGGGCCCATTTAAAAGAAGTGAGTTTTTTATAGTAAAGTCCCCATCATAAGTGAGATTCCACACTACCTTATCACCAACAGAAGTGACAATCTTAACCTGATCCAGCATGCCCCAAATCTCACTGAAATTCACTGCATTACCTGAAGGAGCCCCCTTATTGTCCATGATGATATTTTTTACAGTTGCTTCAATACTGAGATTAGAGCCCTCTAATAAGCTAAATACATATCCATCAAGATGCCCATTGGATGCCAAGGGTCCCTCCAAAGCTTAATCCCGTCCCTATTATCATCTATAGGGTAATTCACTGCTCCTTCCACATCTTCTTTAGCCTTCAAAATACCCCTTCAAGACTAAGAACAATCTGTAGGACACTATGTAGACCAAATATTCATATTTCTCAGCTTGTGTAAGTTTACCCAGTTAGCTGTGTCAGCCCAAGGAGAGTTATTTTTAACAATAATACTCAAGAGGTGCTTAGCAACTGCTGCCTTATTCCAAATGTTGAAGTTGCTAATTCCCAATCCTCTTTCTTTAAAGGGATGACAGATGGTATGACAACTGACAAGAAGAGCCTTACCTCCAATGTCTGAACTAGACCACAAGAAGTTTCTGCCAAGAGAAGTAAGAGTGCTCAGAGTAACTGTGTAATGGTCTTCAATCCTATGAAAAAACTGGGGTCTTCCATCGGTCTACTCTTCAAAGGGGTGAGCATTTCCAAATCCTCTTTTGCCGAAGTCTCCCTAGAAAAATTAGTCTCTCTCCAAATGGAGCTGAACCTAAGAGCAAACGCAGCAGGGTGTGGGTTGAGTTGGGTTTGCAAACCCACACTTTGGAGTCTCCCAGCAGCAACTGTTTGGATGTGAGTTGGGTGACCTGGCGCTACAGTAACTCAGCTGAGTGTGAGGAACTCACACTAATTTTTTTTTGAGTTTGGTGGTGTTTATATCACCGCGCGATGTTCTTTTTACCACGTGGTAAAAAGAACACCACGCAGTGACTAAATACCTCCAAACTCAATTATTTTGATAAACACTCCCTGACTACTTCTTCTTCCCCAAAACCAATTAGAGAGCAGAGGAGAACCTCTACGCTCTCCCCAAATGGCGAAATCCGACACCAGTAGTAATAACTCTACACCGTCGACCCCATCCTCCCATAACCCACCTTCAACACCATTCGCTCAACACCCATCATCATAATTCACTCCATACCTCTACCAAAACCCATCGCAATTTCAACCTCAATTCCAATCACAGGCCCCACCTCCGTTTACCATGTCGCAAGGGGATCCCAGTTATGGACAATATCAAAGTCCATTTACACTCTCTCAACCGCAACCTCTGGCGTTTAGCCCGCACTATCAACCATATCTGCTCACTCAACCTCAAAGTTTTCAACCTCCAAATTACTTTCAGAGCTATCTATTCCATGGTGAATCTACTCAGCACAGTCAAAGTGGCGTAAATGTGTCAATACCTGTTGAAGCGGCGACTCCCCAGGAAGAAAAGAGAACCTGTAAAACAAATACAAAGCATGCAAGTGCGAGAAGATGCTGAGTTTTTGGACGAGACGGATGATGCTGGAATGCATTAGACGGAAGCAGACTTTACGTGTCTCGCAAGGGCGTGGGTAACAACTTATGTCTAGACAACTGGCCACACAAAGGGTTTCACTTTCTATCAAAATGTCAACATTGCCTTTAACATAGACCCTGAGTGCCCCACACGACGATCATGTGGGTCGACCAAATCTCAGTGGTATTCCCTTAATGCATAATGTGTGGCGTACAAGAGGATAGTAGCTCAAAAATAATTTAGGAATAGCAGCGGAAAAATAGAAGAAGATCGGGTACATTATGATTTCCTTTTAACTCAATTTTAATTATTTCTTGCGGATATACACATTATTTATTTGTATTGGGTAATTTTGCGAATTGTAGAAACACGATGCACACAAAATCTATCAAGGCTTGAATGGCGGCAATGACTTCAAACATCGTGAAGCATATACGATTTTGGCGCGAGAACCGCGATGGGCCAACCTAAAGGATGATGGGTTGAACCATGCGGTGAATATACCAAGAAATGTAGCCAGGAGAACATCGAACAATTCTTCTCCAGGGAACTCGGTCGATCAAACAATCTATCGGAGGACCCCGACGGCCCACCTACACCTCAATTCGTGGGCCCAAATTTTGACTTAGATGGCTCGTTGTATGAGGGTGGAAGCAGGCCCATCGGCCAAAAACTCTATAGAAAGAACCTTGCATCACAAAAGGCAATGGAGGGTGTTGCTGCATCTGGTAGCAGTATCTAAATAATGCTGAATGAACTACGGTTGGTGAAGAAACAAGCGAAAGAAGAAAAAGAAAGAAGAAGAGCAGAAGCAATGCAACACTGGCAAGCCAAAATGGATTTGGAACAAGCAAAGGAAGATCGTAAAATCATGGAGAAAAACTTGAGTGCTCTTTCTGGACATCAATTGCAATACTAACTGCAAAGGCAAACTGAGATCATGGAACGTCTGGCCAAGAGGGGCGGACCAGGTACTTGAAGTGGTGATGAAATATAATTTAACTTTGTTGTATATAGAAGTTTTTTATCCAAGAATGTAGTTTAATAACCAATAATGTAAACGTTTGAATAATGTACTGCTCAAAATTCTACAATGTGTTTTTGAAATATTTATTTTCGATAATATTGTGTTAAAACAAATACAAGATCAATGTTGCGTTAAAAAAAACATGTTTAATAAACTTGTACGACTAAGAGAAGCATTAAATTACATTAAGAACACGCAAATAATACAAGAAATGAAGTACTAACACGGCCCACAAATGCTCGATTAGATCATCCTTTAGATCAAAGTGAAGTTCTTGACTTCGAATCCAGTTCATTTTTGATATAAAAGATTATATTATTCCGCGTTCGCGTACAATATCGAACCGTTCGCCTTCGATAGTTGAGGGCTCGACCGGATTGTAGCTTAAGTATGATGGGAATACACTTCGTTCCTCTTCGACGATCATATTGTGCATTATCATGCACGCCTTCATGACATTGCTAAAAACCTGGGGGTCCCATAATTTAATAAGATGTTTTACAATATTGAACCGAGATTGTAAAACCCCAAACGCCCGTTCTACGTCTTTTCGGCAACTTTCTTGTTGTTGAGCAAAAAATAATTTGCTTCACTGTAACTGGATTGGATATGGTTTGGACAAGTGTTCCCCATTTGGGGCATATGTCATCCGCTAGGTAATACCCCATAACATAAGCTTTTTCGGCAATTGTATAATTACAAGGCGAGGCAATACCATCGGCCAGATCGGTGAAAAGATGTGATTGTTGCAGGACATTAATATCATTGTTAGACCTTGGTAACCCCAAAAAAGTATGCCAAATCCAAAGGTCGTGTGAAGCTACAGCTTCAAGAATCAGTGTCGCCTTAGGGTAATAACCAATAAATTGACCGTGCCAAACTTTGGGATAATTTTTCCATATCCAATGCGTGCAATCAAGGCTTCCTAACATGTCGGGAAATCCCCGGGACTCTCCGATCGCTTTTAACTTTTTGACGTCGGCCGCGTTTGGTGCTCGAAGATATTCCTCGCCAAAAATTTGTATAACCGCAACACAAAAACTTTTCACACATAACAAGGTTGTGATTTCTCCTATTCATATATATTCATCAAAAAGATCTACCGCAACACAATAGCTTAGGAAACGTAGTGCTGTGACTACCTTTTGGTACGGTGATAACCCCATAGTACCAACGTTGTTAGGTTTCTGGAAAAAATAATAATCATGTGCAACGACTGCATCGAATAGATGCATAAACATGTCTCTACTCATACGGAAACGTCGCCGAAATTCCCATGGCTCATATGTGCAATTCGGCTTGAAGTAGTCCCGTATAATGCTGTAATGCCTTAATGAGTTATCTCGCTTCTTTCTCTCATCCTTACAGCCCATGACACTCCAGTCGTAACTCAAAATAACATCCTCAACTACTATGTTCATTGCAACTTGGTACAGAGCGCAAATTGTCGCCGCACAATTAAAGATAAGATCGTCAGAGGAGGATGACGACAATAAACCTTGAGGATCGGGTATGGATGAATCAGATGATGAAGACGACATTTGAGGCTGTGGAGTTGAGGTAAGGGTATAATACGAGATGGTGAACAAGTATCCAATGGAAGAGAGAAGTGTAAAATAGAGAAATGTTAAAGGGGATGAAGCTGTGGGTCTTGAAACATCGATTTGGCAGTGAAATGAACACCGCGCAGTAAAAGGAACACCGCGCGGTGTTCATTTAACCACCAAATCGATATTTCTATTCGACCTCAGTGATAATTTTTTTGAATAGAATTAGGTTCTATTCGAATAAAAATGCTCAGTGCCAAATTGTGCAAAATTGTTGAAATGTATTCGAACAGACAAATAGTCTGTTCGAATAGACATTGAAAAAAATCTACCAAAAGCCTAAAAACTTCACCAAATAGTCTGTAGAAATGTAAAATACCTTATTGTAAATTTATTCGAACATACAAATAGTCAATTTCAAAAAAAAACCAAATAACTTATTCGAATAGACTTAGGGTCATCTACATAATCATACATGAGGTCATCTATACCTCAGTAAGTAATTTATTCAAATATATATTAAAAAAATTATCTCAAACACCAAAAAACTTCAGTCAATTTCAACATTAGATAATCATGGCTAATGAACATTAAGAACATCCAAAGCATCATCTACAAAAATATCGTCTACTTAGAGTCATCTATATAATCAAAGCTGAGCTTCTACATCGTCTAAAAAAACATCAAAAACACTTATATCTACTCAGAATCATCTCTAGTACCCTGCCCCCTGCGACTAGTACCGCCACCCCTAGTTTGCGGGCCAGATCTACGCTGCCTCGTCCTCGCGCCACCTCCAGGTGGTACCGGCACCACCCGTACGTCACACCCCCTCCTCAGCTATAGCTCCTGAATGGGACAAGGAAAATTTATAAATATTTTGACAAAATAAATATGGCATTAAGAAAAAACACCGCAATAAATACATTAATAAATTACTTGCATGGGCATATAGCTGATGATCAATACTGTCAATTTGCATGTGGGCAATAGAAAGCTCAGCCTTCAACTCCTTGAACCACTGTATATCCCGCGTAGACTCTGAAAGGATAAGTCACCGTATATCATGAGTCAGGTGCCACAACTCCTCTACGCCGTAGGTGGAAGACATGGGTGGCGGGTTCCTCAAGCGGGCGATGGGGAGCATCCCACGTCGCCCTGTCCACTTCAAATGCTGCCCCGAGTCTGGCCCCTCTGCCTCGCCAGGTAAACTGAAGTCCTGGGACACGCTATGAACTGACGCTGACGTAACCACCATGGGTGTAACACCAGCTCTGAGTGCAGTCAGTCCAAACAGATCTAAATTCCCTATCCTCTAGGAATCTGTCAACATGTGGCCTACCTCCAAAGTTCCCAGTATGAGGCGTAAGTCTCTCGCTCCTCCCCTACCAGAAACTGCTTACAGTCAAGGAACCCGGCCTGTCTCATCTCATGTAAAGCCGCTGGACTAATATGTGGCGGCATGCTAAGCGGAGGATCCAAAGGAATACGCGCCTCACCTTCCAACTGCCTCCAGCATCTATCCTCTAAGTAATAATTACAATTTTTGTTTGGTACTTGAAGTGGCATCCTTTTACGGGATATGAGTTTTGCAATCAGTACGTCCTCTGTCTCAGACACTGCAGAATCTAACCAAGGTTCCCATGTAATCGTCTCAACAGTGCGATGATCAATATGGTATCTGCCTTGAATAAATTGATTGGTTGTCTGGTCATTTGTTTTCCTCCTGTTCCCCCTCTCCCATGCTCTTTGAGGCACGGATAGGCCGAGAACTTTACCTATTCCTTGACTATAGGGTGACCAACCCCACAATACTCGTAGAACCAATACTGCATTTTGAAATAATATAAATAATAATAATTTATATTTAAGGCATTTATTGGAAGATATTTGATTTGTAAATGGAAAAGGTGTTAGTGTACCGTAAGAAGTTGGACAAATCCAGGGATGGCACCCCGGTCGTGACTGCGATATCCAAACCATAGTACAAGGAAGCAAGAATAGCAGAACCCCAGTCATATTGGGCAGCCGAGTCTAAATCGGCCACGGCCGCGAGATATCCAAGTGGGACGGTATCGTTGGTCGTTTGGAACTACAAATGTCCCATCATAAAGAGGATAAAAGCACGAGTAATAGTAATATCATCATCCCGATCAGTTGCGACGGTCAAGTACATCCTCAAATGTGCAATGCTGACATTCCCACTCTTTATATGGCTGAAATCAATGTTGGGGAGCAATTGCCTCCCATTGGATAAAATAGACCATGTGTCGTCATACGGCACCTGTGATGGATATCGGCTGATTGACAATGATGTTAGCATAGTGAAATCGAGATGAGTAACCCCTATCTCCACACAAGAGAATAGAAACATGTGTGTGGTCGGCCACCAACGCTCTGTAAGCACCTGAATTAGCCAATTATCTGAATTGCCCATGCGTATATCCATAAACTGCCCAAAAATATTCACCACAGCGTCCCTTACAGGTAGAATTGTGGAAATATCTTTCCACACTTTGAACACCGTAGTAAATGTGCCGTGTACACGCATCGAATCCCGATTCTTTTCATTAAGGCATTTTGTCAAATACTTGATTTATGAAAAAAAAAATCTCAATTACACTAAAACTTACCGTGAGTTCCTTTCCCGTGTAATAGATGTGACTGACTCCGTTTGGGAGTTTGGTAATACTCCTCCGCGAGAAGTTTTCTTGGGTTGGGTTTGGTATAGATTGGGGTTGGGTATAGATTGGGGCAGTGGAAGATCTATAAATAAAGTTCCTTAGACTTTAGTTTCTTCTATGATTGCTCTACTCTGCTTGAAAAATCCATGGTATTGACACTGCAGAATTAGACACTGCCTTTTCAATACCAAAAGAATTGCTTGTAGCTTGGCCATGTAATTTGTAGTGTTACCCACTGACCTGTTATATGTACCAAGACTCCTCATGTATCATTTCTATAGATCTCCCATATACGCAGCACTTGGGTTCCCCATGACGAACAATCGCAGCAAAGCTTTATTTCTCCTTCCTGGGGTAGTGCCCAGTAATAACTCTGAATAGAATGGTATTTTCATTATTGCATTGCACCTTGAACTCTTTAATGATTTTCACATCATGTGTAGTGTTATATATTGTTCTTTTGGAGAGTCTAGCTGAATTTGCAACTTCCTTAAGAATAGTTTACTTCATGGTTTGGAATCTTTGGATTGTTGATTGCCTAGCTTCATGTCTGATTTATTTCCTCCTAACGATTAATGCTGGCAACACAAAAAGTCAGTGACTCAGATAAAACTGACCCATAAGAGCATCTCCTAAAGTGCCTCATTGACTTTGTTAAAAAGCCAAATCTAAGTCAGTGAGGCTCTATTTCCTCCAACAGTACCCGATTTTGATTTTTTAACAGGTACCGCTTATTTTTTTTTCTTTTTCTTTTCATAAGTCCAAATTGGCTGCCCAAGTCTTAGGTGCCCGATTTGAATTTTTGTTTAAAAAAACAATTGGGTGCCCAAACATTATGCGCCTGTTTAAAAATATAACAGGCGCCCAACACTTGGGCGCCCAATCGCGACTTTAAAAACCAAGGTTGAGTCTTGGAGGGTGAAATCCAAGACTCAACCTGGCTTTTGGAGGGTGAAATCCAAGTCAGTGAGGCACTGTTGGATGACAAAAATCCTAGGTAACACCTTGGATTCCAAGGTAGTGAGGCACTTTAGGAGATGCTCTAACAGTAAATGGTCTAAAGGCTAAAACCAATTAGAGTCTATAATACCTACAACCAAACGAAATATATTTTATAAAAATGTAAGGGTGAATTTGAGAAATACACTGATGTTTTATCATATATCAACTAATGACCCCAACATTTCTATTTTATTGTATTTGGTCCCAAATTTGCATTTGACCAAAGCTCAACTGCAATTGACCTTGGTTAAGCCTACGTGGATTTTTAAAAATATAAAACTACCTTTTCCTTTAAAAATCATAATAATTTTTTTTAAAAAAATCAATATGAATCCAGAGTTGTTCGAACGACTCCAAATGTCGTTCGAACGACATTTCAATTTAAGCCCAGAGTCGTTCGAACGAGTTGCCAAATTTTGCCTAAAAACAGAGGCAGCTAGAATTGGTCTTCTGGGAACCAATGTCGTTCGAACGACTAGCCAATTTAAGCTAAAAACTGACACAGGCAGATTGGCTTGACTTTCCTCATATCTCTACAAACAACAAAATATCCATTAAAACCTACAAATATGCCCAAATATTCAATAAAAGTCTACAAACAAGATAGGCCCAAACAACAAAATAGGAACATAATATTATCCATTAAAACACAATTAAGATGCCATAATAGGAACATAATATCCATTACAAAACAAGGTTTGGAAGTCATCTACAAAACATATCCACCAAACAAAAAGCAATAAAATTATGGGTCACATTGCCTTAAACTTCACATTTACCAAAAAGTGAAAAGTAGTTATCAACTCAGCATCAATCCAACCAACATTTTAGGGCTTCCAAGCTAGCTTACCTTGATTGAATGATCTTCTATATGGGTTTTCCCTACTCAATGTTGGCTTGGCTGTGGGATTCACTGTTGAGACTGAAACTGACTGAGAAGCTTGTGTAGGTGGCTGGCTTGAGGATTGATTTGTGTTCATATACGGATGGCTTGTCAACCAGCTTTCTACAAATCTAGTTTGAATTGAAATTAAGTTTTGGAAGCTGCTGGTACCTGATAGACGTAGAAATACGTAGGATTAATATGCCTAAAGTAGCGTTTTGTTAATCTTGATTTATTATTTTCTAATGTTAGTACCATGTTCTTATTTTCAGGCACTTATCACTGTTGGAGCTAATAAGTAGAAAAATACATCTAATAGAAGGTACAAAGAGCTTAAGCATCTCCAACAGTCTCTCAGGTACAATGAAGATGTCTACATTCAATGTACTTGTAGATTTACTCCATAGAATAAAGACGATGAATGACTCTGTAAGGATTAGCTTGAGAAGAATTATCTAGATAGAAGATAAAGTATAAATGAGATAGGATTTATCTGAGATATGGTTTATCTTTACTTAAAGATAGAGTTTCAGAAATGTAAACAAGTCTCTCCTATCTCCTATAAATAGGAGAACAATTCATGTATTTTTCCAATTTTAATCTCAGGAAGGAATAAAGCTTACGTTTTTTAGTCTCTCTCTCTCTCTCTCTCTCTCTATCTCTCTTATTTTATGCGTTTAATTTATGTTGTGATCAATGCCATTAATGGAGAGCTAGTCTCCTTATCTTAGGCTAAAGATTGAACCTCCGGTGAAGTGAGTTAAATTGATGCTATTAGTAGTTTAGATCTTGAATTAATTTTCAATTCTTCGATTTGTAGTTACGAAGAGTTGATTTAGCCATGACAACTCTGAGTTACTAAGAATATGAGAAAGATGTCGAACTAGCCATATTCGATTGTTTTCACGCTCAAAAAGAATTCTAGATCACTAGAGTTAATACTCTCCACCTAGCCATGGAAAGGAGTTTATAAACCCTAGATCCGTTTGTCTATGAACAACAAAGTTCTTACCTAGGGTTTTAACCTCAAACCCTAGATCTTAGACCTGAATAGACCTAGTCATGGCTATTACGTGCGGATAAAAGCTACCATTTTCATATCATTTTAGTAAACTAAGTCGGAGGTGCCAAAGCCTAGGTTTTTTTCTTTATAATCGTACCAAAAGTTTATGATTTAGATTTATGTTTTAGTCCAAAACCTTTTCATCAAAATTAGTTTAAATTTGTTTATTAGTTAATTAGGAAATTATATTTTTAATACGTTTACTCCCTGTGGATTCGACCTACGCTTACTCTTATTATATTACAACACCCGTAGTTTTGAGTAGGGTATTTAAGGACCGAGTTAATCTCGCATCAAAATTGGTACCATTACCGGGGAGACAATGGTTTATTAGAAATTAAGTTTTTCGCTTTAACTATTTTATTGAATTCTTCTTTTAGTTGTTTTCAAAAAATAAATAAAAAATTAGTCGATAAATTTATTGCTGTTGTGCGAGCTTTGGTTTTCACTTTGATATTATTCGATCTCGTCAATCTTCTGACTTGTTTCTCTTCCTAATTTTGGGCTTACAGTTTGATTTGAAGGAGTACAACAACTACCAAACCAAACTTGCACCTAAACCAAGTAGCACTTACCAAAGTTTTAAACCCTAGAAAATAATAGAGAAGCTACCGACCACTTAACATATTTATGATTAGTTAAGTTAAACAAACTTGCTGTTAGTAATATTTTTCAAAGCTTTATGATCATACATCTCTTTATCTTGATCATACACTAAGTAATCCATCATTCAGTGGTCTGTAGTTTAATGGTTCTTTATTTATTTTGTCGTATCAATATTGGATTGAGCTGCATCTCTTTAATGTGCATTCATTAATCTGTTCCAAGTACTCCTTAGTTTCATGACTATTATCATGTAATTTATTTATTTTTTTATTCTCCAATCTAAGTACTAAGTAATAATTAAACTTGTGACTTTTGTGGTTTTTGTAGATGCTGTTATGATAATTTGGGACAAGCATAGTTTTCGATCACGGATTTGGAGTAGTTGTCAAAACGGTATACTTATCGCATTCGTGGTCATCACAGTTGGAAATTGGAAAGGAACGTAAAGCGAAAGAAAAAGGGTAAATTCGAAAAGCTTGAAACATATCTCTAAATCCTTTTTATGCCCTCTAAGTGAAGGGGCATCTCCTTCTTTTGTCCCTAAGTGAAGGGGCGGCCACAGCTTCATCGGGAAACACTTCCCGTAGGTTGTTCCTCTCTTAAAACTTGACATATAAAATGGGTTCATCACTGCTCCACCCCAGCATTAGGAAAATAAGTCACGTGGATTGTTCAACTATACGTTGCTCTTAAATTAAAAAAAAAATTACTGTGTTTGGATTGACCTGTTATCGTGTTTCAATTTTTGCTCCATGTTTAACATAGTAAATGCTTTAACCGCTAGGGATCTTCTGCGAGAATTCATCGCTCAAAGGAATCTCCAACGAGTGGGACCTCCCACCTAGGGATACAGAAAAATTTGTATCATACGTCCTAACTGGCCTGACCTTTAAATTTAATTAAAACTTAAAAAGCTATTAGTAAGATTTCCAAGGGATTTCATCACCTAAGGAATTTGGAGGTACCGTACCAGGGTACCAACACGAATTCATAGGAACCACTTCAGTCAAGCGTCGTGAACTATCAGTTGTTAAGCGACGTCACCGTTCTGTGTGAGTTACGTACGATAATGCAAGGCGCACGGGCGTGAGGACTGATGCCCAAACACTAAGACCGTTGCTAGCATAGTGAAGCTTTTGTGTTATGAATCACACACTATCCCGACCTACCCAGTTTGATTTACATCTAGATTAGGATTGACTTAGTTAATTTAACTTTAAAAACTGTTGGTGTATTTATTTTAAATTGTGTGTTTAAATTTCCATTGAATTTCGCAATTCTATTTCATTTCATTAGTACATGCCCAAGTGCGATCGAATTAGAAAACACATTGATATACCACCGATTCCTAAAATAGCTAATACGGCTAACTAAGTTTAACAGGAAGACCTTCAGGCCATATACGACCTTGAAACTGAAAATGAATTTCTTCCTGAACTAATGGGTGATAAGTCATTGAGTGAGCTTTTTACTCCTATTTTGGAATACTTGTCAAAATGCATTAAGTTGCCAATAATTACGACAACCTAGTTCGATATCAATCCCTCAATTTTGAACTTAAGTCCACTTTTTCATGGACTTGATAATCAAGACCCATATTTACATATCAATGAATTTGAGTCTATCTGCCAAATGTTTTGATATAAGAACATTACAATGGAGTACAACTATTTATTCATTTTCCTATTCTCTCTT
Organism: Kingdonia uniflora; assembly: GCA_014058105.1. Taxonomy (NCBI): domain Eukaryota; kingdom Viridiplantae; phylum Streptophyta; class Magnoliopsida; order Ranunculales; family Circaeasteraceae; genus Kingdonia; species Kingdonia uniflora. Next base: position 486,784 of record JACGCM010002866.1, read on the forward strand.
AAAGATAAGGCAAAATGTTGGCAAAATTCTTTGCCATCCGAGTCATTTGACAAGTGGGACACCCTTAAACAAAAATTTAAAATCAAGTTTTTTACCATGCAAAAAGTTGACCTTTTAAAACGTAATATCTTCGATTTCCTTCAAGAAGATGGAGAATTTTTTTACGACACATGGGAACGTTTTAAGGAAAAATTGTTAAGGTGCTCCCATCATGGTTTCGAGAAATGGAGACTAATCCAATTCTTTCTGCACGGGTTAACTTTTTTAACCCATAAATCAATCAAAACCCGTAGCTCAGGAAAATTCCAAGATATGGACGAAACTACCGCATATGCATTTCTTGATAAATACGCTGAGACATCCCAGCAATTGGACTTTACTTCTTGTGATCATAGACCCATTAGAAAAAGAGGCATCCTTGAATTACCTGAAAGCCTCGAATTAAAAGTCTAACTGGACTCTCTTACACGTAAAGTCGAGGCTATGGTCATAGCGAAAGTAGCAACCCCTAAACCAGCGTTCATTCCTGTGGTCGATAATTTATGTAATCATCCAACCCATTATGCATACACATGTCCACAACTCCCTGAGTTAATAAATTCTAATCCGAACCACGTTAATGTTATCTTGGATAATGAAAGGAGACAATACCAAAATAATTTTGGTAGATCTCCTTGGTAAAATAACCCAGCATTTTCTTGGAGGAATCAACCACAAGGAGAATCCAGTTATAATCCTCTACCATATCAGCAGAATCTAACATACCCGGCCAAACAGGCCCACCCAGTTAGTTTAGAATCCACACTCTAATAGTTTATAACATAGATTAGGGGGGTAGCCCAGCAAAATTCTAGGGAACTTTCTGAAATGCGAGCCTTTATACAGAAGCTAGACACCCAAATAGGACAAATGGCAAGCCAATTAAGTAAACGAGAAAAGGGAAAATTCTCTAGTCAACCAATTGCTAGTCCGAGGGATACCTTTGAGGTTCATACCCAGCAGAGCTCACCTAAAAATATTGAAAATGCTCAAGTAGTTATGACCCTTAGGAATAAGAGAACTATAGGAACCTGACCAGACCCTATGTCGTCAACTAAGAGCAATTTGGTTTGCAAATCTCAGGAAAAATCCCATGAAAATCTAGTATCTAGCCAGCCTAAAATAGTAACATCTAGGCCATACCATGTTCCAACTTTACCGGACCTAGTAGATTAGCCTTATGTGCCTAGGGCCCCATTCCCTAACCGACTTGTTTATGCCAAAAAGAACGAAGGCCTGAAAGATATTCTCAAGTTATTTAAACAAGTACGGATTAACATTTCGCTTTTGGACGCTATCGATCAGGTTTCGTCATATGCTAAATTCCTTAAGGAACTGTTTACAAAGAAACGTAGAACCAGAGTTAGAAAGAATTCCTTTAGTGTTGAACAGGTTAGCTCTGTTCTACCATTTGAAATTCTAGTCAAACAAAAGGACCCAGGATGTCCCACCATTTCCTTAGTAATAGAAAAACACTACATCCAACAGGCCCTTCTTGATTTTGGGGCTAGTATAAACCCTATTCCATTTTGTGTTTATGAGGACCTCGATTTATGAGAACTTAAGCCTACCAGGAATAACTTTAACTCACTGATATATCCACCAAAACTACTAGGGGTATTGTTAAGGATGTGATAATTAAGGTGAACGAATTTTACTGTCCTTGATACACCACCGATTTTGAATGTCCATTGCCAAATCCCCATTATTTTAGGTCGACCTTTCCTAGCTACTTCCAACGCAATAATCAATTGTAAAAATGGAATAATTAACCTAATATTCGATAACATGACCTTAGAACTGAACATTTTCTACGCCATGAGGCAATATCAGGATTCTGCTGAAGAGTATAATATGATAGGTACTATTATCTCCAAGCATTCTAAGGACGACCTCTTAGAAGATTTTCTAGATGACGACATCATTGGTATTCACGAGTCAATCCTAAAAGACATTTAAGCTAATCTTGAAAATAGTCCTCCTGTATACACTCCACCGCATCAGTATACTCCCAAATTCAAGTCACTCCCTATGTCTTCTAAACCTCCAGTTCCTTCTATTATGTCACCACCAAAGCTTGATCTTAAAGTACTTCCGGGTAATCTAGGATATTGGTTCCTCGGGCCTAATAAAACTCTTCCCATTTTCATTTCATCTTCATTAGACTTAGATCTGGAAAATAAACTCCTTGCAGTATTAGACACCCGCAGAGAAGCAATTGGATGGTCAATAACATATATAAAAGGAATAAGCCCATCAGTGGCTATGCATAAGATATACTTAGAGGAAGGATCCAAAATATCTCGAGAACCATAATGACGTGTGAACCCTCCAATGACAGAGGTAGTAAAGACGGAAGTTATGAAGCTTCTTGATACGAGTATTATTTATTCCATCTCAGACAACTCTTGGGTAAGCCCAGTCCAAATGGTACCTAAGAAATTAGGTATTACTGTCGCCAAGAATGCAGAGAATGAACTAGTACCCACCCGCACTCAGACAAAATGGCGAGTTTGTATTGATTACCGAAAGTTGAACGCGTCCACTTAAAAATGTCATTTCCCATTACCATTCATGGATCAAATATTAGAATGTTTAGCTGGTTATTTATTTTACTTTTTCCTGGATGGTTATTCAGGATACAACCAAATTTTAGTAGTCCCCGAAGACCAAGATAAAATCACTTTTACTTGCCCATTTAGAACTTTTGCCTATCGTCGCATGTCTTTTGGCCTATGCAATACGCCTGCGACCTTTCAACGGTGTATGTTAAGTATTTTCTCGGATATGGTAGAAAAGTTCTTAGAGGTCTTCATGGATGACTTTTCCATTTATGGCTCCACGTTTGATGAATGGCTTCTGCACTTAGAATTGGTCTTTATCCAGTGTAAAAAGAAAAACCTAGTCCTAAATTAGAAAAAATGTTATTTTATGGTAAATTAAGGAATAATACTCGGCCATTTGATATAATCTAAGGGGATAGAAGTTGATAAAACACAAATTGATTTGATTTCATCTCTACCTTCTCCTAAAATAGTATAGGACGTTCGCGCATTCCTTGGGCGCGCAGGATTTTAATCGACGATTCATTATAAACTTTAGCAAAATCTCACAACCTTTATGCAATTTACTTTCTAAAGACGTTAATTTTGATTTTAACGATAAATGTCACAAGTCTTTTAAAATACTTAAATCCTCATTAACCACATCACCGATTATCAAGCTACCCGATTGAACCTTACCCTTAGAAATTATCTGTGACGCCTCAAATTATGTCATAGGTGTCGTATTAGGACAACATTTTGAAAAAGTTCCCCATGTCATTTCCTATACGAGTAAAACACTGAATGATGCCCAAATTAATTATATGACGACTGAAAAGGAGTTGTTAGCCATCGTCTTCGCGTTATAAAAAATTTGGTCATACATTTTAGGGTCAAAAGTCATCGTATACTCTGACTATTCATCCCTTCGATATCTTCTTAATAAAAAAGATGTTAAACTACGTCTTATCCATTGGATCCTTTTGCTCCAAGAATTTGACCTCGAAATACGCGATAAAAGGGGAAAGAAAACATTGTTGTCGACCATTTGTCATATTTGATAGTTGACCACATTAACGAAGATCTTCCTATTCCTGAGCATTTTCTCGATGAACAGTTAATAAATATTAATAGGGCACTTTGGTTTGCCGACATTGCAAATTACTTAGCTGCAGGGTACATACTACCAGATTTGAGCAGACAAGATAAAAAGATATTATAAACAATCTCTAGACGATTTTTCTTAGAGGATCCCTATTTATTTAAAGTTGACACTGACCTAGTAATTCGTCATTGTGTCCCTGAAATTGGCATTCCACAAATTTTAAAAAAAAATTATGATGATGGTGGTCATTTTGGGCCCCGTAGAACGTCTAATAATGTACTTCAATATGGTTTCTATTAGCCTACTTTATTAAAGGACACTTACGACCATTGTTCACGATATGACCATTGCCAAAGGGTTGGCAACATGGGTTGTTGGGATGAGATGTCTCTTAACAACATTTTAAAGGTTGAAAATTTTGATATATGGGGCATTGACATTATGGGCCCATTTTCGGTATCTAATGGTTATTTGCGGATCTCAGTAGCAGCTGCCTATGTTTTTAAATGGGTGAAAGCTGTACCATGTCAGACAAATGATCGTGCTGTCGTAATTAACTTTTTAAATGATAATATTTTAGTCTTATTTGGTACACCTCGTGCAATTATAATTGACGGCGGAACTTATTTTTGTAACCATTATTTTGAAAGTCTTATGCACAAATATGGCATTACTCATAAAATTGTCACCCCATATGATCTACAGACAAGTGGGCAAATAATGATTTCAGATCGGGAGATAAAAGGAATTTTAGAAAAAACTGTCTGACTAGATCGTAAAGATTGGTCCACCCGTCTTAATAATGCTCATTGGGCTTATCTAACTGCTTATAAAATCTTAATTGTAATGCCACCTTATAAATGTGTTTTTGGCAAAGCTTGTTACTTCCATGTGGAATTGCAACATAAAACATACTGGGCAATTCAGAGATTTAAATTTCAAATAGACGTAACAGGACTTTATTAAAAACTTAACTAAGTGAGTTAGAAGAAATAAGACAAGAGGCGTACGACAATGCTAAAATCTATAAGGATCAGACTAAAACATATAATGATAAATATATAGTTCGAAAATCTTTACTCTAGGATAAAAAGTCTTATTATTTAACTCAAAGCTGTGTCTTTTTCCAAGAAATTTACAAACCCGTTGGCATTGCCCGTTTAAAGTTGTAAACAAACACCAAAATGATTGGGCTGAAGTAAAAAATTATCGTACTGAGAAAACTTTCAACTTCAATAGCCAACGACATAAGCCTTATCTCGTGACAATCCCTTTAGAAAATTTCCCTGATATAGATCTTTGCGAGCCCGAATATAAGGAATTGCCCATCCCTGAATAATTTATTGACTTTACATAAGTTTGGGGGTACGGGAGTTTTTTCTGGCTAAAGGGGATAAACTTAGCGCTTTCTCGGAGGCAACCCACGACATATTCAGGTAAGATATTTCAATTTTCCTTTCCATTTTTAATTTTTGTTCTCAAATATTAGGGACAATATTTCATTTAAATCTGGGGGTAGAAAAATCATTTATAAAATATTTTTTGATGAATACTGAAATAATGACACTCTTGGCAACTTATAATACATTTTAATAAATTTCCAACATTTAGACTAATTTTATTTTGACATAAATATTGGTTGAGAAACCCGAATAAATCTAAAAATTAACCAAGAACTTAAAAGTTTACAAGTATACACTAGAATATTTTGTACACCAAATGTACTATCTTTTAATTAACGACTAATTCAAGTTAACGTTGTATATTTTGAAAATTTGTACTTCACTATAGTTTTGCAATTAATATATTTTTAGGGAAATCTAGTATTTATGTTAGGAATAATTCGCTCCAAGGGAGACAACTGCCTAAGAAGAAGTTCATTCACAAAAGTATAAAAAAATAAAATCTAAAAAAAGCCAAAGTTGCTCTAAAAACTTTTACACTGCAAGGCTATTCACATGATTAAGAATTGAAAGAGGAAAAATTATTACCAATTTCGAGTATGACCATGAACTATGTGAAAGGAGCACAAAAATTGTTACTTGTGAGAATCATGAGTCTAGGTCATTAAAGGGGGGCTCCAACCCCGGTAACCTTAGCCAACTGGCGGGGATTGTCGACCGAAAACTCCTTGTTACGGAGGCTTCACTAAGAAACAATGTACTCAAAAAAGCTATGAAATATAAGATACCAGGGAATAAAATTGACTAAGGCACTTGTCAAACTGACCGTTAAATTTATTCCAGTAAGTACTCAACTACCATACACTGACTCAATGATTCTAGACAATGTATTACGCAAAAAAAACTATCTTCATAATGCACTCAGATATATATGGTAAAATACTTAAATTTATTTCTAATCATGAGGTAGTATCTCTAGTTTCGGATAAGTACAATATATTTTATGGTATACTTGGAGAATAATAGATTTTAAGGAATTTCTTGCTTATATATTTTCATCATAACTAAATAAGGATAAATTGACATGAAATGAGTATTTTTCCATTTAGAATTATCATAATGTCATTATTGACCTTTGTGGGTATAGTCACTGCAAACCCTCACGAGACAACACTCGTCCGCCAGGGACACCTGGGGGTTTAACGGCTTGCTGCATACGCTAAATGCAATTGTGAGTCCTGCAAAAGTGGTTTCCTTTTTTAGTTTAATTTTATTTCTTTGTTTAACTCGGGACGAGCAAAATGATAAGCTTGGGAGTATTTGATAGGCGTAGAAATATGTAAGATTAATATGCCTAAAAGTTTCATTTTGATAATCCTGATTTATTATTTTCTAATATTAGTAGCATTTTCTTATTTTTAGGCACTTATCACTGTTGGAGCTAATAAGTAGAAACAGGCATCTAATAGAATGTTCAAAGAACTGAAGCATCTCCAGCAGTCTCTTAGGTACAAGGAAGATGTCTACATTCAATGTACTTATAGATTTACTCCATAGAATAAAGATGATGAAGGACTCTATAAGGATTAGCTTGAGAAGAATTATCTAGATAGAAGATAAAGAATAAATGAGATAGGATTTATCTGAGATTTGGTTTATCTTTACTTAGAGATAGAGTTTTAGAAATGTAAACAAGTCACTTCTATATCCTATAAATAGGAGAGCAGTTCTATGTATTTTTCATATTTTAATCTCAGGAAGGAATAAAGCTTGTGTTTTTCAGTCTCTCTCTCTCTCTCTCACTTTATCTTTTAATTTATGCGCTTAATTTAAGTTGTGATCAACACCATTAATGAAGAGTTAGTCTCTAATAGGCCGTATCAAATCAGGTATTATAGTATAAAAGAGGGTTATCGTTCTTCAGGGATGCATAGATAAAATCATGATTCTAATTATCAAATCGAATAATATATAAATTATAAATAAGAATTTATTGAAAAACACTTACAAATTCTATAAATTTCCCAAGATCTTCAAAAATAATGCAAATCTCTCTCTAGAAGAATTACAAAAAATTAGCTACGGTTCCCAGAGATAAAAAAATGACTCCCTGTTCTTTACAACTCTCCTCTCTTTAACCTAACTAAAAGTCCTTATCTCCCTGAACCACCCGTAATTTTGTGGAGACCTTTTAGCAAGGCTTGACTATTAAGTCTTCTAGCAGCTCCAACAGCTCTTGGTACAAGGTCATCTGACAGCTCTTGACAACAATCATCTCCAGCAGCTCTTTAGCTTGTAAGAGTTGAGCTTTAAGAAGGGTTCATAAATGTTTTTTTGCCTGCAATAGTCAAACATACTTCAATTAGACCCGGTGAAACATAAAATAAGTTTCTAGATAATATAAATTGAAGGACAAAAATAGGTATTTTTCATGCCTTTCAAATACCCCCAAACTAATATATTACCAGTCTTTTATCAAAAGAAATAAAAACTAAACTCTTTCGTGGTTTTTTAGGATTGCATTTAGCGTATGCAACAAGCCTTTCAACCTATAGGCTACCCAAATAGGACGAGTTGTGTCTCGTGAGGGTTTTCAGTGAATATACCCACAAAATTCTATCATATACGTTCTGGTATTATAAACAACTAATAATCATTGCTCCTGGTATCTCTAAAAATGGATTAAATTCATCTCATAGATATAACACATAAACATGGGTTAACCATCAAATACGTTTAGAATTTATCAAGTCAATTATACTACAATCAGATTAGATCAAGTTTCAGAATTTCATCTTTTGTGTAGTAAATTTAGTTTCTGGAATCAAGGTGTTTGATAATCCTTCCAAATAACTTTAGCCTTATCTTGAGTGTGGTGGAAGAAATCTAGAAGTTTGTTCGACAAGTACCCTTGTTTATTCGCTCTTTTTTATTGATATTTTAGGAAAAATATATATCCACACAAGCTTTTCAAGGTAAGACGTTGTATTTGAGTTTTCATTTGCTCTTTTTATACTTGCAACTTGCCCTCCTTCACATAGTTCTCAGCAATACTCTTATTTTTGTAACTTTCACATTGATTCATGGCTTGTCTCGAGATTGGTAAAAAATATTTGACTTTTAGTTCTAATCTTGACAGGGGCCATGAATTGTGAATGCCCTTTTTTTGTTTTTTTTGTACAAGTATGTCAGCTTCGTGAAGGAGCCCAATAACTTGTGAAAATATATACAAACCCTTAGTATGAATTTATGAGAAACGAAGTTTTTCTAGATAATTATCTCTCTCGTTACAGATTCTTCCTAACCCAAACTATTGATTAATCAAAAGATGATAGTTAGTTTTATCAAAACCTTGATAACATAACTACGTAAAGTAGAATTATAAGGGTGATTTTCTTCTGAAACACATCTAATAGGATGGTAGTACCAAAAACTTAAAAATTCTTAATGCACTAATAATTTACAGTTTAAAATAAGCCATAACCTTATAATTTTATCCCAAGCGCAACTCTAAGAATATCCAAAGATCAGAGTATACTAAAGATGTGTCTACAATACCAGAATGTCCTAGAATAACATTTTTCCTAGAAAAAGTTATAAAAATCTTATTTACCCCCACCCTCAAACTGAATCAGCATGTGTCCCCACAACTGCCAAAAATGAAAAGAATAGGAGAAAATCTAAAAATATTACCTGAACATGATACGGGTTGCCTCCTACAAGCGCTAAGTTTTGCGTCTTCAGCCAGACGATGGTAGGTACCACCAAACTAGATAAGACTATGGGTAGAAATAAAGATACCTATGTTTCAAATGATGGGTCCCGTAGATTTATATCCTCGCTCGAATCAGTAAAGTACTCGTGAAATGGTTTAAGTCTCTGCCCATTTACCTTATTAATGTGACCAGTATGAAGGTCAAGAATTTCAATAGCTCTATGTGGGAAAGCAGCTTTGACAATGAACGGCCCGGTCCAACGGGATTGAAGTTTTCTGGGAAACAAATGAAGTCGCGAAGAATACAATAGAACTTTTTGATCCACATCAAAGGTTTTTCGCAATATATTTTTATCATGGAAAGCTTTGGTTCTTTCTTTGTATATCTTTGCGGATTCATATGCCACTTTTCAGAGCTCATCCAACTCATTGAGTTGTAGCTTCTGGTGGGACCCAGCCGTTGAAGTATCAAAGTTAAGCGTTTTTATTACCCAAAAAGGTTTATGCTTAAGTTCGCCAGGAAGATGGCATGCTTTGCCGTAAATGAGTCAGTCAGGTGGCATTCCAATCAGGGTTTTATATGCAGTAGAATAAGCCCAAAGTGCAACAATTAATCTAACAGACCAATCTTTGCGATTTAGGTTATCCGTCTTTTGGAGAATATTTTAGATCTCCCGATTTGAAACTTCGACTTGCCCATTCGTTTGCGGGTAATAAGGTGTTGCCTCCTTATGGGTTATACCATACTTTTGACAAGGGCAACAAAAATTTTGTTGTTAAAATATGGCCCTCCATCGCTAATGAAAGCCCAAGGTGTTCCAGATTGAGAAAAAATATTTTCTTTTAAAAAATTGATAATAACTGCATTGTTATTCGTTTTCGAAGGGATGGCTTCAACCCATTTTGATACATCTTCTACTCCAACAAGGATGTACTCATATCCAAAAGATTTGGGAAAAGGGCCCATAAAATTAATACCCCAAACATCAAAAGGTTTAATAACTAAAATAGGGTATAAGGGCATCATATTACGTCGAGAAAGGGCTTCTATTTTCTAGCATCTCTCGCACGCTTTGCAAAATGCATGTGCATCGTGAAATAAGGTAGGCCAGTAGAAACCGCATTGCAAAATTTTTGCCGCGGTCTTCTTAGAGCTGAAGTGGCCTCCACATGCTTGGGTGTGGCAAAATGATAAAATATTGGTAAACTCAGACTGGGGAACACATCTCCTAAGGATTTGGTCAGTATAATACTTAAACAAATCTGGATCATCCCAAAAGAAATACTTCACTTGACTAAAAAAGCAATCTTTGTCAGGTTTAGTCCAATGATCGGGAATGGTATCCGCGGCTAAATAATTAGCAATGTTAACAAACCACGGTAACTCAGGAACTAAATTCACAACCATAAGTTGTTCATTAGGGAAGGATTCCCTAATCGGCAAAGACTCATCAACAGACTCAATCACTATATGGGAAAGATAGTCAGCTTCTACATTGTCTGACCCCTTTTTGTCTCAAATCTCGAGGTCAAACTCCTGTAAAAGTAATACCCACCAGATTAGCTGTACCTTAACATCTTTCTTTGACAAAAGATGTCGATGTGCGGCATGATCCGTGTAAACAATCACTTTAGATCCTATAAGATAAGATCTAAATTTTTCTAGCGCATAAACAATGGCTAGGAGTTCTTTCTCTGTGGTCGTGTAATTCAATTGGGTATCATTTAACATTTTATTAACGTAGTGGATGACATAGGGGTGTTTGTCAATCCGCTGTCTCAAAATAGTACCTACAGAATAATCAGAGGCATCACATATTAACTCAAATGGTTCACTCCAAATAGGTGGTCGAATAGTGGGTGATGTTGTGAGCTGGATCTTAAGGTTATCAAAAGCTACAAGACAAGGTGCATCAAACTCATAGGCCACATCTTTGGCCAAAAGGCTTCTTAAAGGACGAGTAATCTTACTAAAATCTTGGATAAAATGACGATAGAAACCTGCATGTCCTTGAAAGGAACGGATGTCCTTGACATTTCGAGGTGGGGGGAGGTTAAAAATGACATCTAATTTGGCCAGGTCAGCTTCTATTCTTTTTTCAGATATGATATGCCTCAAAACTATCCCCCTTTTTTCCATAAAGTGACATTTCTTCCAATTTATAATAAGATTCTTTTCTTGGCATCTGAGTAATACTAGAGAAAGATGATGAAGGCACTGGTCAAATGAGTTGCCAAATAATGAGATGTCATCCATGAAAACTTTAAGGAATCGCTCTAGCATATCATAAAAAATGTTTAGCATGCAACGCAGAAACGTCGCAGAAGCATTGCATTAGCCAAAAGGTGTGCGACGGTGGCAAATGTACCAAAAGGACATGTAAAAGTCATTTTCTCTTGGTCCTCGAGTGCGATGGGTATTTGTTTGTGCCCAGAGTAGCTATCTAAGAAACAATAAATTTTGTGCCCAACGAGTCGCTCGAGCATCTGGTCAATGAAAGGTAAGGGGAAGTGATTTTTCCTGGTAACCGAGTTAAGCTTCCTGTAGTCTATGCAGACTCTCCATCCAGTAATCCTTCTAGTGGGTATGAGGTTGTTATTCTCGTTCTTTACAGCGGTGATTCCCAAATTTTTTGGGGCAATATGGCTCGGGCTAACCCACGGACTATCAAAAATGGGATAGATGATCCCAGTATCAAAGAGATTTAAAATTTCTTTCCGAACTACTTTGACCATAGTCAGGTTCAATCTCCATTGTCCTTCCCTAGACTTTTTGGCATTATCTTTCAAATTGATTTTATGCATACAAACCGATGGACTAATTCATTTAATATCCTCTATACTCCAGCCAATAGCTTTCGTATTTCCCTTAAGAACACAAATCAACTTCTCTTCCTGAAGGGGTTCTAGGTTAGCGGCAATAATGACGAGCATAGTTTCGTCTGGACCTAAAAAGACATAATTAAGATGAGCGGGAAGAGTTTTAAGCTCTATCTTTGGGGAGGTTACTTGAGCCTCCAGAATGGGTTTCTTAACATCTAAGATTTTATGCTCATCTTCAGGCTCTGAAATTTTTAAAGCCGAATCTAATAAGGTTTTCACCTCATGGATGTACGTATCGTCCTCACAATCTCCATCAAAATGGGACATAAATGCCTCTAAGGGATCTAAGGTACTTGACCTCTCAAAAGTGTTACTCACAAGACTCTGGATCATATTGCACTCGAGTAGTTCAGAATTAGAAGAGGAATGCGACACATTAAAAATATTCAATTCTGCTGTCACGTTCCCGAAGGTCAACTTCATAATTCCATTGCAACAATTGACTACCGCATTAGCTGTTGTTAAAAAGGGGTGGCCAAGAATAACAGGGATTTCGTCCTCAAGTTTTGCCATTGGCCCAGTATCTAACACAACAAAGTCTATTGGATAAACAAACTGCTCAATTTGGATCAACACATCTTCAACTACACCCCCAGGAATCCTAATAGATCGGTCAGCTAGCTGCAGGGTTCTATTTGTGGGGTTAAGTTCTCCGATATCCAATTTCTCATAGACAGAGTAAGGAATAAGGTTCACGATGATACCTAAATCAAGTACAGCTCTTCCTATCTTACGAGTCCCAATCGAACATGAAATAGTAGGGCATCTCGGATCCTTGTATTTGGGAAGGGATTATCACAAAAGGACAGAACTAGCATGTGCATCTAAAAGAATAGACGTATCACTCTCGTGAACATGAAAAGCCTTTTTCAAGTCATGTATTCGATGTTTTAAAGTATAAAGATCTTTGAGGAATTTTACGTAATTAGGAATATGCCTTATGGCCGTAAGAATAGGAATGTTAATCGCACAATGCTTAAAAATCCCTAAAATCTCTTCATAGGCATTGTCCATCTTAGCGAGAGTTAACCGCTGAGAAAAAGGAGCCAGTGGTTGAACATGTATTATCACAGTTTCTTCCTCACTCACAGGTTCTTCTATGAGTTTACTTGGAATTTCCTTCTCGGGTTCCTTAGGCATTTTTACTAGGTTATCCACTTTCGTACCACTCCAAAGAAAATGATGGCATTGACTCCATCACGATTGGAAGATCTAGGATATTCAGTATTCCCTTTAGGATTAGCTTGAGTTTGACTAGGGAACGTTCATTTGTCTCTCGTTTTTATCTTTGTTGCCATTTGACCTATTTGTCCCTCAAGTTTGGCAATAGACGACTGGGTTACTTGCATAAATGCCTTAAGAGTATCCTCTAAGGACGTGGTTGGAGTAGACAGATTCCTACTATGTGGAGGAACATAAGGCACATTAAGGGGAGCTTGGTATGACAGATTTTGTTACCACGAGGAACTAGACTGGTGTTGGTTTACTCGGTTGTGCGGCTGATAAGGGGCACTACCAGAAGAACCTCCTTGGTAATTTTTATTTTCACAAGAATTGGAGTTGCTGGAATTATTATTCCATCCACCATTGAAAGGTTGGCTATTGGGATGTTGATACATGGCATTGGCCTGGTCTTTCCTACCCTCTTTTAAACTAAGCACGTCAGGGCAATCTTGGACCAGATGGTTCGAACTTTCACAAACCACACAAAGTGGCATCGCCACATGGTTAAGAGATGAATTGGTAGGGAGTTGTTCCCTTTTCCCAATCTCTAAGTTCTCAATTTTATTAAGAATAGTTCTAAGAGTGGCTAACTCTGAATTAGAGTCCACTTGGTGCACATTTGCACTACGACAAGGTCTTTCCTCTCTTATTGTTTGCCATTGGTAGGTCTTATCAGCTATATCATTTAAAAATTTCCAAGCCTCGGTGTCAGTTTTCTCATCAAATGCACCTGCGTACATAAACGGAACACGAGCTCTAGTGTCATAATCTAGACCTTCATAAAGAGTTTGAACTATATCTATCAATTGAATCCCGTGATGTGGGCATCCTTGCTCTAAATCCCTAAACCTTTGCAGGTAGTCATATAATGACTCACCTCGGTTTTGCGTGAAGCTATAAATACTTTATCTTATCTTAGCAGTTCTATGGTTAGGGAAATATTTTTTCAAAAACTCCTTAACGAGTTGTTCAAACGTGTTTACAGAGTTCACCTCAAGGGTGTACAGCCAATCGCATGCGTTCCCCATAAGAGAAAAAGGGAACACACGTAATTTGAGAAAATCCTCTGTAATACGTTCAAAGTTTAAAATATGAATATGATCCCTAAAGTCCCTAAGATGGTTATACGAGTTTTCAGTGGGACTACCATGAAATTTGGGAAGCATAGATAAGATTCCCAATTTTAACTCAAAGTTTCCTACATTTCAAGGAATCACAATACACGAAGGTTTACTCATAATTGTAGGATGCATTCGATTGCGGAGAGTGATTCTCTCTACAGCAGCAGGTTCAGGACCGTTCCTAGGAATAGCAGGTTCAGGACCATTAGTCCTATCAGTCTGACTCATATTGATTCTAGCAGTGTTCTTAGTCCGAGCTTAGGTGTTACCCCAATCTAATATACAACTCAATCAATATATGTGAACACACTAAAAGACCTTAGAATGATGCAAGCACTAAAGAACGATTTACTGGTCGCATTTTTAAGTAAAGTTGGGAACCCGGTCTTAGGGTTCAATGCTCCAACTCTTGACAGTAGATCATTTCGCACTTAAGTTGTTTTTACTCTCTTTGGCGATAGCTCGCATGCTATCTAGTTACCTAAATGCACCTGTACTAGAAGGCGGGGCGAACCGCTTAGAGTCACCTATGCACACAAGCTATGCTACGAACGTACGTCCTCCAGCAAACATAGCCACTTATCAGGTTTTCCTATTGAGGGTGTTGCTCCAGGTCCGTGCAAAGCCTTTTGATTGACTATGTTTTTTATGGCTTCTTATCTGAAAATCTTTTAAAGTGGTCGGGACTGTCGATACGAAAATGATTAAAAACTGGGTGATGAACTCCCTGAATCCTAATGTGTGGGCACGCACGGGTGATGAAATCCCGTTTTGATTCACCCTTATCTAGGCGCTGATACAAAAATTAAACATTTTATCAATCAAACAATAGTTATACATGATGTACCACGACAGGGAGGGTGCGGGAAAAAAATGATTACCTACAAGGCGACCTTTTGAGGGGCACGTTTGGTTACCCTGGTGAAACCGTTGGGAAGGCCTACTCAGGATCGTTTATGAAGTATGCCTTGAAACAATTTCCAACCTAAGTAGGGGTTCCGAATCTGTGCCTACAACAGAGTACAATTACCTCACCTTACAGAGCGTCACTCATTAAACTTTTGATGTTGGCTTTGCAAAAGAAACTGTATGACGATAAAAATTATGAAAACAATTCCTGATCAAATACCAAAATAATGCAAAATTAAAACTTTAAATCACAGTTTCAATTAAATTAATATAAAAAAAATAGAAACCCATAATAAAGTAAACTACTGTAGCAGCATAGTAAACACGGTAAACTACAGTAGCAGCAGATTAAAAAATCTAAAAACTCAGAGATTTTGATACGATTTACCCGTCACAAGCATAATCAAAATCACAGTTACCAAGCTTCAAATATTCAACAGTTTATTAGTAGCGAGAACCCAGCGCAATAAATATCAGTTTTAGCAGCAAGAAAGAGGCAGGTTCTAGCAGCAGCAGCAGTAGCAGTAAACAGGAAGTAGATTGTACTCCGGCAAATAACAACAACTGATTGTAACAAACAAAACTGATTATAACAGCAAGTAATGTGATGACAGGAGCAACGACAACAACTGATTGTAACAGGAGATGCAACGGCAGGGAGGACTATTTCGTCACAGCAACAGTAAGATATGTTTGATTTCAAACAACAAAATCTCAATTTCTAATTGCAAACAGCACCCCAATCTTTACCTGCAAACAACAAAACCCCAATTCCAACTTGCAAACAGCAAAACCCCAATTTGAAACTTGAAAACAGACACCCAGATCTCCAACTTTAAAAACAAATACCCCTTCCACTAAAATCACAAAGAAAGAAGCACCAATGACCCAAAATACATCATATGAAGTGCATAAAAGAGAGAAGCAAGGTCATAAACACCATCAAACCAATCAGCAACAATCAGAGATCTCAATCACTAAAGTACAAGCCCAAATTTGATTTGAAACAACATCAACAAATCAGGAAAATTCAGACTATCAATTTGGGAATCACAGTTGGTTAGGGTCTGCTGTGATTTGGGAGAGAGTCGGTGGTGTTTTGGGAGAAAGAGTCATGTTAGAGAGAGATAGGGTTTCCTCCATTGTTTCTGAGATCCAAGTACAAAGAGGGTGAGATTAGTGTTTTGAGAGGGAGAAAGTGTTTTTGTGAAAAAAAATTATTTGAGAGTTTAGAGAGAGAAGCAACTAAACAAAACACACCTGACAAACAAAATAAACAAAATACGCCTGACAAACAAAATAAAATTAGCACGCCTGACAACAAAAAATAAAAACAAATACAGGAAAGAGAAGAAAAAAAAACAATACTTACGAATATAAAACGAAAAACTCGTAAAGCAAAAACCTAATTTAATAATAGAGAGACGATTTTGTAAATTGATTGCATCCCCGGCAGCGGCGTCATTTGATAAACCGTATCAAATCGTGTATTATAGTATAAAAGAGGGTTGTCGTTCTTCAGGGATGCATAGATAAAATCATGATTCTAGTTATCAAATTGAATAATATATAAATTTTAAATAAGAATTTATTGAAAAACACTTACATATTCCATAGATTTCCCAAGATCTTCAAAAATAATACAAATCTCTCTTTGGAAGAATTATCAAAAATTAGCTACGGTTCCCAGAGATAAAATATGACTCCCTGTTCTTTATAACTCTCCTCTCTTTAACCTAACTATAAGTCCTCATCTCCCTCAACCACTCTTGATTTTGTAGAGACCTTTTAGCTAAGCTTGACTACTAAGTCTTCTAGCAGCTTCAGCAGCTCTTGGTACAAGGTCATCTCTAACAACTCTTGACAACAGATCATCTCCAACAGCTCTTTAGCTTGTAAAAGTTGGGCTTTAAGAAGGGTTTGATCACAAATGTTTCTTTACCTGCAATAGTCAAACATACTTCAATTAGGCCTAGTGAAACATAAAATAAGATTCTAGATAATGTAAATTGAAGGACAAAAATATGCATTTTTCATTCCTATCAGTCTCCTTAGCTTAGGCTAAAGATTAAACCTTCGATGAAGTGAGCTAAATTGATGTTAATAGTAGTTTAGATCTAGAATTAATCTTCAATTCTCCGATTTGAAGTTACGAAGAGTTATCTAGCCATGACAACTCTATATTACTACGGATATGGGGAAGATGTCGAATTAGCCATATTCGGTTGTTTTCACACTCAAAGAGAATTCTATATCACTAGAGTTAATCCTCTCCACCTATCCATGGAAATGAGTTTATAAACCCTAAATTTGTTTGTCTATGAACAGCGAAGTTCTTACATAGGGTCTTAGCTACAAACCCTAGTTCTTAGACCCCGATAGACCTAGCCATGACTATTACGTGCAGATAAAAGCTACCGTTTTCATATTGTTTTAGTAAACTAAGTCGGAGGTAATCCAAAGCCTAGGTTCTTTTCCTTATAATTGTACCAAAAGTTAGTAATTTAGATTTATGTTTTAGTCCAAAACCTTTTTATCAAAATTAGTTTAGATTCGTTTATTAGTTAATTAGGAAATTATATTTTTAATATATTTGCTCCCTGTGGATTCGACCCCCGCTTAACCTTATTATATTACGACACCCGTAGTTTTGAGCGGGGTATTTAAAGACCGAATTAATCTTGCATCAGTACCTCTCCTCTCCTCCTACCTTGTCTTTCACCTCTAGTAGTTGGTTGACTGTTAGTATCTTGAGAAGCTTGTATATTAGATGATGTCTCAGTGGCTCTATTAGATGCTCTCCTTCTGCCACTATTAGATGTCCTCCCTCTACCTCTATTAGATTCCCCTCTACCCCTTCCTCCTTAAACTAAAATTTCATTAGTAACTTGCGTGGCTTGTGTATTTCCAGGTACATGTTGTGCTTGTAGTTTATGTATGCTTCCCCTTAGTCTCTAAGTACTTCTAATAGTGTTAGGAGGTGTATCAAATCCCTGCTCACTTCTGAATCTTGTTTGAGTATGCGAAGTGTCAGCTCTAGTACTTGGTTGAGAATTGATAATTTTTGGTTGGGTAGGAGGCTTTTTGCAAAATAAAATTTATTATGCCCAAACATTCCACATTTTCCACATTTTTTCTGTTGGCCTTTTGCTTCATCTGAATATCTTATTTTTACTTTCCTTGGTCTACCAGGATCTCTCACAAGTAGTAGGGGTTCACACCGCCTCTTTGGCTACAAAAATGACAAGTACAAAATAAGCACATTAGTAAAATTAATGTAAGTATCTTACTTTGCTTCAGTTTGATGAGCCAGACACAGCATGAATAACTCCTCTATATGTTCTTACATATGATGAAACATGGTGAAATGAACTGCATAACCTGTTCCAGTATAAGAAAATAAACTCAGAATAATATGGGGAAGTAAATAGATAAATAAAACTTAAATACAAACTTATCCCTCCCAAGGCAACCTCATTGGCACAATCACACTAGTTGCATGAATCCAAGATAATCCTGAGAGTTGCCACTCATTGCATTCACATGTATGTTAAGCAAGGTTGAGCTTCCATCTAATCCTAGTGGGTCCTATTGCTACAAAACTATCTTTGTCTTCTCCTTCAAAGTGGTAGCCCCCATAATGCTTCTTCAATTCCTCAATGTGTATTAGAGCTCTAGGTACAAGTCCATTCTGATCCCAGGTTGCTGCCTTGATTTTTCTTTTATGCATCAACTTCATTAGCATTAAGTTCAGCCTCTCAATGGCTTTATCAATAGGTTTATCCCTAATCCTCATTATTTACTAATTAAATGATTCAGAAAAGTTATTTGTGATGTATTCATACTTTAAAGTAAAGCCAAAGTGTGATATACACCATAAATTGTATGGTTCTCTATCCAACCATTCTTTAACTGTAGGATCATCTACTTGGAGCTTGTCTAGGAAACACTTCGTTTTAACTTATCTACATGTTTTTACTACTCCTCATGCTAACATCTCCAAGTGGCTTCCTTTGTAATATTTCTTCATATTTTTAAACATGTGCCTGAAGCAGAATCTATGATTGGCATGGGGATAAACACTGGCCACAACATCAACAAGGCCCTTCTGCCTATCAAAAATAAATGTCAATTTGCAAGAGTGTGTTTTCAACTCATATTCCAAAATTTGTAAGAAAGTTGTCCAAGTCTCTTTACACTCACTCTTGCAAAAGTACATTCCAATTGGAAACAAACCATTATTCCCATCAAGGCTCAAAAATAGATAAGACCACTCCACCATATTTTCCTTTTAATAAACAGCCATATAATGCCAAAATTGGTCTACATCCATTGACAAAACAATCTAAAGATGCTCTAAAAGTAATACATGTACCAGTCCACTGTTTTGTATCACCATCTGTGTTAGTAGATGAAATGCTATTAGGGTTCCTCAACAAAATTTGAACATTCAACTCAGGCAAAATATTGTATCCCATATCATAAGACCCCACTATCCTTTCCATGCAAACAATCTTTGCATTCCAAGCAATTTAATAAGAAATGTCAATTCCATATTTTTTTAGAATCCTCATCTTGATTTCTCTAGGAGAAATTGTCTTGACATCTCTTACTAAGTCTTCAACTTCATTTGCCACCCACTGTGTATTAGCCAACTTGTTCCCATCCCCTTGTAATCATGTTTAAAATAATAACCTTTCAATTTTATGGTATGCCCATCATTTAGCCTTGATACAAAAGCTAACCATTCACACTTGGGATCAGAACACTTCATTCTCAATCTGATACTTTCATTCTTGATATAAATATAATTAAACAGCCATATTATTGCAAAAATCTTGAAATACTTCCTTGCATCAAAAATAGTTGGCTACAACATTTTTACTGTCAAATCTTTGTATACAGGCTCAGCAGTTTCCTTAAACAAGTTTTTATCTTCATCTGCATATATAATGTTTGTCTACTTAGCTAATCTCACAAATTCTTCTCCTCTTTGGAGCTCTTCAGCAGTAGGCAAATCATCCCCATCCTGTGATGAATGGGTACTGTAATAACCCTCTTCAGGAGCTAAATTATTAACATCCAATTTAGCATTACGGTTATCTCCCACTTCAACTTCTATTTCATCTCTCACTTCAGCTTCTATGTCATCTCGTACTTCATCTTCTTTATTAGTCCAACGATTAATCCCAATCTCTTCCAAAAACTATTTATCATAATCCTTAGATAACGCCTTATCACTGTCATATGTTTAAGAAAGTTCATCCAATTCTTCTTCTGGTAACACACTAGGATTTGACTTCTTTGGCATTTTCATCTTGTGGACAACCCTTTCTTTCTTCTTTTTTGCGGAGATTTTTGAATTTAGAACAGGTTTTGGATGTTTCAATGGATTTTGGATTGTATCTGGATTGATATCAAGAATATTAACTCTGCAATAAAAGTAGGTTACTCCAACTTGTTCTTCATCACCTTCTGCCCACATCTCTCTCAACTCCTTGTCATAATGAATAAAAAATGGGGATCCCCTATGTAAATAACACACCTCAACACCTGTCCCTTTAGGAACATAGTCTCAATCTTCCTCTATGTTTATTATACTAGATACCTTAGATACAAAACTGTTAAATTCAAGCTTCTGACCCTCTACATTTGGAACCATAATACTTTTCCCCCCTGTGAGGCCTACATGTTTCCACCCTGTTTTACTCACATCACCTCACTCTCCCCCATAATTGATAACCATATCCCTCATATCATACTACTTCCTGTTATATATGAGCAACCACAATAAAATAGTGTAAGATAAGACAAATCCCCAAATCTAAACCCTAATTTACAAAATGAGAACATTGTACACATAGTTTCCAAAAATCCACAAATCTAAACCCTAATTTTTGAACAACCTGTAAGGGGCTTATTCCACATCTTCGACTCATGCCCCATCTTCGACCATCATACAGCCACTCGACCTCGTCAACATACACGTGGCACAAATCAAACCGTTATACAAATCATTATGAAGACTCATCAAAACCATATATTGTAATGCTCGTCATTAAAGCAGATAACGGTCATATTATAAGACCTATAAATAGGGCCATAGAGCTACAAAAAAAGGGACAAACTTTTTATATCAAGAAAGTCTCTACAAAACATCCTTATAATAGCTAGCATTCTCAATAACATCTCTCTTTTTCTCAAAATCCTCAAGAGAGGTTATGGTTTTTAACCTATTCAAAGGTTTTCCACGCAAAACTTTTGTGTTAGTTATTATTAACGTTCTGATTACATCTGGTGTAAAGGCTAAGTCCGAATCCCAGAATTAGGCTATTATATTTGGCACCGTCTGTGGGAATTGATATTTTCAAACCCATTATCTCAAAAATCACTGATCGTCTTCTTTTCAGAATGTCACTTCCGAATCAAAGCACACTGATCAATCTAGTAGGAGAAAATGTAACATTAGCAGATCTGCAGGCCACTTTAAATTTTGAAATTGAGAGACGTGATGCTCTGGAACAATAGCTAACGAGTATACAAGTCGCGTTGAAGATTCTACAAGGTCAGTAGGTCACCGCCCAGAAGAACAAAGACGTGCAACCAAAAGGTTCGCAAGTTTATGTCCATGACAGAATATGACCTCCGCCAAAAGGTAATAACCTAGGAGGTAGGTACCCATCGATCTAACCATCACCAACAGGAAATGGATCCCATCCCGATCCAGGAGGTTTACCAAGAGGTAGATGGTGGCCTTGTGGGAGTCAGACTGGAGGAAAATTCACCTTGAAAAGTTCAAGTTCCAATAAAAGAGCGTCTAAGTGAAGGGAGTGGCAACCACAATCCTAGAGAAGGACGAGACATACGCTCAGCCACCACAACTCGATAATATATGACTCAAGAACATATTAACAAGAAAATCAAAGACTCAAAGCTCAGACTCTAACTAAAGGAATCTATAATAGATTATAGAATTGTCTAATCGCACAGGAAATGTTGGATGGCGAAGTCCCCACCGAGTTCCATACTTCAAAAATCTAAAAATTCAAAGGCACTGATCCAGTAGAACACGCCTAAGAGTTCCAAGATGCTTTGGGCCTAAATTCTACGTCCAACCACATTCTATGCCGGCTCTTTCCTACCAGCTTATCAGGCAAACCCCTACGATGGTTCCATACACTGCCCGAAGGATCCATCACGACCTTCGAGCAATTGTAAAAACTATTTGTTAAGAATTACTCGCACAACAGAGACAAAGAAGAAAATCTATACTCCCTTTTCAGACTTAAGTAGATGCCAGGTGAGAAGCTCAAGACATTCATGAAGAAATTTTTAAAGTTAGCTCGAAAGGTAAGATTGGCCCGACCAGAGAATTATAATTTCTGCTTTTACCAATACTTTATTGGTCGATAGAAGGGCGAAGGAGTATCTTATCCAGAACAAGCCAACAACTCTGGAGGACATGAACGAAAAGGTTAATGGGTATATTGACCTGGAAAGAATGGTATCTGACAGGCAGAAACCACAAAAGTCAATATTGACATCTAGAGATCAATCCACGGGCCAAGATTTCAACCGTACTGCTGATCAGGGAGGAGACAGGAAACAGACAAAATCTAATGACGAACGGCCTCGGAAGGGCAGTAACTTGCCAAAACCCTGTCTTCCCATGATGAATGCAACTATAGCCAGCATTTATCCTATATTTCATAAGGATAAATTTTTTTGAAATGCACAGCATCTCCATCCTATTGAGAACAAACCTTACTGCATCCACCACAAGGTTCGCCATCATGAGATCAAACATTGTTTTGCCCTACAATGACTTTTAGAGTACATCTTTGCAGATGGACAAATGCATGAATACATTTTGGACGTTGAGAGTTACAAAAACGAGACTTACAAACTTCTTACAGAAGCCGTACAAGCGGAGGAACCGGCAGGAGAGAAACATTTATACCATGTATCCCTTAACCACTTTGTTGAGACTCAGATTGTCAACCAATCGAAGAAAAGTAAAAAATGCCGAGTCAGCCAATGCCACGACCTATCCATGAAAGGTAAAGAAGCTCATTTACTTCCCGTATCCAGCTCTCAGCGAACATGAATTTTTTTTACGACTGTGATGTTCGTCATATCAACTATCCTCACCATAATGTTTTGGTGATCATGTTAAAAATGAGAAACACGGTGCTTCACACGATGATGATAAATATTGGGAGTACTATTAAAATACTTTTTCAAAACACGATTGATCAGATGAGGAGGGCCAACAAGGTACAGCCTAATGACATTGATATTTATGGATTCAACAGATCTAAAGAAGAACGTGCAGAAAAGATTATACTTCCAATTACAGTAGGACCCGTAATACTTGACGTTGTCTTTTATGTTATCAATACAAAATATCATTATTTGGGGATAATGGGACGTTGCTGGTTACACAATATGCGAGTTATTTTATCCACCTATCATTTGGCGCTGCGATTTGAATGGAATGGTGGCATATATGAAATCAAAGGAAGTCAAAAGCTAGCTCGAGCATGTGAAAATTTTGTTGCCATTATTCCTGAACCATAGCTCACATAGCAATTATAAAAAACAATAGGAAAAATTACATAAAACTATACAGTGAACTCTACAAAATATATTTTGTCAAATGCAAAAATAGTAGAATGCGTCAAAATCAATGGAGAAAAGAGAGGAACATACATTGGCACTCTTCTGCCAATGGCTGAATGAGATACCCTCGTTCATTTCCATAAAAACAATAGTGATGTCTTTGCTTGGACCTTTCACGAAATGCTGGGCATCGATCCAAATTTGGCCTACCATAAGCTCAATTTGAGAGATAAGGCCAAAGCTGTCAAACAAAAATAGAGATCGTTAGAACCGAGACACTGGGATGAAGTCAATAAAGAGATCGACAAACTCATCAAAGTTGGTTTTATTCGAAAGGCCAATTACCCATAATGGATCTTGAATATTGTAGCAGTCCCAAAGATGAATGGCAAGATCAGAGTGTGCGTGGATTTTACAGACCTCAATAAACACACTCCAAAGGATAGTTTCCCACTTCTTATCATAAATTATCTACTTGATTCCACATCAGGGTATGAACTTCTATCCATGATAGATGCCACATCAGGATAAAATCAAATACCTCTGCTACCAGATAATCAAGAAAAAGTAGCTTTTATTACAGAATGTGGCTTCTATTACTTTAAGGTCATGCCATTTGGCATCAAGAATGATGGTGCTACGTATCAAAGACTGATGACTCAGATGTTCAAAGATCACCTCGGAAAAATGATAGAAGTCTACATTGACGATATATTGTGCAAAAGTCTTAAGAAGGAGAACCATATGACAGATTTGCACACTGCTTTTGAAATTCTCCGTTTCTATAAGATGCGACTCAGCCCTAACAAATGCCAGTTCGGAGTTCAATCTGGTAAATTCTTGGGACATTTGATCAGTAAGCGAGGCATAGAAGTTGATCCAGATTGTTTATGCCTTCTCCAAGAACAAAGAAAGACATACCAAAATTAGCATGTAAGATTGCTGTAATAAATTATTTTGTCTCAAAGTCTTTAGATCGATGTCATTAGTTATTCAATCTACTGTATGACAAAACAACAGCAAAGAAGTTTAAGAAAGATCTTGAGATCGAGTGGATAGCAGAGTGTGAAGTAGTATTTTAGGAGCTCAAACATTACTTGGCTTCACTACCAGTGATGAGTACACCTAAAGAAGGGGAATAACTCATCATATATCTTGTAATTTCTGACGAGTCATTAAGTTCTATTCTCAATCAACTTGATGAGAAGACAGAGAAACCTGTCTACTTCGTCAACAAAACTCTAACTCCAACAGAAACCTGGTATACCAATTAAGATTAAGAAATTACTATTCGCTCTTATATACACATCACAAAAATTAAGACAATATTTTCAAGCCCACTCAGTTCGAGTAGTGACGAATTACCCTTTACGAGAGATTTTATCCAAGCAAGAGAAATCCAAATGAGTATAATAATGGTCAGTCACATTAGGCGAACATGATATCTGTAATAGCCTAATTTCGGGATTCGAAATTAGCCTTTACACCAGATGTAATCAGAACGCTAATAATAACTAACACAAAAGTTTAGCATGGAAAACCTTTGAATAGGTTTAAAGCCATGACCTCTCTTGAGGATTTTGAGAAAGAAATAGATGTTATTGAGAATGTTAGCTATTACAAGGATGTTCTGTAGAGACTTTCTTAATATAAAAAGTCTCTCCCTTTTTCTATAGCTTTATGGTCCTATTTATAAGTATTATAATATGACCGTTATCTGCTTTAATGACGAATATTACAATATATGGTTTCGATGAGTCTTCATAATGATTTGTGTAACGGCTTAATTTATGCCACATGTATGTTGACGAGGTCGAGTGGTCGTATGATGGTCGAAGATGGGGATTGAGTCCGAGATACGGAATAAGCCCCTTACATAAGACGGCTCTCAGCCAATAGCACAAGAAGTATCATGGGCGAGTGGTGTTGGCTGAGAAGGTCATTCTCTAGCCGTTACCTGACGTTGTTGTCTAGATTTTGATATAGTTTATTACCGATATCGTCGATGCTTGCTTTTGGGATATTTGACCTGTAATACATAGTCTGTTTGGTCGAATTGGATAAACCAATAACCAACCTATAATATATAATTTTTTCGGTAGAATTTGATAAACCAATAACCGACCTGCAATATGTAATCTATTTGGTTAAATTGGACGAACCAATAAGCGACCTGTACTATATTAGATTGGTTGGTCGAATTGGATAAACCAATAACCGACCTGTAATATGTAATATGTTTGATCGAATTGGACGAACTAATAACCGACCTATAATATGTAATCTGTTTGGTCAAATTAGACAAACCAATAACGACCTCTAATGTATTAGATAGGTTGGTCAAATTGGGATGAATCAATAAGCGGCCTGTAATATGTAATCTGTTTGGTCGAATTGGACGAACCAATAAGCAAACTGTAATGTATTAGATGGGTGGTCGAATTGGGATGAACCAATAAGAAATATGTAATATGTAATATGTAATCTATTTGGTCGAATTGGGATGAACCAATAAGTAACATGTAATATGTAATCTATTTGGTCAAATTGGGATGAACCAATAAGCGACCTGTAATATGTAATCTGCTTGGTCGAATTGGACGAACCAATAAGCGACCTGTAATGTATTAGATGGGTGGTCAAATTGGGATAAACCAATAAATGACTTGTAATGTATTAGATGGGTGGTCGAACTGGGATGAACCAATAAGCGACCTGTAACATATAATCTGTTTGGTCGAATTGGGATTAACCAATAAGCGACCTGTAATATGTAATATATAATCTCTTTGGTCAAATTAGACGAACCAATAAGCGACCTGTAATGTATTAGATGGGTGGTCAAATTTGGATGAACCAATAAGCGACCTGTAATGTATTAGATGGGTGGTCGAATTGGGATGAACCAATAAGCGACTTGTAATATGTAATTTGTTTGATCAAATTGGGATAAACCAATAAGCGACCTATAATATGTAATCTGTTTGGTCGAATTGAACGAACCAATAACTGACCTGTAATAGATTATGCAATCTATTAGTCGAATTGGGATAAACCAATAAGCGACCTGTAATGTAATGGTCAAGCTCACCCCCAAGTATGATTTAAGTTGATTAGATAAGGTCGAGCATTGTACCTCGAACTGAGGTTGAGCTTGAATACCCCGACCTTAAATATTATTGGGTATGAGATTGATAATGAGTCTGAGCTAAGACGGCTTTGAAGATGAGGTTGAGTTTGCTCTCAAGTATGAGTTTAGACGGCTTTTAAGCTGAGATCAAGCTTGCTCCGAAGTATGATTTATTGTATGTTGAAGGAAGCAAGTAGTAGCTTCTATGCCGACCTTGAGTACTTTAGGCGATATCTCGAGATTCAAACCTTCCAGGAAATGATGAAAATACTACATATAGATTCCCATCCTTGGACATTACATACCAGTCTGATCTTAATAAAGTAGTGGTCGATAATATTGAACCTTTTTATCCAGCCCAATTAATGTAGGGCATCCTAATCAAATTCTTAGCCGTGACCTACTTGCAGAAGAAAACAATTTCATCGTAGAGGAGACTATGTAATAAATAAAGGGTCACCTTACGAGCATAGCAATTTAGTATATTTAAAGAGGAATCATAACATCTAGATGATCTTGATCAAGAAATAGTTAGGAGATTGTAATATATCGATCATACCCTCTGATAGAGGTTGAATCATTGGATTAGCTGAATGTAAGAGAGCAAGCCAGATACTTGTTGCAACGTTAACATTTTAAGGAAGAGAACGACCGGAGACAAAAGGGATGCATTTTATAGCATTTTAAGCAAGTAAACTTTGCATGAACATCTTTGGCATACACCCCAGAAAGGGCTAGTACAATTTCCTCTTAATGTCACCTTCAGAACGGTTTGGATGGTTGTTCAGATGCTTACAAATGTTCACTAGAACTGCAGCAACATAGCTAATGAAGTCACAACCGCGATTTTGTAAACTCGGTCGGAGCCTTTACCAAACTGCAACTTTATTGGTAGTGATAACAATACAAGGATGATGTGAGAAAAATGTAAGTTGGGAGCATGTGTTTGGACCAACAACTAGAGAAGGTGAAGAAATCACGAGCAAAACCTTCACTAAAACCTCAACTGATGGAAGAAAGGGCACTTGGGCATCCAAAATGAAATCTGCATCACAAATCATGTATTTTCCAAACCCCTCCATGGAAATGCAAAGAAATCTGAGCCGTATGGCATACTCTGAATCATAGATTAGTACGTCAATGAAATTGGAAATTAAAGTCTTTCAATCATTTCCATTTCCTTTGATTTTGGTGGCGCCCGAGATAACAATCGATAGGAGCAGAGTCACCTGTCATTGTTGAGGTCGAACAAAACTCGAACTCGATTTAAAGACATTTTTCAAATTGTGGGTATTAAAATGTGGATCTTAACTTTGAGGATTTTAGTCGCAGGAGTATAGTGACCAGCTATGGTGGAGATCGATCAAAGACCTGCCATTGTTGAGGTCAAACAAAGACCTTCCACTGTTGAGGTCGAACAAAGACATGCCATTCTTCAGCCTACGTCGACCATTATTTGCTAAAGCTCGAGTGAGCAATTTTTTAGAGCTTGATCAAACTCATTTACGAGAATCAAAATCTTCAAAGCTCAATTTAAATTAGATGAATGAACTCTCTGTACTGGAGCTCGAGTGAGAAATAGAGCTCGATTTGTTGGAATTGTTGAGCTAATGTAGATTGCCAAGACAAAGCTCAATCAACCCATACATGTGAGTCTTAACGAAGAGTTGGAGCGGAAGAATTCAAAATCTTTGAATCCACGAGAGAAATAAATGCTTTGTTGGTTGAACAAAAGAAAACTATGAGAAACAAAGAGAAATACTTGATTGATTGATGATTGAATGGATTTTACAATCTAGAACTTGACCTTTTTTAGGCTTGTAATCATTAATCCAATTAAACACCACTAAACAAGAAGTTATAGAACTTCTCATATTCCTAATTAAACTCAAATTAAAACCCACTAAAATATTAGTTATTAAAGGTTACCAAACCTTCTAACTTCCAAATCCCTTGACATTCTGATGGATTGGGCTTGTATTTGGACTTGGCTCGAATGATCCACATGTATGGGTTGATTGGGCTTTGTCTTGGCAATCTACATCATTCTCCCATTGTTGAAAAGAACTTGGCCTCGAGTTTACTAAAGGCAAAGCCTCATGAGTATCTCCATGATAGGGATAAAGATTTGAAGCATTGAAAGTAGAAGAAATGTTGTAACCATTGGGAAAATCAATAACATACGCGTTGTCATTTATCTTCTTAAGAATCTCGTAAGGCCCAATCTTCATCATCTTCAGCTTATTATAAGTTCCAACTGGAAAACGTTCTTTACTTAAGTGTACCATTACTTTATCCCCAACCTCAAAAGTATGGAATCGACGATGTTCATCGGCATATGCTTTGTATTTGGCATTTGAAACTTCAATGTTATTTGTAGTCATCTCGTGGATTTTACTAACTTGATCAAGAAACTCATTAGCCAAAGAACTAACACCCAGAATATGAGGAAGACTTACCAAATCAAGGGTATGCTTAGGAACGGCGGTATAAACAATCCGAAAAAGGGAGAAACCGATTGTGCGACTTTAAGAAGAATTATAAGCAAACTCGGCATGAGAAAGACGCAAGTCCCATTGTCTTGGTTTTGCACTGGAAAGAACCCAAACTAGATTACCCAATGTGTGATTTACCACTTCTGTTTGGCCGTCGATTTGTGGATGTGCGGTGTTACTAAACTTCAAAGATGCAGCTAAGCGTCGCCAAAGTGTTTGCCAAAAATAACTCAAAAACTTAGTATCCCTATTCGAAGTGATAGATTGAGGAACACCGTGAAGATGCACAATTTCCTTAAAAAATAAATTAGCAATGTGTACCGCATCATGCGCCTTCTTACAAGATATAAAGTGTGCCATTTTTGAATAACGATCGACGACTACGAAAGCTGAATCAATACCACGTTGGGTTCGAGGAATACCTAAAATAAAGTCCATAGAAATTTTGGTCCATGGTGATTCTGGGATCGGAAGAGGAGTATAAAGACCCATATTTTGTGCGTGGCCTTTGGCTTGTTGACATATGAAACACTTTCGAACAAAATCCGCAACATCTTTCTTCAAAGATGGCAAAAAATATCGTTCTTCAGCCAAGGCAATTGTTTTATCTCTACCCAAATAACCACCAAGTCCACCGCAATGTAACTCCTTGATAGCATATTCGCGCAAGGAACCTTGAGGAATACAAAGACGAATGCCATTAAAAAGAAAACCATCATGTAAGACAAAATTGGTCGTACCTCCATTATTATTATTGCATGCAGCCCATATCTCTGCAAAATCCGGATCATCCGCATATAGCTCCTTGAGATAATCAAAAACAACGATAGAAGCATGAACGGTAATTAGAAGAGATGCACGATGACTCAAAGCATCGGCGACCTTGTTTTGCTTCCCGGATTTATGTTTGATGGAAAAGTTGAATTGTTGAATTTTGGCAATCCAATGAGCATGCATACGATATGTATTTCTGTTGCTTTGAAGGTACTTGAGTACTTCATGATCGGTGTACAATATAAATTCACGTTGAAGCAAATAATGCTTCCAATGTTTAAGATCTTGAGCCACCGAATAAAATTTTAATTCATAAGTAGTTCATATTCGGCGAGCATCACATAACTTCTCACTATAATATGCAATGGGTCACCCTTCTTGAGACAAAACCGCACCAACACCAAGAGTGGATACATCACAATCTACCTCAAATAGTTTATTAAAATCGGGCATAGCAAGTACGACAGCCGTGGAAAGTTTTTCTTTAAGAATTAAAAAACTTTCTTCGGCTTCGGGAGACCAAATGAGACGAGGATGTTTCAAGCAATCCGTGAGAGGAGAAGCAATAGAGGAAAAATTACTCACAAAATGTCGATAAAATGAGGTCAAGCCATGGAAAGAAGGAACATCAAAGATTGTCTTTGGAGTAGGCCACTCACGAATAGCCTTGACCTTATCCTCGTCAACATGAATACCATTTGCGGAAATGATAAAACCCAAGAAGATAAGAGTAGATTGCATAAATGTGCATTTCTGAAGTTGGATTTGGAGAGAGTTTTTGTGGAGAACCTTGAAGACTTGTGATAGATGATTAAGATAATCCTTCTCATCCTTGCTATAGATCAAAATATCATCAAAATAAACTACAACAAACATTCCCAAAAATGGCTTCAAAACCTCGTTCATTAGCCTCATAAAAGTACTAGGAACATTCGACAATCCGAAAGGCATGAGGAACCATTCATATAATCCCTCTTTAGTCTTAAAGGCCATTTTCCACTCATCACCAAGCCGAAGCCAAATTTGATGATACCCACTCTTAAGATCAATTTTGGAAAAGATCTTAGAACCCACAAACAGGTCAAGCATATCATCAAGATGAGGAATTAGGAAGCGATACCTCACCGTAATTTTGTTGATTGCTCTACTATCGACACACATACGCCAAGACCCATCTTTTTTTGGAACTAAAAGAGCCAGAACTATACATGGACTCATAGATGGACGAATAAGACCTTTCATCAATAGATCTTAGACTTGCTCTTGTAAAATAGCATGTTCTTTTGGCGTCATACGGTAATGAGGTAAGTCCAGCAAGCTAGTACCCAGAACCAAATCAATATGCTGTTGAATACCCCTCATTGGTGGAAGAGAATTCGGGCCGTCCTTGGGAAGGATACTTGAAAACTCTTGCAAAAGTGTTTCAACTTGAGGTGACACAATAATGGGGTTAGACGCGTCGTCTTTAGCAACAAGGGCAACATAAATTTTTGTATTGCCAATATCATCTTTAATATCATAAGAAATCAAGAAAATCGTTTTCACTTTGATGGGAGCATTTGAAGATGCCTTAGATGTCATGGGAGTGAAGAGAAATTTGACTCCGCCTTTAGAGAAAGAGTATGTAATTACTCGTCCATTATGATCGACATTCAAATCATATAACCATGGCCTACCAAGAAGAATATGACAAGCATCCATAGTAACCACATCGCAGAAAACTTCATCGTGATAGTTCCCAACAGAGATAGGAATTCGACATTGGGAAACAACTTTGAATGCACAATCATCCTTTCTCCAATAAATAGGATAAGGATTTGGATGAAGAAGAGTTTTTAGCCCAAGTTTCTCAACCATGGATTGGGAAACAATATTCTCACTATAACCACCATCAATGATGAACTTGGCAATTTTACCTTGTATCGTGCATTGAGAGCGAAAAATGTTCTTCCTTCATGAATTGTCACCTTGTTGGGTAAAAAGAAGTTTGCGCAATATTAAACATTCAGAACCTTCATCACCATTACACTGCTCAACGTCGTCATCATTGAAAGGAGTAATCTCATTGGACTCCATTGTAGAAAAGGTTAATAAGGAAGGATCGTCGTTATGCTCATTAGACACCGGAGAGTCATTCTCGTGGTGAGTGAAACCCACTCTAATATTGGCATTATTTTGAGATGGAGAAACATTCAATGTATGACCTTGTTGATGCAACGATATCAAAAGTCTTGTCTTGGCTGAGCATATGGGTTGTTCGAATTTTCTAATATAGGTTTAGGTTGAGTAGGATGGGTATTTCGAGGAGGGAAACGATCGATGGTCGGTAAAAAATTAGTGGCATTTTGGGTAGTGGAACGGTTAAAATTAGTCGATGAAGAAAGGTTGGAAGATGGGGTGTTGTATTAAGGGGATAAAGAGTACCAACGATTTGGTGATTGCCCAAAACTAGAAATTTGATTAGCCTTCTCAAGAAATTGTTCCGCCTTTTGAGCCAATTCAATAGCGGTATCCATTGATGGGATTGTTGACATGGACATCTTGTCTTGAATTTGGAATCATAAGCCACCAATAAAGCGACTAAGTCGTTATACTTCATTCTCTCGAACCCCATTCTGGGCGGATAAACGATAAAAGTTATCAAGATATTTGGCTACGGAATGAGTACCTTGTTTTAAATTCCGGAGTTGGTCATACAAGACAACTTCATAATTGGAAGGAAGAAAATGATGACGTAAATATTTCTTCATTTGTGCCCAATTACGAATCAGTAACTTACCATCTCTACGACGTGCTTCCACAATGCTATCCCACCAAGCGTTGGCACTACCCATAAGTTTGTAGGCCACAAGATATGTTTTCTTCTCATCGACAATATTCATGTAGTCTAAGAATTTTTCTACCGTAGATAACTAATCGAGAAAATCTTCCACATGAAGATGACCATTGAAAGCCAGAAGATCAACCTTTATTTTGTACTCAAATTGATGAGGTTGTTGGTTGTTATAAGCATGAGGTTGTGTACGAAAGACACCTGGATCATGAGGGCGACCGTTAACACTATCAACAAGATCCATATCATCCACGGTTAGGCCATACTCAATTCGACTTGACGGAAAAAGGTAACCCGGAGGATAACTTGGTTGATTGGTATTTTTTTGTGGACTTTGGTGATGGGGTATAATTTCATGTTGTTGGTAATGGATAGGTGAAGATGTAAAAGCTTTAAGTTGGTGAGTGTTGGAGGGGTCATGATGGGGATATGGTAAAGCTTGAGAGGTAAAAATTGTTTGAGAAGTTGAAGGGATGGTGGTGGGGGTAGTATGGACAGGGAATTGCGATTTTAATGAAGAAGGGTCATGGGATACTTGTGTGTTTGGGGTGGGGATGATGGGGTGACACCAACTTGAGTAGTAAGCGCCGCGACGGCGTTACTTAGTTGTTGAATAGAAGCCTCGATTTTCTCTACAAAGCTGGCGAGTTCTTCCTTTGTAACATAGTTTCCAAGACTTCTGTTTTGGGTGCAATCTCCTGATTCAATTCCCGTCATGGTTACAAACCTACGACCTGCTCAGACACCACTTAATGAAGAGTTAGAGCGGAAGAATTCAAAATCTTCGAATCCTCGAATCCACGAGGGAATTAAACATTTTTTTGGTTAAATAGTGAAAACTGTGAGAAACAAAGATAAATACTTGATTGATTGATGATTGAATGGATTTTACAATCTAGAACTTGGCCTTTTATAGGCTTACAATCATTAATCCAATTAAACACCACTAAACAAGAAGTTATAGAACTTATCATATTCTTAATTAAACTCAAATTAAAACCCACTAAATCATTAGTTATTAAAGTCTACCAAACCTTCTAACTTCCAAGTCCCTTGACATCCTAATAGATTGGGCTTGTATTTGGACTTGGCTCGAATGACCCACATGTATGGGTTGATTGGGCTTTGTCTTAGCAATCTACATCATGAGTACTTGAACTGGATCCATGAGCACGATTCGTTGCTGTACCTATAACCTTCGATCGACTGTGACGAATTGAGTGCAAGAAAGACCTTCAAATCACCCTAAATCACTGAAATAAACGATTTGAACAATCTCTTTGACGATGATGGTGATGGTGCTGTCAGAATCTGTATCTAAATCTGATGGTGGAGAAAGGTTTAGGGTTTTCGATGCCATTAGAGATGAATTAGAGCTGTCAAAATTGCAACTATTTGACTCACAAATTAAGTCAGTATCAAGGACATTTTTGGGAAATATCTGGAGAAATCATGAATGATTATTATTCCCTCTCTCTTTTACTTTAAAGAATGTGTAAAAGAGAGAGAGGATTGATATGAACTGATAAAAAGAGAAAAACTGTGAGAACCTGCAACATGGTAGGCTGGCTCGGCCATTGTAATGATGAAAATGATATTTGTTATTTTGAAAATCGTGGGTAGCTGTGTTTATTCCCACAGTAGCCTAGAAGTGTACTCTGGTCTAGAGGCATCATTCCATTAAAGGATAATCAGCAGTTTTTAAGACAATGGGTTTGAGAACTTTGTTCCCACAGACGGCGCCAAATATAATAGCCTAATTATGGGATTCAGACTAAGACTTTACACCATATTTAATCAGAACACTAATAATAACTAACATAAAAGTTTAGTGTGGAAAACCTTTGAATAGGTAAAAAAACCATGACCTTTCTTAAGGATTTAAAGAAAGAGATAGATGTTATTGAGAATGCTAGCTATTACAAGGATATTCTGCAGAGACTTTCTTGATATGAAAAGTTTGTCCCTTTTTTGTAGCTCTATGGCTCTATTAATAGGTCTTATAATATGAATGTTTTATGACTATTATTTACTTTAATGACGAACGTTACAATATATGGTTTTGATGAATCTTCATAATAATTTGTGCAATGGCTTGATTTGTGTTGTGTATGTTGACGAGGTCGAGTGGTCATATGATGGTCGAAGATGGGGATTGAGTCCGAGATACGAAATAAGCCCCTTACAATATTCATTTCAAACCATGACATTCTGAAAAGGGTCAAGCAGTAGTTGATTTCCTTATGGACTTCCTGGTAAAAGATCCCGACAGGGAAGAAGACAGCACAGATACCAATGAGGAACAGTTCGAAGCCAAGTTTGGAAAAAAGTCAGACTGGGTAACTCAGAGATGATGGTGTCTTTTACTGATGGATCTTCCAGACCTGCAAAATCAGGTATCAGAATCGTGTTTATCACACCTTCCAATGACAGGATTGAGAAAGCAGTTAGACTCAATTTTGAAGCTACCAACGATGCGGCCGAGTATGAAGCAATGATTTACAATCTAGATATGGCTCTCGAGATTGGAGTCTCTGAGTTGTTTGTGTGCACGGACTCTTTACTCATTATGAACCGTTACACAAAAAAATTCTAGAAGAATAGAAAGATGATTGATTACGCAGCAGCAGTAGCCGACAGAATGTGCAAATTCAATAGTATTACTATTGAACATTTACCACGCGGAGAAAATAGACATTCTGATTCTCTCGCTCATCTCACATGAATCCTTGGCACAAAAGCTTGATATCTCAAGATCAAAGTATTATCCACCCCCAGCATTAACATCTTAAGCTAACATTCTGTTAATACTGGGGGCATTGAAGAGGACGAGGATGATTGGAGACAACATTTCCTTAAGTATATTGAAACTAAAAACACGTTTGACGGCAAACTTCATGCAGATCCCACTGAAAGGAGATGCATGCTTGATAATGCAAAGTGATACATCATGGAAAATGATCTCCTTTACAAAATTTTAGTCACAGTACCCTATCTCGAGTGCTTATCCAGCAAAAAAGCTCAAAAATTTATGCACGAACTTCACGAAGGCTCTTATGGTTCCCATGCAGCAAGACGATTTCTGGCTAATCGAGCTCTTATTCAAGGAGTATTTTGGCCTAAAATGAAAGCTCAAGCTATTGAACTCGTAAGTAAATGCGATGCTTGCCAAAGACATAGCCCCCAAATTCGATCTCCAGCCTTGGAACTCCATTCCAGAAACGTTGTTTGGCCATTCAAAAGATGGGTACTCGACCTTGTAGGAGAACGCCCCACTGTACCAGGTAAAAAGAAAGTACATATTTGTAGTAATGGATTACTTCACTAAATGGGTAGAAGTAGTCCTTCTTTGTCGAACACGTGAAGACGAAGTCATCAAATTTATCTGGGAAACCATCATCATCCGTTTGGCTTCCTACATCTCATCAAAATCGATAATGGACCTCAGTTTATTGGCTTTAGAGTCGTCGAATTCCTTAATCAGCACAACATCATACACTATCCTTCCAATTCGTATTACCCACAAGGTAATGGTCAGGCCGAAATCACTAATCGAACTATCGTAGTTGGAATCAAAAAAATGTTTGACAAAAAAAAAGGGTAACTGGGTCTAGGAATTGCCACATATATTATGGGCATATCGAACAACACCTCGAGTATCAACTTGATGCACGCCATTCCTCCTGGTTTATGGTACAGAAGCAATCATCCCCACTCAGTATCATCACCCAATACGCGACCATACCATGACAGATAAAGAAAATGAATTTTAGTTGGCATGTAACATGAATTGGATCTGTAATAGCCTAATTCTGATATTCAGACTTAGCCTTTACACCAAATATGTTTAGAACGCTCAAGAATATTAAACAATAATCAACAAGATAATTTAATGTGGAAAACCTTTGAATAGGTTAAAAACTATGACCTCTCTCAAGGATTTTGAGAAAGAGAAGATGATCTTATTGAGAGTGCTAACTTATTACAATGAGTGTTTTGGATATCTGGAATTTTAGAGTAAGGATTCTTCTGTTTAAAATTGCCCATCCTTGATCTTTAGTTCTCTGGTCTTATTTATAGGTCTTATCACATGACCGTTTGGCAGCCATTAATATTCTTAATGATGGACGTTGCAAAGTATATGCAAGATGTTCTTTGACCAGATTGTGTAACGTTCTGATCTTAGTTACTGTACAACAACTTTATTGATGATTGTACACTTACATAAATCAAACTGTTGATGTGGAGGTTGAAAGTGATAACTCAAACTAAGGAATGTTGAACATATCTTTAGTAGTACTTCTTGTATGCTGATGAGGTCGAGTGGTCGTATGATGGCCGTAGATGGAGCTTGAGTCCGAGATGCGGAATAAGCTTATTACATTGGACAGCTCTCAGCTAATAGTACGAGAAACATCATGAGCGAGTAGTGTTGGCTGAGAAATTTATTCTACATCTGTTACCTGACATTGTTGTCTTGTATTGTAATATAGTAGATGTGTTGGTCGCATTGGATGAACCAATTGTGGACCTAAAATATATAATCTGTTTGGTTGAATTGGACGAACCAATTATCAACCTATAATATATTAGATGGATTGGTCGAATTGGGCATACCAATAACTGACCTATAATATATAATCTATTTGGTCGAATTGGACAAACCAATAACCGACCTGTAATGTATTAGATGGGTTGGTCGAATTGGGATAAACCAATAACCGACCTATAATATGTAATCTGTTTGGTCGAATTGAAATAACCAATAGCCGACCTGTAATGTATTAGATGGGTGGTCAAATTGGAATAACCAATAACCGACCTATAATGTATTAGATGGGTGGTCGAATAGGGATAAACCAATAAGCGACTTGTACTGTATTTTAAAGATCAAATTGGCTAAAGCAACAATTCTGTATATAAAAGTACTTGTATGAGATAGTAGAAAAGAACTGTGATATCTAACCTATAATATGTAATTTGTTTGGTCGAATTGGACGAACCAATAACTGACCTGTAATATATGTGATTTGTTGGGTCGAATTGGATGAACCAATAACTGACCTGTAATATATTATATTATGTAATCTATTGGTCGAATAGGGCAAACCAAATAACTGACCTGTAATCTGTTTGGTTGAATTGGACGACCTATAATATGTTGTTGAGCTTGCCCCCAAGTATGATGTAAGTCGGTAATGGGGTCAAGCATTGAGCCTGAAGCCGAGGTCGAGTTCGCCCCAAGTATGTTTTATGGTTTGTATGTTGGCGGAATCAAGCACTTCTGGAGTGCGCAATAGCATCTTGGTTCTATTTACGACATAGACATTAAACTTTGGCAAGGGCAGCCATATAATTGTCGAACCTTAGTCCATTTATGGAGATTGACTTGCAGCAAGTATGTGGAGTGTTGCAGCTTCTGTTTAAGTCTGAGTCATAGTAAAACCCAACATATAGAGAGGCATAGAAATATTCATGCTCTATCCCCTTCATAAACTCATAATCGATCCAAAAGCTACTGGTGTACCAGCAGCAACTGCAGCGGCTGTCGAGGCTGCTTCAAATGGGAATGTTGTTGATTCAAACGGGATTAACCTCAGTATCTGCTAATTATTCTATTATGATGCCAAGTGTTCCACAATCTACTAATTCAAGGGCAGCAGATTTGCCCGAACCAATAGAATCACCTACTCCGATTTATTCAAATGAGATAACTGAAGTTGATACTCATGGGAATATGGAAGTGAGTAGTTCCGATAATACGCCCATAGAACAACAGAGATAGGTGAGAAGGATCAAACTGCTTTAGTCAGACAAACTAAAAGCCAGAGAGAGTCAGACAAACTCCTTAACAAGTTGTTCAAACGTGTTTACAGAGTTCTCCTCAAGAGTATACAGCTAATCGCGTACGTTTCTCATAAGAGAAAAAGGGAACACACGTAATTTGAGATAATCCTCTGTAATACGTTCAAAGTTTAAAATAAGCATATGATCCCTAAATTCCTTAAGATGGTTATACGGGTTTTCACTAGGACTACCATGAAATTTGGGAAGCATAGACAAGAATTCCGGTTTTAGCTCAAAGTTTCTGTCATTTCTAGGAATCACAATACACGAAGGTTTACTCATAATTGTAGGATGCATTCGATTGCGGATAGTGATTCTCTCCACAGCAGTAGGTTCGGGACCGTTCCTAGGAATAGCAGGTTCGGGACCATTAGTCCCATCAGTCTGACTCATATTGATTCTAACAGCGTTCTTAGTCCGAGCTTGGGTGTTACCCTAATTTAACATACAACTCAATCAATATATGCGAACACACTAAAAGACCTAAGAATGATGCAAGCACTCAAGAATGTTTTACTGGTCTATTTTTAGGTTAAGTTGTAAACCCAGTCTCAGGATCCTTGGGGAAAGTGTAGAGGTTATCCTTTATGATCGGCTTCCTTGGTTTTGGAGGAGAAAAAGTAGCCAGAGAGCGATCTAGAGAAATAATTGAGATTGGAGGTGTTTGGATTACCGCGGGGTAATCCAAACGTCAAACTCAATTTATTTGGGTGTGAGCTCCTCACACTCGATTGAGTTATTGTTTGGCCACGTAGGAGAACTCACACTGGATTTGGAGCTGCTGGAAGACTCAAAATGTGAGTTTGAGTTTGGGTTTGCAAATCCAACTCAAACCCACACCCCGTTGGCTTTGCTTTAAGAAGCATTTTTTTCTCTCACTCAGACACTGAGTGGAGTTAGAATCAGTGATTTGGGTCACTCAAAGTCAACCCCAATAAGCCAGCTAGTATTGAGTATAGTAAAAGAAGAGTTGAGGAATCAGGAATGTTAGAGCGTCTCCTAAAGACTAAAGTAACTGACTGACTTGGTTGAAAAAAAGCCAAATCCAAGTCAATCAGAATTTATTTCCTCCAACAGTACCTGACTTGGATTTGTCTCAGGCGTATAACACTTGAGCGCCTATTCTATTTTTAAACAGACATCTATTATATTTTTAAACAGATGCCCAATTATTTTTATTTTTTAAATCAGGCGCCCAAGTCTTAGGCGCCTAATGGTCTGAAAGCTTAATACGAATATGTCTTCTTTCTTCTCACATTTTAGCCAAATCAAAAAGAATCAAAAGAAGAATTCTCAAATTTTAACCAAATAAAAGCAAATCAAAAGGGAAAAAACCTTACTCTTCTCAAATCAAAAGGGAAAAAACCTTACTCTTCTCAAATCAAAAGGGGGAAAAGCTTACTATCCTAGGTATCCCTCTCTTTCACTCGTACATTTCACCTACCTTGTGGAGAGCTAGGGATCACCTACCTTGTGGACAAGCAAAAATCGCTTTATCTTAAAATAAATATAAGAAAGTCAACTGTCCCAAACGGGAAAGTGGCCAAGGAATTCGGGAGGCGGGGGGGCCACCAATAAAGCCTACCTATCCAAGCTCGTTTGGCGTCTACAACAAAACCCACACGACTTGTGGGGCCAAATCCTGAAAGCTAAATACTTCCCTAGTTGTGACATTTTTTAGGCTAAGAAGAAAGTTGATGCCTCCTGGACTTGGCCTAACATATTTTCTGTTATCGGTACGGTCAAGGATAACTCTTGCTGGCACGTTTGGTCTGAAGATCAGATCAAGTTCTAGACCGATAATTAGATTCCCATAGGCTCGGGTAGGCAACCGATTCCATGACCCAACCTCCTAGGGGAGAATCGGCCTCAGTTGGTAAACCTTTTCATCGACCCCGCTCTAAAAATGTGGCACGCTAGGGAACTACTAAAGTATTGCGATGTTACCTCCATTGACCACATTACCTAAATTTGTCTCCCCCACCTGAGTAGAGGTGGGGACCCCGACAAAATTCAATGGTGCCCATCCAGGGATGAGAAATTCTCCATTAAATCCTCTTATCGGGGGAATATGGCGGGACTACAGATGGAGATCCCAAATTGGCCTCCCAGACATTTGTTGAAGATTTGGAAAAATAAGGTAACCCAAAGGGCCCAACTGTTCGGCACGAAATGCCTCCAGGACATGGTTCTTTGCTGCATAATGATTATAAGGCTTTTGTAGCTTTTAGATACCTCATGCCCTTTGTGCTCCTCCTCGGTGGAAACCCTACTCCACCTCCTCCTTGAGTGCCCCTAAACACAGGCAGTATGGTTTGGCACAGAGTTTGGCGGTCTGCTCCACCAATTTTTACATATGACTGTTATTGACTGTGTCACACAGTGGATCACACCGCCACTTGTCTGGCCTATTAATCGTGAACTTTGGATATTTGTGACACTTATCATGTCCTGGTTCATTTGGAAAGCTAGATGTGAAAATATTTTTCAAAACAAACCTCAAGACTCGCTTCGTATCTCCACTGTCATTATTAAAATAATTTTTAACGAACCTGTTAGGCGTCACGAGAGATCTTTTATCAAGGTTCCTTAGAGTATCCCAACCGCCAGTTGGGCAAAAATTAACGTTTATGTTTCTTTCAGTAAATATAAACTTTTCAATGGTATTAGGTTAGTGTTGCGTGATGATCATAATATTTTTGGTACAGCCTGCCGTTCTACCAAAAGATTTGTAACCATTAAAGAAGGTGAGGTCTTAGCAATGTTGGGAGAAGTTCTCTAGGCCATGGAGAGAGATGTACAGAAGGTT
Source organism: Kingdonia uniflora (assembly GCA_014058105.1). Lineage (NCBI taxonomy): Eukaryota > Viridiplantae > Streptophyta > Magnoliopsida > Ranunculales > Circaeasteraceae > Kingdonia > Kingdonia uniflora. The sequence goes on from JACGCM010002866.1 coordinate 528,236, forward strand.
GTCATTGAAATGGATGCAGATGCTATTAGCTCATTTTGTTAAAATAGAAATGCAACAGTTTCCTGGACAACCAAAGCAATCCTCTAGGATAGTTTGGCCCTATTTTATAGATATGTACCGCGCAGTGCAAACTCTGTTGCTCATGAGATTGCCACTAGACCTATGGTGGATGACTGTTGTATGACCAGGTTTTGCAGTTTTCATCTAAAATATTTGGGAAGTGAAGGACCACAAAATCCATAACCCGACCCGGCCGATTTAGGTAGACCCTAAAATTGGGTCCATTTGGATTCCAAATAAGCTAGGGTTAAAGGGTTCGACAGAGATATAAATAGCAGCCTCTACTCTACAACCTCATTTCCTCCTCCTCATCTAAAACTCTCATCTCTCTCTCACAGTAACAATGGCGGAAAGAGGAACCTCTGGTGGTGGTAACCGTGGCGGATTGGGTCGAGGTGACCGTGGAGATCGTGGTGGCCGAGGTGATCGTAGAGGAGGTCGGCGTGGAGGCAAACGAGAAAAAGAGACTCAATGGGTGCCAGTCACGAAACTAGATCGACTCGTTCAAGCCGATAGGATTACCTTATTGGAGCAAATCTATCTCCACTATCTCTCACTTAAAGAACACCAAATCAACGACAAACTCCTCCCTAATTTAAAAGATGAAGTGATGAAAATCACCTATCCACACTAGATATGCCAGGGAACGTACGTCCTCTAACAAACGTAACCACTTATCAAGTTTTCCTATTGAGCGCGTTGTTCCAGGTCCGGGCGAAGCCTTTTGATTAACTATGTTTTTTATGGCTTCTTATCTGAAAAATATTTTAAAGAGGTCTGGACTGTCGATACCGAAAAGATTAAAAATCGGGTTATGAACTCCCGGGGTCCTAATGCGTGGGCACGCATGGGTGATGAAATCCCAATTTGATTTACCCTTATCTAGGCGTTGTTGCAAAAATTAAGCATTTTATGAATCAAACCATAGTTGTACACGATATACCGCGACAGGGAGGGTGCGGTGAAAAAATGATTACCTACAGGGCGACCTTTTTAGGGGCACGTTTGGTTACCTTGGTAAAACCATTGGGAAGGCCCACTCAGAATCGTTTGTGAAGTACGCGTTGAAATGATTTCCGACCTGAGTAGGGGTTCCAAAGCTGTACTTACAGCATAGTACAATTTCCTCACCTTACAAAGCGTCACTCATTAAATTTTACATAAACATTTTCTCAATCCTTACAACAATACTGAAAAATACATAAAAATTTATACAACTAGAAGTCTTCTTGGCTTTTGTCACTTTTCTTTGATGTTGGCTTTGTCCTTCAATAACTTGAAACAACACTTATGTATTTCTGTGTTCGTGAACCAAGTATGTAGCAAAAATTCTACCCAACTGTCTAGATCAAGTAAAAGATACCGTCGTTTCCACAAGAGGAATACCTAGGTAGAGCTTTTAAACAACAGTTGTTGAATCAAATTTTCTTTAGCAAGAGCAAGCTCTATGATGCTTGGTGGATACGAACAGAGTTATACAAAAGAAACTGTATGACGACGAAAATTGCAAAAATAATCCCTGATCAAATACCAAAACAATGCAAAATTCAAACTTTAAATCACAGTTTCAATAAAATTAATCAAAAACAGAAACCCATAACAAAATAAACTACTGTAGCAGAATAGTAAACACGTTAAACTACTGCAGCAGCAGATTAAATAAAGTAAAAACTCATAGATTTTGATACGATTTACCCGTCACAAGCACAATCAAAATCAGTTACCAAGCTTCAAAGATTCAGCTTTAATACTCGTGTAAACAGCGCAAGAATTCTTAGTTTCAGCAGCAAGAAACCGGAGGAGATTGTACTCCGGCAAATAGCAACAACAAAGCAACAGCAGCAGCGGGAATTTGGTATGATCCGGTAAGCAACAACAAACAGAAAGTAGCAGATTCTCTGTTACAAACAGTAGCAAGGCAGTAACTCGGTTACAAACAGCAGCAACAACAATAGGATGGAGAGGTACGGTAACAATAAGGTTTGCAAAATCCTAATTTCCAATTGCAAACAACACCCCAATTCCAACTTGCAAACAACAACAAAATCGAAGCAAACAGCAAAATTGAAGTAACCAACAGAACCCCAAATCGTGAAATCTCAGTTCTTCCCCAAATCTCAGTTATTCCCCAATTCGAATTCCAAATCTTGAATTCATCCCCCCAATTTGGAGCTTAAAACATCCAAAGAAGAGATTAAAACCCCCAAATCAAATTCCAGACCTTGAATCCTTGTTTTAACTTGATTGCAGAAGAAATAAAATCCCAATTAGGGTTTCGGTAAAGAATTTGTAATGGGGTTTTTTAATATGAGAGAGAGAGAGAGAGTCGGTGTTAGAGAGAGATGGGATGAGGGTTTGAGAGATATGTTGCGATTTGAGAGATAAAGTCTTCCAACAGCTATAGAGAAAGTTTGCTTTTTTTTAGAGAAAAAGATAGTGCTTTTGTTTTGATGGAGAGAGAGTCGGCTTTGGGAAAGAGAGAGAGAGAGAGAGAGAGAGAGAGAGAGAGAGAGTTTTGAGAACTTGCAACAACGCAGTTGCCTTTTTAATATCACTCGCCGCCTGGCATTAACCTGCAAACAACACAAAACAAATACCTTCACCGGAACAAAGCAAAAGAAAAATCACTAATAAAAATAACAAAGAACTTGCAAACGAAATAATAATTTAATAACATAAATACGATTTTCAAATCGATTGCATCCCCGACAATGATGCCATTTGATAAACCGTATCAAATCGGGTGTTATAGTATAAAAGAGGGTTGTCGTTCTTCAGGGATGCGTAGACCAAATCATAATTCTAGTTATCAAATTAAGTAAATAGAATTTGCAATTGATAAATAACTTACATTGATTTATTCCAAATAGAGATTTCCCAAGATTCCCCAAAACATAATACAAGTCTCTCTAGAAGAATACAAATTAGCTACGGTGGTTCCCCGTGAGTAAAAGATGATCCCTGCTTCTTTACAACTCTCATCTCTTTAACCTAACTAAAATCCTCATCTCCCTCAACCACACCTAATTTTGTGGAGACCTTTTAGCTAAGCTTGACTACTAAGTCTTCTAGCAGCTTCAGCAGCTATTGGTACAAGGTCATCTCTTGGTACAAGGTCATCTCTAACAACTCTTGACAACAGATCATCTCCAGCAGCTCTTTAGCTTGTAAGAGTTAGGCTTTAAGAAGGGTTTGATCACAAATGTTTCTTTACCTGTAATAGTCAAACATACTTCATTTAGGCCCAATGAAACATAAAATAAGTTCTTAGATAATGTAAATTGAATGACAAAAATAGGTATTTTTCATGCCTATCAGTCATATAACTCCTTAAATGTTTTCTCAAAATTAAGTTTAAATTGTCTTCTCTCATATTCAGTTTTGTTAAGTACCTGTTGAATACGAACCACGGGATCCCTCACTTTACTCAATGACCTCTCCAGTTCATAATTAGTTTTCTCATTCACTCTATCTCCTGCACGCGGTTGTAGTGAGATAATCAGCGGTTTCTAAGATAATGAGTTTGAGAACTTCATTCTCACAGACGGCACCAAATGTAATAACCTAATTCCAGGATTTAGACTTAGCATTTACACCAAATGTGTTTAGAACGCTCAAGAATAGTAAATAATAATCAACAAGATAATTTAGCGTGGAAAACCTTTGAATAGGTTAAAAACCACGACCTCTTTCGAGGATTTTGAGAAAGAGAAGATGATCTTATTGAGAGTGCTAACTTATTATAATGAGTGTTCTAGGTATCTGAAATTTTAGAGTAAAGATTCTTTTGTGTAGAATTGCCCGTCCTTTAATATTTTTAATGATGGACATTACAAAGTATATGTAAGATGCTCTTTGACCAGATTGTGTAACGTTCTGATCTCAGTTGTTGTACAATGGCTTTATTGATGATTGTACACTTGCATAAATCGAACTGTTGATGTAGAGGTTAAAAGTGATGGCTCGAACTAAGGAATGTTGAACATATCTTTAGTAGTATTTCCTATATGATTACGAGGTCAAGGATAAAGCTTGAGTCTGAGATACGAAGTAAGCTATTACAAGACGACTATCAACCACGAGCACGAGGAGATTCATGGGCGAGTGGTGCTGGTTGAGAAATTTGTGTTGTATTTGCTTCCTGATGTTGCTGTCTTGATTTCGATTATGCCACGTACTTTGTTGATAAGATCAAAAGTTTGTATATAGTTCGAAGATGAAGCATGAGTTCATGATGCGGAATAAACCACAACATAACCCAATTAATACAAGTCAACAGAAATTTGCAATTGAAAAAACCTAATTGATACAAGTTACTCACATACAAATACATAATTTGAAAAAACCTAATTTTTACAATCGCACCAAACCCTAATTTTAACAATCACAGCAAGCCCTAATTTTTACAATTACGAAAACCTAACTTGTTTCAAATCACAGCAAAAAAATTAATTCAAGCACACATATTCTATATAATCAGAGAGAGAAAGAGAGAGAGAAATAAACCTTACCTCTTTAATGTTTTCCTTTTCCTCTTCGGTGCACCCATCTTCGTGCCAGGGGAAGAGAAAAAAAAAGATAGAGAGTTATCATTTTTCTTGAGTGAGAGAGAGAGAAAGAAGATAAATAAAGGGTAAAACTGGGTTAAGACGACTAATTACAGCTGCCTCATTTTGCAGGCTTAAATTGGCAAGTCATTCGAACGACATTGGTTCCCAAAAGACCAATCTAGCTGCCTCTATTTTTAGGCAAAAATTGAAATGTTGTGGTTCAGATTTATTTTAATTGTTTATTATGATTTTTAAAGGAAATGGTAGTTTGGTATTTTTAAAAATCCACGTAGGCTTGACCAGGGTCAATTGCAAATTCGGGACCATACATAATAAAATAGAAATGTCGGGGTCATTCGCTAATATATGATAAAACATCATAGTATTTCTTAAATTCACACAAAATGTAATTACTTTTGCATGCGCATCAACATTATTGACTAAAGAGAAATATGAGCTTTAGCTTCCACCAATATCCCAACTAATTCAATTATACATTTATGTAACATCCCCACATCGGTAGAAAGTTCGGTCCAGATCATGTGAACAAAGATAATTATCCGCCATATACTATCAACGAGACCCTTTAAGAACGTTTGGATGTGGGAGTTGGAAGACTCCACAGTTAAACGTGCTCGGGTTGGAACAATCCAGGAATGGTAACACACTGGGAAGTTTCTCCCCCACCAAATAAATCTCACACTACTAGAGATCCATAGTGGTTACGTGAGGACAGTATCGGTGAGTGAGTTGCTAGAGATCCGTAGTGGCTACGTGAAGACAATGGTCAATCATTACAATTTCTGAATGTTATGAAACCTCATAAATCCCATCAATACTCAACAAACATAATAGTCGTCACATTATTTTTTTCCACGCCGCGATATCAATGTATAGAAGAACCGGAAGAAATTTAACTGTGGGTACGAGCTTTATTTTCTACTAAATACAATAATTATGTTTTATCACATCAAAATTGCGTGTGTCACCACCCCCAGTGTTTTCCACCCTATGGTACTAATTACATAACTCACGACACGCATAATGGATGATAACAAATGAAGATTGCGAAAAATAAGAACAAGTAGCCTTGGTCTTGTTTCTCCCTAAAATGTGTAAGACTCAGCTCAACAACTTAAACGTTCAGAACTCTGAAAAATTTACCCGCCCCACCACGTTATTATTCCGATCATCGTTATCTCGACCCCCATCGAGCACCGTCCTCAAGACATCCTAAGAATATCCGAATTTTATGTGTAAAACTAAACTAAATTTGGACGGCAGACAACTCAGCCAAAGTATGAAACTTGTCCCGGGTTAAATCCAACGGCTGAGAATCCATCTTACCTTTTACGCGCCATAAACAATGTCAACGAAAAAAATACCCGAATATTCGAGGTTGACATTGTTTCTTTATAACGATATCAAGAGAGACGAAATTTCGTAGTTTTTTGTGTTGAAATTTGATGGAGCAACAAGGTGCAGTGACATGTACGTCATGGATCCGACGGCCAGGAAACGCGCATCTGGTGGTGATGGGGAAGTCGAGGATCGTTCATGATCCTTCTTCTTCCTCGCTACTCGAGGTGTTCTCTTTCGATGCTAAAACCGCGTCTCTCTCGTCTTCTCCCAAGGTAAGGGTTTTGGTTTTCTTGAATTTCGTGATTTTGAATGATATTTCGTGATTTTGATGATAATAATTAGTATTTCGTGATTGAAGGTTGTGCATGTTTGTGATGATGGAGATATCGTGAGTGTTGCGGTACATCCTAATGGAGACGATATTGTTTGCTCTACTACAACTGGTGGTTGCAAGTGAGTTCTAATTTCTCAATTAGGGTTTGTATTAGTTTTGATAATTGAGTCCTAATTTTTAGTTTATTTAGGAGGAGTTTATAGATAATGTGTTTTTTAGTGATTGGACTCGATAAAAATTAGTCTTATGGGGGTTGTTACGGTTTTTTTAAAGATGAGTTTGGGATGGGTGTATGTGAAAAATTAAAATGCGGATAGGTATTGGGGTTAGTATGCTAGCGTTCCTTTTGAGCCAGAATCAAACTCCTCTTTTCCATATGATTAGGCAACGTAAGCTAGTGAAACAGACATGAACGAAGTTCTCTCTATACAGGCAATAGAAAGATTGTTGTAGCTAGAAGACATTACCTATGGAATTTAGCACTAGACTTTCTTTTCGTTACTAGGCGCAGTCCGATCGCTATGAAAGTTGTCACTTCGGCCTATGGTCCAGCCATACTTTCTGAAATTCATAGACCTTTCACAAAGAAAAATGCCGTTTAGTACAAAAAACACGGGTTGGAGCCACTTTCCCGATTATGAGATCGACGCTAGGAACGGAAAAGCCATTTGGTCGAAAAAACACTGGTTGGAGCCACTTTCGCGATTCTGAGATCGGCTCTAGGAAGGTAAATGCCATTTGGTTTCAAATTCCCGGCTTGATGCAACTTTTGCGCTTTTTCTGTTGGCTCCACTAAGCAAAACGAGGTTCAGTCACTTTGGCTATAGGTAAGCTTGACTCTCTCTCTCTCTCTCAACATAGCTCCTAGCGCGATTTATCAACTTAGCTCCAGACCCGAAAGGGAGCGGTTTCTCTAAGAAAATAGTGCATAACCCCACGCGAAACCAAGGGTATTTGGTTTCTTGCAGGTTTCTTGCTTGGTGAATTTTCTTTGATCCTAGCTTTTGGCACTATAGATATTACCACTAAGAAATCCCTTTAGAAATCCCTTTAGCATGTTTCTTGAATCGCTTCAACTATAGACATTACCACTATGCACTTATATAGTACTTAACATGTGTTTAGCTTTAGCTACATGGTTCCTAGTGCTATTTAGCAACATAGCTCAACACGCGAAAGATTTCCTATATAGCTCAACACGTAAAACCCAAGGCCGAGTAGGCTTTCTAGTGCTGGCCTATTCTTTCTTGCTGGGCGCCGCGCATTTGGCTTTCGAGTGCGAAATTTTTCTTTGCTAATGATTTCATAGTGGTAATGTCTGATGTGTTAAGACTGACCCTAAGCACAAGGCTAGCCCTAAGCGCAAAGCTAGTTGTGGTGGATTTGTCTATAAGGTTTGATTTGCTGTAAGGCGCACTTGTTTCCCCTCTAACCTGAGTCATAATCATCATACGTCCTTGCTTACTTGGGTAGCAGATGCCACAACCTTTGGTCTTTTCTTTACAAACATCCAGTTCTCTTCTCGCTATGCGATCCCAAAAATGAAAAGAAAAGAAGAAGAAAAAAAAAAAAAAAGCGGATCTGATCTTTCACTCACCTGTCTTCAAAAGCAAATCCCCCAAATGGCTTATTCGTCCACACCCTGACCTGTAGTTGCTTGCTGAAGAGAAGAGTGGTTTTTGCTCACTGCCTTGCCTTACCTAACAGCGCCAGTAGGCTATTCTTTTCATTCTATATCAGCCTAGCAACGCCTAGCACTCACCGCTTCTTTGCGCTTCGGCCCATAAACGAGCAAATGTGGAACACCTGAAGGCACTGTGACGCTTTCATTTCCCAAGATTTTGCGCTTCTCCTGCTCCAAACTTGCTAGGGCAATCCGCCACAAGGTAGACTTCTTTCAGGGCTTCAATATGTAGTGGTTTGGCTTGGTCGTGTCAACGCTCTGATGCTTCCTTCCTCAAGATTTCTTTACCTTTTGTTTCAACCTCCGTTTCTCTCTCCCGCAAAGTGACCCTATCATTCAGATTTACGTTGTCGGGTGTGCCAATTTGCTTTGATTCTGCGCAGTATTAGGTTGTTTATCGGTCGAGGTGGAGAAGAATCGTTGAGAAGGACCAAAAGGCAAATGGGAAGTGATTATTAGCTTCACAAAGATGAAAGGCAGATTGTTTATTTTGATATCATTTGAAACGTTTGATTTGCTAGAATTATAAGTATGGTCATGTTTTTTTTTTCATTAACAACAATTGTTCCACTCAAGTGCCTCATGTACACTAGAGACTTACAAAGCGCCAGTAGGCAAATTTGCGACGATTCTTGCGTTTGTGGGCTGGGTTCTCTCTTTTTTCTCTTTTGTGACAAACCGTTATCGCAGAAGATTTGGGATGTCTATGTCTATAGGATTGATGAGCGGTCATGTCTAGAAGAGCGATTTAAGAACGATGAGCCTACTGGTGGCAACCCTTGTTAGACATTACCAGTCCTCATTATATTCAATTGATCCTTGCAAATCACACTATATCCAAACCCACTATGAAATCCAATTCATTTCAACGAGTAGGTCCGTCCAACGCAAATAGCCCCTACCATGCAACTGATGGTGGGCCTCGACGACGTAGGATACGGTTAAGCTGCAAGGCCTGCCTCACGTTAGCGAAGGGGCCTGATATGGCTTTGAGGCCCCTTTGCTAACGCTTCGAGTCTCCTGTCGCGGTCCCGACTTTTTCCATCCAACGCTTTTTCTTAGCAAATCGCTCCTTGCTGCCATGAAGCAAGAACTTTTGTCTTCTGTTTGGTTTGGCCGCATCCCTATAGACAGACGCACTTACCTGAAACACTTTTTCAAGCCAGCCTAGCCTGATCTATGTAGCTATAAACATGCCCACTATGTTCTGAAGACATAGTGGCGGCGTCCACAAGAGATATAGTCTCTGACGCAGGTGTGGCCTCCATGTCATAGCTACAAGAAGGAAGAGCGTTTTAGAGAACTTTTTGTGAAAAGTGGTTTAACCCAACTAATGCAAGAAAACTCTTCTCCCATTCAATCAAGCCTAATAACGTTTTGGAGTGGGATCATTGCTACCTAGTCTAGTAGCAGCAGCAGCAGTAGCCAAGCAACAAGAGGTATAGTAGTGGGTTTGTTGTCTATAGGAACTATTTATTTCTGTACAGTTAGGCTACGGCAGCCTGTTCATAGTCTCCTTCTTACGGGTGATTGGCTACGTCCTATTAGGTTACACTCTCGCCTAGCGGCGTTGACAGAGGTAGCGTAGCGGGTAAGACGCTTTATAGGGCCCCCCTCGATAACTACCATAGTTGCGCCTCCAACAGCATAGCGAGCCCTGCCCCCAGTAGTTGGAGTCGAAAAGTAGGCCGCAACGCCTAACCAAAACGAAAAAACGATAAAGCTCTACTACGGCGCTCATGTTGGCTCTTCATAGCGATCGCCCTCGCGCCAGAATAACACGTCAGCTTGCCGAAAAAAGAACGATGGATAATCTGTGAGGCCGAGTTAAAAGCGCTGGACAAAATTTGAGTATGTGCATGTGGGTTTGTGCCTACTACTATAACTGGAAACTAAAGGCTAGCTTTTTCGATCTTTTTGGTTGGCGTGACGTCTCGCTCGAAACGCTTGCTTGATCTCTTCGACCTACTCGAATCTTGGAAACAAAGGAGAAGAAAACAAGTTTCTAGAGAGAGAGAGATAGGAAATAGTAAGTACGGTGAGAAAAAATGTAGTAATATTAGCCTTGTATTATCCTAGTAATGTTAAGTTGCCTTCCAAAAAAAAAAGCTATTTTCACGATAAAGTAGCTCATATATGGTGGAGTAGAATGGTTATGGATACGATGGGGGTGTTTTTTTATTCTCTCATGGCTAACTGGAAGAACTTTATCATGGGAGGTCCTCTTTTTTATGGTTCTTGTTTATAATCTCTTAATGGAGTCGGTGTTCTCTTTTCCTTACCAGTTGTTTCCTCTTTTGAAGTTCCCATGCATGCCATTTTGGAGAGTTCAGATGTTAAGGTGGAGCAATTCTTGTGAGAGAGTAGTCACTATAAGGATAAACATTGGATAGAGATAAAATGTAGCACGAGAAAATCTAAAGAGATAAATTAAATTTAGAAATTGAAAATTGAAGAGAGAAACTGAAAAGCTAAAACCCGAATATAGAAAGTTTGGATTGAGAGAATCTAGATTAAAAAGAGGAATCTAGATAGAAATATTGGAAAGGGCGAAAATCCAAACATAGGGAAAATTCTATTAATAACTTTGAGCACTGTACAGGAAACAAATTATAAGTTAGCTATGTTATAAGACGTGCTTAAAGCCAACATATCAGCACTAAACCTGTTTAGACTCCATTAGGCTTGTATGTTCATTATATATGTTTCTTCTAACTTGGGGTAATTCCGTTCTTTTGAGCTATAAAAAAGTGATGCATGAGAGGTTTTATAACATGCAGATCGTTTGAGTTGCATGGTCAAGAAGAAAATTTGAAGCTTTTGACCAAAGATCTACCTCCTCTTCAGGACGTTGGTCCTCAGAAATGCATATCTTTTAGTGCGGATGGTTCTAGATTTGCTACTGGTGGAGATGTAAGCTCCTTGACACTCGATTATTAATTTATTTAATTCTTACATATTTAAGTATGTGCACCTAGATGTTATACAATAAACATTAATCCTAACCAAAGGTCCAAAGCATCTCCAATTCTTAATGAAAAACCCTGCAAATATTTTTAAGCCATTTTCAGTGGCTTGTCTGAAGAATGATACTGATTTCATAGTTAATTATTTTATGCATTTCTCTTACTACTATAGGATGGTCGTCTTAGAATTTTTGAATGGCCAAGCTTACGCATCCTTCTCGACGACTCAAGAGCCCACAAATCCTTTCGAGATTTAGATATAAGGTATGGAACTATATACTATTTGGAATTTTATTTTGGTTCAAATACTCATTCTGTATCATTTGCAATTTATGTGAAGATGTATAGTTATTATGTATGCGACAAGTGTACATACAAGAAAAATACTAAACTCATGTAAATCAAGGCAGCTTATTGAAGTCATTAGCTTTCTTGAACATGCACACATTTCTTTAATGCTTGTACTGGTAGTTTTTTCCTAAAGAGATCTATTTCTGTACTTCAGTCTAGATTCAGAGTTCTTAGCTTCAACATCTACTGATGGTTCTGCACGAATATGGAATATAAATGAAGGTGTTCCATTGACTTCATTGACTAGAAACTTGGTAAAATTTCTCATCTTCTACAACTTTTTGGGGGTTCAAGTGAGCAATGACTAGTTATATTTGTGGGAATTATTTCCAGGATGAAAAGATCGAATGCTGTCGATTTTCCAAAGATGGTACCAAGCCGTTCCTGTTTTGCACCGTTCAAAAAGGTATTGTTTTGATGAGTAGAAATCAGTTTTCACTTCATTTTTATACTTCCTGTTTTACTTTTCTGACATATGCTGAATCTCAATCACAGGTGATAAAGCAGTGACTGCAGTATGGGATATTAGTACTTGGAATAGAATTGGACACAAGAGACTACTTAAAAAGCCTGCTTCAGTAATGTCAATCAGCCTGGACGGGAAATATCTTGCACTGTAAGGACTTAGCTATTGCCATTTCGTTGTAGATATGATAAGGAGTTTCTTGTAAATAATTGAAGTATAATGCATGATACTAACTCACCTTCTCCATCATTGGAAATCGCAATATTATCAATTGGTTGCTTTCCTTGTTCTTGAGCATAACGTTTAGGAGTTTTTAAATTCAAAACTGACCTAATTATTGAAAATTACCACACAGTACTTCATCCAAGAACTTTTGAGAGGTTAAGGGTTAGGTTGAATCTAGCCACAGCATGGGAGTTGTGAGTCCGAGAAGCCGAACCCCAGAATACAAAGTGAAATTTTAGTGGAATGCATAAGCTTTCTTACTAAACTGCTCTAGGATCTCTATAGTATCGTTCCGCATTAAAACAAACATTCTTTTAGGCTGTTCTTCAAACGGCCATAAGCATAAACGAAATATACAATAAACATGTAAGAGGTGGCGATTCAGGATAAGTATATTGTGATTTGAAAAACAGAACATGTCTTGTTATTTACAAGTTAATAACCTCTCATACTAATTTTTATTTTTGTGATAATCCGATAAAAAAGTTTGGTCCTAACAATTTTATATATTGATAAAAGAGAGATGTTATAGAGAAATCCTCCAGCTTTATTAGCGGGACTGACTGGACCTCGTATGGACCAACCCTAACGAGGATTTAAACCAATGAATCTGACCAACTATACAATGTAGTAGTGAGTACAACGCTGTTGCGTTGTTTAACGAGTGTCAAGTGCCTATCTTGTCGCTATTAATTAGGGTGTGTATAGGGAGTGTGTAGGTTGGTTTTACTATTAAATACTCTTCTCTTCAGATACTTCATATAAAATATTCTAGGGGAAGAAAAAAAATATTATAAACGCCATATCTCGTGCGCATGTCTTCCCCAAAGCCCATTCATTTCTCTCTTTTCCTCGAGAAATCTCCCTATCTGTAACTACTTTGGAGGCAAACCAGCATAATTCTGAACTGTTTTTTTTTTTTTGAGATGTGAGCCGGGGTAAACAAGGACTCCATGACCAGATATTAATCTCTAAACATATTTGAAGATCTTGCCCCTTGCATCATCCTTTACACATAGATCAAGTTGGGCAGGAAAAGTGCTAGGGGTGACTAAGATCTCTCCTAGATCAATAGCAAAACTAGAAAGATCCTTGGCACAGACATTTGCCTCATTAAAGGTATGAGCAGGAAAAGTGCTAGGGGTGACTAAGATCTCTCCTAGATCAATAGCAAAACTAGAAAGATCCTTGGCACAGACATTTGCCTCATTAAAGGTATGAGCAATATCAAATCTAGGGAACTGTTCTATGAGAGATACCACTGTGTTGAGAGTATGGTAGGAGCTCACTGCAACATTAGTTATACCATTCTGGATCCCAATTTCTAGACCCCTGTGCATGGCTTGGCTTGAAGAACCTGATGAGTTGAGGACCTAGCTGCAGCTTTTCTTGCAAAACCTAACAAAAAGATGCCCATGTACTCTGTAAAGACTCCCATAACCCCTGTAGCTGAGATCTCCCCACTAATGTTAAGTGCCCAAGTACCAGCAGGTGGGGCTTTCCACTTGCATACTTTTACCATTTTTTGCTTTAAAAGTAGGCATGTTACAAATCTCTCTGGCAATGGCAGTGTTATCTGTAGAGGTCTTGAGAGAGAATTTGACTATTGTGGAAACTTCAAAGTTGATCTGATCCCATACAAAGTCACAGGTACTGAAAAAACTCTTTTGTTTCTCCCCAGCCATATTTGCTATATCATGGTACCGAAAGATATACTTTCAGAATGAATGATAGCACTTTCGTTTGGTTAAGGGATAGAATCCACTTGTTCTCTTCTTCAAAGGAATCAAAGCTGAGAATTGTTCTGGACCCAAGCATTTGGTGAGTATTTCTTCCATAAGAGAGTGGCCATAGTGCAGCCCATAAAGAGGTGACTTGTGCTTTCATTAGAGACACCACAAATGCTACATATGGAGTTTTGAAGAATACCCTTAGTCAGCAACTTGTCTTGAGTATTCAGAGCTCCTGCAAGAGCCTTCCAAGTGATGAAGCTACTTCTAGGAGAACTCCATTTGTTCCAACAAAGGCTATGCCAGTCAACTTTTGCCTTCTTCACCCTCAGGGCTTCATTTGTATCCTTCATAGAGTACTCCCCCACTATAGAAGGGTTCCAAATGATCTTGTCTTCTTTGTTGGGGCTCATCTCAACCTTTGCAATGCCTAACCTTATATCTTCCTGAATCATGTCTTGTGTGAACTGGAATGGTCCATTTCCCATCTTTGATAATGTTAGAACAGGTGCTTTATAGGACAGAGTGGAGTTGTATCTCATTTGCACTGGAAACCTGCCTTTTGGTAACCATGGTGGACCCTTCCAAAAAGAAGTTTTCTTGCCATCCCCAATAAAATTTATATTGAGAATGTCTTTGTATTAATATTTGGGAATCTTCCCCGCAGTATTGTATATAAAGCTTTGTTTATTATAGAAAAACAAATAAGTAGAAGTTTTGTTTTAGTTGTGTTCAGCTTCACTTTTGGGCTATATCTATAGGTTTTTCTTTATCTATTATGTTATGCATGTTTTTTGATTTTAGGATTTCAGAAAGAACATTCTTTGTACTATTAATTAAAAAGACACTTGGATTACACATTGTAAATGTGCTATACTAGGTATACTTGCATGTAGTTTGTTATTGAAAAGTGGGAATGCGTTTAACGTGATATAGGGGAAGCAAAGATGGTGATATTTGTGTGGTTGATGTGAAGAAGATGGAAATTTGCCACTCGAGTAAAAGGCTTCACCTTGGTACACGCATCTCATCACTTGAATTTTGTCCTAGTGAAAGGTGAGCTCCAGTTTTACGCTAATATTAAACAAATGTCAGCACTCCTCGTTTTTGTTGTCATGTTTATCTTATTTTAGAAAAAATTTGGTTGGTGGTTGAAACTTTTGAGTATGCTAAAGAAGCACTAACACTTAGATAATCCACTGGGTAATATTTAGTGTGATAGTGCAGAGAGAAGGAAATGATTGTTTTATATAAAACTTTGAGTTCAAGCATGATCTTATGAACTGCAACTGAGCTTCTTGATGTAATTATACCCGTAGTGCCTTTATGAGATCAGCGTTACAAAGCAATATATAACTGATACATGAGTCTCGCATTTGAAGTGTCTCCGACGATATCCATAAACGACTAATTGATAATAGATTGTGACTTATGTAAAATTTTCATTGGATAACACAAATCTTAAATAGTAGTAAGGATAAGAAACAACCTATTTGATGATATATCGTAATTTATAGCTGAAATATTGGGGTTTAGGAGCAATTCTCTTGTTATTTAGAGTGTAATACGTCGATGTAGGCCGTGATATATTGTAACCATATCACCTTGATTTTGGCTTGTGATACATGGTTACTGAACTATTTTCCGAACCTCGGCTCTGAGTTTCTGGTATTTTGTAGTTCATTTGATGTTATGAAAGTTCTTGGGCTTGGCTATTAAAAATTGTCTTTGTCTTCCTTTTTGGTTATGTTATTCCACAGGGTGGTACTTTCCACTTCTAATGAATGGGGAGCTGTAGTAACTCCACTAACTGTACCGGCTGATTGGAAAGGTATAGCTATATGAATATGCACCAGACAACTCGAATTCCTTTGAGCTAGTTTAGATATTTGTTGCTTACAGTTCATTATTAATGTTTCAGAATGGCAAATATACTTGGTGCTATTGGGACTCTTTCTTGCGTCCGCTGTTCTGTTTTATGTATTCTTCAAAAACTCCGACTCTTTTTGGAACTTCCCTCTTCCACGAGATCATCCTTCCAGACCAAAGATTCAAACTGTTTTTACCGATCATCAATCTGCAGAAGATCACAATGTATGGGGTGCTTTTGGACCATTGGATCTGTAAAATATTCTGTGACTACACGTATTTACTTAATTTAATTGAATAGAAATTTGTTAACAGACTGTACAAGGTCCACAGCGTATTATTAAGTACCTGGGGAAATAAATGTAATTTATTTTTTATTCTCAACAGGTCTTTTTATGTATTTGTTCTAGATATAAATACTATTTGTTCTAGATATGAATACTTGGTGAATTAAGTATGCCATCGGAAAAAGGTTTTGCCTTAAAAAGTAAAGAGCACATGAATTGCTAGTACTGTATTTTGCAATAAGAAACATCATTAACAAATGGCATTCCCTCTTAATAGTAAAGCCATTGTTTTCTCTTAGAACATCGATAAAAGCTGTTTGCTTTACAGGAATTTTTTTTGTTATTGCGGTGAGCATCAATAATCAATGAAAGTGTTCTTAGCGAAAGAATGAAGCTGCAGAACTATAGTGTTTTGTGGAACAAAGTTGGACAAGGTCTATTTACTTGAACGTAACCTGACATGGAAATTTTTGATTTAGTTTAAGTAATTTAACATCTCGTGTTTCCATATCGGCATATAGCACATCTGCTTATCTAAAACCACCAATCATTTTCTGTCAACAGGAGCAATTTTGCTGTGTAAAATGTGAATGTTGGCAACATTCTTGGTGGACACATAAATATGATGTTAGAAATTCAGAAACTTGAACCTTGCCCTTGCATTCCACCTCGCTTAACTTGAGATTTCAGTCTGTGTACATTTAACACATTAAAGTAAAAAATAAACGACATTTTACTATGAACTCTGAAGGACTACAGCCCAACACAAATTCTGATTGAATAAACAAAATTTTCATGGTATCAAACTCAAGAAGACCAAGTAGAATTGCACTTTTTTTATGAATACTGGTTGATGCAAACCGGTTTCACTCCAGCCAATTCGAGTAGAACTACGAAGCACAAAAGAAAAATATCAAAAAAATAGTTTCTCATATTAATTTTCTTTATTTGAATATCCTTTTTTCTCCAAAGAAAAGTCAAAATATGGGGTCAAAATACTCCCCCAGAAAAAACTTAATTCTCTTCTAACAAGGAGGATGTGCAAGACAAAAGCGACGCCACCTCTTCCTCTGATGCCGATCCAAAACCTTGCCATCTAATTCTACCGTACCTGTCAAGTAAAAATACGTACCTGCACAGTGACAATGTACAAACCTAGTTTAGAAACCTAGCAATAAAAAACTTAATTTATAAGGAAATTCTTATCCCGTTGGGCGAACCAAGGATAATTCACAAAAAAGCATGCCATACCCAGTGAGAAGGTTCAATATTTTAAGCTCCTTCCGAAAGTAGTAGTGGTCACCAAAGGCGTAAACATTCTGTTTTTGGACAGCATTATTCTCAACCTCGGTTTTAGGTTTCCGCATTATCCAAAGAAGTAGCTTCTTTACAGGAGTAAAAGATAAGAACCCAGATTCTATGATTGAGACCTGAAAATAGGAAAAGTACTTCAATATAATAATTGTTTACGAAAACCAAACAAGAGTTTAATGATATGCAGACACGAAAATTCTGTGTGATGATACATAATGATGAGTGGCGCCAAATATGTATAAACCCAACACATGCAAAAAAAGGTAAAGGTAAAATAAAAAGAAAGCTGATATATAATGATGATGAGTGGTGCTATTTATGTATAAATCCAACACACAGCAAAAAAAAGAAGGAAAGTCCATGTATATTTTGGTGCAAGGCTTCATAAAATATACCCACATTTTGTGGTTGTCTTGCCATTTAAATCTTACTGTGTGCTATGGACCAAAGCAAGTACTGCCAAGTTTCTTGACGTGAATCACACATGTACAGCATAGCAACCGTTGTCGATTAATCTTTTTTACCCAGAGCAATCGAAACCAATCAAGTGCCAACAGAAGATTGAACCCAGAGTCATCATCCTTGAATAAACATCAATGTTCACCCCATCTGAACGAAGTAGAGGGCCTTTTCAACAAGGCTCGGAAACCATGCAGGTTTGCTCCAACAAAACTTAGTTGAGGTCACCTCTTTCCACAACTCCAGTTTCTCTAAGAAAAACCTCCAACCCCATTTTATCATCAAGCTGATGTCCATATCCTTTCAGTGCATAAAGGCGAGACTGTCAACATCACAGGGAGACAAGTCACATTCCACTTAAACAGACAAGTCACATTCCACTTAATAGACAGGTCTTTTTCACACCAATGGCCCTATCCAAATAATAAATCCACCACGAACGACAACATATCCAGCAAGAGGCAAGTCACACGACCCATGTTCAACTTCACAAACGGATCTTTTTCTCACCGATAGCCTATCCTAAAAGAAATTCATCACAAGTCTTTTTCTCACAGATACCAGAAGGGCAAGAGATGCAGAAATTAATAGGAAGCCTAGAGAGGATAGGCACTTCCTATTCTATGAATACAACTTCCTCTCATTTCCAGCACAGGATGCCAAATCTCCACATTCCTTCTATACACACTGAGAGGTATACCCACATTAGAAAAATAAATGATCCAATGCCCGCCCAACCAAGTAGCTAGTCCACATTCTCCTGAAACTCCTACATTCTAATTGTTTAGCTTTAAGTCAAATGCACGCTAAGACCCAGAGCTACCTCAACGCATAGCATAAGAAGACCACCTGATCCCGATAAAGATAGCTTCTTTGGAAACCCCTAATCAAGATTCACTTCCTATTCCACAAACACAACTTCCTCTCATTTCCAGCACAGGATCCCAAATCCCCCGATTCCTTCTATAAACACGGAGAGGTTTACCAATATAAGATAAAGAAAGTGACCCAATACCCACACCCCGATAGACATGTAGCTAGGCCACATTCTCCCGAACCTCCCATATTCTAGTTGTTTAGCTTTAAAGTTAAATGCATTCTAAGACCCAAAACTACCTTTAAGTATAGCATAGCATAGCATAAGAAGACCACCTGATCCCCATAAAGATAGTAGTACTGTCTGCTAAACCAAAGCAGAGCCCCAACTTGAAACCCCCTAATCAAGCCAAGCATGCAATTTTCAATAATGAACCTGTGAACTACAGTAACACGGATATTAAGTTCAGATCATGCAATCACGACTTTTTCTTCCCTTTTAATGTCATTGTCGATCTATAAATGCTATGTTCCGATGTCGAAATGATATGAAAAAAAATCTTAAAGCCGGTGATATCATGAGCAAATACTAGATATAGTTTTGAAAATGAATGGATCATAATAACAACAATATGTACATTTGACCAACATTTGTATCAAAACTTCTAAACGTAATTACCTCGAACATATGGATATCCTTTGAAGCACTAAAGGTTTTCAGAAAAGGTGTCGTCCAAGAATTAATCATTCCCTGTTGGAAAAAAAATAACCCAAAGGAATCATAAACTAGAAATCAATGTCAGCTGTTAACTTTAAAGTAGTTGTGCATAAAACTTGTCTGTAACCAAGTGGGCCTCGGGCTTTCAAAGCATTGATGGAAGCCGTTGTACTCTATGTAAAATTGACACGGGTAAGCGTGCCGGTGTCTAATACGGATACGGGGTGTCGGGCGGCGAGAAAGTGCCTTGAAATATGTTGGACATTCGTGTACGTATAGACACAAATATTTTTTAAAATATTACATGTCCATGTTACATAGGTTGACCAATACACTCAAGACCACACACACACACACACACAACTAAAAACAACGGGTCTTCGTCCATGTAGCCCATATTACATGAGCCCCAGGGTCTTCATCCGTGCATCCCATACTAAGTTATGCAGAGATATAGGGGTCCTTTTAGCCGTAGCTATGAGGAATCCCGTTTAACCAAACAAGGGCGCGGAGATTAAAAACCTCGCGGAGGCGCTGCCACTAAATGATGTGAACCATTACAACCAAAAACCTCGAACTGTTAGTAAACATGCATATTACGGTCTAACAAGCGTTCCATTTTTAGTTAATGGAAACACTTAATTTATAGTAAGGAAATAGGCTGGTTCGTTCAGCAAAACTCAAAAGTAAGAATTAAACAATCAATAAACAAAAACTCTCTAACCTCAGCACTTGCTCGAAATGAGATGCAGAGTAGGGATGGCCCAGCGACAGCCATTTTCCCTGATTTATCCCCTTTTTCTGGATATATAATGGGTAGCTTTAGACTTGCACCATTCGGGTAATTCACTTCAAATGTAGGGAATTTAACAGCGGATGTTGCGGGAATAATAGTCTTACTCGCCATTCCAACCTGCAAAAAATTCCTCAATAAATACAAATAACAGATTTTCTAGATTTAAGAACGATATCTAAGATAACTTTTCCCACTTTCAAGAATTTTATACCGCAATTATAATATGGCTATCATACAATTAAGTGGAAAACTTGGGTTCAATAAGGAAATCTCTGGAAAAATATTAGCTTAGAATTTCTCTCATAAAATCATTGGGAATCATCTTTGCACTTCAATTTTTAACCATAAAATAAATTCTTTATAATTTTCTAATAAACTTCTCTTAAACATGCACTAACGTTTACACTCACAATCTAGTAACGAATATAGTTATTGTAACCCATTATTTGGAAATGCATGGTCAGTCTAACTCATGCATACAAAGGTGATATTCGTAACTTCTTACTTTTATGTCCTATCATATGTTAACATCAAATCAAATTAAGTAAGATTCGGATTTTAATTTAAAAATATTATTTGAATAGGAAGGAATTTAAATTAAAAACAAAAAAAATCTAGCTTAACTTTCCAAAAAAAGAAAGAGAAAAAACGGATCTAGATTAAAATAATCTAGAGAGAATTGGAGAAAGACGGAGAAAGTTTATACAGAAGATCTAGAGGGAGAACGTCCAGAGAAGAATTCACGTCCAGAAGACAAATGTAGAATCCAAGTATAAAGGTTAAACTAGTGAAGGTCGACCATAGACTAACCGAGATGGCACGATTGTTCTATAAGTGTTAGAGATAATGGAGCTGTGACATATTTCAAAGGAGGACGGTGACTTAATGATGTCCTCTGCAGGTGCAGATGGCAGTTTGGTAAATATTCTATGTATGTATGTTAGCAGAGTTTAAAGATCTCCTTCCGCTTAAACTAGTGAAGGCCAACCACAGACTAACCGAGATGGCATGATTGCTCTAAAAGTGTGATAGCGGAGCTGTGACATGATATTTCAACGAGGACGGTGACTTAATGATGTGCCCTGCAGGTGCAGATAGCAGTTTGGTAATTATTGTATGTTAGCAGAGTTTAAAGATCTCCTTCCGGCAAACTCACTCCCCACCTAGCTTCACCCCTGCTGATAGAGGCACGATCCAGTATACTCTCATGGATTTACACACTCTCTTGAATGGTACAGCAGTCCAAAAATCTGACCCATGTGTGAGGGAAGATTTACAGCAGTTTGCTAGGATGATGCTTGCTCTCAAACTTAAACATGCTACTGTGAGTGTTCATGAACAGTTTTTGAAGGCTACTAGCAACACTAAAAAAGAGGGAGACCGAACTGCTGAAAAATAGACACCAGAAAAGGCATCACTCAACTTTTAAAGATCAGTTGCTAGCTTTTAAAACTGCAAATGAAGCTATTGATAACAACATTGAAGGTGAAATGATAGATGTAGGTGCTGTGGATGGAGTTGTTGTTGATGATGACTCTCTTGTTGATGCTGGTGGCCCCCCTGTTCACTACTTGCAAGCCACGCAGAACCCACTCCCTTTATTACGGACCTTGATAGTGAGAATTCTGGTAACATCTTTGCCCTATCTCAGCATGAATTTGTGGTTTGCTGTGCAAAATCTTGTAACTTTAGTACTTGTGCTGTTGGTTGACTTCACACTGATGTGAATAATGATATCTGCCTTACAGTGATATGAGAGGTGTGTCAAAGCTTTAAAGAAAATTAATATGGAGCAGATACCAAATTGTACTTCTCCAAGGTCCAGTGACATGATCCCAACAAATCGAAGCCCCACTGCCTGTGAGAATCTTATTCCTAACCAGAGTTGTACTTTGCCCTTTACTGGTCTCTCTAACCTCACCATTAATGGAGCTATTAGCTAAATTCTTACATGTAGGCAGGCTCCAAATGCTAATCTGCCAAACCTGTCAAAACAAACAACCCCTTAAGCTAGTAGCTTAACCCCCTCACAAGTTGATAGAGCTAGTAGCTCTAATGACATGATATTATAAATGAACCCAGTGAAAATGTTCAATCTCTCATAAGTGTCAAGCAAGGTAGTAGCTTGGTAGAAAATCAAAATAATATCAGTAATCAGAACCTTAACCTAACAATTTCCCTCCCCTTGCCACAAAAATTGTTCAATTCCTTTTGTGCCCTCTCTTAATTGGGCTCAACTTTTGGGAAATGCCCCAAAGGTGAGGGAAAGCAAAGCTTTGTTACAATCCTCCCTTACTTGTTGAAAGTGCTTATAAAGCTAAGCTAAGATCAAATCTGCAGACTTCCAAGACAAGATCAAAGAATGTCAAATTTATGTTGTAGGGTATTTTGTGGGGAAAAGGCTTGGCTTTAACTTTGTCAAAGATGTTGTCTCCAGAACTTAGAGCACTAAGGCTGAGTTTGAAATGAAGCTCCAAAACAATAATTTGTTCTATTCAAGTTTGGTAATGATAAAACATACAAAAAGTTCTGGAGTTGGGTCTTCAGCATATTGCAAATAGATTGTTTGTCATTACCTTGGAGTATGCACATTGAAAAGAATATCTCAAACTTGAGAACTATCCCAAACCCTGATGGAATAGGGTAGATTGCAAGTGTTATTGGAGTTCCTACTTGTTTGGAAAGAGCCACAGAGGAAAATACAAGGTTAAATTATGTTAGGGTGTGTGTGGAGATTAACTATAAAAGTGAGTTCCCCTACATAGTCCCTTTTGATGTTGATGATGCTGTTGAAGCTGAGGCTCTTCTTGGTATGCTGGGAATACTTCCACAAATGAAGGAATTCCGCTTATTTCCCTTGATCCAGCCATTTCTAACCATTGGATCAAAGGAATAAACGAAATTTGTTGATTTGTGGAAGTATAAACGGGATACCAAGCAGGCTCCCCCCAAAGTGTCTTGATTGTTGCCTCTTTGTACATAGTACCTTCAAGTGTGAAGCAAGGTTGAGTGCTAGAGAGCCTGCCCTTCAGAAAAATTAGACAAGTCGGGACCGATAAAGAAAATGTGGTAGCCTGTCAATGATAAAGTGGGCAGAAACTTAAACATGACCAAGGAAGTGGCATTGTGGAAAACATGGATGGATGGAATGTTCCTAAAGCTAAGAAGACTGTGAAAAACAATAGTGTCTTCAACACCGGTGATGAAGTCACAACGAATGGAGGTGCCTTTGACCTGCTTTCCATTAAAGAGGGTGAGTGTGAAATTATTAACCCAGTTCAAGGTGAGGTTGAGAGCTCCTCAGAAAACAATGAGAGCATTAATAATAAGGATGGTGGAGGTGAAGTTACCAATCAGCACGGGAGTGGGCTTACTCATATGAAAACTGCCTCTAGTGGAACCCCAAAAGGTTCTGGTATTATTAGACATGTTCCAAATAACGATACAAATGCTAGTAAGGTGAAGCCTGTGAGTGGGGTGAGAGACAAAGGAAATCAGGAGAGTAGCAGCTTAGGTGCTCTACAGAATGTAGGTGGGGGAAATAGCAGTAGCGCTAGAAACCAACTGGGGAGCCAAACCCTCACCCTGACAGTGTGCATAATAGTACTAGAAACAACCAAGTTAACAGTAACGGGAGAGAGGGAAATCTTGAGATGACTCACCCAATAGGTGGAGGTAAGAATGACTGTATCTCTTTTAATATTGTATCTATGCAGGTTGATATAAACTTAGGTCCTAACCCTGGCAGTGGCACTAAAGTCAAAAGGATTGAATCTGCTAAGGAGGTGGTTCTTAAGCAAGCTCAAGCTGAACAAAGAAAGAAGAAGGGAAAAATTACAGCTGTAGCTATGCAAAAAGATACTACCTCCAATGGTTTTAATGATTAATACAGCACGTTGGAACATTAGAGGGTTAAATGACCCTCTGAAGCATAACGAAATTAGTGGGCTTATCAAAAAAATATAATACTAGCATTTTTGGTGTGGTTGAGACTAAAGTTCTTGAGTCTAAATAAAAATAGTGTCTTGCAAAGCCTTTGTAGGGGCAGGAATATAGTTAATAACTATGATATTGCTCTCTCTGGTAGGATTTGGGTCTTGTGGGATCCAATGATCCTTAAAGTAAAAGAATGAGAAGTTCATTCACACCCTTGTTTCTACTAGGGATGGTTTATCTTGGATTGCTACCTTTGTATATGGCTACAATGAGACTGATGCTAGAATTAGATTGTGGGAAAAAATTGAGAGCCTTACACAATCTATAGAGAGACCTTGGGTTTTACAAAGGGTTTTCAACCCTATTCTGAACTCCAATGAGAAAATGAGTAGAACAGAAGTAAACCATGCTTGCCTACATGGATTTTTTATATTGTGTACAAAACTTTGACTTGGTTAATTGCAAGTTCAAAGGTTGTTTCTACACCTGGATAGGGGAGGATAGAATTGCTACTAAGATTGATAGGGTGTTTGTTAACTCCTATTAGCTCGATAGTATGCCGGACCATGAAACTAAGTTTCTTCCCTAGGGTATCTCTGATCATTCTTTTGTGGTTCCTTTCTTCTTCTTTTTTAAATAGCTGCAGTAGTCCTAAGCCCTTTAAGTTTTTCAACTACTGCACTGAAGACCCTACTTTCTTAAACCTTGTTGACCAAAACTGGAATACTAGAGTTAAGGGAAACCCTATGTTTGTGCTGATGAAGAAATTATAAAGTGCGAAAACTACTCTTGTGAAGTGGTGCAAAGATAGGAGTAATGTCTCCAATCAGTGTATGGCCCCTCTAAGCAAAGAATGGAGCAAAGCCCAAAATGCTCTCCAATTTGACCCTCGGAGTGTCACCCTTACCACTAGTGAGAGGAATTGTGTTGGAGACTGTTAAATATTCTTAAATGGATGAATTGTGCTAAACAAAAGTCTTGGGCGTTGTGGTTAAATCTAGGTGACAATAACACCTCTTTCTTCCATAAACCTGCCAAAGAAAGAAGGGGTAGAAACCAAATCAACTAAATTTATGATGATAATGATACTAATCAGGAAAATGTTGTTGATGTTGGGTTGAGGTTGTTGCCTACTTTACTAGAATCTTTGGTTCTGAACATGACTTTAGCTATAATAAGCGGGTCTAGGGTGGTTATGCCTAGAGTGTTGAGTGAAAATGAGTATGAGGACCTTAGCTTGGGTGTTACCATTGATAAGATTACTTTTGCTCTCAACTCCAAAGGGGATGGTAAGGGTCTTGGCCTGATGGGTTCTCTAACTATTTCCTCTAAGTTACTTAGGCCATTACAGGTAGAGATTTTGTTAGGCCATAAATAAGTTTTTTAAAATCTGGTAGTATGCTTGGTGAGATGAATGCCATTGTGACCTTAGTGCCTAAGGTCCCCAACCCCTCTAGGTTTAGGCACTTTAGGCCTACTTATAGGAATATGTTGTATAATTGTATTTCCAAGGTTAATTACGAACCAAGCAGAATGAAAAACTGCTTAAGCTACATTGTGAGCCCTAGCCAATCTGTTTTTGTCCTTTGTAGGTCATACATGATAATGTTGTAAACTCTCATGAGCTTGTGAGGAACTACATAGGAATATGGCCCTGCTAGATGTGTTGTTAAAGTGGGCCTTAGGAAAGCCTATGACTTGCTTAAATGGGAAGATGTTATTCATATTCTTGCAAAAGCTCAATTTCCCTGAGAGATTTATTAATTGGATAAATGTTTGTATGTCCACTGCTAAATACTCTCTCTGTCAATGGAGTGTTGCATAGCTAATTTGCTGATAAGAAGGGAATCAGGCGGGCGGGGGGACCTCATGCTCCCCTACATTTTTGTACTTGTTATGTAAGTGTTCAATAGTAACTTTAATGTAAAGTTGATCTTTGGGCTCCATACCATTCACCCTAGGTGTAAGGACCTTATGATAACAAAGTTGTGCTTTACTGATGACATTTTAGCCTTTATCGGAGGAGATATGAGCTATATCAATGCCTTGGCCCCAATCTTGACTGATTTTAGATCTTTTCTGGTCCTGAGGTTAATTGCAGTAAAAGCCTTATTTTTTGCTCAGGAATGGATGATGCTTGTGTAGATGTTTTTAGAAACTCCCTTGACTTCAATGTGGGGTCTCTTTCTGTGAAATATCTAGGGCTCCCTCTTATCTCTACCAGGCTTACTTATGTTGATAGCCTCAATTCCAGGATTACTAATTGGAAGGATAGATTCCTATCCTATGCTAGGAGATTGCAGCTTTTAAAAGCTGTGTTTGGGGGTATGAATGTTTATTCTTCGAAAGAGAGTTATTGTTGAGATTGACTGCACTAGTAGGAAAATTTTATGGCCAGGCACTGATTTAGCCTTGAATACTCCTGCTGCGAGCTGGGAAAAAGCTTTGCCACCCTAAGTCTGAGGGAGGCCTGGAAGTGAGAGTTTTAGAAGTGTGTAACTCTGACTCTATTTAAGGCATGTTTGGTCAATAGTGTCTCTTTAATCTAAGGAGACTATTTGGGTGGACTGGATTAATAAACACTTTCTTAAAGGTAAAAAAAATGGCAACTAAAAGCTACTCAAGATGCCTCTTGGTGCTAGAAACAAATCTTAAATCTAAGAGATAAAGCTAGTAAGATTGCTTTGCATCTAATTGGTGATGGGAGGGGGCAAGTTTCCCACTTAACTTCTTTATAGATCTGACCTTAACAAATCTGCTAAAGTTGGGGCTATTTTAGAAGATCATGTTTAGAGCTTCTTTGAGTATACTAATAGGATGCTGGGTGATATTGCTACCCTTACTAACAGTGTTCACATTCACAAAGACTGTAGTGACAAAATTGTTTGGTCTGCCTCCTCTAAGGGTGACTATAACCTTAAAAGCACTTATGAAAAACTTAGGCATAAAAATGATACTGTTGAGTGGAACAACTTAATTTGGTTTGTGGGGAACATCCCCAGACAAAGCTTTAATAGCTGGATGGCTGTGAGAAAATTTCTTAAGACACAAGATAAGCTCCTCCAATGGGAACTGTCCATAACTAAAATTGTGTTTTGTGTATGAATGCCAATGGGAATGAGGACCACCTCTTTTTCGAATGCCCTTACACTGTCGGTATATGGAAATCTCTTCTTTCCTTGCTTGGTTTTAACAGGAACATTGGAAGCTGGGAGACAGAAATGACTTGGATCTGCCAACATTTACAAGGTAAGGACACTATTTCAATGTTAATAAATTTATTTCCACGATTTTTTTCACACCATATTCATTAAAGATGGTTTTCATCTCGCTCGTTGCCTTACAATTTTCCTCAAGAGAAAACTCATTTCTCTATTTAGTTGGTTGCCAAACACCTGAAGTGAGAAACCATTTCTCAAGTTCTTAATATCTCACTTGATTTCTTACTTTTTTTGAGTTACCTAAATACACTAGATGTTATTTCACTGAAAATGGTCTTATTTCCTTTGTTTCCCCTAAACTAGATGTTGCCCTAAAGGTTTCCCGCTCTCCCCCTTCTCTATTTCAATTTGTTTCTACTGCAATACTGATAAACCAGCCTAAAAAACGGCTTTTCTGTTAGGGCCCGAGCACCGGCATTGCACCAATATTGTCCCCACCTTGACCACCTAGTATGGGCTAGGTGTGGGGTTTTATCTGAAAAGGCCTCGGTGCAATTTAATAGTCCGTATCTTCTTATATTCTTGTGTTAGACCACATCTTTAACCAATGTGAAACTAACTTTGATCCACCAATCTTAACATTCTCCCAAGAGTAAAAAACGGCAATTCAAACAGACCCATGTGTAATATTGCAGCCTACGCATAACATTAATAGTTAGAATGCCGCACCTTACCTTGCCACCATGTTCCTTCATCTCAGAAATATCAGCAAAATAACCTCTGTTCATCTCATCGTTACTGCCCTAAAACGCACATCAAAACACTCCCATTAACCCCAGCAATCCAAACATTCAAACAACAACTTAAATGAATAAGAATTACAAACCAAAAAAACTTACAGCCTTGCGCGCTCTTTCTCGATCGCCCCTTTGTTCCCAATCTGAAAAACATAAAAAGGGTATAAATGTTTCAATTAGAAATGAAATGGGGTTTCAAATTGGAGATTGTTTGGGTGATTTGAGTGAAGTGGAGAGAGAGAAAGAGAGAGAGAGTACCTGATAGAAGTCGAGATGGCGATAAGTTGTGCTTTGAGAAGGGAGAGATGTCAGGTGATGAGGATTGTCTGAGGTTTCATGAGTAATTCGTGTTTTAGCTCTAAAGAGGAGTGATTGGGGACTTGATGAGTTTGAGATCATCAATCGTCGAAATCTCAACATCTCTTTCTCTCTCTGCAAAACTCAAAACTGAGGAAGAGATCTCTCTCTCTCTCTCGATAAATATTTGCCTCCCAACTGGTAGAGCAACTCCAACAGTGGTTTTTGGTGCTATGAATCTCGGGGGTGTTTGTTCTTCTACTTTTATAGTGCTTAATGCATAATGAAGTGCTTAGTGTTCTCATCCAACACTTTTGAGTATTGAGTATAGTAAAAGAAGAGTTGAGAATCACGAATGTTAGAGCATCTCCTAAAGACTAAAGTAACTTACTAACTTGGTTGAAAAAAAGTTAAATCCAAGTCAGTCAGACTCTATTTCCTCCAACAGTACATGACTTGGATTTGTCTTAAGCGCATAACACTTGGGTACCTATTATATTTTAAAACAGGCGCTCAATTTTTTATTTTTTAAAATCTGGCGCCCTAGTCTTAGGCGTCTGATGGTCTGAAAGCTTAATACGAATTTGTCTTCTCTCTTCTCACATTTTAGCCAAATCAAAATGAATCAAAATAGGAATTCTCACATTTTATCCAAATCAAAAGAGGAAAAAAACTTTACTCTTCTCAAATCAAAAGGGGGAAAAGCTTACTATTTCAGGTATCTCTCTCTCTCTCTCGTACATTTCACCTACCTTGTGGAGAGCTAGGGATCACCTATCTTGTAGACAAGCAAAAACCGCTTTATCTTAAAAAATAGAAGGAACTCTGTCGTCCCAAACGGGAGAGCGGCCTAGAATTTCGGAAGGCAGGGGCCACGAATAAAGCCTACCTATCCAAGCACGTTTGGCGTCTACAACAAAACCCACACGACTTGTGGGGCCAAATCCTGAAAACTAAATGCTTCCCTAGTTGTGACATTTTTCAGACTAAGAAGAAAGTTGATGCCTCATGGACTTGGCGTAGCTTCTTTTTCGTTATCGGTACGGTCAAGGATAACTCTTGCTGGCACGTTCGGTCCGAAGATCAGATCAAGTTCTGGACCGATAATTGGATTCCTACAGGCTCGGGTAGGCAACCGATTCCATGACCCGACCTCCTAGGGGAGAATCGGCCTCAGTTGGTGAGAGTTTTCATCGACCCCGTTCTAAAAATGTGGCGCGCTAGGGAACTACTGAAGTATTGCTATGCTACCTCCATTGACCACATTACCCAAATTTTTCTCCCCGACCTGGGTAGAGGTGGGGACCCCGACAAAATTCGATGGTGCCCATCCAATGATGGGAAATTCTCCATTAAATCCTTTTATCGAGCGATAATGGTGGGCCTACAAGGAGATCCTGAATTGGCCTCCTAAACATCTGTTGAAGATCTGGAAAAATAAGGTAACCCAAAGGGCCCAACTGTTCGACTAGAAATGCCTCCGGGACATGGTTCCTTGCCGCACAAAGATTGCAGGGCTTTTGCAGCTTTTAGATACCTCATGCCCTTTGTGCTCCTCCCCGATGGAAACCCTACACCAACTCCTCTTTAAGTACCCCTAAACACGGGCAGTATGGTTTGGCACGGAGTTTGGCGGTCTGCTCCACCAATTTTTGTATATGACTGTTACCGACTGGGTCTCACGGTGGATCACACCGCCGCTTGTCTGGCCTATTAATCGTGAACTTTGAATATTTGTGACACTTACCATGTCCTGGTTGACTTGGAAGGCTAGATGTGAAAATATTTTTCAAAACAAACCTCAAGACCCGCTCTGTATATCCACTGTCATTAATAAAATAATTTTGAACGAACCGATTAGGCGTCTCGAGAGATCTTTTATCAAGGTCCCTTGAAGTATCCCAATCGCCGGTTGGGTAAAAATTAACGTTAATGCTTCTTTCAGTAAAGATAAGCTTCTCAATGGTATTTGGTTAGTACTACGAGATGATGTTAATGTTTTTGGTGCAGCCCGCAGTTCTACCAAAAGATTTGCAACCATTGAAGAAGGCGAGGTCTTAGCAGTGCTAGGAGGAGTTCTCTAGGCCATGGAGAGAGATGTACAGAAGGTTGTCATTGAAACGGATGCAGAGGCTATTAGCTCATTTTGTCGAAATAGAAATGCAACAGTTTCCTGGACAACCAAAGCAATCCTCCAGGATAGTTTGGCCCTATTTTATAGATACTTGTATTAGATATGTATTGCGTAGTACAAACTCTGTTGCCCATGAAATTGCCACTAGACTTATGATGGATGACTATTATATGACCTGGTTTTGCAGTTTTCATCTAAAATGTTTGGGAAGTAAAGGACGACAGAATCCATAATCCGACCCGGTCGATTTAGGTAGACCCTAAAACTGGGTCTGTTTGGATCCCAAATAAGCTAGAGTTAATTGGTTCGACAGAGAGATATAAGTAGCAACCTCATTTCCTCCTCCTAATATAAAACTCTCATCTCTATCTCACAGTAACAATGGCGGAAAGAGGAACCGCCGGTGGTGGTGACCGTGGCGGATTCGGTCGAGGGTTCTGTAATAGCCTATTTTCGTAGAGACCGAAAATAGTGTTTTACACCCTTGAAATGGAGAATGTTGTAGATGAAATAGCTATAAACACAAAGTTTTAGCGTGAAAAACCCTTGAATGGGTAAAAAAACCACGACCTCTCTTGAGGATTTTAGAAAGAGAGATGTTTATAGATGTTTGCTAGCTATTACATAGAGAAAGATGTATAAAAGATCTCTGAGCAGTCCCCCCTGATTCGTAGCTATCTAGTATTATTTATAGGTCTTATAATATGACCGTTATTGTTTTGATGAGGAACGTTATAATATCAGGTCTTGACGAGTCTTCATAATGGTCGAGTAACGGCTTGAGTAACTCTTCTTCCTTGTAACCGCTCCATAATGTGTCATAAATGGCCACGTGTTTGTTGACGAGATCGAAGTACTGTAGATGTATCAGTTCGGATTACTGTAGCAGTTTGGGTATTGAAGCAGGTTGGATTCATGTAGCAGTTCGGGTTGATGTAGCAGGTCGGAGTACTGTAGCAGTTCGGGTTGATGTAGATGTTACTATTCAAAGTATTGTAGCTGTAGTAGTTCGAAGTTACTGTAACAGGTCAAAGTATTGCAGCAAGTCGGATTACTGTAGCAGTTCGGGTACTGTAGCAGGTCAGAGTATTGGAAATAAGTCACCACATTTGCCCCGTCTCAGCCAATAGCACGAGAAGCATCAGAAGCGAGTAGTATTGGTTGAGACATATCTTTGATCTTTGGATATGTAAATTGCATGGTTGAAGCAACAATAATCGACCTGTAAGATGTTGGTCGAGCTCTCCCCGAGTATGAGTTAAGTTGATTGATCTTGAGTCCGAAGTTGAGGTTGAACGTTTGCATCTGAAGCTGAGGTCGGGTTCGCCCCGAGTATAGCTTGAATGAGTTGTTATCGCCTCGAGTACCTCGACCTCGAGCGCCTTAATAATGTTGTTGAAAAGAACGGGCTCACCCCGAGTATGATTTACGTTAATTGATATTTAGTCTGTTGAAGCTGAGGACGAGTGTTGTGTCTAAGTCTGAAGTCGGTCTCGCCCTAAGTATGATTGAATGTATTGGTCGAACGTTGTGTCTGAATCTGAAGTTGGGCTCGCCTTGAGTATAAGTTAAGTTGTAATCGCTTCGAGTGCCTCGACCTCGAGCGCCTTAATAATGTTGTTGAAAACATCGGGCTCGCCCCGAGTATAGCTTGAATGAGTTGCAATTGCCTCGAGTACCTCGACCTCGAGCGTCTTCATAATTTGGTTTGAATTTTCTGCTTAGCTTGAGATTCATATTAGTCTCTGTTGATTCTGTTGCTGTTGAAACTAAAGTAATAGTTGTTGTTGCAGTGAACTTAGCATATTAGTTGTAGTAGTAGTTGTTGGTCTTTGGAATCTGTTCGTCATTAGCTTGGGACACCAAAACAAAGTTTTAATGGCTCATTGGCATTGTGAAATTCTTGTTGAGTAT
Source organism: Kingdonia uniflora (assembly GCA_014058105.1). Taxonomy (NCBI): domain Eukaryota; kingdom Viridiplantae; phylum Streptophyta; class Magnoliopsida; order Ranunculales; family Circaeasteraceae; genus Kingdonia; species Kingdonia uniflora. The sequence continues at coordinate 560,462 of JACGCM010002866.1, forward strand.
GAGCAATCTTGTGAAGAGATTAAGATGCTGAGGTCGGGCTCACCCCGAGTATGGTTGTTGGCTTCCATATGAAGACATTTGATGATGGGAATACTTCCTTGGCTCTGAAGCTGTCGCGCCCATGAGAAGAGATAAAGCTATTTGATTCTGTCATTGTTGTTGTTGATCTTGATTCGCGAACTGGTGAACAATATGGTATTGTTGCTGCTGATCAGGACTATTGTTGTTGTTGATCATGTTGTTGAAGCAGAGCTCAATTCACAGATAGTTCGATGGTGGACCGATTCGAACTGCAAATATCATTTGGGCCTCGTGAACTGTGAGCTTGTTGTTGATTCGGTCTTATCGTCATTTATGGACTTGGTCGAAGAACTTTGTTATTGTTTGTTGGTTCGGGTTCATCATCGTTTACGAGCTTTATCAGCTCGATTTAAAGATAAGTCGATCTGTAAAAAGTCTTCACGAACTGTTGATGTTTGAACTGCTGATGTTGTCGTAGTTTGATATCTTTTGTTCACCACGAGGATCTTGAAATCGAGTTGTTGGTGTTGTCGTAGTTGCAATTGCCTCGAGTACCTCGACCTCGAGCGCCTTAATATTGTTGTTGAAAATATTGGGCTCGCCCCGAAGTATAAATACATTCTGAAGCTGGGTATTATAATGTTGTATGTTGGAGAATTTTGGCACCACAGTGCCATACCCTGTGTCGATCTTGATGATAAAAACACTGCTCCCATTATTAATGGTGAGGGTACAAGTGCAATCGCATCAACGAGTACGAGTATAAATTTACTCCTTCAGATATCCATTAAAGTACGGCTAATAATTGCGGCTAACAACTGCCGCTTCAGCAACATCGTTGGAACTGTAACTGATTAGGTGCATGAGTAAGGAACAAACGCGACGGCGGCGGCTAGTTCCCATTTTAAAAGGCTGAGCATAATATCGAAGCAAGGTGTAACCAACGCTGATGATATCGAATTGTTGATGCAGAAATCATTTGAGCTTTGAAAGCTTTTTAAGCTGTTGCTGTTGTTGTAGCAGCTGCCTTCATGAACTGTTAATAGGCTTTTACACGATATTCCCGAACTGTTTGAGACTTTTCGAACTGCAAAAATCATCACACCACCGCGAACTATCGGTAGTGAATCAATTCGAACTGAGATTGGAGCTGTAAATCGTATGAGGTTTTAGCTCGAGAAAGGCTGAGTTCAAGTTTTGTAAAATGAGAATGTAAGGTCGAGATTTCAAAGTTTCAAGTTCGATTAAAAAGACGAGCTCAAATTGTGTAACAAATAACTGAGCTCGAATCAGATGATGCATAGCTGTGCTAAAACAAACGGAATGATTGTCCGTTGTCGAGCTCGAGGGAGCAAAAATTGGGTTTGCGAACTGTAAGACTGCCTTCACGAACTGCGAGACTGCTTATGTAAGACTGCCTTTACGAACTGTATAAAATGGGGTTTGCGAACTGTAAGACTGCTGCTGAAATCTATGAATTTGAACTGCTGCTAATGAGCTGAAGGTCTAAATGAAATGCTGTTGTTGTAGAGGTAGTTCGTCTAAGTTTTACGAACTGCAAAAATCATCGTATCATCGCAAACTGTTGAATTGCTGCTGAATTGTCGACTTTGATCTGCAAATTATATTTGGCTTTCACGAACTTCTTCTACCGAATGTTATGCCGAAGATAGATGTCAATCACGAACTGTTCCTGTAAGAGTGAATGGGGTTGGCAGATCTGAATCTTGGGGTCCTCCTCTTGTTTCTGAATATTGGGTTGACAGATCTGAACATTGGCTTTGATTTGGGGAGCCCTCAACCGGAATCATAACTCGAATTGGTGAAGCTGTTGATGGTGAACTAATGCGACCTAAACATTTATTACAATCAGTTGTTGATCTGAACATTGATGGAGTCACAATCAGCTTGAATTTGAGCTTGTTGTTATTTGGAGATGACGATGACGATGATGTTTGTGATAATCTGAAATTTCATCTTGATTCAGAGAGAGAGGTCTTGTTTTTTCGGCCCCACTAGAGGACTGTGATATAGGCTCAGCGTTGGCTTGGTTTCGTCGTATGGTTACTCCGGCGGTGCCATCGGTCCGGACGATTTGCATGTTGATCTTGATTTGCCATTTTTTAGAAAAAATTTAACTGGTTGGAGAACAATGAGTATAATGTTTTGTTTCCACAGACGGCGCCAAATGTAATAGCCTATTTTCGTAGACACCGAAAACAGTGCTTTACATCCTTGAAATGGAGAATGTTGTAGATGAAATAGCTATAAACACAAAGTTTTAGCATGGAAAACCCTTGAATGGGTAAAAAACCACGACCTCTCTTGAGGATTTTAGAAAGAAAGAGATGTTTATAGATGTTTGCTAGCTATTACATAGAGAGAGATGTAGAAAAGATCTCTGAGCAGTCCCCCCTGATTTGTAGCTATCTAGTCTTATTTATAGGTCTTATAATATGACCGTTATTATTTTGATGAGGAACGTTACAATATCAGGTCTTGATGAGTCTTCATAATGGTCGAGTAACGGCTTTAAGTAACTCTTCTTCCTTGTAATCGCTCCATAATGTGTCATAAATGACCACGTGTTTGTTGACAAGATCGAAGTACTGTAGATGTATCAGTTTGGATTACTGTAGCAGTTCGGGTACTGAAGCAGGTTGGATACTGTAGCAGGTCGGAGTACTGTAGCAGTTCGGGTTGATGTAGTTGTTACTATTCAAAGTATTGTAGCTATAATAGTTCGAAGTTACTGTAGCAGGTCAAAGTATTGCAGCAGGTCGGATTACTATAGCAGTTTGGGTACTGTAGCAGGTCGGAGTACTGTAGCAGTTCGGAGTATTGGAAATAAATCACCACAGGTTCGGTGGTCGAGCTGAACGTGGTGGCCGTGGAGATCGTGGTGGTCGAGGTGATCGTAGAGGAGGTCGGCATGGAGGCAAACGAGAAGAAGAGACTCAATGGGTGCTAGTCATGAAACTAGGTCGGCTCATTCAAGCCGGTAGGATTACCTCACTGAAGCAAATCTATCTCCACTATCTCGCAGTTAAAGAACACCAAATCATCGACAAACTCCTCCCCGGTTTTAAAGATGAAGTGATTAAAATCATGCCGGTTCATAAACAAACCCGAGCCGGTCAACAAACCCGATTTAAAGCATTCTTAATGGGTCATCCCATTATTTCTTAACCCCGACCTGCGGCCTCCGTCAAGGGGACCCCCTCTCCCCATTTTTGTTCATCATCCTTATGGAGGGTCTCTCGCAGGCGCTGAGCGTGAAGGAGATAGAGGACAAGATTCATGACATCTAAGCGTCCAGACGGGACCCCCTATTTCCCATCTTCTCTTTTGCCGATGATTGCTCCTTTTCTGTCGCGCGGACATGGCCGAAGCCCACGAGATCAAGAACATCCTCAATAACTTTTTTGAGGCAATTGGGCAACAAATCAAACAGGCCAAGTCTAGCATTTTCTTCAGTAAAAAATTCTCCCACAGACTCGAACGCATCATCGCTCGCCTCCTTAAGGTTAAGGTCATGTATCCCAATGAGCGATACCTTAGGACCCACCTCTTTTTTAACTGATCCAAAGCGCAGACGTTCCAAAGGATTGAGGACCGGATCTCAAACCAATTACAATCTTGGCGAGGTAAATTCTTGTCTCAGGCCGGAAGAATAACTCTGATGAAATTAGTCACCTCAGCGATCCCTTTGTACCAGATGTCCTGTTTCATACTCCCTTAATCCACGTACAAGAATATCAATAAATGTTCTTCAACGCGATTTCTGGTGGGGTAAAAGGGAGGACAAGCGGAAACCATTTTATCTTAAAAAATAGATAGAAGTCTGCCGTCCCAAACGGGAGAGCGGCCTAGGAATTCGGGAGACGGGGGCTACCAATAAAGCCTATCTATCCAAGCTCGTTTGGCGTCTACAACAAAACCCACACAACTTGTAGGGCCAAATCCTGAAAGCTAAATACTTCCCCAGTTGTGACATATTTCAGGCTAAGAAGAAGGTTGATGCCTCATGGACTTGGCATAGCTTCTTTTCCGTTATCGGTACGGTCAAGGATAACTCTTGCTGGCACGTTCGGTCCGAAGATCAGATCAAGTTCTGGACCGATAATTGGATTCCTACAGGCTCGGGTAGGCAACCGATTCCATGACCCGACCTCCTAGGGGAGAATCGGCCTCAGTTGGTGAGAGTTTTCATCGACCCCGTTCTAAAAATGTGGCGCGCTAGGGAACTACTGAAGTATTGCTATGCTACCTCCATTGACCACATTACCCAAATTTTTCTCCCCCACCTGGGTAGAGATGGGGACCCCAACAAAATCCGATGGTGGTCATCCAAGGATGGAAAATTCTCCATTAAATCATCTTATCGGGCGATCATGGTGGGCCTACAGATGGAGATCCTGAATTGGCCTCCTAGACATCTGTTGAAGATCTGGAAAAATAAGGTAACCCAAAGGGCCCAACTGTTCGACTAGAAATGCCTCCGGGACATGGTTCCTTCCCGCACAAAGATTGTAGGGCTTTTGCAGCTTTTAGATACCTCATGCCCTTTGTGCTCCTCCCCGATGGAAACCCTACACCAACTCCTCTTTAAGTACCCCTAAACACGGGCAGTATGGTTTGGCACGGAGTTTGGCGGTCTGCTCCACCAATTTTTGTATATGACTGTTACCGACTGGGTCTCACGGTGGATCACATCGCCGCTTGTCTGGCCTATTAATCGTGAACTTTGAATATTTGTGACACTTACCATGTCCTGGTTGACTTGGAAGGCTAGATGTGAAAATATTTTTCAAAACAAACCTCAAGACCCGCTCTGTATATCCACTGTCATTAATAAAATAATTTTGAACGAACCGATTAGGCGTCTCGAGAGATCTTTTATCAAGGTCCCTTGAAGTATCCCGACCGTCGGTTGGGCAAAAATTAACGTTGATGTTTTTTTCAGTAAATATAAAATTTTCAATGGTATTGGGTTAGTACTACGAGATGATGTTAATGTTTTTGGTGTAGCCCGCCGTTCTACCAAAAGATTTGCAACTATTGAAGAAGGCGAGGTTTTAGCAGTGTTGGGAGGAGTTCTCTAGGCCACGAAGAGAGATGCACAAAAGGTTGTCATTGAAACGGATGCAAAGACTATTAGCTCCTTTTGTCGAAATGGAAATACAGCAGTTTCCTGGACAACCGAAGCAATCCTCTGTCATTTTGTAGATATTGGTATTATATATGTACCACGTAGTGCAAACTCTGTTACTCATGAGATTGCCACTAGACTGATTGTGGATGACTGTTATATGTACACGATCTCCTCTTCTACTTTCGGTTTATATCTTGTGATATTCGATTGCCAGATCTCTTAGGATTTCACCCTAATCTCTGGAAATTGCAACTCATCAAGATCATTATCTACTCTTCTCCTCATCCAAAACCCTAACCCTAAAACTCCCATCTCTCTCACACAGTAACAATGGCAGAAAGAGGAGGTGACCGTGGCGGATTCGGTCGAGGGTTCGGTGGTCGTGGTGGTCGAGGTGATCATAGAGGAGGTCGGCGTGGAGGCAAACGAGAAGAAGAGACTCAATGAGTGCCAGTGACGAAACTAGGTCGGCTCGTTCAAGCCGATAGGATTACCTCACTTGAGCAAATCTATCTCCACTCTCTCCCTGTTAAAGAACACCAAATCATCGACAAACTCCTCCCCGGTTTAAAAGATGAAGTGATAAAAATCATGCCGGTTCAGAAACAAACTCGAGCCGGTCAACGAACTCGATTTAAAGCATTCGTGGTTATTGGTGATAACAACGGACATCTTGGGTTAGGTGTGAAATGTTCTAAAGAGGTAGCGACTGCCATTAGAGGGTCAATTATTTTAGCAAAGCTTTCAGTGATTCCTGTGAGGAGAAGGTATTGAGGGAATAAGATTGGGAAACCACATACTGTTCCATGTAAGGTTACTGGGAAATGTGGTTCTGTTACTGTTAGGATGGTGCCTGCTCCTAGAGGTGCTGGAATTATCGCTGCTAGGGTGTTGGGAAAATCGAGGGGGCAAATCGCACGCGGAAGCACAATACGATCAGCAAGAACTCAAAGAACCAACCCTAACCAAAGAGAATTCGAATAAATGCAATAAAAACACAACACAAGGTTTAATTAGGTGAAAACCCTAAACAGAATCAACCCCCCGACAAGCACGACGAATTTATTATCACACTGAGGGTTACAAAAGGTTACAGAGATCACTCAAATCTCACCTCTACCCTTACAGATAATCCCAGCAAGAAACCCTAGAAAGAAAACCCAAGAAACCTCTCCAGAGCTAAACCCTAGATTTCTCATTTTTCTCTTTCTATCTCTTTCTCACAGTACAGAGACCTTTAACATACACTCTCTATTTATAGACTTTCCATTAGGTTATCTCCGAAATATGCATCACGAGATAATTCATCGCTTTGGATCAAATCCCCTTCAAAACGAATTTAGAAACAAACAAACAAACAAAGCCAAAGTCGTTCGAACGAGTCATGAGGTCGTTCGAACGAATTAAACAATCTCCTGGAATTTTGGCCCAAGCGCAATTTTCGTTTGAACGATTTCCCACTCGTTCGAACGACTTCAACAGTTTTTGAGCCGTATTCCTAACATAGGGTTCCCAAGAAGGTGTTGCAGTTTGCTGGTATTGAGGATGTGTTTATTTCGTCCAGGGGCTCGACTAAGACTCTCGGGAATTTTTTTAAGGTATCTATTATGTATTTTGCTATTTATTTGCTTTCTAATTCTCTATACGATCTAAGCCGATTGTATAGGTAATATTCGAATCTGCCATTATTCTTTCTTTTAATACTATTTCTCATTCTGCAACAAGATCATTTCTATATTTAAGTCTCCGCTCATCTTTTCTAGTCTTTTGCTGACCTTCTATTTGCACAAAAGAAATTGTTGTATGATCCATTGCATTATCCTAAAGCATATGAGTGCATGTGATATGATAGTTAAACCTTGATCTTATTAATTTATTATTTGGAAACCTGTAGACTGCATGTGCTGTTTATCTGCGATGATGAATTTTGAAATCTTCACATGTCAGACTTCAGAGATCGTTACTTATCTATGAGAAGAAAAATTATTTTTCTGAGTCATAATTTTGCCTTTTATGTTTTCGTTACATGCCAATAAGTGAGTAGAAATTATATGTGCCATTGCATATGATAAAACGATAGCATATTAGTACATGTGATACTAAAGTTAATGCTAGGCAGTTGTTATTTCTGTTCTTGATTTTATCTATAGAGTTTGAGCTTGAATGATGTATTTTGCTTGCATAAACGTCCCTCGTTTTTCCTATCAAAATAGTTTCTGAAATCCATATTTTACTGTAAAATTGTATTTAGTAGTTTATACTTTACATGTTTGTTATTGTGCTTGCAAGTATTTTGACCAATGGTTGCTGGATATCGATCATGTTATAATGTATTGAATTTCTTTAATGCAGGCAACCTTTGATTGTCTCCACAAAACTTATGGGTTTCTGACACTTGATTTTTGGTGGGAGACTCGCTTCAACAAATCTCCGTTCCAGGAATGGACAGATATTCTTAAAGCACCTACTACCAAGACAGCCCTTGTTATTGAACCTGTTGAAAAGCAGGAAGCATAATGATGAGTAATGGATCTTGTTAGGTATTTACTTGTTATTGCAAAGAGGTAGGATGTGTCTCGTTGTCTGTTATTTTTTTTGAAGGTCTTTTGAAAACATTTTGTTCCAAGTAATGCTCAGCATTGAATGCTAATATGTGGAATTTGCTCTTTATTAAAGTAACGTTATTGGTACATGACCAGAGTGCTTAATTGTTTTCTGTTTATCTTCTTTTACTCTTTTGCTTCTCTAGTTTCAAATTTTAGCCTTAGTTCTGTTATACACCAGTTGAAAGATGCTGCATAACCTAATATGTTTTAGAAGCTGCCCTGATCCTTCTGTGGTGTTTCCTAGACTGTTATCTGTCAATGTTGATAGACTATTCTGCTGTATCAGTTACCATTTCTGATAGAGTTGAACATATCAGTAGTGGTAGATGCATATTTGCTTCATAACGCACATTGCTAATTATAATGTCTATTATAAACAGCTAATCCTCTGAAAGCTGCTTATCAAACTGTTTGTTTTTGAAATCTCTGTATATCTACTAATTCTGGAAGCTGCTTATCAAACAGCTTATTATAATGTCTATTATAAACAGCTAATCCTCTGAAAGCTGCTTATCAAACTGTTTGTTTTTTGAAATCTAAGTTGATGTATGTATATCAACTAATTCTGGAAACAAATCTTGAAACAATTGGCATACTTAACTTTCTGTCAATCCAATATTCTTTTAAATTTGCTGTTAGTGTGTATGGTACTTCTGATGTTTTTAATATGGTCTGCCATTTTCTGTATTGGTATCAATGATACGTTAATCCTTTGTTAGATATTTGTACTTCTAATATTGTAGAGCGATCGTTTTCTGATTATCGTTTTGGTGTTTCCTACTGTTATCTAACAATGTTGTTAAGACACTTCTTTTCTATCTGTTGACATTTCTGATAGAGTTGAACATACCAGTGGTAGATGCATATTTGCTTCATAACCCACATTGCTTACAATGTCTATTATAAATAGCCAATCCTTCGAAGGCTTATTATCAAAACTGTTTGTTTTGAAATTTCAGTTGATTCAATGTCTGTATATCGTGTAAAGCTAATCCTGTGGAAACAAATCATGAAACAATGGGCACGCATTAGATATCTCTCAGTCAATCCAAAAGTCTTCCAAATTTGCTTGAGTTTGTATAGTACTTCTGATGCTAAAATGGTCTGCTATTTTCTGTGTTGGTATTAATGATACATCAATTCTTTGTTGGGTGTTCGAGCAAATGTCAAATGCCGAATGCAAACTTCGCACCTCTACTCTTTAGAAAACCCAGTCCAAAGTCACTAAGTTTTTCAGAACATTTGTAACATCTCTACTATCTCTTGCCTTTTTGAGGTGCCTTTTAGATGTAACTCAAGTTCACTAGAATGAGAATGGATAGCAATTTGAAAGAGGCTGTAGTTTTTGTGATGGAGAAACAATTTGAAAGGGTAGTTCCAAGGGGACTCAAGAGTTTCTCTCTATGCAGATTACCCTAGTCAAAATTTCCGTTTTTTGGAGTTTTTATTGAGCTATTCAACAACCGTCCACCCACATAGAGAATTCATCCCCTCTCAAGAAATTTTTTGACAGGCGTTATTCTCCTCATTCCACAGCACGTCATAACTGCACATACGGCTCCAGGTCCCTCTAAGGCCTAAACTATACTAGAACAAAAAAGGCATTGTGTCACTGGGGTAGTGTTTTAAGTTTAAATCTATACTAGAACAAACGTAATCTTTCAATTAATTCAATCAATGAAATAACAATGCATTTACACTCTGAAACAATACAAACATGTAACAATAAGCTCTTTTATCTACCTGCATAATAAGCTTTCAAGATCTTGCATTTAATCACATACTTATAAGCAGCTAACACAATTTTAAACACGTACCTCTTTAGCAGCTAACACAACTTTAAACTGTACATGTGAATCGATTATCTTTTTTTTATTCTGTTCTGTCTTCAGTTTATCCCTAGCTGTTGAATCCACATTTCCTGACATCTGGACCAGTGATTTTAGTGGCAGTCCCATAATAAAGAGAAGATAGAAGCAAGGAGAATCAACCAAACAACAACAATTGTAGGCGTACAAATTTTGACGTCCCATAAGACCTTACAGGAAGGGGTATAATGATCAATCACCCAAAAAGCAAAGAAAAGTTTGCCAAAGAGTGAACTTCCATGACTGATATAGCGTACGAGATCCCTGCAACAACCCCCACGAGTTTGATTATAAGAAGAGTTGTAGGTGGGATGAGCAATGTAGTCCATTTGAACATATAAAGTTCAGTGAAATCATCATCCTCGCCAGACGATTTAGAGGCAACAGTGAAATTGGTGTGCGTTCCGGCAAGGACTTTGAGAAGGCCTTGGAAGACGGCGGAAAGATGAGCTGAAACACCTCCAATAACCCAAAACTGTTCGTTTTCCCACCACTCTTCAATCCCGACACCACTCCATCTCATCTCATCTTCAATATACCAGTGGCGAAGATGGAAAGAAAGAGCGATATAAACCAGATACTGGCAATGTTACTAATCTGTAAGAAGAAAGAATCATGAAACAACATTCGGTCATATTCAATCCAATAGTATCCAAAATGCTAAAAAGACTATTCTTGAAGGACCAAAGAGTAATCATCTTACAATATGATACTGTCTGTATGACTGTATCCATGCAAGGTCCAAACTATCTTTTTAAGCGATATAAAGCTCACTAACAAAAAATAAATATTGAACGCAAGCAGCAATAGGGGTGGGTATAGCATATGTGAAAGGACATTCTGTTTCACTGTCTAGTAATTTTTTGATTTGTATCGTTCCGTGAAGGACGAATATATCAATTTATTTGCGACACCGAGAGAATATAAAAGAACAATGATATATCTACACCGTTTCAATACACCTTTTCATAGAAGCCACTCAAATTATTAAAATTTGATTCTTTTATGCAAGGATACACTATGGTAAGGGTAATCGTCCTGACATGAAATATTGATTCATATTTTCGTGACAAATGTATAGTCATTAATGTTACAACTAATTAGCCACCTTTCAAAGGGTTGAGTTTCAAGTCAAAATAATTTTGGCGAAGATGATATCTTTACCACGAGGAGTGCTAGCTGAAAAGATGACCGTTCACAGAAATTGTATGGAATGGTGCATAGAAACAATGTACACTTAACCCATCCCTATCGGGTATATTATGGTGTAGTAATATATTTTAGATAAATACAAATATAAATATATAGCTTTACGGAGATTAGTTTCCATATCTTTATCCACAGTTTTAGGTTTCCCAAGATGGCAATAAATGGTTTAGAAGGATGGGGAAGTAGTGTAATTACCTGTGGAATAATGAATTTTCCAGTGAGCAAACAGACAGCTGGCATTGTACAATATGCAAGGAGAGGAATAGCAGTGATAGGGTAAATTGTAGTGTTTATATAAGCAAATCTCTCAAACCATTTCAGTCTTCCACAATAACCATACCATATGGGGCAATGCCGGCTGAGAAGAACTTCAACAGAACCCCTCCCAACGAAGTACTTGGTTGAGACGATCTGAAAGGTTAATAGGAGCAGCAGATTCTTTGAAAGCTGGGGGTTTGGGCATGCAGTAAATAGACCGCCAACCGCGGGCATGCATCTTGAATCCAGTAAGAGAGAAATATCTGAAGAATCCACAATCCTTTGTTAGAAGAAAGAAATATTATATATGCAAATGCATCAGGAGAACTAGTTACGCAAGTATACGAAAATTAAAACTATCTAATCTTCTAGAAGCACGAGATATAAAATAAACCTATCATCGGAAAATGTTACTTTATGAACAAAGTTACCACTGATGTGAAAGTATTTTCTCCCAAACCAAAGCGAAAAGAAATACGCAAGGTGAGAATGTAGTGGGGAAAAAACCCTACTTTAAGCCAAAATAGGGTCATAACATGGCCTATTAGGCTATTATGATAAACTGTGTTTTACAATTTTTAAATGGATCATGATAAATCACTAATATGTATGGCGTACAATAACTATTTTTCTTATTATATACAAATATTGTATATCCAAAGTTCTTCCTTTAAGCCCTGATCAATGAACCTACAAAATCCCTCCAATTGTATCTGACTAAATCCAGGTATTGTATACATTCCCTCATTTCCATCCCGGAGCACAGATATATCAGGGATATCATAGTTTAACCTCGACCTTATGATATTTATTCCATGTGAAGATCTTCTGCTGCTATTTTTTAAACTAGATCCTGGTTCTTGTGGTTCATTAGTAACAGCTGATAGTTTCACATTTGTATAGAGAACCATTCTGTAATGTGCAGTTGTACCCTTCTCAAAGAGTTTTTTTTTTTTTGCTAGGCAAGCCGGTTTTATATAGGGATCAGTAACCCTGAGTTTTCAACCCCGTGGGATTTCGAACCCATGACTCCTCTCTTGGTGGAGGGTCATAACCAACACTGGACCAAGAGCCCAAGGGCAAACCCTTCTCAAAGAGTTGCTAACATGTCGTACTTCTTCAAAAATCTTTTGCTATGCTTCTTGAGCAAGCTGTTATACATATTTTTGAGTAAGATAGTTCACAACTTCGGAATGAATCACAGATCCTTAAAAGCTTGATGTTGTGTCCTTGTCTTCTTCTTGCTACTTGTCGACTTTGTCAGGAATCTACGGAAATATTTCTTGAGGATACAATCGTATAACTTCTTGCGCAAGTTGCTCAGTAAGTCCCCACTGAATATCCTGTTGATTTCTCGAGCAACACATTCCATTTTGGTCTTGATCCCAAGTCGAAAGTCTCCGGTAAGAGTCTTGGGGTTTGCACGTTTAGCTTTGCAAGTAAGTTGTTCTGGGACCCACATATGTCCATCTTGGTGAGCTCTACATTCACCTTTCTCTTAGATGTTTCTGGGATCCGTGTTCTTACAGATTAATCCAATATATTAGGTTTAGACCAATGAATGAGTTTTTCATACAAATTTCAGCCATTGAGCGAGGCTATAATAGGTTCTCCTTATGTATTTAATGGTCGGAAAGTGATCAGAGCAGATATTAGCACTTGGCCGCAAAGATTTTGTTGTAGGGGAAAAGTGTGAATATGGTAAATGCAGCTAAAGTAGAGATACCATGAAGGTTAAACTGGGAAATCGCAGAGAAACTACGAAGGTGGGTAAGAAGGTAAAATTCGATGTTAAGGAAAACGTAGATGAAACAAGCGACTAGCCGCAACAAACCATTAAGCGATTTTTTGCCAAAAAGGGAGATCAATTAGGGGGGAAAACATATTAGACATTTTGGTCCAGAAGATTTTTGTATAAAGAAGTTTTCCATTGATATGGAAATGAGTGGTTAATCACAATACAAACAAATAATGGTATGGAAAGGTCATTTTAGTGAAAAGTTAATTATCGCCATGACATCAGAAGTTATTGGAGATGTTATCGAGTATGGTATTCAACCATGAGAAATTATTCCTGAAGTTATTACAAGTTGTATGAACAATAATCATCCCCAGAAAGGTGATAAGACCTTGTGAATATTATGCTGCTAGAACCAGGGAAATTTGTAATGCTTAGGGGAGCTAGCTCTTAGATTCCAGAATATCTGCCCCATCTACTTCTATTGGATTCCTCCACCTGCCAATACCTTTCTCTTGAGCACTTATGGTGCTAACTGTGATCTAGGAGGATATGGTGGACAGTTTAGAGACCCATCTGGGGATTCTTAGTGGGCTATAGTAGGAAGGTCAATGATGCATGTGTTATATATCATGAAATGCAGGCTATCTAGAAAGGATTTGAACTTGGAATTCGAATGGGATTCACTAAGATATGGGTGGCCACAGATTCTGAACTGATAGTGGGCTATTTCAGAGATAACATTGCTCCCCCTTGGAATGGTCACTTACTCTTTCAAGCTATCAAGAGATAGATTCAGAGCCTTGAAAAGTTTCATATAAACTGATAGGTTGTGGTCATTTACACGTACCATGTATCGGTCGTCTACACCCCACGTAGTGCATCACTTTCTATTTTGTTTATTTAATTATTAGTTCTATGTTTTGGGAGCTTTCTAATTTTCCAGCACAAGGATATTTAGGATTATTTTTTTCGTATTTTCTAGATTAGACGGTTTCCTGATTATTCTAGAAGTAGGGTTTCTATTGAGTTTCTAAGTGTGACGAGTCTCCTTATGCTGGAAAATTATAAAGAGAGCTCTTCTAGTTGTTTTCTTAGGTTGTTTGAGTTGAGTTTGTTTTAGTTTTAGCTCAGTAGAGAGATTAAATAAATTCGTAGTTGATTTTCGTCAGTTTAATTGTTGCATCTTCAATCTTTTGGCTTTGACGAAATAATTTGCATCATCAACCATGTATTTAGAGAAACTAATATTTGTATAGATTTTTTGGCATCATATTACAATTTTTTTGTGAGATCGTACTTACCCCTAGCACATTACCAATGGATCCGCGTGTCTTTCTCAAGGATGATGCTAGGTGGAAGACATACCTGAGATTATATTACTTGTAACTCTTAATTCATTAATTCATTCTGGTCGGGGTCTGCCTAAACCCCAGCTTACCTAGTCAAAAAAGTAGGATTTGAATCTACAATATGAGTTTATTATGTAAAGAAGAAGTAGTAGCAGTTTATAGTCTCAAAATTCTTATATTAGGACTACGGCGCGAGTATGAAACAGTTGAGCCAGTATTCCAAGTCCAGAAAGCACCTCCCCTTCTTTGCAAAGCACATTTACAATTATTTCATGTAGCAGACTAGCAGCAAACTCTTAAAGCATGCCAGGGTAAGCTGATTTATCCTCCATGGCTCACTATCTTATAGGATATCACAGACTATTGTGGGATTAATTGTTTTCTTGTTCTTTAAGAAAGTAAATGCATAGTGGACTACAACGTCTAAAATTCTTTGTAATTGTTTTGCACTTACTTTCCTTAATAACTTCCGTCTGAGCTCCTTGGAATTGTTAAGGCCGAGATGAAGGGCTTTCCTCATTAATAACAACTCAAGGGGGGTTCAGACATTATAAATAGTCTCACGCTTAATCCTTCCCTCTTGATAAATATCAGAGTAATAATCAACATAAAATAGGTTTGACTCCACAAGTATTAGCTTTTGGTAAAATAGTCCAGGTAAACATATTGAGTTGACTACTTGTAGACACTTCGCATGTTTTGGGATCAAGAAAGCCCACTACAGTGTGAAATGTAGATTAAGGTTAAACCAACTAACAGGGAAACATAAAATATATGATAACTACGAGAATTTACTGAAAACGAAAGTAAAAATTAAGAGAATTTGCACGTTGTTCCATGCAACACAAGATTCTTATTTTTAACTGAGTAGAAGACATGAAATATCTAAAGATTCTTTATCACTGGAGATGTTCTTTTCTTAAAGAGTAGATATTAGTATAGATGGTTGTTCATATTAATTTCAGTGTCAATCTACCATTCTTACATAAGCAAATAAATAAAAGATATCACTGTCGAGAACACGAAAAAATGGAACATATCTTGATTATTCCTGGATGGTCTCTGGTGTTATTTCCTGTCCATGGTTTACTATCTTGCATGATCCACCCTTTATTGGTACGAATTTAAACGCTTCATATTCTCTCTGATTCATAATTCACACTGGGAATATGAGAACATAAACTAGAAATAAACAACTAGTAGCAAATACCAAATCACTAACCTTCATTGCTCTTCGATCTTTGACAAATGATGGCTGAACTTTATCTTTCAGATAGTCAATCACTAACCTTCATTCCTCTGTGAGGTTCAATGCAGTACTTTTTACAGAAAGGAACCCATTTTCTAGCGAATTCAGAAGTTTCAGCCAGCGCATCAAATGGCAACATTGCAGCTCCATCATCAGAGACGTAGCAAGAGACCTTTTCAACTGGGTAGTCAACTGCAGTAAAAAAAAAAGCACAGTATTGGCCGTGACAAGAGGAGGCTCCTTTAATGGATCAACAGTACAGACAAAAATGTCAACAGAAGCCAGCTGTGATGGCTTCCCTTCCCGGTCATATCTGTTACCCAAAGAGCAGAGTTTGAATTCTGAAATCAAAAAGGGAAGAACATCTAACCTAGTATATGCAATTAGTTGATGTAGCTGTGAATAAAAAGAATAGTACCAGTACATAGGCCTGATGTCGAGAAATTGAATGATCAATATATTGGCGTACAAATCACCAATATATCATCCATTACATCAGATAATTGACCTTATTAGTTTTCCTATGACTGCTGCTAATTCAAAATGAAATAAAATAGAAATTATAATCTAAAATTTAATTATTGGTTGGTGTACAGGCCAACATTCTGATATATCAAAATTCAGACAGGGCTATATATAATTTAAATTGAATAATTTGATCCTTGGAAAACGCCAAATGATATAAACCTTATGGTCACAACAACTCCATTACTTACGAATAGCAAGCCTATCAAGATAAGTCTCCATTGCTAACAACATATATTACATCATCAAAAATAAGATTTATATCATTTGGCGTTTTCCAAATGAATCTGTCTTAAGATTGTTGTTAGCCTGTGTTCAAAAATTGGCATAATCAAAAATAAGTTAAGGAGATTAGAAAGAGATCAAAACACTTATCGGGATATGATCGAGTCTAGTGCATGCACACTATCTCCTTAAGACAGATTCGCCCCTGCCACAGTGTTTTGCAGGATATAATCGGCCCCCGTCTCTCAGGATACAGCGATCAGTCGCAGAAAGAAGAAAGCACTTCTATCTCTCTGCCAAACGAACCTTGATTGCGTCTATTTTATCTCTTGAAAATGACTCAAGAAACTCTGAAAAACTGATTATTAAAAAATGAAAACGAAGTTGGGTTATATAGAGTATAGGTGACTCTTCACCAAGGGTCACACCTCAAGTTAGTGCCTCTTCACCAAAAGGTCACACCTCAAGTTAGTGCTTCTTCACCAAGGGTCACACCTCAAGTTAATGCCTCTTCACCAAAGGTCACACCTCAAGTTACGACTCTTCACCAAGGGTCACACCTTAAGGCACGACTCTTCACCAAGGGTCACACCTTAAGGCACACCTCATGATGTGTCTGTTGGAGACAACTCAAATTACGCACATTACAACTCATAAGTAAACTCTTATAATTTAGAGTTGTGTAACCTACATACCCAATGTGGTACAAAATAAACCGCTAAGATATAAACCATTCAAACTAAGGATAAAACCACAAGGTTTTTTTTTTTCAACAATATATGTTAAACTAAAATATCATTTAAGAAACACGTCACAATACTAATGCAAAAGTTTAGGAAAAATTAAAATCAAAAATCAATATAGAAATTCGTAAAATTCCAAAACAAGATTCGGTAATATATGCAAAACTAAAATATCGATTGTTAATTTGAATAGGAAAACGCATATGAAAACCCGTAACTCGAGAATATTAAATCTCGATAGAATGCAAAACCTACATATCATCAATATAACACAAAAATACTAAAACGTAAAATTCGGTAAAACTTAAAACCCACATCCAAATAGTATAATCTAGTTTTTTTGAATACGAAATAGAGAAACCCCAATATAATTGATAACTATATATTTTGTGAATGTATACATCCATATATATAGCATTTCCTCTAATGTATCGCAGCAGACGACAACATGTCGCATTGCAGTCGCAATATTCATGTTGTGTAATGCAAGCGCTAGTCGCATTCACATAGCAACACGCATGGACTATCTTGCATAAGCGTGATATCATAGCATAGTAAAGTAGACGTCGAATACTAACCAGAACCCCAATGTTGACGAGAACCAGTAAATGTGCCACTATAGTCTCAGCAAGATCTACAACAACAACAACAACAAAAAGGGTTTCGGATTCACTTTAAAACAACATAATTATAACCTCAAATTCACAAAACTCACTTAGAAAGTTGAAATCACTTCAATTCGTACAAGAACCTTTTTTTACTTGAATTTCACTCAACTTGGTTGACTTCGAGAGAAGCAATACTTGTTGATTATGTTTTTCTCAATACTACAGATATAACCTCGAGAGAGCTAATCTGGAATTAGTGTTTTCTGGTCTAGAAGTATCACTGTACTTTGAGGGGCCGTTTGTTTTTTTTTGTTTCTGAGTCTGAATCTGAAAGAACCTATATATATAGCAAACATAAATACATAGAAACCCCTTCGTCAGCCCAACGTCAACAACCACATCTACATAACAAACACATAGGAAAGAACCTTTATATATAGCAAACATAAATACATAGAAAACCCCTTCGTCAGCGTAACGTCAACACCACATATACATAACAAACACATAGGAAAGAACCTGTATATATAGCAAACATAAATACATAGAAAATAACCTGTATATATAGCAAACACAAATACATAAATACCTAAAATCAAATAATTTTAACATTGGTTTGAAGTTAATACAAATAAGGCAAATATCAGAATCTTAAGAGTTATTACAAATACGCAAACAAATAATTCCAATCAAGACATAAGGGATTCAAGGAAACCAACACGCTGCTCTGGACAAAGCCTGAGAAATATCAACATGTAAGTGTGCTCATTGGATCCTTCCAAGAACTTCTAACTCTTGAAAAATAAAGCATTATTTATCTCATATTAACTGACCATTTCCTGCAATACCTGTACAACTGCATCGCTGGTGTCGTTATTGCTACCATAAGTATGACTAGCAAGGGCAGTGAATACAGATATCAGAGATTGGACCAACTCCGTTGGTTCCAATGGTTGAACTGCCGCAACTGATCTTCTCCGATTTGATTGAGGCACAGGGGTACGAGAACGAGAAGTACTACCAGGAGTAGGCTCCCTTACTGGACTGATGGGAGAATCATAAGAAGAAATGGCTTCACCATCCCAAGGATAATCAACTCCAGCGAGGAAAACTTGTGTATCGTCAACGTTCATATCATCAGGTCTGACTGCTAGGTGGAGGAGGGTACACTTGCCATACCTGAAGACCATGCAAAATCCCCAGTAGCAGATAGACCATCAAACAGTTTCTCCAGCAAATCTCTATGCTGAAGAGGAGCGGTCTTATACTTCTTCACCTCAAAATTCACCTGTAAACAAATATGTAAATAGATGTTTAAACATAAGTATTTATTGTTATATAATCAAATTGTAATGCATTATTCACATTAACTTACTACAATGATATTTGCCCAAACTTCTTCAGGCCAATCAAAGGATCATATTCATGGCCTGTCCGATTTATCAACCCTCTCTAGACTTGCCATTACCTCTTCAAGTAATCTCATTGGTTCTTCAGCTCCTTATGTTGCAAAACATGAAAATCTTGCATGTTGTTTAACTCATCTTTCACCGTATTCCAATCTAGAGCATTTAGAAATGTTCCAGACACACTATACAAGTCTATTTGAGCTTGACATTTCATGATAAAGTCAAGTCTGAACTGTAAATATTGCTGGAAAAAGCTGCATTTCTTTGGTGGTATCGGTGGTGGTATCAACATAACTACACATTTCAAACAAATAGACAAATTAGTTAAACAAAACATATTGCAGATAACAGTTAACATAAGAACATATACCAGAAAGCAATTTATAACAAATAGCAAATAACAGCTTATCTTGTACTAGATAAATAGCAGATAACAATTTATAATAGTTAATTTTGTAGTCTTTAATGCCAAAGATCAGGTGTACTGAACAATGTAACTTTTCTGAAAGCATCTCTCTGCAGGTACGCAAAATTTCAAAACAGAAGGACGATGGAAAAGAACTGTAAATGGATGGTACCTAGACAGTGCATAGCTTCAATAAGCCTAGAAGACTTAACTGTGATGGTACCTAGAAGACTGGATCATCTGATAATATTGAGCATTGCTAACAAGGATTGGGAGGCAACCCTTTGGAGTTCAGACTTTCTAATGATTCATTACCCGTGATGATAATATGAAGATCAAGAGTTGCGAGAAGACCAAGGCTTTTGAATATAGGAGGAGGTGTGCATATGCAATTGTACAAACTGTAAAATAATATTTATATGTTGACAGGAGAAGAGAGATGTGAAGGCAAGCTTATATCCTTCACTTGGCTAATCACAAGAATTAATCTACTGTATTTGATATTCTTATGTGATGCAATACATGTCCATTGAGAATGTCCATTCTTATGTAATATTCTTATAAGGACACGGTCATTTGCCCACGATAAATGGACACTAGCTAAGCATGCCCAAATAATGATATCTTCTCTAGCATTTCAGGCCTTGAGATTAATTGCATAGAATCCAAGATATATGTGGCAAAAGTGAATGATACTTCAAGTGCAGACATTCTCACTACTTTGAGTATGGAAAAGGGTACAATGCTTTTTAAATACTTGGGGTTACCCCTTTTTCAATTCTAGTTTGAAGGCAAGAGACTGTAGGAAAACGATGCACACAAGATCTATCAAGGCTTGAATGGCGGTAATGACTTCAAACACCGTGAAGCGTATAAGATTTGGCGCGAGAACCACGATGGGCCAACCTAAGGGATGATGGGTTGAATCATATGAGGAATATACCAAGAAATATAGCCATGAGAACATCGGACAATTCTTCTCCGGGGAACTCAGTCGGATCAAAAAATTTATCGGAAGACCCTGACAGCCCACCTACACCTCAATTCGCGGTCCCAAATTCTAACTTAGATGGTTCGTTGTATGAAGGTGGAAGCAGACCCATCGGCCAAAAACTTTATAGAAAGAACCTTGCAACATAAAAAGTATTGGATGGTGTTGCTACATCTGGTAGCGGCATCTAAACAATGCTGGATGAACTACGGTTTGAGAAGAGACAAGCGAAAGAAGAAACGAAAAGAAGAAGAGCAGAAGCAATGCAACACTGGCAAGCCAAAATAGATTTCGAGCAAGCAAAGGAAGATCACAAAATCATGGATAAATACCTGATACTCTTTCTGGACATCAATTGCAATACTATCTGCAAAGGCAAGCTGAGGTCATGGAACGTCTGGCCAAGAGGGGCGGACCAGGTACTTGAAGTGGTGATGGAATGTTATTTAACTATGCTGTATATATAAGTTTTCTTTCCAAGAATATAGTTTACCTTCCAATAATGTAATCGTTTGAATAATGTATTTTGCTATTGAAGAATGCAATCTTATTTTCGAAATGTTTATTGTCGATAATATTACGTTAAAACAAATACAAGATTAATGCAATATCAAAAACATGTTTAATAAACTTGTACGACTAAAAAGCATTAAATTACATCAAGAACACGCAGATAATATAAGAAATAAAGTACTAAGTTTGAAGATTTTCCTTTACGGCCCACAAATGCTCGATTAGATCATCCTTTATATCAAAGTACAGTTCTCAGCTTCGAATGCGGTTCATTTTCGATATAAAAGATTCTATTGTTTCACGTTCGCGTACAATATCGAACCGTTCGCCTTCGATAGTTGAGGGCTCGGCCGGATTGTAGTCTAAGTATGATGGGAATGCACCTCGTTCCTCTTTGACGATCATATTGTACATTATCACGCACGCCTTTATGACATTGTTCAAAACCTCGGGTTCCCACAATTTAACCAAATTTTTTACAACATTGAACCGAGATTGTAAAACCCCAAACGCCCGTTCTACATCTTTTCGGTAACATTAGATATGGTTTGGACAAGTGTTCCCCCATTTGGGGGATATGTCATCCGCTAGATAATACCTCATATCATAAGCTTTTCCGGCAATAGTCTGTTCGAATAGACATTGAAAAAACTCTCCCAAAAACCAAAAAACTTCATTCAATTTCAACATTATATAATTATGGCTAATGAACATCACACAAACTCTCCCAAAATCCATTCGAGCTAAACTACATCATGGGATTACAAAAAATAAATAAAGGGAAACACCACACAAACACGAGAGAATAAGTACTAGTAGTTAAAGTTGAGCTTCTACGTTGTCTACAAAAACATCAAAAATACCAATATCTATTCATAATCATCTTCAGTACCCCGCCCCCTACGGCTAGTACTGCCTCCCCTAGTTCGTGGACCAGATCAACGCTGCCCCGTCCTCGCGCCACCTCCAGCGGGTAACGGTACCACCCGTACGTCACGACCCATCCTTAGATGAGGTCCTAAACAAGACAAATAAAATTTATAAATATTTTGACAAAATAAATATGACATTAATAAAAAAATAATTAAATAAATAAATTACTTACATATACATATAGCTGCTCGTCTACACTGTCCAAGTGCCTCCTCAGAGTATCATTTTCATCAGTAAACTCCTGGAGCCTCTGGGCGTCTCGCGTAGACTCTGTAAGGGCGAGTCGCCATATACCATAAGTCAGGTGCCACATCTCCTCTGTGCCGTAGGAGGAAGACATGGGTGGCATGTCCCTCAAGTGGGCGATGGGGAGCATCTCATGCCTCCCTATCCACTCCATGTGCCACCCTGGGTCTGGCCCCTCTGCCTTGCCAGGAAAATTGAAGTCCTGAGACAAACTATGAACTGATGTTGACGTAACCACCACGGGTGTAATACCAGCTCTGAGTGCAGTGGGTCCGAACAAATCTATATTCTCCATCCTCTGGAAATTTGTCAACAAGTGGCCTACCTCTAAAGTTTATTCAGCCCAGTATAAGGCGTAAGTCTCTTGCTCCTCCCCTATCACAAACTGCTCACAGTCAAGGAACATGGCCTGTCTCATCTCCTGTAAAATTGCTGGACTAATATGTGTTAGGGAAAGTAATATTATTTTACCTCTGCAACAGTATTTGAGAGCAGAGATCCTTAAAACAGCATCAAAAGCAAAACGAACAGGATGTATTGAAATGATGATCCGAAAATGCTGAGTCGAGGACTATGTCTTTATCTTTAATATGTTTTGCCGCACTGCCCTTTACAAACAGTTGATTGCTGCGTCGCCTCCAGGATAAAATAACAGAGTAGGAACTTCTCTTGCAAGGAAGAAGAACCTTCGTATGATTTGCACTTTCAATTAGTTTACTCGGATTCTAGACTCATAATTATATTGAAGAGAAGAGAAGAATTGTGTATTCGATGGATTGATAGACTGAGACACAGTTTCTCTTTATATAGAGCAAGTTCGAAATGATAACAAGAGTTAATGGTGGGGCACGTCATCAAAAACGTTCGAAACAGAAGTGAAACGTTTAAGAATTAATTGCGAAACAGTTACGTTTGAGGAATTCAAAACAAAAAAGTTCAGTTCGAATAGACTCGGTTCGAATTTGGTCTCCTGGGAACTTCAGGTCGAAAATAGACTTAGTTCGAATTTGGTCTCCTGGGAACTCCACGTCGAAAAAGACTTGGTTCGAAATGATCTAGGTCGAGATCGAATGGACTCAGTTTGAATTGGTCCAGCTCGAATAGAATTGGTTTTGACAAAATCAATTCTTTCAAAGAGGCCCAAGCCCATAAGTCAAACAAAATTTTAAACTCATATTTTCGGCCCGCCCCCTCCCAACATATAGAATAAAGGACCAAGGTTATATCAAGTAGACAAACAACTCTTCTAAGCAATGTGAGACTAAAGAAACCACATAGGTTTTTGAAGATATAAAACCCAACAATATGTGACGACATGCTAAGCGGAGGATCCAAAGGAATACGCGCTTTGCCAGTCAACTGCCTCCAACATCTATCCCCCAAGTAATATTCGCAGTTTCCATTTGGTATTTGAAGTGGCATTCTCTTAAGAGATATGAGTTTTGCAGTCAGTACGTTCTCTATCTCAGACACCGCAAAATCTAACCAAGGTTCCCAAGTGATCGTCTCAATAGTATGGTGGTCAATATGGTATTTGCCAAGCATAAACAAATTGCCTGCCTGGTCATTTATTTTCTTCATATTCCCCCTCTCCCATGCTTTGAGACGCGGATAGGCCGTAAACTAAACATATTCCTTGACAATAGGGTGGCCAACCCCACAATACTATTAGAACCAATACTGCATTTCAGAACAACATAAAAAATAATTAAAAATTATATTTAAGACGTTTATTAGATGATATTTGATTTGTAAAAGGAAAAAATGTTAGTGTACCGTCAGAAATTGGGCAAAACCTGTGATGGCACCCCCGGTCGTGACTGTGGAATCCAAACCATGGTACAGTGAAGCAAGAATAGCAGAACCCTAGTTATATTGGGCAGCCTCGTCCAAATCAGCCACGGCTGCGAAATATCCAAGCGGGACGGTGTCGTTAGCTGTTTAGAACCACAAATGTCCCATCATGAAGAGGATAAAAGCACGAGCAATAGTAATATCATCCTCCCGATCAGCTGCGGTAGTCAAGTACGTCCTCAAATGTGAAATACTGATGTCCCACTCTTTATATGGCTGTAATCAATGTCGGAAAGCAATTACGTTGCATTGGATAAAATACTCCATGCGTCGTCCATACGACACCTGTGTCGGATATCGACCGATTGACAATGATGTCAGCATTGTGAAATCCAATGACATGACCCTTATCTCCGCACACGGGAACAAAAACGTATGCGTGGTCGGCCACAAACGCTCTGTAAGCACTTGAATTAGCCGATTATCTGAATTGCCCAAGCGTATATCCATAAACTGCCCAAATATATTCACCTCGACATCCCTTACAGGTAGAATTGTGGTAATCTCCTTCCACACTCTTATCACCGTAGTGAATGTGTCGTGCACACGCATCGAATCCCGATTCTGTTCATTGGAGCATTTTGTCAAACACTTGATTTATAGAAATAACAAATTCACAATTACATTAAAACTTACCGTAAGATCCTTGCCAATATAATAGATATGAGTGACGTCTTCTGGGAGTTGGGTAATACACCTCCGCGGGTAGTTTTCTTGGGATGAGTCTGGTATAGGTTGTTAGGCATCTTCAAATTATACTCTCTTTTTCTTCCTTCTGGACCTCGACCGAGTTACGGCTCGCTGTGAATCTCTTGTCACTTTAAACCCAGGTAATGTATTGGAGTGTGGGTCTTCCTCTTGGTTTTGTATTGTGTTTTGAAATATTTTGGGAAATTTTTTAGGTTTACCTTCGATTTGAGAGAGAGAGAGAGAGAGAGAGAGAGAGAGAGAGAGGAGGAAAAACTGTTAAAACTCGAGTTGGGTTTTGATTTGGGGTTAACAGTAAAAACAGCGTTGTTTGGAACCCAGCACGGTAATCCTTTTACCGCGCGGTAAAAGGAACATCGCACGGTGTTTTGATCTCTTCCAAATAAAATAAAAAATTACACGTCACAAACTCGTACTCACTGCTGGGAGAGGATGAGTGTGGGTTGGGTTTTTTGTGGGCCTCCTTTCAGAGCCCACACCCAAAGTCACACTTGCTGCTAGAGATGCTCTTAGTGGCCAAATCACTTACTCCACTCAGACTCAGACGACTTAGTGGAGTCAGTCGAAAAGAAACAAACACCATCATACTTTCATTTAACGTTTTCTTTTCCTTATTTTTTTTGCCTCATCCAATACTTCATTCAGTAGCAAGTACCATGGTTGAGCTTAGTGTTTGGGTGACCTAAGAACATCTCCTAAAATGCTTTAGTACCTTGGAATCTAAGGTGCCATGTAGGATTTTTGTCCTCCAACAGTGCCTCACTAACTTGGATTTGAATCTCCAAAAGCAAGGTTGAGTCTTGGATAACGTTGGGCGCCTGTCTATTTTATAATCGGGCGCCTAAGGTTTGAGCGCCCAATTATTTTTTTTACAAAAAGTTCAAATCGGGCACCTAAGACTTGGGCACCCAATTTTTTATTTTTTATTTTAAATTCAAATTGGGCGCCCAAGTCTTATCCACCTTAGAGCATCTCCAATAGAGACGGTATGCTATTCCGGTTTTGGATACTAGTATCCGGAATAGCATACCACTTTGCTCTAATAAATTTATCTCAAAATTTAGTTTTTTTTAATATTAAAATTGGGACCCACAATGTTTTTTATGAGAAAGATGAGATTTAAAAAAAAAATTGTGACCCACAATATTATTTTATTACAGAGAGAAAATAAAGGAAGATAAAAAATAGTTGGGGGGAGGCACAAAAGTAGTATGCACATATCGCTCTCCAAGTTTTGGATTCACATACTTTGGAGGGGTATGAGGGTGAGTATGCTGAACCCCATACTCTTGTTGGAAGAGGTTTTTGCAAAAGTATGAGAAAACCTTAACAACATACTCTTCTGTTGGAGATGCTCTTATGAAGAAGAAAAAAAATGAAACAGGCGGTTGTTAAAAAAAACAAATCAGGTAATGTTGAGGAAATAGAGCCTCAATGACTTGGGTCACTGAAGCACTTTATGAGATGTTCTAAAGCAGCCCCTATACTTATTAAAAAAAACATTTTTTAAATGTACCTTAGGTGAAGAGAGAGAAAACTTTTTTTTTAGAGGCCCCGGTAAGTGTAAGTGGTGGAGGCGCAAAGCATATGCTTTAGGTAATCCCGAGCCCCTCATTACACTTATAAAAACAACTCCTGCCGACTCCTCCATATACAAAAAAATCCATGCATTATTGAATTTGTTGTCCTTAAATGATTAGTCCAAAACGCGTGTCATTCAAACAAAAGTCCACGCAATCCAGATATTCCAAAAAGTATGCACCCTTTTCACCACAAATATAATTTCTTGAAACAGAGTCTCAAAAGCAAGTGAGATTCGAAAGAGATGAACTCCATCCAAATTCTTCCGAGGTAAACTTTAATCATACCCTTTTGCTTTCTCTTTAATGGGGATCTCTCAAAATCTTGTTTTCATATCTTAATCATATCTCTATGTTTTAGTTGTTTTAGATCATTCTCTGCTTTGCCTTTACAAGGAACACTTAAAACCCATGGAAGGAATCCTTCATGTTTAATTAATGTCTCTGAGGTAATCTAAATTTGGCAATGATAGAAGTTGGGTTTCACCCTCATTGTTTTTATTTTTTTTGTTTTCGATGATTTAGGTGCATTGTGGATTGAGTTCTATGGATCAAAGCCCAAGTATCGCTATGAGGGTATATTTAAAATTTTCTAAGTAAATGTATTTGTGTCACAAGAGATGCATTTGTGATAATGGTGGCAAGATACATGTGTGTCATAGAAACTAGTAGTAGAACTTGATTTGGAGGAGGGATGCACTATTTTGTAAAGAAAGGTGTTAAATTGCTTGAACTCTTAGAAAAATTCAAGATTAAGGAACTAGTCTTCACCAAAAGAAAACAATTACCGAACCAAGCAAGGAGGCGCGCAAGCGCTTCTTGAAGATAGTCGAAGCCTTTCAAAGGTGCAAGAGAACTCAGCAACACTATCTCCGGGATTCAACCAAGTTAGACCCGTTCTATCACTATGTGCTTGCACTGCACAAAGTGATCAAGTTTGTTTCACCTTTCCTCATTGCCCAAAAAACAAAAAGAGAAATTGAGAAAAAAAAAAGAAGTTGTTTTGTTTTTCTCTGTGTTTTACTCACACGAGAGAACTCTATAAATAAGAGTCTAAAAAATTTTCCAGTTCTAAAACTGTTTAATTAATACATAAGTATTAATAAGTCACACTTACTCCCCATTAATGATATAACCAGTTACAGACTTAAACAGACATAGAAGTCCAAGAAGTTGTCTGTTCCAGACCCAAGCCCACTAAGCCCACGCCCTACGACCGCGGCAAGCGTGCAAAGTGCTAAGTGTGCCTAATAAAACGCCAAAAAGCGCCTCAAACGCGCGTGCGCGTGCGCGTGCGCGAGTCGCGCTCGATGTGAAGCATCTCGCTAGAGTGCACACACTCCTAGAGTAGACTTTAAATCCAACTAAGCAATAGAGATATAAAAACTAATATAAATTACTTTTTATTTCCAATGTGGGATAAAACATTTTAAAATCATATTTTGAAGTTAAAACAATTTCAACATGAACCCCCCGTCAATGTAAAGATAAACATATACGTACCAAAACCTTAACACAAATCAACGTGAAAATATGGCCGGAAAAAGTTTGGACATTGTTGGGAGACTCATTTTATTAAGGTGGTGTCTTAATCAGAATTAGTTTTTCCGTCCGTCATGTTTGTGTCCATAAAAATTACAACCAAATATGACTGTTGTTGTTTGGATTTCAGTCCAATTGGCGGATGCTCAAGTCTTTGATGTTGGCAAGAAAAAAATGTTTCATGTATTACTTAAATTTTTAACCCTATGCACATTTTCCTTGCATTACTATTAAGGTTTCTCCGAGAAATATTTCAGTAAACATCTCTATATAAATATGGTTTAGGATTATCTTCAGCATAATGCAAAATATAACTGCAATGTCTTCTATAGGCTGTTTCTGGTTCAAAGTCCAGTCCCACATCTAATTCAGAGAAGAGCGATGCTAAAGAAGATGAGAAGAAGTCCGATACTTACAGCGACGATATGACACAAGCTATGGGTGCTGGTAATTTCCATCATGTTCACTTGGTCTCAATAAAGAGAAATCCTAGAATTTATTTTTTTGGCTGAAAGTCTTTACTTGTTTATTTTGAGTTTCTAAGTTGTCCTAATATAGACAATAACAATTATAGCCAAAAACATATAAGTTTTCTGGTTAACGGGCATATCCAATATGTGTCAATTGGAAACATTCACCTCGAAACTATCCTTTAGTTTCTTGCTTCTACATTTGCTTGATGTGCTGAGCTCCCACTAACTGTATTTTCCCTTTAAAAGTGCAGCGTTGACATATAGACATGAATTAGGAATGAACTACAACTTCATTTGTCCAGATTTAATTGTTGGTTCATGCCTACAGGTAATCACTGTCTCTACTATTTGTTTTACGAAACTCTAAATTGATCATCTAACTTCGCTTATGAAATTCCAATTTTAATTCGTTCATGTAAATTATGTATCAAATCTATCTTTGTAAATGTAGACCCCTAAAGATGTTGACAAACTTCGCAGCATTGGTGTGAAAACAATATTTTGCTTACAGCAAAACTCAGACCTTGAGTATCCTATAAGTTTTGTCTTTGATATTTATTTTGAACTTCTTAGTACAAATGTGCATTGCTTGCTGAAACTCATTATTAAGGTCTCTGGAACGCTCAGTTTACTATTTCCTATTGAGGTAATATATAACACCAAAGATATTCTCTGCACTCACTGTAGTAATCGTACATGGTGATTATTCTCTGCTCTACTCGTTGTTTAGACTAGATTGTACCATTCTGCTTTGATTCCTTTACAAGTGCTGCTAGATATTTTTCAGTTGATATCATTGCCATCCAAGAGTACGCAAAACAATATGACGATATAGAGCATATACGTGCTGAAATACGGTTAGTTGATGCTATCATGCATACCATTTTCATAACAATTTTTCATAGATATTGCTATTCTGTGGGTGGTTTTGCATAAATACCAAATTGCACCTAGGAAAAAAAATACACAGTTGTAGGGAGTTTATTATCCTACACACTGAATAACCTCATTGACATTTTTCTGGTTCTCCACCCTATCGGGGCATACTACTTACACCTTGTAGGAAGTGCTGCTACCCCCCACATGAATTAATCAGTTTGGAACACTTACTTCTGATAAGTAACATTGAGTATGAAATAAGAAGTGTATTTTTTTGTTGAATGTAATTTCACTTGCTCTCTCCCAAATTAACATTGATCTTCTTTTTATTTTATCAATATTTTTCCTGAACTCCAACCTGCCACCTTATTCAAAATTCTAACATAAAACTCAACAGGGACTTTGATGCATTTGATTTGAGAACGAGGCTTCCAGCCGTAGTGAGCAAACTATACAAAGCTGTTAATCGTAATGGAGGCGTTACATATATACATTGCACTGCTGGGCTTGGAAGAGCTCCTGCTACAGCAGTAAGTTTATGCCTATGCATAATACATTTCTAAATGTTTCTACCCTAATTAGCGATTTTGAAAATTGATAATATACACCGGTGGAAAAGACAGTTCAATTCAAATTAGGCATTGAATTATGCGCTCAAAGATTTTGCACTAGTATAAAAAGCTGCAGGTGATGATAAATTATAAATGTGAAAAAAATGGGATAATACTCGTAATGAACATGCATAATACGGACAGATAAATGATACAATACATCAAAACCTTGAAGCACTACTGAGCTTTTTAAAATGATCACTATTTGAAGTTTATATGCTGATTAATGTATATACAGTATTTGATAAGTACGTAATTTTGCGTGCAGCGCAAATTTTCTGCAATTGCTAGGTTCATATAGCGGGAAATAGTTCGGTGGAAGCAACGAATTTTGAAACAACAATATGCAAATTCGAATTTGCTGAAGCAAACTGAAAATTATTAATTCTTTCAATCAAATCCACTAACAATACCAACCACCTTGTGCTCTAGTGGTGATGGTGTGAAAACAACCGTGAGGTCAAGGGTCGAATTTCACCACTGGTGGGATTTGAGGTTGGTATGAGCCCGTCGGTCTTGTGCCGGCTTGGGCAGTTCATGTGGTTTGCGGGCTATTGCACGAGCCCTAGAGGGTCTAGTCAGGAATTGACGGTCTAGCCAGATGACCCGGTTACCTCTTAACTACAAAAAATAAAAATAAAAATAAAATAAAAAATATATATATACTAGCACTACCCGTGGCTCGCCACGACAACAACGTCAACGCGCCTTCGGCGCTATATAATTTTTCAGTTCGCGCCTTCGGCGCTAAAACTACCGCTCATGAAAATAATGGATATCTTAAGATGATTAGGGTGATGCGTAGTCTTAAAAACACCTAATCTAGTTAAAATAAGCCATAATAGAAATGCAACGAAATCATTAGTGCAGACAGCTTTAAAGTAACCACATATCTGACATAACTGGGAACTGGATCCTGAGAAAGTAAAATATGTTCTACCAAAACATGAAGGAGAATAAAATATGACAACAAACTTAAATAAAATATGTTCTACTCAAATGTAAAATAAGTCCACAAATCGGATGCCCAAAACATGTTTCCTAAGAATCGGATGCCGACAACATGGCCATAACAGAGCCTGCTTGATTTACTTATATAAGCAACACAGAGGACTCACGATAAGGAGGGACTAACAATCCTAAATATGCACAAACTGGCCTCTTTGGTGTGCTACTATGATCGAAACTCTGTAATGCATATAAATTATAACCACCAATTTGTAGGCATTCATCATTCATCATTATCTGCATATTATCATGTACATTGTTAACTCATCATAATAGAAGTCTGGAACATATGAAACACTGACTTAAATTGCATTGTAATCAAGATGTATAGACTATAGTATTTACAAACAAAGGAATTACAATGGTTGTAATGACCGTATCTTGCCCTTTTTGCTAGCAGAAGTAACCACACGGAACATCCAAATACCAGTTAGAATAGATCGTGAAGTAGATACCTGCATGTCCAGACATGCCTACTCCAGCTGCTGGTTGTGCAGAAACATTCTCAGCTTAATGATAATGAAGTTCCAAATGATCCACTGATAGGCTGCATCAGGGTTGATACTTGACAGTGAAGGAATGCATTGGCTTGGACGCATGGTCAATAATGGAGGATGAATCCAATGTCTATTTCAATATATAACATTTTTTTTGGACTGCAATCGTCTATGTTCCTGTTTAACTCTAACTTTAGGCATTTCTTCCAGCTCCCTCCCCGTATTCAGTGCTTCCCCAGTTATAGAAAGAAGTTCCATTGCTTCCTTCTCCACCTCCTTCTTGTTGCCTCCTTCTGCTTTAGTTTTGTTGAGGTTCTGAACATGCTTTTGTAATGTTGTTGTAGCTTTAAGCTCTACCAGCTATAAGAGACATGGATCAGTTGGGTAGCATCTTCAAAATTTTCCCTATCCATTTTCTGAACCGAGATAAGCGCTTGAGAGAACTGCCTTTGCATTTCTTTTCCGTCCATTTTCTGGATAACCAGAATTTGCTAGTGCAAGTCTGTTGCTTCCTTCTGCCCCATTTTTGATGAGGTTCTCAAAATCTTTCATGCACATCTTTATGTGAGTTGTTGTTGTGACTGTAAGCATCTGTCATGTCATCCATTTTCTGGACAGCAGTTCTATCTATTTTCAGAAAGGCAGTTCCGTCTATTTTCTGGACAGCTACTTGTTCTTCAGCTGAAGTATCAGATACACAATATAATCCATGTCTAGTATCAGTTGTTTCCAAATAGAATGATATTTGCTTCTTGAATCTCAGAGAGAACTTGTTATTTAGTCTCAAGAGCTCTGCCCACTGAACTCTGGAGTTGATAACTATCTTTTCTGGCTTAGATGAACTAACCTTGGGGCCAAATGTCAATCTGAATAATCCCAAATCCTCGAAGTAGTTGTAAATAATTGAAAAGAGAGTGTTGATAATATTTTAGGAAAAAATTAAACAAAATAATGTATAATTTACCTGATATCCAGTAGCTTGAATAACGATATCTACAGTTCGAGATGTTTCGTAGTCCAGAGGTAGCTTAGTCTGGAAAATCATATGCGACACTACTAAATCAACATAAGATACATCGATAAATATAAACATATGAAATACAGATATTATTGATATTAAGACAAACCTTAAATTTGATGGAGGCGTATTTTGCAATCATGAAACTACATGTAACAAACTTTTAATAGTAAATGAATCACAGATTTAAACACAACATAGTATAAAATAAAATAATGTTAAAGGAAATCATTCACAAACGGAAAGAATTGAACTATTAATAAGGCTTGGTAATTTTAGAAAAAAAATTAAAATGAAAAGTAAAGAATTATTCGGTCTAAATGAAAATGGCTATAAAACATAAAAAACAGTCATCAAATTTTGAAAACCACTTTCTCCACTCTGGTTGGAAATTGAGCAAGCAATAAGTCCTGATGTCCAATCTAAAGCAGCTTTCAGGCTTACAATTCTTGTGGTAAAGCTCGATTCATCAAACAAAGTAGAACTGTAATGAAAGTTGATACCTGGGTTTGATCAAGAGGAACTAATCTTGATGCTCCAAAATCAGATACTTCTGCGGTATAGTTATCATCCAATAGTATGTTAGCAGACTTAACATCTCTATGGATGACTGAAATTGAAGCTGCTGAGTGTAAATATGCTAGTGCACCTGCAGTTTTTGCTACAATACGTATTCTGCTATTCCATGAAATAAACGACATTCCTTCTTTGTGGATGTGCTCGAAGACGGTTTTGTTGGAGACATATTCATAAACTAACAAAGTGACTTTGGTCTCTAGAGTTTTTGATACAGTTTATGCTACAGTTTCTGCCACGACGATGGAAATAGAGTTACTAATTTCCAGCAAACAGACTTATATCTCTAAAGTATAAAATCCACTTAATCAAAATATAATGTACCTCATCAGATGAGAAGTGCATTAGCATCAATTCCAACATGGCAAAATAGCAATTGCTGACCATTAGTAAATTCTAAGAGTAAATAAAATAGTAAATTCATTTTGGATAGATTCTGCCACCGTTGGTCCTCTTATGTCTAATTTTATGCAGTTTCATTCATTTTGCTACAGTTTCAAATTTAGTAATGGAAAGCAAAAGAAATTATGAGACTTTCATACAGGAAACTAATTTTTTAAAATATATTAGCAAACACCATGTGAAAGCTGTTTAACTTCAAATAGCTCTTTTCTTATACGGTTACCAAACAACTAAACTAACGCACTTCTAACTTTTTAAAATATATTAGCAAACACCATGTGAAAGTTGTTTAACTTCAAATAGCTCTTTTCTTACACGGTTACCAAACAACTAAACTAACGCACTTCAACAGAAAGCCCTAATGGAATGGTAGTCCTGTTCATTTTCCCACTACAATGTTTCTTATATCTAGGATTCATGTAAGAGGAAAGCTTTTCTTGTAGCTAATACTCAAGATTGTTTACCAACTTACAAATTCAAGTCATTTAAGGGTATCTTGTTACCTTCACTTCTCATACTTATGTGTAGCTTACACATGGAAATTTCTCTTTTGTAGCTAATACTCGAACCTGCTTACCAGTTGCTTACCAGTTTGGTCAGTACTCAGTACATTGGTCATTTGGGGCATCTTTCTTCCTACACTTCTTCATACTCTTATTTTCATGTTTAAAGTGAGACAAAGGCTTCCTACACTTCTTCCACCACCAATAGTACTTTATTCTCGGAGATTAATATTCACTTGCCAGGATTGAAATCATTGCAAGCTTTGAATTTTGGTTACTTACTTTAAGCAGTTCATTAGCAGATGTCACAAATACACTCTTCCTTGTGAGAGAAGGGTCCAAACTGACATTCCGGTATTTTACGCCATAAAAACATATGATCCGAGCAGTTCATAACATCTGAGTACTATAGGTGGAGTACTATAGGTGGAACCTCAAGATAAACTGATTTAGGAACATATGATCCGAGCAGTTCATAACATCTGAGTACTATTGGTGGAACCTCAAGATAAACTGACTTAGGGTATTCGCCTGTTGTTAAGGAATCCATAAAACATAGACGTGCAAGTGAAACTAAGCTCCTCCACTCGAATCTACACCTTAATCTCTGGAATCTGGATGATAACAAAAATGGTCATATATTTTTTTACTACCTCTTTCCATGCCATTCTTCTCCCACTATCACCATCTCCATTTGTCAGGGATTACTTGATATATCAGGATTGGAGTGTTGGAAGAACTACATCGCAAGTAGAAAAACCTCCAAAGAGCTCAATAACCACATCTACATTTCCCTACACCTGCCCCAAAAGGTTGTTCCCTTACACAGCACATTAAACTGAAGGTTGAAATGACACCGATCATACTGTAATAGGGTAAAGAAGAATTTCAGGCAAAACCCATTATTACAGAAGCGCAAGGTTTACCGACAATCAATACATAGAATAAATATTAACAATTGTTTTACCGTCTTCAACCTCTGATCACTCGCCTAGTTATCCTTCACCGCTTCACATTACACACGTGTGCCTCCTACATTAAGACCCACACTATACACTCAATATAACTTCACATAATCCCAAATATAACTTCATTCAAACTGCAACATCACACCAATAATATAACTAAAGAAACAAAGTTTCTTTTCTTTCGAGGCGCCCTATAATCATAATTAAACATCCACAAAATTCGTAATTAAACTCGTATGGACTACATCCAGGGCAAGGCTCCAAACCCTTCGAAAACCTATTGTAGTGTCGTAAAATCTCTGAATGATGCTACCCAAATGGTATTTCAATGCAGTATGTGTCATTGATTTCAACAGTCACAGAGTTAGGAAAAGAACTCTCAATATCCATTTTTATACAAACCCTAGCAAAACTCTTGGCCTTTCTCTTCTGTTTAGTGGCTTTATCTATGAATAATGGTTACCCAAAAGCATTGGCCACTCTCCCTATACCATCAAGGTTCGAGGTCTTGGAGCATGACCCAAATAGGAATAAATTTAAGTTCTATAGGCTCATAATCAATAAATAGACTCCAATTTTTTATGAGAAAAAATTCTACGGCTATATGCTGATGACCCCAGGCTTAGTAATACTTGGCCTATGCACTCCTAATACCCTATTGTAGTTTTTAATTTTTTTTCTTATAACAATCAAAAAAGTACTTGGCCTATGCACTCCGATTTGGGGGAATATTAAAAGCTAAAGCGAGATCTGGAGTAATTAGGGTTTGTGAAATAGGCATTAGTTCATCAGGTGAAGGGAGCTCTTCTTCCCATCTAGAGAACCAATTGGAGTCTTCTTCTCTCATAATTTAGGGAAAATGTGTGAAATTAGGAGTGCAATCTCAATTTAAAACACTAAGATAGAGAGACCAAAATCGAAGTATGAGGAATAGAAGTCATACCTTTAAATTGTTTAGTGAGTATAAATCAAAACCCCAATTGTTCTTCAGTAGTGATGCAGTGATTATAGAGAACAATGGTGATTATAGAAAGACGGTTATGAGTTGGAGAGATGGGAGGGAGGAAAGGGAGAGAGAGAGCGTGAGTTAGAAGGGCTTTAGACTTAATCACCCGAAGTTATATGGAAAAATGAGAAAAGAATTGTCCCAAGAGAAAACTATTAGAGGAACTTAAATGATATCCTATTTCCATTATAAAAGTAAAAACAAAATATTAGGCAAACTTGCTTATGCAAAAGAAAATCAATTTTATATTTCAAATATGAGCTAACAAATTTTATAGGACTGTTGTAACTATTTTAAAAGCAATAACAATAAATAAACACTTAACACGAAACTATATCAAATTTATAATATCCTATGATTGTAAGAACTTTATACAAATTCATTTGGTACTATTCTCCTAAAAAATTCTCTTCTTCAATTACCATATCAAAACATGATTAGATCGTGAATAAAGCAAAATCCAATGTAAGAACAAAAGCCTTTGACACAATTAAGAGGAGCATACTCCAAAATAAACTCAGAAAAGCATACCTACACGTTAAAGCTTCTCTTGGTTCCAATCTTCAGGTAAGGAACAGATAAAGTCAATTCTTGAATCGTTTCAATCATCAAAGAGAACAACTTGAAGGAGAGCCCCTCAAGAACCTGTTATAAAATCATATGCATCAAAGGCTTAAATAACTCATATAACCAACTAACTGCATGATATCAGAGTATATGCTGAATTAAAGCCATGTGCAACTTACAATGTCACACACCAGTGTAGATAGTGTTGGAAAATACAATATGATTTGTTTTTCCTTTAAGTTTGAATGGTGGAACTAAGTGGTTTTAGTCCCACATAGGATATGAGAGAATCACAACTCTCTTATATAAGTAAATCAAACACTTACTTTGTTGTAATGAGTGTGAGAGTTGGTGGGTCACACGCGCATGTGCGACATGTACGGCCATGTGTGCAAGCTAGCTTGGGTGCATGGGCTACCCATGGGCTTGCTCGACCTAGGAAACCCGCTTATTAAGATTGTACTCTTATCTGCATGAAAAACGAACACCTCTTAAGGAGATGATCGAGTCTAGTGTATACACACTATCTCCTTAAGACAGATTCACCCCTGCCACATGCTTTGCAGGAATATAGGCCCCTGTCTCCCAGGATACAACGATCAGTCGCAGAAAGAAGAAAGCACTTCTATCTTTCTGCCAAACGAACTTTAATTGCGTCTGTCTTCTCTTTGTAAAAAAGACTCAAGAAAACTCTGAAAAACTGATGATAATAAATGAAAACAAAATTGGGTTATATAGAGCATAGGTGACTCTTCACCAAGAGTCACACCTTAAGTTAATGCCTCTTCACCAAGAGCATAGGTGACTCTTTGTTTAATTATGCATAACATCCCCCACATTTTCAATAATTTAGAGAAAGACACTCTGCAGTCTTTAATCTACTCATAGAACGGTCTCGAAAAATAAACAATCTTATTATGACCATCACAAAACCGAGAAGAAACTCCAAGTTAATTCTCATGCGCTGTAGGGAAAACCCATCTCATTAGTTTATATTAATTTGAACGAGTTCACCTTGAATCGTTCCTCAAATACTTTATTCGACAAATTAAAGTCATTCCATAACTAGATAATCCGCAAAGAAACTCTTCTTTCATGGATATTGTCATGGGATTGGAATGTGTCTTGCAGCATTCCTCAAAGCAATAAAACCCATTAAAATTAACGATATCACAATATCGAGTCTAGGACTGTCGAATACACGAGTAAGTGTTTCTCAACGCTCCCATTTAACAATGAAGAAATACCCGAAACCCCATCATTAAAATCAACGATATCACAGACAACGCTGCGATGCCTACCACATTTCGATTTCAGTAGGCATTTGACAGAGTTTCTCTTCTTGAAAATAAACTCTCTAAAATCAACACCTAGGTCTCAACTCCTCAATGAGTGACCCTTATATTCTTGACTCTTCAAAGCCCTAATTTGTCCCCATAAATCAACAATTTGACAAAGGGATCAAACTAACACTTTGGATACATCAACCAAACAAAATCCAAACGATATAGATCGAATTGGGATGGATGAACGAGGGAGAACAAAAACTACTTACCCAATTCTCAAAATCCATCGTCATACCTCCGTACTTTGAATAACTAGAAGAAACGAAACCCATAAGTACCAATCCGAATCTCGTATCTTGTTATAACCATTCATGGTGAAGATTGGGAACGTCTTGATATTCCTCTTCCGCCATAAAATTCTCTTTCTCTGGCTCTGCAAGTTTTTTCACTTTCTTTTTCACCCTCAATTACTCACGGAAATGAAAGACCACTTTCCTTTGAGTTACTATTTTCAACTCTAAATGATGGTTCATCAAGAGGGTCGTCCCTATAAAAATGAAAACAAAAACAAAACTCTATTTTGCCATGCAATTAGTAGTGATTGGTAATTTGTACCAAAATCTGAACACACTAAAAAATAAATCTGTCTTAAGATTGCTGTTAGCCTGTGTTCAAAAATTGGCATAATCAAAAACAAGTTAAGGAGATTAGAAAGAGATCAAAACACTTATCGGGATATGATCGAGTCTAGTGCATGCACACTATCTCCTTAAGACAGATTCGCCCCTGCCACAGTGCTTTGCAGGATATAATCGGCCCCTGTCTCTCAGGATACAGCGATCAGTCGCAGAAAGAAGAAAGCACTTCTATCTCTCTGCCAAACAAACCTTGATTGCGTCTATTTTATCTCTTGAAAATGACTCAAGAAACTCTGAAAAACTGATTATTAAAAAATGAAAACGAAGTTGGGTTATATAGAGTATAGGTGACTCTTCACCAAGGGTCACACCTCAAGTTAGTGCCTCTTCACCAAAAGGTCACACCTCAAGTTAGTGCTTCTTCACCAAGGGTCACACCTCAAGTTAATGCCTCTTCACCAAAGGTCACACCTCAAGTTACGACTCTTCACCAAGGGTCACACCTTAAGGCACGACTCTTCACCAAGGGTCACACCTTAAGGCACACCTCATGATGTGTCTGTTGGAGACAACTCAAATTACGCACATTACAACTCATAAGTAAACTCTTACTTATAATTTAGAGTTGTGTAACCTACATACCCAATGTGGTACAAAATAAACCGCTAAGATATAAACCATTCAAACTAAGGATAAAACCACAAGGTTTTTTTTTTCCAACAATCCCTCACATTTGAATGGTAACAGTTAAACTCAGACCAAAAAAAAAAAAAAAGAGAAAAATAGGAAATGATCCTGCATCGAGAGAGGTATCTTGTGGACTTGAACCTTCCCTAGTGAAAAACTTTCGGATTTACGCTGATTAGTGAACATATGTCTTGAACTGTCAGCTTTAGACAGACTAATTTTTTTTTTGTGTGATCAAAAACTGCAGCAATGGTGAATCTCACTGAGAAGGAGGGTGGTGAAAAGGGCAACCTACACGTTTTGAAGGTGAAGCCTGAGAAGTTCAATGGCACTGAATTCAAGCGTTGGCAGCAGAAGATGCTATTCTTTCTCACAACTCTGAACTTAGCAAAATTCCTCAAGGAGGACAAACCAGAGTTGAAGGAGGAAGAATCTGACCTAACAACTGTAGCAGCAGTGGAGGCGTGGATTCATTCTGACTTTCTATGTCGGAATTATATTCTAAATGGGTTGGACAACACATTGTATAATGTGTACAGTCCAACAGAGTCTGCAAAGGAACTGTGGGAATCCTTTGACCATAAGTATAAGACGGAAGATGCCGGACTGAAAAATTTGTAGTTGGCAGATTCCTGGATTATAAAATGGTGGATTCCAAGACTGCAATCAGTCAAGTACAGGAACTGCAGATTATCCTGCATGATATTCATGCAGAAGGTATGAGGTTAAATGAATCTTTTTAGGTTGCTGCGATAATTGAGAAGTTGCCTTCATCCTGGAAGGACTTCAAAAGTTATCTGAAGCATAAGAGGAAAGAAATGAAGTTGGAGGAACTGATCGTAAGGCTAAGGATCGAAGAAGATAACAAATCCAACGAAAAGAAGGATGTTGTTCATTCTTACGATGCTAAGGCTAACATGGTCGAGGGAAACCCTAAACCCATAAGAAAAATGGGAAGAAAGGGAAAAATGAGAAGAATTTCCTGGGCCCTAAGGGCAAAGACTTTGAAAAGTTCACAGGGAGTTGCTATGTTTGTGACAAACCAGGGCACAAGTCAATGGAATGTCGCAAGCGTAAAAGCGGACCAGAAAGTGGTAAAGGCACTCAAGCAAACATTGTTGAGATGGAGAACCTGTGTGCAGTGATCTCCGAAATCAACCTGGCAAACGATTCCAGAGGATGGTTTGTGGACACAGGGGCCACACGTCATATATGCTATGACAGGAGTTTATTTACTACCTACAATAAGACTGAACATGAAGAGAAAGTGTTCATGGGCAACATTTCGACGTCAAGGGTCGAAGGAAAAGGGAAAGTAGTTCTGAAATTCACATTTGAAAAAGAAGTTACTTTGAATGAAGTGCTGCATGTGCCTGATATCCGCAAGAACCTTGTTTCCGGAGCATTGCTGATCAAGAATGGATTCAAGTTAGTATTTGAGTCAAACAGATGTATCATGACTAAGAATGGTGTATTCATAGGAAAAGGTTATGAGTGTGATGGACTGTTCAAACTAGCAGTCTTGTGTAAACCAGTTTCAATTATCAATAAGAATGAAAATTCTATTTACTTGCTTGAGTCATTTAATGTTTGGCATCAACGATTAGGACATGTAAATTATGGTTCGCTGCGTAAATTAGTCCATTTAGGATTGCTGCCTAAATTCAATCTTGATTGCAAACAAAAATGTGAAGTGTGTGTTGAAGCAAAATTTGCTAAACAACCATTCCATTCTATTGAACAACGCAAAACTGAACCGCTAGATTTGATTCACAGTGATCTCTGCGATTTGAAATTTATTCAAACACGAGGCGGAAAGAAGTACTTTATTACTTTCATAGATGACTGTACAGGATATAGTTATGTCTACTTGCTCAGAAGCAAAGATGAAGCACTGGAAGTGTTTATTATGTTCAAAAATGAGGTTGAGACTCAACTCAACAAAAAGATAAAAGTTCTTCGAACTGATAGAGGTGGGGAATACGACTCTATTACATTTGAAGAACTGTGTACTAAGTTTGGTATTATACACCAAACTACTGCACCTTATACTCCTCAGCAAAATGGAGTTGCTGAGAGAAAAAATAGAACTTTAAAGAATATGCTTAATGCTATCCTTGTTAGTTCTGGTTTGCCGCAGAACCTGTGGGGGGAGGCGTTACTTTCTGCGAATTACATTCTCAATAAGTTACCTCATAAGAAGATTGAAAAGACTCCTTATGAACTCTGGAAAGGCAGAGAGCCTTTAAGTTCTTAAAAGTGTGGGGGTGTCTTGCAAAGGTACAAATACCATTGCCAAAAAGGTCTAACTTAGGACCTAAAACTATTGACTGTATTTTTATTGGCAATGCCAATAACAGTAGTGCATATATATTTCTCATATACAAATCTGAAATAAATGATGTGCATGAGAATACCATCATTGAATCACGAGATGCTATATTTTCTGAATATATTTTCATATAAAAAGAGTGATATTGTGAATCCTCTTAAAAGAACAACTGATATTGCTTCTAGTAGTGATCAATGTATCACTCCTACAAATTCTGATTTTAATGCAGAACCAAGACGTGGGAAACGACTTAAAGTTGCTAAGTCTTTTGGCAAAGATTTTGTAGCATTTTTGTTGGAAAATGAGCCTCGAACCTTCAAGGAAGCCATGGCTACACCTGAAGCTCCTAGTTGGCAAGAGGCTGTACAGAGTGAGATAGACTCTATAATGCACAACCATACTTGGGAATTGGTAGATCTTCCACCTGGCAACAAACCTATAGGTTGCAAGTAGATTTTCAAACAAAAATTGAGACCTGATGGTTCAATTGAAATGTACAAAGCCAGACTTGTTGCCAAAGGATATAGGCAAAAAGAAGGTTTAGACTATTTTGATACATATTCTCCAGTGACAAGAATAACTTCCATTCGTATGTTGATAGCTATTGCAACAGTGCATAAGCTTGAAATACATCAAATGGATGTTAAAACATCATTCTTGAATGGTGAATTAAATGAAGAAATATATATGAACCAACCTGAGGGGTTCATTGTCCGAGGCAAAGAAAATAAAGTGTGTCGGTTGGTTAAATCTCTTTATGGATTGAAGCAGGCACCTTTACAATGGTATGACAAAATTGATGGAGTCATGATTAAGGATGGCTTCAAAATTAATGAATGTGATAGATGTGTCTATATTAAAAGCATTAATGGTGAGCATGTCATTGTGTGTCTTTACGTAGACGATATGCTCATCATGGGGACTAACATCAATGTCATTATGTCAACAAAGAATATGTTGTCCAAAAATTTTGATATGAAGGACTTAGGTGTTGCAGATGTTATTCTTGGCATAAAGATTAACAGAGCACCACAGGGACTTGTGTTGTCTCAATCACATTATATAGAGAATGTACTTAAGAAGTTTAATAAATTTGGCTGCCGTGGTGTTCAGACACCATACGATAATATGCGTCAATTGATTAAACACAAAGGTGGGCCTATTTCACAAATAGAGTATGCACGCATCATAGGCAGTCTAATGTATATTATGAACTGCACTAGACCAGATATTGCTTATGCAGTTAGCAAACTGAGTCGGTATACTATAAACCCTGGACCGAGCCATTGGGAAACGTTAATCAGGGTTTTACAGTATTTAAAGCATACAATAGACTATGGGTTGCACTACACAAGATATCCAGCTGTCCTTGAGGCATACAGTGATGCAAACTGGATATCAGATTCTAACGAGTCATACTCCACAAGTGGATACGTGTTTATACTTGGTGGTGGAGCTGTCTCATGGAAATTCTCAAAACAAACATGCATAACTCGATCAACTATGGAATCAGAGTTTGTTGCTCTAGATTTAGCGGGAGATGAAGCTGAGTGGCTTCGACAATTTTTAGAAGATATTCCTATGTGGCCAAAGCCAGTACCTGCCTTATGTATCCATTGCGATAATCAAGCAGCGATTGCAAGGGCAAAGAATAATGTCTATAACGGTAAGTCACGACATATACGTCCTAGACATAATACTGTAAAGAAATTACTTGCAAGTGGAGTTATATCCAT
The DNA here is from genome assembly GCA_014058105.1 of Kingdonia uniflora. Classification (NCBI taxonomy): domain Eukaryota; kingdom Viridiplantae; phylum Streptophyta; class Magnoliopsida; order Ranunculales; family Circaeasteraceae; genus Kingdonia; species Kingdonia uniflora. Next base: position 603,388 of record JACGCM010002866.1, read on the forward strand.
TGACTTTGTGAAGTCCAGTGACAACCTAGCGGATCCATTTACAAAAGGGTTGGCAAAAATGCAAGTTTTTTCCACATCGAGGGGAATGGGATTAAGGCCTTTAAATACGAGTTAACCTCAGTGGAAACCTAACCTAGTTGATTGGAGATCCTATGATCTAGGTTCAATAGGACAACTAGTTGTGAGTTACTCAACATGAGCACTGTGGAGATTTTAACTCCTGCCCGTTCCATGATGTGAACAGTGCAACCTGTCGGGTTTTTCAGGGTAAGTTCTCTGAACTTTTAATGATTCCTATGACTTGTATTTACAAGTAGGGTACGACAGAGTACTCTTAATAGACAATCACCTATGTGAGCGTGAGGTGGGTCCGCTTCCATGAGAATTTTATAGGGCAAAATTCTCTAATAGTGCTTATGAATCCGGGATTTGTTCAGGGCCGAATTGAACACAACTGTGAGAGCCGATTGCGTTTGGAATAGTACTGTGTGAAGACTATTGTCTTGGTTTACACCAAAGATGACAGTTCAAGACATATGTTCACTAATCAGCGTAAATCCGATAGTTTTTTACTAGAGAAGGTTCAAGTCCACAAGACACCTCTCTCGATGCAGGATCATTCCCTGATTTTCTCTGTTTTGTCTGAGTTTGTATGTTACCATTCAAATGTGGGGGATTGCTGGAAAATACAATATGATTTGTTTTTCCTTTAAGTTTGAATGGTGGAACTAAGTGGTTTTAGTCCCACATTGGATATGAGGTAATCACAACTCTTTTATATAAGTAAATCAAACACTTACTTTGTTGTAATGAGTGTGAGAGTTGGTGGGTCACACGTGCATGTGCGACACGTGCGGCCCATGTGTGCGACATGTGCGGCCCATGTGTGCAAGCTAGCTTGGGTGCATGGGCTACCCATGGGCTTGCTCGACCTAGGAAACCCGCTTATTATTATAAGTCTATGATTGGGCCTTGGGGCCTTGGTTCATGGGGATTCCTTTAAACACTTAGTCATTTTTTGGGTTTGGGGTGTCTCCAAAAGACGCACCTTAAGGTGTGACTCTTGGTGAAGAGGCATTAACTTGAGGTGTGACTCTTGGTGAAGAGTTACCTATGCTCTATATAACCCAATTTCGTTTTCATTTATTATCATCAGTTTTTCAGAGTTTTCTTGAGTCTTTTTTACAAAGAGAAGACAGACGCAATCAAAGTTCGTTTGGCAGAAAGATAGAAGTGTTTTCTTCTTTCTGCGACTGATCGTTGTATCCTGGGAGACAGGGGCCTATATTTCTGCAAAGCACTGTGGCAGGGGTGAATCTGTCTTAAGGAGATAGTGTGTATACACTAGACTCGATCATCTCCTTAAGAGGTGTTGGTTTTTCATGCATATAAGAGTAGATATAGCAATAAAGAAATGCATAAACATGATGATATTGAATAACGACAATCTGTAAATTTACACATTGAAGTACATGTGCTTATGATTTGTAATTGACATATCTGTCATTCATACTAAAGTACATGCTTTCGATAGAAGAGTGGTCGGTACGTCTTAAGTAGCAATAGAAACTTAAGCATTACCAAAATCCTATTAAACCCCAAAAATTAATGATGTAAACAACTGAAGCCCCAAGTTAATGATATACACACACTTATCATATATATTTGCAATTGAAACCTTTCCCGATACAATATAGCTTTCGCAGACGCTTCCCCGTATATCTAAATCCCCACAAAACATTCAATTCAAAACCCCCCACAAATACAATTAAATCCAAAACCACCACAAATTAAAACTCATTGGGGTTTATCAAACTTACTCATAGAATACTTTTCTAGTGGAATCGAATTAGAATTTGGGGATAACAAAAGCATCAATTACTCGAAGAGCGAATCGATTACTGGAGCTAGGGTTTGCTTCAATATTAGCAGCTTCTTCGGCTTTTAGTATAAGAGTGATGACTTGTTAGATAGAGTCGCGATCGACGATTGATGAATTTGGGGTCTGTTTTTGGATGTCGTCGAGGATGAGATCGATGACTTCGTCTTCGAATTCGTCTTCGAATCGAGTTATGAATGAGAGAATCTCTTCTACTACTTCGATTCTAAGATTAGAAATAGAGAGGGAGGTGTTGATGTGAGAGATGTCTTTGGGAGAAATAAAGAGTCGGGAGAGATGGGAGAGATAAAGTGATGAAGAGTAAGACTAAAGTACCATTTTATGTGTTATGTCGAAAGTACCCATAAGCTAAAGAGTTGAACAGATCTCGTCCGTCGATCTCATTCTTTTCTACAAATCTCAGCCCCTCTTTATCTTTGAGATAATGGCAGACTTGTCTATTTGAAAAACACCATTGTGTAATATATATATATATATATATACACACACTTGTGTTTGTAGTTATTAATTCCTTTTTATAATAAAAATAAATAAATCGTTCTTTGGTATTTCTCTATTCTATATTTGATTCCTCACTTTATTAGAAGTATATATGTAATTGTGTTGGTCTTGCATATCAGTTTACACAATGTATGCCAATAATTTTCTTTTTATGAATTATAGTTGGCATTCATGTTTTGGGTTCAAGGCTATAAATTTGGCGAGTCAAACAGTTTGCTACAGGTATCGTTTAATTGTTCTTGATTCATGTTTCGCTGATATGAGTTTTACATAGTTCTGCACTATATTTTTCTTTCCAGACATACTATTATTATTCGGGGGTTATAAAAGTTATCACCATGTCCCCTGATGATCCCAGGGAGTACCCTCAAAGCAACATGTTCCAACTGAACTGTTACCTTTGTCACCACAAGTCACCGATTTCTCAATCAGTCAGTTGTCTCTTACTTTTATAATAACTTATATTAGATGATTGCTACCAAATCCCATTTAAAAATCAAAATCTGTCATCATATTACTTGTTTCTCTGTCTTGCACCTAGTGGTGACACAGGGACAACTTACGTTCTTGGTAGTAGCCCACGTCGTCCTACCTCGAGATTTGTGGGAACTCGTCCCAACTTCGCGATCCACACTGACCCTAGATACGACCCTTGAATTAATGTTGATCACTTTCAGGCATTTAGTACCCTTTCTGCCCACACTTACTTACATAGCTTCACATTCGGATAATGGAGGTTATACAGCTGAAAAGACGAATTCAGTTTCACGTGTAGATTGCACTAGATCTTCTTTTTCAAATCATCTGGACATCATGATTTCAGTTGATCTGAATATTTTGCTGATGGATTTCAATGTTTATTTGGTTGTAGAGCAAACGGTCTTGCTTTCCAAAGCTGGATGCCATAACGAGTGCCACCGCTGATATTGTGAGTCATCCATGATTTTTAAATGTAGATTTCTCACTACCTCTTGATTGGCTTATATATATATATATATAATGAGAATGTGATTGGCTTATATGTTACAAGAAGGGTTTTATATAAGTTTTACTTTGGGCTATTATAAATAGATTTAACCAAATTCTTATCTATAGCTTACAGGCCTTGCCAAGAGCCCTGTCACTTTGACATGGGGAGGTGGTAATTCTTCGTCGGTGGAGATTTCAGGACTTGATATTGGGTGGGGCCAGGTATTTTCTGAATTTCCAGTGAAGTTAAGGCTGTTGGGATTCACCTTTCTCAAAAATTAAAAGTGAAAAGTTTTCTCAGTTCAGTAATTTTGTGAATTAACCTAATTTTCGTATCCGTAGTAACCTAATAAACAGGCTAGTAGAACTAATAAGTAATGCCCATTTATTAAGTCTTTTTATTTGGCCTTTATCCATTTTAGACATTTTAATGGAATCCAAATCTAATAATCTTAAAAACAATACCATTAGAGCGAAAAATAGAATAGGTTCATGGCTATAAATGATTGCATCTAACTCCATGCAAAAAACTGTAGACATTACTTAAGGCAGTCTAAGAAGTACTTCACTTATAGTTGCATCAGATTTTTGATTGAATCATACAAGCAACTCAAAACATACAGTGTGGTTCTTATTAGATATTAGTGATATGCCGTGGCAATCGAGTTTACTTCTTTAATAATGGATCTGATACCAAGTACAAGAAGAGTATGATAATATCCCCTATCTGTTAGCATTTTAATGTTAAAAATTAACTGGCTAAGGACACAGTTTCCATTTTTAGTTTATCGACGGATATCTTCTCTGAAATAAATCAAGTTGACATTAGATTGAAAACATTTTGCAAATTGCAGCTATAGGATAGTTATAGACGCTTCTCTCTGATATGCTTATTAATTGCTTCTTGTGATACTTTGTAGAGAATACCTTTAAAGCTCGATGAGAAGCGAGGCTCGTGGGTTCTTCAAACGGAGTTACCAGTAAGTGTGTCTTATGATATGTATATTCTGCAGTATTTGTTTCAAGCTTATTGATCTTTCGTCACTGTGGAGAAATCACCTAAATTTGTCTAGGTAATATTACATAAAGCTTTTATTAAAGTGAATTATTCGCAGTTTGACTTGTAGAAGTGGTGTTTACAAAGATGTTGGGTTCTTATCCTGAACAGGTGTATGAAATTATAATCAACATAAAACACGACAAACTTATGTTCTTACTTCTTAACTAAATGAAATTCGCTTGCGTTTTTGCAGTTACTCGTGGCATTCTGTCCAATTTTATGGCTTAGAGAATAAATAGGATTGCAAATTTCTAGGCGGGTGGTATAATAAGATTGTAGAGGATACATTTGGAAGAGGAACAATAGGATTTGTTTTTTAGATGGCTTTCATAATATCATTTGTCAGCTTGACCATAATTTGATGCAAGAGTGATTTATCTTATTAATTTTGGTCTAGTTTTTTTAATCAGTTATGATTATAATTATCTTTACTTGTGTGTTGGACAAGCTTTAATAACTTCATAAGCACTTCTCAACATAGTGGTTTCGTAAGCCTTATCTTAAAATCTGGAATCCATGATATAGCGGTCTTTAGACCTTACAGTATTTAAGGGAGCTTGTGAAAGTTAGTACACTTGCTGAGCTCTTTTTCTCTCATTTGCAGGAGGGATACTATGAGTACAAGTATATAGTAGATGGCGAGTGGACAATCAATAAAGACGAACTGGTAACAAAAATCAACAAAGATGGACATGTCAACAATTATGTCAATGTAAGGTTTTGATTTCCATGCAAGCAAATTACTATTAACAGCTTTCCTGGGCATGCAGCAATTGCTTGCCATTGGATTTGTTGTATGATAAAAATGTTCAGCAAGTTCAATAATTAGCAATGGTTGCAGACCCAGAACCAAGCAGGGCCTTGATATTAATGAAAATCAAGTGATATTATCAACTAAAAGATATGAAGTCTTACCTTTAACAACGGTTTTGAAGCTCTAAAGTCCTTTAGTTGATTCTCCAAACTACCATCTGGGTAAATTTGGAGAGAGCAAATATGTGCAGTTTAACTCCACTCTCCAAAACAAGATAATTTACTCCTGCCAAAAAGATTTAGAAATTGAGATGCCTCACAAAAGGTAAATTAAGACGATTCTGAAAAACAGTCAGTGTCCCTAAGTGATTTTAGAGCCGAACCCCACAATCTTTTCTCCAAAGTGTACAAAGGGAATCAGGAGACAAATTGGAAAGCCAAAACCTTAATTGTCTTTGGCATTTACTTTAGGTGGCAAGGTGTTGTTGTTAGTGACCAAATTTCCCTAATTATGTGTCGTGCATTATTGCATTTCATTCTGCAGGTTCTCGGCAGTGATCCTAAGAGTAGTAGCCAGAAGATACGGGAGCGGTTAGCTGGTGACAATCCTACTCTTACTGCAGAGGAAAGGGTAACAATCAGACAGTTTTTAGAAACTTACCAAGACGATAATTAAAAGGCAGCAAAGGTGAATAATTGCATGCATTAGTCACAACATGTGTTGTATTCAGTATGATAAGTTGCTATAATGAGTGTAAAACACAGAATAAATAAATAAAACTTATAGTTAAACTCAGATCTTCGTATTAGTTGTCACATGTACCAGATCTGGGCAAAAAAAAAAATCTGCAACTAGAGTGATTCATGGTCACAATTTATCATCATTTGCCCGACTAGTCCCTGGTACAATATCCTTTATGTTGTATCCCAAGTTATACGTTTGTAAACAGGTTTAATTTTCTGTATTTTTTTTTTGTCAATCTTGCTTCAGGCATAGTTTCAAATGATAGCGAATTAAATTTTAATTCCAGATTGTATACTGATAATCATATATAAAGGTCACTATTTTATAGTTTCCTGGCCCATGACTGTTTCATATTGGTCGTGCTACCTTGTAATGTTGCAGATGATGTTTTTGACCTTTATTAAATATAATGTATTATGGATTGCACGTCGCAAGTAGTGCTGCTCCACCCTTAATTAGTCCCATATTGAAGATTCAGTTTCAGTGTATATATATCTCTCTCCTTCCCATGAACACTTATCGTCAACCTCTGTGCCTGATTTTGAGTGACTGAGAGGAATAGAAAAATGGCATTGTCGAAGATGGTTGCTGTTGTAGCTATGTGTATTTTGTTGGGTGGTTGTATGAATGTGTGTGAAGGTTGGAAGGAGGAAGCTCGTTTGATACATGTTGGGGGAAAGGTTCTGTGCCAAGACTGCACCAAGGGCTGGAACGAATGGGTGCACGGGGATAAACCCATCAAGGGTACTATGCTTATACTTTTTCCCCCTTTTAAATTTTACGTATTCACGATTAACACCGGCTCAGTAGTACATTTTCAGCCAAAAACAGCATTTAAGACGTCCTGAAATGCTAAACCAACGTTTTAAATATAGTTTCTCATTCATAATCAGCATTCGAAACTTATTTTTTCTAGACGCAAGTTTATTTGCCTAAGAAGATAAAAACGCATTAAAATTATGCATAAACAGGAATCATTATACTGATTATGTTCCATTGCAGGGGTTAGGGTATCTGTAACATGCATGGACGAACGAAGCAGAGTGGTTTACTACGGAAGCGATGAAACTGATGCTCAAGGCGTCTTCGAGATGACAATCAACAGGTACATCAATGGTAAGGAACTAAAAGCAAATTTATGTTCCGTGAGGCTCGTTTCATCACCAGACCCTGTATACAATATTTTCACCAACTTCGGGGGAGGAAAGTGTGGGGTTAAGCTTAGTCGTCCTTCACTCGTCTACCGTGATCTCATTAAGTACACGCTTGGACCTTTCTATTTCACGAGTCCCATGTGCGACGAGCCGGACACCACTGAATCAACTGATGATCATCAAGGAAGCAACTACTAATACTGCAAAACATTATTTCTCCTCTTGTACTAAATCACTCGATAACTGTTATAATGTTTGTTGTTATGTAAGAACATGAGATTTTTTTCATACATTCTTGTATTATGTCTTCTACACTAAAAATGGCTCCTACTAATACTATTGCATAAAATTAAATGTAATTAAAGCAGAGATACAACATTTTTATTTATCAAAACAGTTCTTTGTTACAGTTCCTGCTAATAAACTCGAATCTGAAATCGCAAAAAACAGAAGCAAGGTGATACATGTCTAGCAAGTGAGATCGATAGATTTCTCTGCAACGCTCGCAGTCAATCAAACTGAGAACTCTATCAAAACCTGCCGTCTCATGCCTCTGCAACAGTTAATTTTCCATTAAAGTTTTGGGCCATATACCACACGAAAATCTGATTTATAGACAAGCTAATTGTACTAAGATTATCATAAAATAAAATTGACTGCAGCATTCGATAATGAAGTTAATCTTGTTACGAAGTTGATTATTTATTTAAACTGATAGAAATTTAAAATAACATTAGCCTCTCTATTTAGTATTGCAAGCAGGAAGCGGAATACTGCACAGACCAGGGTTGTTTCTCAAAGCAGATGCTGGAATACTTGCATTATGATCTGGTATTTTCCCACTAAGCTGGTTCTCCGATACATCGAATTCACTAAGATACTTTAAATTTAGCACCTTCTGTGGAATCCCACCAGTCAAGTTATTACCTGATAACACTATTGTGCTAATGTGCTGAATACTTCCGAGCTCCGTAGGTATGGTCCCTGATAATCCATCCCTTTTAAGTTTCAACCTGTCTAGCGTGACCAACTTCCCTAATGACTGTGGAATCGTTCCATCCAATGGGTTATGTGATAAAATTAATTTCATTATACGGGACTTTGAGATTAAATCACCAATATCCTTTTCCAACGGACCGCTGAAAAAGTTGTGAGAGAGATCAAGCTCATAAAGCCTAGATAGGTCCTTGAAATACCCTGCAGGAATAGAAAAACGGAATGCATTGTGGATAACTTTAGGGAAGAGGGATTAGTCATATTTCCAATCCAATGTGGGAGTTCTCCTGTTAATGCGTTGCTTGATACGTCAAGAATAGTTAAAGAGAAGGAATATAACCATGTTGGAAGCTTGCCAACTAGTCCTGTTTGAGCTAAGATAAGCTCAATGATATTCATTTTCGAAAACCAACTTGGAAGAGTCACTAGACCAAGGGGATTGTAAGATAAATCTAATTTCCCTATCGTGATTATGTTGGCTAGTTGAGGAGGAATGGGACCTGAGAGGCAATTTCTAGATAAATCTAAGGCATCAAGGTTTCAAGGCCTCCAAAACTCCAGGGGATCTGTCCCGAAAACTGGTTGTTAAGGAAGTATATATCAGTGAGTGTTGTAAGATTACCAATGCCGTGAAGAAGTTTTCCTGATATCTTGTTGTTCTCAAATATTAACCGCTCGATTTTCGAGAGCTCTCCGATTGATTCTGGTAAAGCACCCGACAACATATTGTCGTATAATTGAAAAACCTGAGTGAAACTAGCGAGCGAAGATGATATTGTTCCAGTCACGGAGGTATCCAAGGGCATGTCGTTTTTAGTCAAAAACCCTGGACGAGTTAACTTAACGACCCTACCAACAAAGTCACATTTGACACCTCCCCAACTAGTACAACAATATGAAATTTCTAAACGCTTGAGACTAACTAATTTCGAATAAATTAGGTCTAAAATCGATAGGTCCTAATTCTTTTGAATTTATGTTATACGCTTACCCTAGTTCAAATCGATACAATTATCTAATGTCAAGCAAGCAATTGGAAATTAAAAGACAAGGGCAATTTTTTTTAACCCTATGGAAAACCTTTCTCAGGAGAAAAACCCACAGGTCGCTGTCGAATCACCCGACAACTAAACAATCCACTATTGAAATCAAATTATAAGTATTCAATTACTTACAAACTCGATAAGCACATCCCGTGGTTACTTCTCTTTTAATTGAACTCCTCGCAATCGATTTTTCGTTCTCGCAACGCCTCGCCTCGGATAACGCATCAATGCTTCAAAACTTGAATCGCTCAAACTTTACAAATCAATAATTTAGTTTTATAAATCTCTCCGATTGATTCAATTTGAGTTTTACTTCTCGTTGAATCGATCGTTAAAATCTATCCTCTAGCTCTGGAAAAATAGGTTTTGGTGAGTTCTGAAAAAAAGAAAGTTGTCTTTTATAGAAAACATAAATCACGTTCTCTGTTCGAATAAAATTAAATGTATTCGAATAAAATTAGACTAAGCCAATCTATTCGAATAAAAAGAAAACAGGTTGAGCCAATCTATTCCAATAAAAACTAATCTATTCGAATAAAAATATTCTCAGTTCTATTCGAATAGAAAATAAAATCTATTCGAATAAAAGTTCTGTTATAAAAAAATATATACTTATTCCATTTTCCATACTCTGTAAAAATACATAGGGTTTGATATTAAGAACAAGGAGTTAGAAACCCACTTACCTGTTCAGTGTCAGTCCAGCTGTAGTCGCTTAAGGTACAATCTCTGACGACGAGTAACCACGAGATAATGCTGACATCTAAACTGGACACGGAATGAAACAAACTCCAACTATGGATGTTTCACAATCGGTAGATTGTTTCCAAGAGATAAGACAAATCATCGGTGATCTTATCCTTGAATGTAAGCAAGGTTTATCTATCAACGGGGTTGCATGATTATGTTCTTTGAATAGAAAGTGAGAAGAAACATAGTAGGAAGAAGAAGAAGAGTTGAGATGTGTTTTGTGTTTAAAGCTAGAAACATAATAGCTTTGACGGTATTTGGAAGAACTAATGTTTCAGAATATTAGAAATTATTTAGCAGTATTATTAGAAGTTTAGTATGCAGTAAAGAACATATAATTGAAGAGAAATTCTAAATACACCCCGCACTCTAAAAGATTATCCCATCCTATTATTTTTTTCAAGTTAATTACACCTTAATAGTTAATAACAAGTATGCCCCCAAAATAGAAATAGAAATATTTTTCAATCTAAACGTTCACATTCCCTAATTCCTACTACTGGCTTAATGTCTCTGAAGCCCGGCAAATTCCACTACTCTAGCTTAGTGACGAGGAAAAACATTTTTTTTTTAACATTTTAAAAGTAATATAATTTCGATTAGTCTCATCATCTCTATATCTAATTAAACAATGCAAACAAGCTTAATTAAGAGTACAATCGGGGAAGTCTTACTTGAAGACTTAAAGGCCCTAGAAATAAAGAGAAATGTTAAAAGAAAGTGAGGTGAGCTACATATTTATTTATTTATTACCTAACTTAATTTTGTATTTCTAAAAGAGATGAAGTGAGCTCATTAACCTAGACACATAAAAGTAGGGTGAGGTTAAATTGGGGGCGAGCTAATTAAAGAATGAGGTGTACTTCAAATTTCTCATAATTAAAACATCTTTCGATACTCATTCTTTTTGACAACAAATTTTCTGGAAATATTTCAAGTGCACTTGGGAATTGTGAGAGCCAAAAGTCTTTGGCTTGGATGGTAACTTATTTGTTATATTAAAAATATTATGTTTATTTAAGGCTATAAGTTGTTTCAGTAATGAATCTATCTAAAATATGATTAAAAACGCAATTATAAAAATTTCAAAGTTCCATTTTAGTTTTAGTTTTATCAACTAAGCAAATATAACAAATAAAAACAACACAATATTAACTTGAAGGTCTATCAAATGTTGTTGAGATTGATTCAAAACTTCAGCAACATAAAATTGAAACTGCAAAAAAATTGTAACTGATTGAGTAACCATTTGAAAGAGAAAAAAAAACATGTGATTTGCAGGGTAAAGAATATAGATAGATAGATAGATAGATAGATAGATAGATAATGATAAGCACAACGATTACATAAGCAAATAAGCGACAAACGATTTCTTTTTATTGAATAAAACTACTACTCAAAGCTCTCTTTTTAGCTCTCTCTAGTTCTCCCTAGGGTTCTTTCCCATCTCCAAAAATTAACACCCCCTTCTCATACTAGGGTTGCCAATCCAACCCGAACTCGACCTACTATAAACGGGTTTGGGTTCACCCTTGGCGGGTTTGGGTCGTAAACGGGCTGACACGGCAGACACGATTACGAAGCAGGTCGGGTAAGTGTTTCAAAATTTGACTAGGTGACCCACTAACCCGTTTACCCTTCTGTAATTTAATTTAAGTTTCAAGGGCTTTTGGTCTTTTTCCATAGGGTATTTAAAGTCTTAAACCTAAAGTCCTCATTTCCTTTTCCTCAACACACAGCAGCACAACTCTCTCTCTCAAGTCTCACCGCCGTTGGTGACTCTGATAATTTCACTCTCGATTTGTTCAGTTTGATCAATTTGTGCCTTTGTGGTGACTAGTGACTAGTTTGATCAATTTGATCAATTTCACTCTCGAGTCTCGATTGTTCACTCTCGAATCTCGATTGATCAATTTGTGGTGATGTGTCTCTAACTGTGACAACTTCACTCTCGATTTGGACTCAGAATCTCATAATCAGATCACTTGTGGTGCTCAACAGTTGGATTTTGGAGATCAATTTGTGCCTGTGGTGAGTCTCAAGTCTCAACAGTTCATCAATTTGGGGGTTTTTGGAGATCATCGTTTGGAGATCACTCTGTCTTTGGAGTTTGGACTTGGAGATCACTCTGTCTTTCCTTTTGAGATCACTCTTAAGTCTTAAGTCTCAAGACTCTCAACAGGTTACTCTTTCTCTCTGTCTTTACTTTGAGTTTTGAGGTCAAATTATAATTTTACCTTTCATGAAAAGTGAAAACTTGGATGATCTCCAAATCGAGTTACACCTAATTATATTTGTGGTGACTGGTGAGTCTGTACTCTGTGACAACTTCACTCTTTAAATTGTAGACTCTATCAACTATCAAGTCTCAACTCTGAACTCTCATAGTCTCAAACAGTCAGACTCTCATTCAAGTCTCAACAGTAATTTTATATTTTTACTGTGTATGATAGTGATACTAATCATACTATGATATCTCTGATTTTATATTTTTACTGTGTATGATTATGATATCTCTCTTATTAGTAGAATTTAGAGTTACTTATACGCCTTGTATGATATCTCTTATTTTACTGTGTTGAGAAGTTCGATCACCAAGCCTTGTATGATATCTTTGATTTTACTCTAAGTCCTTTTTTTTAGACTATTATAAGATGAAGCTTAAAAAATAGGTAAAAGTGGGGTATTTTTAATTTTGTATACTTTACTTTAGATCAATATAGAGGTTTTGGTTTCTTAATTTCATAACTTTTCTTCATAATCTTAATGAATTCTTGTTGGGCATATTTTTAATGGGTTGATTAGTATGTGAATGAATACTTGTAAGCCTGTGGGCAGCAATTACACGCTTCACTCTTTTGTACAGGCTGGATGTAGGCATTATCAATTGTGTGTGATACTCTTTTTGTGGAAGATACATTTTTTTGGTGATGAAAACTGCAATGAGGTTTTCTTTAACAAGAAAATACAGTTTTCAATGCCCAAAAAATGTAACTTTCATAAAAAGAAATGTGCAATTGCTAATGCCAAAATATTAGGCTTCAACAAAGAGCTGCACATGAATTTGTTGGTTGCACTCTGCAATGAGACATTTACTTAGAAATCAATCTATGATACAATGTACAAGAAGAATGGATTGAGCATTTGAGCTCATGAAGAAAATTATCTAAACACAAATTTATCAAATTTCTAAAATTTGGTTAGTGATTTGGTGATCTCTATTAGTTAAATGTTAATTTGGTTATTTTTAGGTTTTTTGCAAAAATAGCACAAGTTGGACCTCCTTACACTTGTGGGGCTAGATACATTAGGCGTTATAGGGCTAACACTAAGAATAACAATGGTTGTTATTTTTATCGTTGTCCCCAATTCAAAAGCCAATGTAAGTCATTTATATGGGAGGATGTTCTTGTTGGGGGCCTTGGGGCAGGAGACCTAGGACAAGGGGGAGAACCAGTTGATGAATATAAACAAGTTGAGATTATGAGACCTAGGATTAGGGACAACTATTTCACCTATGCTTTAATTGGATGTAATCTTGTATGTGTTTTGTTTATTTGGGTAACACTTCTAATTGTAATTGCATTACTCTTAGCTAAGTGATTTGTAATTGTAATTATTTTCATTAGACTTGAAAGTAATTTGTAATGGCGTTTGCCTTAACATCTACTAATAAATTATAAGTTCATTTTTACATGATGAGTTGTTTATTTTGTTTTTCATATTCGATAATTGTTTATAATTTTGAATATGATTTTTTTTCTAGATGGATCCAATTGTTGAGTTAGATAATGATAATGACATCAACATTGATCTTGATGGAGATGACATGGAGAGGGAGGGGATTGATGACCCATTGTCAGAGGCTGGAGATGAAAGTGTTGGCATACTTGCTAGGAAACCCAGTAATCGTAAGCAAAAATTAACGTCTCGTGTTTGGCCTTTTTTTGAAATCTTCGTTGGTAAGGATAAGAAAAAAAGTGCCGAGTATAAAAAATGTGCTGCTATTTATTTGTCTGTTAGTTCACATGGGACCGACAATCTTTCTCGCCATCTCAAAGCATGTGAGAAGACTACAACATGTGATTTGTGACAAATGCTTTTGTCTCAATCCGAGTCTTCCATGTCTTTGAGGGCGGCAAAGTTTGACTCTGTTGTTTTTTGTGAGATGTTGAATCTAGCAATAATTAGCCATTAACTTCCTTTCAAGTTTGTGGAGTATGAGGGGATTCGTGATGCCTTTACTTATGCGAAATTTGCTAATAGGGAGTTGAAGCTAGTGTCTAAAAATACATCTAAGGCAGATATTATCAAGATTTATGAAAAGGAAAAAAAGAAGGTTATGACTGTGTTGCGTGGGGTAGCGGAAAGAATTAGTCTAACATTCAATTTATGGAGTTCTATTACAATGGATGGCTTTATTTCAATTACAGCACATTTTGTGAATTCCGATTGGACTTTAGAGAAGAAGATTCTTAGTTTCTCTTATATGCCATCTCCTCACACCGGATTGACCATATGTGAGAAAATCCACACTTTACTTTGTGATTGGGGCATTGAGAAGAAACTCTTTTCTATTACATTAGATAATGTTTTGTCTAATGATGTCTTTGTTGGGATTCTTAAGAGTAAATTAAAGTTGAGTAATTCTTTGTTGTTCGATGGAGAGTTTTTTCATGCAAGGTGTTGTGCTCATGTGATAAATCTAATTGTGCAAGAGGGTTTGAGGGAGATTGATGTGTCGGCTGGTAAAGATCGGGAGAGTGTGAGGTATTTTAGGGGTTCTCAACGTAAGAAGAAATTTTTTTGGGATTGTGTTAGGCAAACGTCATTACCGTTTAACAAGGGTTTGATGCAAGATGTGCCAACTCGTTGGAACTTCACTTACATGATGCTTGATAGTGCTCTTTTCTACCGAAAGGCTTTTACTCATTTGGAGTTGAGTGATTCTAACTACAAGTGTTTCCCTTTCGAGGATGAATGGGATAGAGTTGGGATGATATGCGGGTTTTTAAAGTTATTTTACAATGTGACATGTCTTTTCTCCAGGACAAAGTACCCCACTTCAAATTTATATTTTCCTCAAGTTTATTGGGTTCAATATCATATTTCAAAGGATATGAAGGGTAGGGATGAGTTTATGAAATCCATGGCATCGCAAATGAAGACTAAGTTTGAGAAATATTGGTCAAAGCATAGCCTTATATTTGTTGTGGCTTGAGTCTTAGATCTTAGGTACAAACTTGCTTTTATAGAGTTTGCTTACAATGAGATCTATGGGCTGGAAAATCAGGAGTTTAGAGACTTCAAGGAGAAGTTGAATCAACTTTTTGGCATCTATGTGGCTTTGTATTCCAAGGGAACTCCTTCTAGTTCCAAGCCAACTCTTAATTCCAGTTCTAGTTCCATGAAGTCAAATCTAGACATGGAAGTTATGCAGGTATTATTAATTTATTATACCTTTTACTTTTAAATTTAATACTTCTAGTCTATAATTTGTGTTTCTGTATGAGACTATGAGTATGATTGTAATCTGTTACTCTGTAGTCTGTATGTGTATGACTGTAATCTGTACAACTGTACTAGTCTAAATATGTAAAGTCTGTAATAGCATGCCTAGCTTAGCTCTCATATATATTCTATAGTCTCTGTAATCTGTGATTCTGTATGAGACTGTATGATTGTAATTTGTGATTCTGTTATAAATATTTACCATGTATGAGGCTGTATGACTGTATGACTATAAAGTGTAAAATCTGTAATAACATATTACTATATTAGCATGCCTATAATGTCTCATCTATATTATAATCTATAGGTTATATAATTTGTATGAGTATGACTTAGTTGATATATTTTCCATGCCTCTAATGTCTAATGTCTAATCTCTGATTCTGTATGAGTAATTGAGTATGACTTAGAAGATATTTGTCATGCCTCTAATGTCTAATGTCTAATCTGTGAAGACTGTGATTATGTATGAGTATGACTTAGATATTTCATATTTGCCATGCTTGATGCCTCTAATGTCTAATGTCTAATCTGTAATAGCATTTTGACTTAGTAGATATTATGTAATAGCATTATGTATGAGTATGACTTAGTAGATATTCTGTAATAGCATGTCTCTAATGTTTAATCTATATTGCTAAGTTAATATATTTGCTATGAATTTGCCATATTTGCCATGAATTAGTAGATATTGCTAAAGTTTATATCATTTTAGGCATTTCAGATGTTTGACGAGAGTGAGCATGCCCCGGTGAAGTCTCAGCTACAAAAATATCTGGAGGAGCCTATTTTTAGTTTAAGCGGGGATTTTGATATACTTTCCTTTTGGAAGTCATACCAATTTAGATATCCCGAGCTTGCTTTGATGGCTCGTGATGTATTGGCCATCCCGATATCCACTGTAGCTTCCGAGTCTATTTTTAGCATTGGTGGAAGAGTTATAGATCCATTCCGTAATGCTTTAAAACTTGCGCGTGCCGAGGCTATAGTTTGTACCAGTGATTGGTTATATCAGAGAGCGAGAGGTGATCTCATTTTACATTGATTTTATGTATTCTTTTGTTGCATTTTAATAATCGTTGTTTATTTGAGAGTAATCTCATAATCTCATTACTTACTTTATAAATAAATTTTGTAGGGGATTCAAATGTTGATGATGTTGTGGAATCGGCTATAGAGGAGCTTGGCGAAGAGTTGTCACTTCTGGATGTTGGTAAGTAAGTCTACAGACTCTACACTCTAATGTCTATAAAGGAGCTTGATTCAAATGTTTTATTTAATTATAAGGTCATAAGTCTACACTCTACATATATAAATATATATATAAATATATTATATATAAATATATATATATATATATATATATATATATATATATATATATATATATATATAAATATGACATTATGATTTATGAGTCTATGAGACTATGAGTCTATGACTCATGACTGTGTATATAAAACATAAAAGAGCGTCACTGGAAGCCTGGATTTGGAACTCCAAATAGAAATATTACATTTAGAGTGCATATAATTTTTATGACCTAGTCCTATTTAACTTTGTGTTATAAATATTTTGATATGTATATACTATATAGGACAAAATGCTCATGGAGTAGCTAGTGACGACGTGGATGAATCGCCGAAGAGTGCAAGTAATGGCAGCATTGGACCAAGTGGAAGTGGTGTTTGAACTTTGAATTGACTATTTCAGTTTGTGTAAGTAATGAACTAATGATAGTATTAGTAATGAATGCTTGACAACTTGAGACTTGAGTAGTTGAGATGAATCAGATGATGATACACTATGAACTGAAGTATGAATCTATGATGAACAAATGTTAAGTATGAATACTATGTAGTAGAACTGTAGAAGACTGGAAGTAGTATGATACACTTGTTACTATGGTGTTTGACACTTTGACTGTTTGTGAGTTTTTATGAATTTCTGACTATGATACACTATGACTATGACTATGACTATGTATTATGATATTGTCTATGTCCTTGTAATTTCTATATGAATTTCTGAATTCATTTATGTCTTTTCTGATGACTAATAAAGTGATAAGTGATAATGATATAATCAGTAGTTCAGTATTATATTTTATGAATTTATGAACTGTGAGAATTATGTTGGGCCGAATTGACCTGGGTTGCCAGGTTTTCGTGCTGACCCGATAGTTTCGGGAGTCTAATGGGTCGGGTCGTGTCAACCCGATAATTTGCAGGTCGGGTTCGGGTCAAAAATTTTAACCTGTTTAGTAAACAGGTCGGGTTCGGGTTGGTTCTTTATTGACCCAAACCCGTGACGACCCGACCCATTGACAACCCTACCTCATGCCCTAGGATCTCCTATGTATAGGAGATCTCCACCTCTCTCTCTACTATCCCAATTGAAAAGGAAACTACTAGAGTAATCCTTTTTTTAAAGAATTCTCTAGAACAAAATAACATATATCAAATAAACAAAATAAAGAAACAACTAGAGATCAATCACGGAAATGTGCGCATAGATCGTGGTCGTGATGACCTACGACCTATCAACCCTCCCACCCCCCCCCCCCCCCCCCCCCCCACCCGAGAAGGAAGATCAACTCCTGTTACCTTCACGTCCTCATAGTTTGGACTAAATAATTGCTCAAATACTACATCTACGTGATCATATAGCTGTTGGGAAATGATTGTCGTCGTTTTACGTTGGCTAGGATAAAATTCTTTGTGCTTGGTATTTAACGTATTTCGAGAAATAGATCAGACCTAATTCTATCAATCAATAATCTAGGATTAAACAAAAACAATCAAAAGTAAAAACAAGAAATTTAAACAACACAAACAATTGTTCACCCTGTGGAAACTCCTTACTCAGGAGAAAAACCATAGGTCATTGTCAATGAACACGACAACCAAAAATCTACTAATTAAAAAGAGTTAATATGAATTAGACTTACAGACTAGATAACCTCGTTTCATGATTATCTCTCTTCTGATTAAAGCTTCACGCCCTATCCTCTTTGTTCTCGCAACGATGCTCTTTGATCTCACACCACTTATCACCCTTCTTGAATCACTCTAGAAAACTTTGTGGGAAGTAGGATACACTAACTTAATCATCAACCTCAATGTTTTTTAGGTTTTGATTAATGTCAAGTTGTGTTTATGATAAAGGAATTTTAGCTCTCTCAAAAATAACTTGATGCCAAAGAAAAGAAGAAAAAGGAGTAAGTAAGAAGAAAGACAACGTTTCCTTTAAATAGATGTTCATCTTTTCTCGAGACTCGTTCGAACAGCATCCAAGCTCGTTCGAACGAATTGGACTCCTGAGCCAAAATTCCAGGGAGGTAAAAAAAGGTCGTTCGAACGGCATCCAAGCTCGTTCGAACGACTTTGCGACAATTGGTCTTCAACCTTAGAAACATGATCATTCGTTCGAACGACATCCAAACTCATTCAAACGACTTCGATAATATCAGTCTTCAACAATTATATTCTTCAGCCCTAGATCCTCCTTGGTTCATCCTGTTACTGTCTTCGACTGAGATAACCACGGACCTTTACATACACGAAATGAGACAAACCAAAACCTTAACATATTTAGATTGAGATACAAAAATGTCATCCTCCCTTTGCTTGTTTTAGAGACCTAAGAAGTAGGTTAATTCCCCAACCATGTTCGTCTCGAACTCCCTTCCCATTAATTCTTCAAAAGCCTTAACACATACATCAGATATAGATCCAAAAACAATATCATCCACATATACCTAAGCAATAAGTATCTCATCTCCTTCTCGCTGAATAAACAATGTCTTATCAACTCCCCCTCAAATGAACCCCTTTCCAAGTAAAATTTTGAGAGCCTGTCATACCATGCTCGAGGAGCTTGTTTTAGTCCATAAAGAGCTTTCTTCAAATGATAAACATGCTTCGAAAGATGGGGATCCTCAAACCCCTTGGGTTGAGCTACTGTAATGCCCCGAAATTGTGATTATATTTTTGGTCATTAAAGCGATTATTTAATATATATTAGGAGTTATATATTATCATACATAGGTGGTAGTTTTTTTGCAGTTAACAACCATTGTATGGAATCACACCTAGGAGTTGTGTGATTTTAAATTTGTGGGGTTAAGAGGAAACAAAGGTACATGAGCTACAAAAAAAGGAGAGAAAGAGATAACCCTAGCCTCCACCAAAATAAACCACAGAGATGGAGAGAAAAGAGTAAAAAAAACTCATTATACCACCTTATTGTCATCTAGGGAGAGAGAGAGAACTTGGAAGTGCATCATCCAAACTCTGTCACCACAAAGGAGATCAGTAAGAGAAGCAATTTTGCAGTTTATCATGTTCTACATCTGTTCCTCGGTTGGTTCATTGGTTGTATATTCCACTTACATCATCTCATGCAAGTACAACTCCTCTCTTCTCGTTCATGATTTTCTACAATTAGAATAGACGAAGATTCGTTATGCTGTAAATTTAGGTTATCGAACCATGAAGATAATTAAGGTTAGTGGAAGTTACTTATACTCGTTATATTTGGATGTCAATGTCTTGTGAGAATATACTACGACTTATTAGAGATGCGACTGTTCAATTTAATGCTTGCGTAACGACCCAAACGTATATTCTAAATCGGGGACCAATATTTCATATAATATGGTTTAAGATTTTATAACTCCCACAGTTACTGTAGCTTGGTTTTGAATAATAAAGTTATTGTACTAGATAGTTACTGTAGCTTGGTTTAGACTAATAAAAGGTTATTGTACTAGATGGCTAATGTAGCTTGGTTTAGACTAATAAAAGGTTATTGTACTAGATGGCTAATGTAGCTTGGTTTAGAATAATAAAGTTATTGTACTAGATGGTTACTGTAGCTTGGTTTAAAATATTAAGCAGATGGTGGACCACTTACTTGTGTTGATTTTGAGAAGCTTAATTATAATGACATATAGTAAGATAATAACTCATAGTATTTTAAAGAATAATCTATGATCGGATAATTGAATGATAAAGACATAAGGTTCAGACTATTACATCTGAGAATTAGATGGCTATTTTTCTGTCTGAGGGCTAGTACTTGGAAACCTTGAGTCGAGTAGAGCTACTCAACTAATGTACTATTTATGAACATTGGTTGCACACTAGAGTTAGTGTTAGTATACATCTTGACTAATAAAGTAAAACACAATGTGCTGCGTAACAAGATATATAAAAATATATATATAAATCCTTATGAACATAGACTAGGAGTGATTGTACATGCTAGGGGTTTCTTATCGGTCAGGTCTACTGGTAAACCATCGGCATTTCCATGGGTATAAATCCCTGAAAGAGCATTGGTCAGGTTACAAGAATTAGCAGATTCTATGGCATTTCCATGGGTACTAATCCCTAAAAGACATTGGTCAGGTCGAAGAGTTCTACCTTAGGCATCTCCATGGGCATTAAACCCTAAAAGAGATATCCAAAGAGATGTTGGATATTATTATTTCGTACAGAGGACGAAAGAGCACAACTACAAAGAAACTCTTTGTGTACACAACGCTCCTAGAATAATTCTTCAAAATATAGTTGGCATCAAGATCTTACTCACTTACATCATATCATCTTGCATATTGAACTCATATAGCTCTTAATGCCTTATAGTAGTAATTATTAGATATATGTTCCTTATTGATTGGTGGCTAGAATTTTATAGAGTTAGTCTCCTATTTTACTTGTAACATATTGCAAACATTTAGATAGTTACTGTACTTGTTTGGCTATGGCTTGCTGACGCCTTGTGTGATAATATTTCAGGACCAGGTCATTAGCAGGCGTTCAGGATCACGAGTAGTATCTAGGAGCGTGCTGTGGAGACATCCCCCTAGTTGTTTCGTTTATTTCCATTGACGTGAGATTCTATTTTATTTCATTAGTTGTAGCCAAATTCATGGCAGACTTGTAGGAGTTGTTGGTCAGATGTTTACTTTTAATTGATATTTCCGTTGCGTATAGCTGTGTGGATGTAGTATTATTATTATTATTTTTTTATTTACTGCATCATTGGGGTTCATCCATTTGGGGATGCCCGACCTGTTCATGGCCTCGAGAGGCATATTCTGATAAGTCTTAAAATATAAATTTTCGGGCATGACAGATTGGTATTAGAGCGAAGGTTTATCCTTCGGGATGGATCCTACTCTATATCACACACATAAAATTGCGTGGGTTAGATGGAGTAGGACCGTTATTTTTATTGATTGACGTTATGATTTTGATATTATATATAATACTTTTTTGTGCTGACAACCACTCTTCTCTCCTCAGAGCAATGGACAGAGGACGTGGCGGTTATGTTGGTGATACCTTTGATGATGGTTCTAGGCATAGTGTTCACATTGCTGACCGTCGTGTAGGACGGGGTGGTCATCGAGGTGGCAGAGGTGGAGGTCGTGGCGGACGTGGCGACGTTGGTGTTGCACCGATTGTGGAGCCTATTGCAGAGGTTCAGATTGATGCTCCACAGGATGTTCCTGAAGTTCCTGCAGAGGCTCAGGATGGTTAGTTTTAGGTTGATCCGGCTGGTCCAGTACCAGCGGTGCCTGCTTATGCCACTCAGGCTGACCTAGGTCAGATATGTCATACTTTTGGTGCCTTCATACAGCAGCAGGCAGCCAGGGATGAGGCGCGAGCCTTACTGGCAGAGCAAAGTATTGGTAACAGGTGGATTGCTGCTATTGATAAGGCTAAGGGTCAGCGGTTCAGTGCAGACCCACCTAGACCAAAGGAGGCAGAGTTTTGGTTGAAGCATACTGAGAAGAAGATGAGATCGATTGATTGTCCTAAGGATCAGAGGGTTAGAGTGGCTTTACACTTGTTAGATGGTAATGCTGGCAATTGGTGGGAGACGACTGAGAGGACATTGGAGGGTCAACATATCACTTGGGCATTGTTCAAAGAGAAGTTCTTCGATCAGTACATTCCAGAAAGTTATCAGGATGAGATGGCTACACAATTCTTCCAGTTGGAACAGAGGGAGAACATGACAGTTACCGAGTACGAGGCAAACTTTACCAAGTTATCTCGTTATGCAGCTTTTCTAGTTGTTGATGAGGTTTGTAAGGCGAAGAAGTTTCTTGGTGGACTTATAGAGCCGATAAAGGGCAAGCTTACAGGACAAATGATTAGGTCATATTCTGAGATGGTGGTGAAGGCACAGTTGATTGAGAACAGCTACAATGAATCCAAAAGAGCTAGGGAAAGGAAGGTTGAGAAGAGGACTGAGCCAAAGGGCAAAGGGATTATTATGACCGCGACCGGAAAGGGTTACCAAGGGAACCAAGGCTACCAATGGAACCAGGGGAATCAGGGTTATTGGAAGAAGTAGAGGACAGAACAGGGATTAGGTAATACTAGAGTGGTTACTTTTGGTGGAGCTCAGGGTATACATATTTCTGAGAGATGTTTTGTATGTGATGAAGTTGGACATCAGGCTCGTCTTTGTTCTCGTCGTACTGGTCATCAGCAGCAGCAACAGAGACAGGGAATACAGGGCTAGAGACAGGGACTACCCTCACAGGGCAGAGTTTTTGCTGTAGCGTAGCGTGAGCATCGAGGTGGCAAACCAGTGGTGAAAGGTACACTTCTTGTATTTCACTCACCTGCTAGAGTTTTATTTGATACTGGTGCGACGCATTCTTTTATATCTTATATTAGTATGTGTTCATTTGACTTGACACCTGAGACACTAGAGAGTGAGCTATTTGTGATTATACCTATAGGGAGATTAGTTACGCTAAACCGAGTTTGTAGAGACTGTCCTATTACTATTGGTCACCTCGTGTTTCCAGCGGATCTTATCGTGTTAGCTATTCAGGAGCTTGATATCATTCTGGGTATGGACTGGTTATCGACTTACCATGCCAGTGTCGACTGTTTTGAGAAGATAATAACTTTTTCTATTCAGGGTAGTAAACCATTTTGATTCCAAAGTTTAAGTACTGAGGACTTGATTTGTTCGATGATTGCACATCTTGAGTTTGGGCCTCCAGGGCCAATGCCTATTGACCAACTTTCGGTAGTTTTCGAATTTCCAGATGTTTTTGAGGAGATACCAGGCTTTCCGCCGAAGTGAGACATTAATTTATGTATCGATTTAGTGCCAGGGACTGAGCCTATTTCCCGAGTAACTTATCGTATGCCACCAGTCGAGCTTAAGGAGTTATATGCGCAGATTGAAGAGCTGATGAAGCAGGGTTTTATTCGTGAGAGTGCTTTGCCATGGGGCGCACCAGTTCTGTTTGTTAAGAAGAAGGATGGTTCAATGAGGCTTTATCGACAGTTGAATAAAGTCACGGTCAAGAATCGTTATCCGATGCCTCGAATTGAGGACTTATTTGATCAGCTGCAAGGAGCGCAATACTTTTCTAAGATTGATTTACGATCTGGTTATCACCAACTTAGAGTTAGGGAAGAGGATATTCCAAAGATGACATTTCGAACTAGATATGGTCATTACGAGTTCAGGGTCATGCCTTTTGGACTTACTAATGCTCCAGCTGTATTTATGGACCTTATGAACCGGGTTTTCAAACCGTATCTGGATAAGTTCGTTGTGGTGTTTGTAGATGATATCTTGATATATTCTCCTTCGAGGGAAGAACATACCAAACACCTACGCATTATTTTTAAGACACTTAGAGAGCACAAGTTATATGCAAAGCTCAAGAAGTGTGACTTTTGGCAAGAGGAGGTCAAGTTTCTAGGGCATGTTGTGTCAAGGGATGGGGTAGCTGTCGATCCTTCCAAGGTTGAGGCAGTTCTTGATTGGCAGAGGCCGTCTACAGTTGCTGAGATACGTAGTTTTATGGGATTGGCGGGTTATTATCGTAGATTTATATTAGACTTTGCCAAGATTTATGCGCCTTTGACCAACTTGACTAGGAATGAGGTCAAGTTTGTCTGGGATGACAAATGTGAGCAAGCTTTTCTTGAACACAAAAGATGACTTACTTCAGCTCCGGTGTTAGCTATTCCATATGAGGGAGGGAAGTTTGTGGTTTATTCTGATGCTTCAATACGTGGGTTGGGTTATGTACTAATGCAAGATGGTAAGGTTATCGCTTATGCGTCTAGACAGCTGAAGATCCATGAGAAGAATTACCCAACTCATGATTTGGAGTTGGCGGCGATTGTTTATGCATTGAAGATTTGGAGGCACTATTTGTATGGGGAGAGATTTGAGCTTTTCTCAGAACATAAAAGTTTGAAGTACCTCTTCACTCAAACCGAGCTTAATATGAGGCAACGCAGATGGTTGGAGCTCCTTAAGGACTACGACTATGAGTTCGTGTATCACCTGGGTAAAGCTAATGTTGTAGCAGATTCCCTAAGTTGCAAGCCGCGTGGCATTGTGGCACAGTTCATGATTAGGGAGTGGGAGATGTTAGAGATGATCTCAGAGTTTGATCCACAGTTAGGTTCTCAATCTGCAGGGGTATTCTTGTTTGGGATTTTAGTTCAGCCTTCATTGATTAGTCAGATCATCAAGGCTCAGCAGGATGATGGGGAGTTACATACTAGGGTTGCAAATAGTGGTCAGTCTGACTTGGTTATTAGTACCGATGGGAGTATTCATTTTCAAGGTAGATTGTGCGTACTAGATATTGTAGAATTACGACGCGAGATTCTAGATGAGGCTCATCGATCTAGGTTCACCATTCATCCGGGAGGTACTAAGATGTATCGTGACTTGTGTAGGCACTATTGGTGGAAGAACATGAAGCGAGAGGTTGTTGATTATGTGTCTAAGTGTCTGACGTGTCAGCAGGTAAAGGCCAAGCATCAAAAGCCAGCAGGGCTACTACAGCCTTTACCTATAGCAGAGTGGAAGTGGGAGAACATCTCAATAGATTTTATCGCGGGGTTACCAAGATCAAAACAAGGTTTTAACTCTATTTGGGTTATTGTAGACCGCTTGACAAAGTCGGCTCATTTCTTAGCTATTCGTAGTACATCGTCTTTTGATAACTTAGCACGGTTATATATCAAGGAGATTGTAAGACTTCATGGAGTACCTGTATCGATTGTTTCAGACAGGGATTCTAAGTTCACTTCTAAATTTTGGAAGAGCTTCCAGTTAGCATATGGGACATCGTTGGATTTTAGTACTGCTTTTCACCCACAGACTGATGGCCAGACAGAACGGGTTAATCGGATTTTGGAGGACATGCTTCGAGCTTGTGTGGTAGATTTTAAGGGGAGTTGGGTTGATCATTTACCATTGGTAGAATTTGCGTACAATAATAGTTATCAGTCGAGCATTGGCTCGACAATACTCAATCACATCACTATCTTTGAACTCTCCTCTATGATCACTTTGAATTCTATCAATGGAGCAATCTTTCTCATTCTGTATTCGAAGGACTATAGTATGAAATTCTTCAAACGTGTCAGACTTCTATTTTAATAGTGCGATCCAGGTGAACCGTGAAAAATCATCAACCATAGCCAAGATATACTTCTTTCCACCCAACGTACTTACTCTCATAAGACCCATTAAGTCCATGTGAATTAGCTCTAGAACTCACGTAGTGGAAATGTTGGTGGATTTTTTGTGCAGACTCTTGGTTTGTTTTCCAATTTTACATGGTCCACAAACCGCATATGTTAACTTGCTTAGTCTCGAAACCCCTCAAACTATTTCCTTACTTATAATCTTAGCAAGATCGTTGAAGTTCACATGTCCTAGCCGTTGGTGCCAAAGTTCCACATCGCTTATCTTAGCAACTTTACATGAAATAAAGTCTTGAGATACAGCATAGCAGTTGTCAGAAGTTCTGGCAGCAGTCACAATGCATTTCCCAGTATTATCAAAGACACGACATGCCTTCTTGTCAAATGTTACTGTGTTGTCTTCATCACATAAGTAACTCACCCTCAGAAGGTTAGTAGTAAGCCCTTTGACATAAAATGTTATCGACTGTTGGGCACCTAATTCCTTCCACACTCCATTTTCCTATAATCTTTCTACTCATTCCTCCTCTAAAAGTACTATCACCTCCTTGAATATTTGTGACATTGTTCAGACGAGTAGCATCTCCCGTCATGTGACGTTAGCATCCACTATCTACATACCACTGAGTAGAGTTGAAAGCATTGAGAGCCATTATTGTAACATTGCACTGTAATTGTGGTAGGAGATCCTTCTTCGGAACCCAAACAGATCTTACTTTTTTTTGTTCTTCTGTCGCTTGAGTCAAATTTCTGAAACCATTAAAAGCCTTTTGGACAAAAGAGGAATTAGCAAATGATTGGGCATATGATCGATAGGGTTTCCCTCTTTCCAAGTGAAGATCATTCCTACTATAAAATACAGGAACATATTTACAATAGGGAGCAAGATGACCCTTTTGACCACAAGCCTGGCAATAAAAAATATGAAAGACAAAAGGCTGCTTAGTCTGCCTATGAGGAGCAGAAGTAACACTAGGTGTGGGCAAATATGGTACTGAATTTAGCTTTGACAAACTTAGTAATTGGAGATGAGGTGGACTTGACATTTTGCTCATCAAATCCTAACCCTCTTTTGCCAGTGCCATTTTTGCTCATACTTAGAATTTTATCAATATTTGCTCTATGATAGAAAACTTCAAGTTTTTGTTGTGTAGAGGTCAAATCAAGTTTAAGTTTCTCAATTTCTGTTTCTGCCAATTTCACATTCTTCACAGCAATGTGTTTTTCTTGTTCACAAGTCTTAAGTTGGGCACTAAGAGATTGTATCTCATCCTTAAGTTTCTCAAGCTGAAAAATAAGTTAAGAATACAACTCTTTAAAATTAGGCTCTTCACAGTTATTACTTTCATAATCACTGTGATCTTCTCCGTCAGTTTCAAGTGCAAAAACATTAGAGCGGTCACAACTTGAGTTAATAACAGCAATATGAGCTCTCAAACTATTTCCTTCTTCTTGAAAGGGATTATCATGTTCATTATGGTCATCATCACTATCATCCTACGTAGCAGTAATGTTTATAGCCTTGTGACTGTTATTAGAACTCTTAGTGGGACAGTTGTGAGCATAGTGACCATACTTGTGATACCTATAATATTCAACTTTATTTAGGTCTTGTTCAGTATTAGTATGTTTTCCATAAGACTTAACACGGTCATAAAGACGTGGCTTATAATTCATATTTTGCCCTTGTTTCTCAAATTGTATTTTTTTCAAAAGTTTTCTAAATTGTTGGCTTATAAGAGCAATCTATGAATCAGAGTCAAGTTCCTCATCATCGTCAGAGACACAATAGTTGTCAACTTCTCTGGTTCCCTGAGAAGACAAAGAGTTGGAGGATGACTTAAAAGCCACACTTTTATTCTTCTTAGGGTTTTCCATTTCCATTTCCATTTCCATTTCAAAAGTTCATAATTTTCCAGCAAGTGTGTTTGGTTTCATGGTTTTAAGATTTTGCGCTTCCTCTATAGCATCACGTCTAGACCTGAAACTCTTAGGAAGAAATCTTAAAATTTTACAAACTATTTGAACATCGGTGTATCCAGCTTTTAAAAAGGAACTGTTGTTGACAATGTCACTCAGTCTGGCATAAAATTTACTGAACGATTCATCCTCACTCATCCAAATATTTTCAAATTGAGAGGTGAGCATTTGCAGTTTACTTTCTTTAACCGTATCATCACCTTCGTGAGTGCGCATTAAGATGTCCCAAGCTCCTTTCGAAGTGGTACATGCGGAGATGTGCCTATACTCACTTTGGCTCAACGCATTAAAGATAACATTAAGGCCTTTAGAATTATACCCAAATGTTTCTTTTTCCTCCTTAGTCTATTGATTTATAGGTTTATGAATTTCTATAACTGTGGCTAGCTCACCCCACATAAAAGTCGGGGGCACCGATCCATCTTCAATGGCAATCCTAACATCTTCTCCCATAAATTGCAAGAAGGTAATCATTCGAACCTTCCAGTAGGGAAACTTCGTGCCATTAAAGAGTGGTGGGCGATTTAAAATTTTCAAAATCCATTAAATTAATCAAGCACGTACGACAGGACCACCGCTCAGGATATAAAGCCTGCAAGCAATTTTGCTCTTGTACCAATTAAAATTATATGTTCTTGGTATTTAAAGTATTTCGAGAAATAGGTCAGACCTAATTCTATTAATCAATGATCTAAGATTAAGCAAAAACAATCAAAAGTAAAGACAAGGAATTTAAACAACACAAACAATTGTTCACCCTGTGGAAACTCCTTACTCAGGAGAAAAACCACAGGTCGTTGTCGATGAACACGACAACCAAAAATTCACTAATCAAAAAGAGTTTAATTTGAATTACACTTACAGACTAGATAACTTCGTCTCGTGATTATCTCTTTTCTGATTAAAGCTTCACGCCCTATCCCCTTCGTTTTTGCAATGATGCTCCTTGATCTCACACTACTTATCACCCTTCATGAATCACTCTAGAAAACTTTGTGGGAAGTAGGATACATTAACTTAATCATCAACCTCAATATTTTTAGGTCTTGATTGATGTCAAGTTGTGTTTCTGATATAGGAATTTTAGCTCTCTCAAAAATAACTTGATGCCAAAGAAAAGGGGAAAAGGAGTAAGTGAGAAGAGAGGCAACATTTCCTTTAAATAGATGTTCAGCTTTTCTAGAGACTGGTTCTAACGGCATCCAAGCCCGTTCGAACGAATTGGACTCTTGGGCCAAAATTCTAGGAAGGTAGAAAATGGCCGTTCGAACGACATCCAAGTTCATTCGAACGACTTTACGACAATTGGTCTTCAACCCTAAAAACATGATCATTCGCTCGAACAACATCCAAGCTCGTTCGAACGACTTCGACAATATCAGTCTTCAACAATTCCATTTTTTAGCCCTAGATCCTCCTTGGTTCATCTTGTCACTGTCTTCGACTGAGATAACCACAGACCTTTACATACACGAAATGAGACAATCCAAATCCTTTCATAGGAGGCCCACATCTCATATATCCTGTCTTCCCGCAGTTGTAACGAATGGTCATCCTGACAATCCATGTTAGTTTTCCCCCAACTGCTGGTGTTGTAGAAGTTTGTGTCGTGATCACTATAGTTGGTACTATAATATATGGATGGATATCATGATGGTTTTAGCTTAGCCTCAAATCTACGAGCCATCTTTACAATATCTGATAAGGACTATTGAGAAAATAAGATCATCTCGTCCTGAATGCGCTTCGTAAGACCTAAACAATAGTGACTAACCCGTTGCACCTTTGACTCGGATAGAACAACACGTACTGATAGCATGTAAAAGTCACTAGCATAATCATCCACATACTGACTATCATCCTGATGTAAGGTTTGAAGCTTAGCAAAACTATCCTCATAAGTGCTTGGATAAAATAAGCCATTATCTCGCCTTTTAAAACCTCCCAATCTGTAATGTAATCATGACCCCTGAATTGAAGAATATTTTCCCACCAATTTAATGTGCATCCTATCAGCTTTGTCTCTACCAGCTTTACCACCCTCTGTCCTGTGCATTTCTTGAATACAAGCATCTTATCAACCCTATTTAACCAATCTATAAAGCCATCCGCATCTGATTTCCCATTAAAATATGGCACGTTAATCTTCAAGTCAAAGTTTAGATTTTGGAATACATAAATAATGGCATTCGCGACCTGACTCTTTGAGTTGTCCTGGTAGCCATGCCTTGAATACGATATTATGGTTGTTGTGCGTACCTAGTAACTCCAATACCTACAGTCGGTTGATAGTTATCCGTGTGAGAATGTGTTCCAAAGTTATTTGGTACGTTACTGCAACCTCAACCTTTTATATCATGGAAACCGTACCTGTCCCCGTGTCCTCTCTGGTCAGAGTCATCCCAAAACCTACTCTCAGTTGAGAACTTGTTTCCCGATGCCCATTATCTCTGTTAACCATCCTGTCCATAATATCATGATCCCTGGGGAGGTGTAGGTAGGCTTTGTGGTCACGGAGGCACATAAGATTGTAATCCTACTGACATCTATCCTCCCAAGTTATGATCTCCAGTCCTCCAATCCCCACTAGTGTTCCGACTGTACCCATAACTGTTCCTGTCATTATTATTTCCTACATCTTGTTGTTGGTGATACGAGAAAATCTCCCATTTGGTCATGGACCCTAGACTGTAACTGTCGTTGGAGTTATCGTGTGTACGCCCTCGTTATGGGTTACTACGGTGGTATTTGGATGGTATTGTCTACCGGAGGCACTGTTGACGGTGTATTGGTGACCACTGTAACTGACAGAGCTATCGACCTCATAGCTGTTGGTGGTAGTATTGCCTCTCGAGTCAGAGGCATGGTCGAATTGGTAACGTGCACTGGTATGGTTGTCATGGGAAAGGTATGAGGTGTTGTCGGTGTCTCTTTATCTCTATTCACATGCCCCTCCATTGTTATCGTAGGTTACGAGTGGAGAAGATGAGTCTGACTCATATGGTGTAAACGTACTCCAATAGTGCTTGTACCTACGTACTCCGTACGTGGGGAAGTCATGTGTGGCATGCCATCCAACTGTATGCCAAGCAAAGGCATACCCTGACCGTTACCCGACATGTCATGCCCTATGCCAGATACGTCTTGCCCCATGCCTTCCCTGCCCTGCCCGATGCCATGTGTATTGTAGCCCATACCCTCGGTGCATGTCCCTTGTAGCATCATACCCTGCCCCTTCCTAGGCATGCCTGTACTCGTGCCTTGCCTCGAGGATAACATGCTCACGACTTCTTCTCTGATTTCATGGTTTGTTTTGCAAAAAAATTCACTCCCTATGCGAACTCTGGTGTTGTTTTGGGTCTCCCTCCCTTGGTTGTTGGTAGCCAAAAATATAAGGGACCTCTATCTCCCTTCTTGGGGTACCTCTAACCCATTGCCAATTACGGTGTCATCGTTTAGATTTGTCGACATACACTGGCAGATTTAGGTATTATTGTACCCCTAAACTTCTAGCGAATCCACAAATTTGTTGATGCTTTCGACATCCACGGTCAGAACTGCAAATAAATTGTTAAAATGGGTCATTTCCCCTTCCAAATTGGACCTCTATACTTGGTGTTGCGAAAAATGTGTTTCCTTCCCTCGCCTAACTACTCGCAATAGTGTTGGATTCATGAGATTGATGACCACTATTCTTCTATCACGCATAAGGGCTCCCATTGAAAGACATCTCCCAATTCCCCTACTTGAACCTCCATCGCTACCTTCAACTTTATCACCCACAACTTCGGATGACGCTACCCTCGCCGGAATTTTCCTACCAACATCACTTCAATTTGATTCGACATAAACTTGTTGAAAGCTATTAGCTCCTTGTTAGATATTGTCAACAACGCCGTAGATTTTATCACAAACGTTTATCACTTCCCACATGTTCCCATTCAGTTGGGTCGGGCATGCCTCAATAGCATTTAGAATACCTTTAGCGAGATTGCTTAAAGACACCATCAGCCCAAAATCTAATTAGGCAAGATAACACAAGAATCCCTCGTCCAACTCACTTTTTACATCCCCATTAAAATACTCAAGGGAGATAGACTCGTTCACTCCCTTCTCACATATCTCATACTCCAAATCAGGAAGCAAGAAAAAGTATTGCTCCTCATTTTTAATAGTGCACCCCCTAAATGACCACCCGACATGTTCTATCACCTCACCCCATACTCCACCTAAACTACCTTTAATTTTGCAAAACTCTTTGAACACATCTGAATCTACAGGATATGAAAGAAGTTACCAGGTAAATCTGGAAACAATAATTTATCCTTCCCCTCCACCTCTAACTCTACTGTATCCGAGCTCTCATTTCTTAGCTCGCCCCCCCCCCCCCCCCCCCCCCCACACACACACACGCACGCATATTTTATATTATTAATTCCTATAGGTACATCCTCAATCAAATGACCAGAGGTCAAAGTATCAATATATCACGAGTATTCTCAAAATTGAGGCTTATTTCTAAAGAGCTTTCTCACGCTTCTACCTACATACAGGTTTAGGTATTCCAATCAAATTTCTTTATAATTTCTTATATATATATATATATATATATATATATTTCAGTCAACAACATATATGTTTTCCCATACAAAACTCAAAATTATAGGGAAACAAAACCACTTTTCACAAGTTTCCTCAAAATAATAAAATTTTCAAATTTTAAATACACACAAAAATAGTAAAACTTCACATCCATCACCACATGATTCTTTATAAAATCACAAAAAACATACAAATCAGTAAAATCAACCATAACCCACTAACCTTCAATGTCAAAAAATGAGTTAGTGATCTTAAACGCCTCCTCTTTCACAACAAAACTTTGCAACAAAGTTTTTTATCTCAAACTCCACTATGGCACACCCCTCTTCCCTCTAGTTGCGATGACTACTTTCGTTTACTCTCTCTCTCTAAAATTTATGCAACTCAAATTTTCCTCTCTTTCTCTAGTTTTTTGTTTCCCTATTTTTTGTAAACGTTTGAACGAAGAAGAGGAAAGGGTATTTATACTCTCTCTCTCCAACTGCTAGCAGTTGTTGAGGCTCACATAAGCCGCTCTTAGTTTTAGAACCAAGGCGTCCCTTCCGCTATTTCATTCAGACGATTCGTACCTTTTGGATAAATACTTTTTTCCATCATTACCCCAAGTCTTATATTTAAATGTATTTTTTTTTCTCTCTCTCTCCTACCCAAATCCCTCTCACACTTTCCCAGACTCATAATGATACACTCCACTTATACGCAATCGAACCTTATCTCCAGCAACAAAACTGATAATCTGATTCCTATTCTTCTACTCCTATTACTTATACAACTTCAGGCGTTATTTCCAATGCTACCATTTCAAAATTCAAATATTTATTTTCAAAAACATTCACAACAAACAATGAGCAAATTCAGAACATAAGTATTATCGTTCTATTTTACTTATATTTATTCGAACTAATAGAAGTTCCCCCTCTCAAATATAGTCACACATAAAATAACCAAGATGACCTGGAGTACCACACCTAATAAGTACATTCCCAGTAATTCTCTCATCTTTCTCAGCTATTTTCTCTAAGACAATATTCTTCACAGCAATTTTTTGAGTTTCAGGCTCAACGATCAATTCACGAAATGCCTCACATCAAAAGTGACGCCCAATCTCGTTCTTCCTCACCCCCAAAGTCAAACCATCAAACTGTATTCCAGATTCAGGCAAATTGGCATCATAATTTAGCCGTCCAAATATTCTCTCACGGACTTCTGCAACCTTTATCGCTAAACGCCCCTCGAATGCATGCCGAGCTCTTTGAGAACGAGTCCTCGCCATTTTTCATCTTTTAAAACTACTATTTCCAACCTTATTTATACACCAAGATTATAATCACATGCAATCCCCCCCCCATTCAGTATATAAGATGATAAATATCAAATCCCCCTTATCCCTAAATTCCACACCCTCAAATCAAGCTAACAATTTATTTGATTCCATCTTCCCAGAATGAACTCCACATATATGAAATATTCGACCTTATGTTTTTTGAACTAATCTCAAACTCTATTGCACATGTTTCACCTTTAATGCACACATATCCACACAGATCAATTTTTTTGTTTCACGACATTACCTTATACAGCAAGATGATATAATACAGCTAGATCAAATAGATTTCTTTCAGTTCAATACAATTAACTTTTTTATACATTCAACATATTTATCTCATATTATCCATCACACAGATGATATATCGCAATTTTAATTTACCATACTAATTTCTAGTTTGATATATCAACAGATAATTACTGGAATTTTTTTTTTCATTAGCTCAAAAATTTCTTACAGAATACTTTACAGAAAGCGCAATATTTTAGACTTCCGACAGATGGATCTACATGTTACAATACATATTAGTTTTCATCATACTTCAAATTCGGGCACACACACTTCTCCAGCATGAAACACTTCTACAAGAAAAGAAAAAGGGTTGTAACAAAGGCATATTTCCAATCCGAAGACTAATAGCATATTCCCAACTCATTCCCCTTCCACACCAAGACTTTCCCAATTCTAACATAAATACATTAATTGGATGTTTCTCACCTAAAGCCACATGTGCCTTCAGTTACGAGGGGGCGATTGTAGGGACCTATCCCTCGACCTATGCCAAACTCGAACTATCTCAATACTAGACTCACGCGTTATACACATGACATACATAATCAGCAATAACACCTGGACCACGAACTGATAAAGAACCTAGATCGAGCACTATAGATAAAATATGAACAAGTCAAAGACACCTGTCTCCCACGAACTAGCAGTTACAAACCCAACTGCCACTTGGCCCCAATTTTAGGATAACGTGTTTATGCACAATAACGAACTGAGAGTAAGATCTATAAATAGGATAAGTTCCAGAGGAGAAAGGACAAAAAAAAATTACACTTCAAGACCAAGTTTTTTCTAGCTCAAGAGATCACAAAACTTATAATCAAACATCAATCTCAAACAATAAAAGTTACAGTTACTAAATCCTCACATCGAGGTCATGGTTTTTACATATTTAAAATTTTGTACGCTAATCACCTATATCATTTTTATATTAAGTTATACTAATTCTTGTCATAATTATATTTGTTGTAAGAGCTAATTTCGAGCTACTACGAAATTAGGCCATTATATGTCCTAGTTAACTATCATTGTAACCTTAGTTAATTAGATATCAATGAGAATTTTAATACCCTGGTTAAATTCTTAGTTTCCTTTTTTTGTAATTACAATACAAATTAACTAAGGTTAACAAGGATGGTTAACTAGGACACGTGTTAGATAGAAAGGCGCTTAGAACAGTTCTAAGTTCTAAGCGCTTAGGACCAAACTTTTTCTCCTATTTAAGTGTATGGGATAAACTAATCATGTATGAATGAAATTATTAAAGAAAGAATACTTTGTATTGTATCTTGGAGGCAGGTTTTCCTTAATTAAACTATTTTTATCCCTTTTATATTCTTGATCGTAACCTTACGGGCCTTTCCTCGCTTACTCTTTCTCTCGATTTATATAGCAATTCTTTCAATGGTCCACTACCAGTAGATATCGGTAAATTAAAACATCTTTCGATGTTGATTCTTTATGGCAACAAACTTTCAGGAAATATTTCAAGTGCACTTGGGGATTGTGAGAGGTTGTAAGTCCTTGTCTTGGATGGTTGAAGGAGCCATTCCAACATCTTTGAGCCATTTGAAAGCCTTAGAAGTGCCTAGATATTTTGCGCAATAAACTATCTGGTCAGATTCCAAAGTTTTTGGAAAGATTATCTTTTCAAGTTCTAAACCTTTCTTTCAATGACCTGGATAACATAGTCCCAAAAGAAGGCGTCTTTACAAATGCAAGTACGTTTTCAGTATGGGGGTATTCAACAAATGCAATTACCCATTTGTCTCGTCAAAACCTCTAATCACACAAAAACTCTCATCTCCTTAAGATAATAATCTCGGTGTCACGGCCCAGCTCGGGTCACTCACTACAGTATCCGGAGCAGAGCAGAATATGGGGCCGTACAGCGTACATGCACGTGCGGCCAACATGCACAAGCCATCTTTACTGGCATGGTGGTGCCAGTGGAATAGAGTCACGGATGCTTGAGCAACATCTGAATAATCCTGGATACTCGTGAGAGGTCGTCGAATATGTATTCAGTAAAAGCAACAATGATGAAGGTTCCCTCAATAATCCCTACAATGTAATCTCTCATGATGGGGCATAAGGAACGGCTAGCACACCTGTCCTGTAGCGGATCAGGATAGCTCAATATATCGGGTTCCATATATATGATGTATATATCAAGGGGCGATGAGCCTGGACTGGTTACATAGTCTATCTATAAGGAGCGGTGCGTCTCAGTTGGCTCACGGGGCATAGCGGTGGTATAGCGGCGCCCTATTAAGCCCTATCTGGAAAAGTGGCCTGCATTGCAAGGCAATGTCTCCTGGCCTTCCCTAGGCTAAGGTGAACTCATGACCATCCCTTGTAGATAGCCCATGAGCTGGGGTCTAAGATGACCAAGCTATAAAGCTTATTTTTTCATGGGGAGGTTTGGACCAAGGTTCCTCCTTAATATAGCTACTAAGGAAATAACTAATTTCCAAAAGGAAATATTAAAAGT
This sequence comes from Kingdonia uniflora, assembly GCA_014058105.1. Classification (NCBI taxonomy): domain Eukaryota; kingdom Viridiplantae; phylum Streptophyta; class Magnoliopsida; order Ranunculales; family Circaeasteraceae; genus Kingdonia; species Kingdonia uniflora. The sequence continues at coordinate 639,966 of JACGCM010002866.1, forward strand.
GGAGACGAAGCGTACTGGCACTTCTTGCCCCCTTAACCAAGTTTGTTTTCAACGATACTTGGCGTGGAACTATATTAGGATATAAAGAGCATATATCCAAGGTCAAAACTCAAAACACTCGGGTGGATTTGCCCTGCATTCGCTAGGGCGTCACACCCTTTCGTATTTAAAATAATCTTGACGTCCTCATCAAGAACATTTCTTCAACACGGCTCTGCAAGGATTCAATCTTCTGCATCTTCAAGAAACTAGTACTTTCCTGCACTTAGTTCAGAGTACTATACATTCTTCTGCACTAGCAGATACTGAACCCAACTGTTAGTCTCGATGTTGACAACTGTGGTCTTCACGACTGAACCTTGTTCTTCGACCTTTCAACTGGAAGTGCACCGGTGACTGGACCTTTATTTAAATTATGGAGTCTACCTTTTCTTCTAGATACTGTCCCACGGCTTTTAGCCTTCTGATGCGTGTATGGGCGGTGCTTTCTAGCATTGTGTCTTTTAAATTGCGATGCATCCTACTGTAAAGAACGTTCCCCCCTAACACATTTAGAATGTCGCTCTACTCGACAAACCTGGCATCTCCTCTGGACAGCCTGATAAGGATATCTGCAATCCTATCCAAAAGAGGTGCACTCCCTACTGAGTCACACCGGTGCAATCTTCTTTCGAGTCACACAATACCTTTGTTGCTCGAGAGTTTAATCTTTTGTGAATCATGGCTTCAAACTACACTTTTCTACTGCGAGTGGTTAGGAGCAAGTCTGCTAAAAAACAGGGGTAAACTATCCCCATCTTTTACGGAACACCTACCGCGCTCTAAAACTACATGACTGCCCTTCAACAAAATCTACAAAGGTCTTCAAACCGTGTCCGCCCTTCTTGCAAAACTTCTAGGACACAAGATCAAGATGTGGCACTCTTCCCTTACCAGTATAGAACTGAACTGGTACTCATTATTTACTTGGACGAAGAAGGGTAGCTCCTAGGAGATAGCATACTCTTAACAAGGTGCTAACACTTTTTCCTACCACTAACAAAACCATCGTGGTTGCCCACCAAGGTACAGGAACTCTGATTGACCCTACAACCAGCTAAACCATCGAGATCTACCGTAAAGGCTTTCTGTGTGAACTTGGAAAACCCATGAGACATCTATCTATGCGACATTGTTTTGTTCTACCAATCTTCATGGTACCTCATCATCTAACCTATTGAGCGATAGATGGCATCTGCACCTAACTTGGCTGCAGGAAGGGTGATCGTTACTCTGGCATCACCAAAGTCTCTCAACTGTGATTGCTACTCCGGTGTCACTGAGGTTTCTCAACTACGGAGGACTCCAATCTGCCTCACTATTCAAGGAGGACTTAACACTGGCATTTATACTTGCCAAACATCGGTGGTAATGACCCTGCTGGAATCTGCGTACAACTGCGTCACAACTTATAGTTCTTCCCATACTCAATAAGCCCGACGTCCTTGCTGAGAACAAAGTTATGACATATAACTGATTGACTGTTGAAGTGTTTCTCCATTTCTTCATCCTTACTAGAACCTGAGTACTTGGGGAATTCGGGAACGGAATACTGCCACTGTACCTGCCACCCTAAGCTTGTTGGCTTGCCATGCCTAACTGTTATCAAACTCGTGGAGATCAACCTTCATACTATTGCAATCATCTTTAAACTGAAGCGTAGTCATTTTCGGTCTCTACACTACCTTCTACAAATGCAACCAACTCTTTTCTGTTATTTGGATGTGGTCTTCTAAATACACTCCATCAATACAAACAGAGGCGCGGGAACTCGACCCTATCTTTAACCACCATGTGATAAGGAATTCGGAACTAACATCCAATTCTGCTCAGGATCTGTCATCCTAGAGCATTGATCCATCTGAGATCATGTCTGAGGTAACCCGTACAACTGACTGTAGCTCAATTATGTTATGCGACAACCACGTAACTTACTGCTATTCAGAAACGTGAGTCTTCAGCAATCTGTGAGCTTGAAACGATCAAGGACCATCTTGTGGAACAACAAGGATCAACTCGGCTAGAACACTTGTACGACGACAAACCTAAAACTCAACTGCGGAGTCAAAGAACAAGCATCACTCGACCTTCTTGCCATCTTAGAGTGAGCAAAACAGTATCCTGTACAACTGTGGGACTAACTGCGGATAGGCGGGGGTCGCAGTTCATATTGCGTAACCAAGAGAAACTCTACCCTCAACATCAACACTGACGAATATCACTGTGTGCAAACTTGAGACTCAGACCATGTCTTCATTTCACCACTTTAACATTCGGATCATGACATTTAGCTCTATAACGTCTCTTTGTCCAACTCAGGACAATTAAAACGAGTATCAAACCAAGATTCTTCAATCTTCTGTAGACACTAAGGAATTCCAACCTAACCAAGCTTTACGGCTTCCACACATAAGTACTTGGCATACGACACTGACCATATCGATCTCTGCTAAGGGCATCGTCCTTGATTACAACGGTTACTTCTCTTCGCAGTGTGTATGTGGATCAAATACGAACAACGACCTGCTAGATACTACTATTATTCATAGAGCATCTTCTATGCAGACCAGCCATCTTGAGACAACTAACGATATAGGTCACTGCGTCTAACTCAAATATCAGTCATTCCTCTTAGCGTCATTGTCCAAAGCACACTTAACTTAAGCAAAGTCGCGTTCAGATATGGAGCCTTTATCCCGCTTCCAATATCAACTGACATGTAGGTAACCCACTCAACAAACATTTACAACGGTACTTGGATCATCTGTAATGAGCAACTTTGGCTCTGAAGATAACAATTGTCAAATAGGTATCACATATTACCAACTCGAGAGCCATCACACTTATCTGCTCTAACAAGATCTGATAAGTCGGGTCAACTCTGACCGGCTCTGATAGACGTAGACATAACCATCTACGCTCTGACAAGCCTATACCAAACTAGTCTAGCTCTAACACCATCTGCCATGACCCAACTCGGGTCAGTCATTATAGTGCCTAGAGCACAGGATAATATGAGGTCGTGCGGCGTACATGCATGTGCGGTTGACATGCACGTGCGGCCGACATGCACAGGCCATCTTCACTGGAGTGGCGGCACTTGTGGAATAGAGCCACGGATGATAGAGCGACATCCGAATAATCCTGGATACTCGTGAGGGGTCGTCAAATATGTATTCGGTAAAGGCAGCAACGCTGAAGGTTCCCTTAATAATCTCTATAACGTAATCTCTCACGATGGGGCACGAGGCACAGCTAGCACACCTGTTCTGTAGCAGATCAGGATAGCTCAATATGCCAGGTTCTAGATATATGATGTATATATCTAGGGGTGACGAGCCTGGACTGGTTACATAGTCTATCTATAAGTGGCAGTGCGTCACGGTTGGCTCGAGGGGAATAGCGGCGCCCTATTAAGCCCTATCTAGAAAATCGGCTCGCATTGTGAGGCAATGTCTCCTGGCCTTCCCTAGGCTAAGGAGAACTCATGACCATCCCTTGTAAATAGCACATGAGATGGGGTCTAAGATGACCAAGCTATAAAGCTCATTTTTTCATAAGGAGGTTTGGACCAAGGTTCCTCCTTAATATAGCTACTAAGGAAATAGCTAGTTTCCAAAAGGAAACATCAAAAGTGGAGACGAAGCGTACTGGCACTTCTCGCCCCCTTAACAAATTCCGTTTTCAACAAAACCTGGCGTGTAGCTATATTAGGATATAAATAATATATATCCAAGGTCAGAACTCAAAACGCTCAGGTGGATTTTCCCGGCGTTCGCTAGGGCGTCACACACGATGACTCTTATATTCGCCTGCTTGGTTATAGTGGCATGTTTCTGGGTTATGTATTACTAGAAAAAATATTCAAAAAAGTGTAGAACATGTATTCAGAATTGAAGATGAAGATGAACGAAAAGGAAATTGTAAACACTGAAGATCGAGGCTTGCAGTCATTACAATTTCCTTAAAACAGATTTTACCCTGCGTATGGTGCTTCATAGTTTTTACGGTGCTAATCTCCCAAGATACAACGATCGAACTTGAAGCACTCAAGTCGATACGCCTGTCAAACTTAGTAGATAGTGCCACCGTTGACTACAGCGTGGATCTCCAACTAACCGGTCCTCAACCCAATGTAAACACATACCCAGTAATAGACCACCGTTTATCCAAATTGCCCATATAGTCAGAATCCACATAACCCACACAAAGCCGATCAATCAAATCTTGTTTACAAAATTTTAAACCAATATCCACAGTACCTTTGATATAACATAGAATTCATTTCTCAACTCGCCAATGATCTCTACCCGGATCATGCATGTATCGACTAACCATACCAACCGCCTGTAAAATATCTGGTTGAGTACATACCATAGCATACATCAAGCTACTAACCGCTAGCATAAGGAACTTGACTTATATAATAACGTTCCTCATCAGTGTTTGGAGACATAGCCTTAAGCTTAAAATGAGGAACAAGGGGCATACTTACAGATTCTGTGTTTCCATCAATGTCAAATCTCTGAAATACCTTCCTCATGTACGTCGTCTGAGAGAGGCGCACTGTTCTCTTCTCTCTATCTCTATGAATTTCCATACCAAGAATCTTTTTCACATATTCACCAGGATCCTTCATTTAAAATTCTTCACCCTTTTACTTTTTTAGCTTGTCAATCTCGCTTTTGTGCTTACACGTAATAAGTATATCATCCACATACAAAAGCAAGTAAATAAATGACCCGTCAGGTAACTTGCGTAAGTAGACACAATGGTCATAATGACTCCGTTTGTACTTCTGCCCAATCATAAACTGATCAAACCGTTTGTACCATTATCTTAGAGACTACTTCAAATCGTGCAATGGCCTTTTCAGCTTACACACATAGTCTTCCTTCCCTGTAACTTTAAACCCACTCGACTGAGTCATATAGATCTCTTCTTTCAAATTCTCATGTTAGAACACCGTTTTAACATCGAGTTGTTACAACTCCAAATCAAATTGTGTTATCTAGGCCAATGGAATACGAATGGAGGAGTGTTTCACCACCGGAGAAAAAATTTCATTATAATTAATCCCCTCCCTTTGAGCATAGCCTTTTGCTACGAGTCTTGCCTTAAAGCGTATATCATCATCAAGAGATCCTTATTTCTTTGTGTAGACCCGTTTACAATCGATCGCCTTCTTTCCCTTCGGTAACTTCAAAAGTTCTCAAGTTTCATTCTTGAAAAGAGAATACATCTCTTCCTTCATCGTATCCTCCCAATGTTTAGCCTCAGAACCATAAATAGCTCCCTTATAGGTAGAAGAAACATCCTCTTCACCAACTGGAAGTGCATAGGCTACCTTAGCCTTTGCATTTGGAAGCACCATGTCCTTTGTAAGCCAACTTGATTTACTTCCATCCCTCTTTGGTTTACTCGTTGGGATTGACTTCGCCACCAAAATCTCTTCATCCGTACTACCAAATGCTTCACCTTCATCTGTGTCTTCATCATTTGAAGCATGAACTAGTGCCTCATTACCCATTTTCATACCGGTAGATGACTCCCCTCTTAGTACAGAACTCTCTGGCCAATATAAAGATGCATCAATCTTCACCCGTTATTTTACCTCGTTTGTCATCTTCTCTGTGTGCTCAGAGCCATGTGACTTCATTATAGAAGCCTCATCAAAACTGACATCTCTGCTCAGAATGATCTTTGGGTCTCTCGTATCCCACAACTTGTAGCCTTTCACACCCTTCTTCTTACCCAGAAAAATAGCCTTCCTTGCTCGTGGATCCAACTTACCATCTTTAATATGATAGTATGCCGAACACCTAAATATATGAAGAGTATCATAATCTGTAGCAGGTTCTCCCGACCAAGATTTTATTGGTATTTTACCCTCAATTGCAGTCGAATACAACCTATTAACGAGATAGCATGCATATATGTCAAAGCCTTAGCCCAGAACGCCTTGCCCAACCCAGAAATGGATAACATATACTGTACTTTCTCCAACAAAGTACGGTTCATGCACTCAGCTACCCCGTTTTGTTGCGGTGTCTCTCTAATCGTGAAATGTTGAACTAACCCCTCATCCCGACATACTTGCAAGAATGGATTACTCGTGTACTCCGCACTATTATTCGAACGGAGCAACTTGATCTTTTTGCCGATCTGAGTCTCAATCAACTTCTTCCACGTCATGAAAATTTTAAGGACTTCATCCTTCATCCTCATAATGTACACCCATACGCGCCTAGAAAAGTCATCCACAAAAGACACAAAATAATATTTTCCCCCTAGTAATGCATTCTTGGAGGGTCTCCAAACATCATAGTGAGCATAATCAAGGGTTCCACGAGTACTGTGGATAGCGGTATTGAACTTTACCATTGTCTACTTGCCCAAAACATAATGTTCACAAAAATCTAATTTGCACATTTTGGTACCTTTCAACAACCCCTGGTTCATGCGAACTTTCAAAGACTTTTTTCCCGTATGCGCCAAACGCATGTGCAATAGATGAGTGGTATCTTTGGAAGTGGTCTCCCCACTTCCCGCGGTAGCAACCTCACCATGAACAGTTATACCATCTAGATAGTACAAGTTGTTACTTCTTCTGTGGCCCTTCAATACAACCATGGCTCCTTTAAGAACCCTCTTTACCCCATTCTCAGACACAACCTTACAGCCTTTCACTCCCGTCGAGATAATGTTCTTTCTCATTGTCGGAATATACCGAACGTCATCAATCTCTTTAACCAACCCATTGTGTAACTTTAGTCGAATGGTACCTATCCCCATGATGCGACAAGGATTATCGTTTTCCATAAACACCGCTTCACCTTCTAGCATTTTCAAACTAGAAAAATAACCCCTTTCGGGACAAATGTGATAAGTAGCATCCGAATCTAAAATCCATTCTTTTAAATCAATAACGCATGTACTAGATGTTATAGTAAAAGATAAATCAGAGTCATTACCTCTATTTGCTGTGTCCTGAGCCACATTTACAGAAGATTTTGATTTTCCCAATTTCTTCTTCTTGAGAAGCGTGGGACATTCATTTTTCCAATGACCCATTTCTTTGTAAAAGGCACATTGGTTCTTTCCCAAGTTATTTCAGTTTCCACCTCTACCTCTCAGTTTCGACCGAGAGTTGTTACCACCTATTTTCCTCTTGTCCGAAGATCTTCCTCAAACCGCTAATACCTCGGATATATACTTATCGAACTCGCGCTTCTCTTTCCTTCTATACTCGTGGTTTACAACCGCCGTAGTCATATCCGTGTATTTCAATGAACTCTTTCTATAAGTTATCGTCGTAACGAAATGCTCAAATTCTTTTGGAAGTGAGTTCAAGAACAAGAGTGTCTTGTCTTCATCCCCAACTACCTCTTCAAGATTTGTCAAATCGGCTAACAACTTGGTGAAGTCATTCAAATGCTCCAACATACTAATTTATTGCCTCATAGTGAAGCGATAAAGCTTCCTCTTCAAGCGGAGTCAATTTTGGATACTCTTTACCAAGTACTTCTCCTCTAGAATCCTCCAAATTTCTTTTATAAGGTTTTATTCATCACAAGCTATTTAATGTCTTGAGCAAGACAAGATCGAATTTGGCCACAAGCCCTCTTGTTCATCTTCCTCCATACACTCTCTTCTATGTCATCCGGCTTGTCCTCCAATACCTCGTCTAAGTTTTGTTGACTTAGGGCATCAATAACCCTGCATCGTCACATGCCAAAGTTAATTGTGCCATTGAAATTCTCAACTTCAATCTTTGCATTGCTGAACATCACCGTTGTATTCCTTTTCGAGGCTGAAGAACTAAATTCAACTACGTCTCCCATGTTTCCCCCAATTTTCATGAACTAACCAAATCCCAAAACCAAATTGAAATTGAGAAACCCTAAGTTACCTCAAATTCATACACCACCGAGGAAGCAACCTCGATCTGACACCAATTGTTGAGTCGCAACAGCGGAAGCCAAAACTCCAACTTCTATTTGGTTGGCAATGAACAAGCAACAATCAAAGAGAATACACAACACACAAGTTTAAGGTAGTTTGGCAATTGCCTGCGTCCACCGTACGAGAAAGAAAGAAAGAGTTTATTCAAGATCCTAGGTAATAATCACTCAAGGCAATTAGAGGTTCTCTCAAGGATTTCCTCTCAAATTGATCTCACCAACAAGGGTTGGCTCTAAAAGAACCTAAGTCCCTCTTATATAGTTGGGGAACAATTTACAATCGCTCAAATCTCAAGGCAAGTCAAGGGTTCCAACAAAATCTCAAAATTAATTTTTTCCAATGTCTGTTCGAATAGACAACTTGTATGTTCGAACAGACCCATTTTTATTTGAATAAGGACTATTTTTTATTCAAAGAAACAGCCTTCTGTGAGTTCTATTCGAATAAACCCAAAGTCTATTTGAACAGACTTTGTTCTATTCGAACATAAAATAGGGAATCAATACATCTCGGTTTGTTTTGCACCTCGATGTAATTGTGGCACGCCTCGATACCCAGGCGAAGATGTATACGATTAGTAAGTCGATGGGGTCGATCGTGACATTGCTTGAGTCTTCTTTAACTACTAGGAATTTGTAGAAGATGTCCGGAGACGATGGATCAGTTTGATAAACAGTTTGTGAATAAGGAGGTCCAGTCGAAGTTTATGGAGAGTTTGATGGCGGGGAGTACGTCGTTGTGAATAACTTGATGCAACAGGTGGAAGATGATTATGGGTTAGAGGTTTCTGTTGAGCTTTCGTAGGCAGTAGCCCACCCGATTCCCACAAAGACTGTTAGCGAGGATTGTCTTTCGAGGCGTCTTGCGGAGCTGAATTCCAGAGGGTACGTAAGTATAACTCTTTTAACTAATTTCATTTGGTTATAAAATAGTGTAAATTGATGTGATGTGGTGTAATTTGTGGAGGTCATACTTGATATGAATTGGGAATCAAGAGTTTATATTGTGTTGGGTTTGCCTAATTTCTGTTTATGAAACAAATGTTATGAGTAAACAAGTTTTTGGGTAAATAAAAAAATTCCAATCTTTACTATTTTGTTCGAGATCTTGGTTGTATAAATTATCTTAGTTCTCAAAGTTTACACTAATAAATTAAACCCTTAATGCCCTGAAATTGACGGATGCAACATTGAGGATGTTCGACTGCAATCGTATATTCTTCGTTGCCCTGTAGTGGAAGGATATTAAACCCTACCTCGATTGATCGGAAAATCAAAGTTACAGCTATTGTTATTGTCATTCTGTCTTGTTATAAAAAATCTAAGGGTTTGGTCCTTTGGGGAAAAATCAAAGTTGTAGCTATTGTTATTGTCATTTTATCTTGTTGTAAGAAACCAAAGGGATTGGGCCTTTGGGAAAACTGATTTACCGTTCTTTCATTGTGGGGAATATTTTTGTCATTCTATCTCACACAATCGATTGTTTCACATAACCTACAAGCACGCGAAGTGCAATGGAGAAGGGGAAAGGGGGGTTGCACGATCGGACGTGCAACAACGCTAGTGATCATAATGTTAATTGAAACATTGAAACACAGAGAAATAGATGAAGCTTGTAGTTATACCTGCAAGAGAAATGTTAAGCCATGTTGATGTTATGCGCAAGGTGCAACTTACTACTACATGTGAAGCTTCACCCAAGGGAACATTGAAACTAAGGGAAGCTTCGGCCATGATAAGAGCATCTCCAACAGGGTGTGAGTTCATCTTGGTTTTTTTTTTTTCAAGCACCCATTATATTACATTAAAACCTCAAAGGGGAGGTAACCCTTACAAACGTCACATATATACACGGAACAAGAAAATAAAGAAAACAAGGCAACTCCTACTACACATGCTAGGATAAATGCTGAAATTGAAAAGAGCTAGAAGTGAACTGGGCAAACTAGCATTAACATTTATCCCACAGTCATTTTGCTTTCAGTATTCCCTAACTAGTAACACCAGTGTCACGGCCCGGTTCGTGGCACATCAGTGCCTTGAATTGCAGCGAAATAAGAAACAGCGCGGCGTACATGCATGTGCAGCTAAGCATGTACAAGCCTTCTTCACTAGGTGCGACAACACTTATGGAATATACACACGGATGGAAGACATCGTCCGGATTATCCTAGATATTCTTGAGTGTTATCGAATAGATATTCGGAATATGCAACAACGCTGAAGGTTCCATCAATAATCTTTACAATGTCATCACTCATGACTATGCACAAGTACAAATAGCATACATGTCCTCGCTACGAATCAGGATAGCTCAATATGCCGGATCCCAAAGATAGGTTAATATGCCACGAGCCTGGACTAGTTGGATGGAAGACAACTAGAATAACATAGTCCATTTATAAGGTATAGTCTGTCTCGGATAGCTCGTGGGTTATACGCGGGGCATAGCGGCCCCGTGGTCAAGCCTTATTTGGAAAAGTGGCCCACATTCAATAGAATGTCCCCTAGCATTTACTATGCCTAGGGGAACTAATGAACATCCCCTTTGGATGATCTATGAGCCGGGGTCCTAGATGACCAAGCATAAAGCTTCTTTAGTCATGGGGAGGTTTGGACCAACTTCCTCCTCAATATAGATACTAAATAAATAGCTAGTCTCCAAAAGGAAACGTCAAATGTTGAGATGAAGCGTACTCACCCTTTTTGCCCCCTTAAGCAAATCCAATTTTTACGAAACTTGGTGTGTAGCTATATTAAGATATGTGAAACATGTATCCAAGGTCAAAACTCAAAAATTCTTGGGTAAATTTCCTTGGTGTTCAGTAGGGCCTCACACTCTCCCACACTCAATAAACTCAACGTCCTCGTCAAGAATATCTTCTTCAACGCGCTCTGCAAGGATTCAATCTTCTGCATCTACAAGATACTAACGTTCTCCTGCACTTTATTCAGAGTACCATACATTCTTCTGTACTGGTGAATACTGTGCTACTAGTCTTGATGTTGACAAACTATCTTCACAATTAAACCTTGATCTTCAGCCTTCAAATCTGAGTACTTCGGTGAGTGGAGTGTCATTCAAACTCTGGAGTTTGCATGTTCATCTGGATTACAATTATGTGGTTCTGCCTTCAAATATATACACTGCATTTTCCTATATAAGGCCTTCTCCCCTGATGTTTGGAATGTCATTCACCTCGACAAACCTTGCATCACATACGGACGACTTAACATGGATATCTGCAATCCCGTCTATGAGGTGCACTCCCTTCTGAGACACACATGTGCACTCTTACTTTGAGTCACACAATGCCTCTGCAATCTGAGGAATCAACTTATGTAAATCTCGGCTTCAAACCACACTCTTCTGTTGCGAGTGGTAAGGATTGAACGAATAAGTCTGTTAAACCTGGGGTAAACTCATCCCATCCACTGAGCATAACATTCGACACATTTAAACTACAGGACTTCTCCCTCAGTTAAATCTGTAAAAGTCTTCAGCATGTCCACCTTTCTTACAGAATAATCGGGACACAAGATTATGATGCGGCACTCTTGCCTTACCAGTATAGAACTAAACTGGTACTCATCATTCACTTGGGCAAAGGAAGTAGCTCCATATGAGGTAGCATACTCTTAACAAAGGCGCAAAAACTTCTTCCTACCACCAAGAAACCTTCAAGGCAGCCTATCAAGGCGTGGGAACTTTGATTGACCCTACCGCCAATAAATTCATCGAGGTCTGCCATAAAGGTGTCATGTGTAAACTTGTTATACTCATGAGACATCTATTTATGCGGTAACATTGTTCTCTACCAAACTTTATGGTACCCCATCATCTAAGCTATTGAGCAATAAATGGCATCTACAAGTTCACAAACATCTGTATAAGATCACTGACATCTGCACTTAACTCGACTGCAGGAAAAGTGATCACTACGTCGGCGTCACAAATGCACCTCAACTTCGAAAGACTTCACATCTCCTCTTTCCTTAAGGAGGACATTAACTTCGGTGGTAATGACTCTGCTAGAATCTATGTATAACTGCGTCACAACTACCATGCCATAGCCTGTGACTTTTAACTAGATTGACTACTAAAGTGTTGCTCCATTTCTTCATCCCTACTCTTCTATGAGTAACTTGGGGAATTTGGGAATAGAATACTGCCACTGCACCTGTAACCCTAAGCTCGTTAGCTTGCCACTTCCAACTACAATCATACTCGCAGAGATCAACCTTTATGCTAGCGCAATTATCTTGAACTGAAGTGCAGCCATTCTTTGTCTCTGAACTACCTTCAATAAACCCAATCAACTCTTCATTGGCCATTCGAATGTGATCTTCTTGAGACACTCCATCAATGCAAACCACCACGTAACTTGAAACTAGGATTAGCATCCAATTCTGCTCAGGATCTTTTATCCAAGAACATTGATCCGTCTAAGACCATGTCTAAGATTACCCACACAATTAAAGTAGCCCAACTCTATTTTGCGAAAGCCATGTAACTTACTGTGATTCGAAAACATACGTTTTCACATATATGTGAGCTTGAAATGGTCCTGTACTATCTTGTAGAACAACAAGGATCAACTTAGCATGAGTACTCGCACGATGACACACCTGAAACTCAGTTGGGGAGCCAGAGAACATGCATCACTCGACTTATAACCTTCTTGAGTGAGCAAAGCAGTGTCCAAGCATCATGTGTTATTGATGGACAAACCTGCAACTAAGCGAGAACCCAACTAGCAACTTATGCCTCTTCAAGGTATCGCAGTTCATATCGCGTATTCAAAATAAACTCTGTCATCATCGTCAACACTGACGAAAATCACTGTGTTCATATCTTGGGACTCAAACCATGTCTTCTGCCGCTTCATTTTCGGATCATAGCATTCAACTTCAGAACATAGCAGTGTCCATCTTGGGATAATCAAAACGAGTACCAATCAGGATTCTTCAATTCTTTGGAGACACTAAGGAATTCAAACTATCCAAGAGTCACGTCTTCGACACGTAAATCATTGGATTACAATACTGACTATATCGATCTCTGCTTAGACTTGAGGCATCGCCCTTCATCACAACTGTTACTACACTTGGTAGTGCGAAGAGGAATCTAATACCAATTACAACCGCTAGATCACCCTACTACTATGCTTCATAGAGTATCTGTTATACAGACCAACATTCTTGAGATATCTAACGATATAGGTCACAGTGTCCAACTGAAACATCAGTCCTTCTTAGCGTCATTTTCCAAAGCACATTTAAACTTGAGCAATCTCGCGCTCGGATATGGTGCATACATCGCACTTCCAATATCAACTAACAAGTAGGCAATTCGCTCTACAAGCATTCACAACTGCGCTCGGATCTGTCAAGAGCGACATAGGCTCATATACTAACAGTCATGTTGGCATCCCATACAACCAACTGCGTAAGTATCTTTCTGTATTGAGCTATCTTCATTTACTGCAGCTCTAATAAGCATAGGCATAACTAGCCTAACTCTGATACCAACTGTCAAGTTGGTATCCCGTACAACCAACTCAGGAGCTAAGATCTAATACCAATGTCCCCTGGTATTTCCTATGCCTAGGGGAACTCATGAACATCCCTTGTGGATAATCTATGAGTCGGGGTCCTAGATGACCAATCATAAAGTTTCTTTAGTCATGGGGAGGTTTAGATCAACTTCATCCTTAATATAGCTACTAAGTAAATAGCTAATCTCCAAAATGAAACATCAAATGTTGAGACGAAGCGTACTCACCCTTTTCGCCCCCTTAACCAAATCCAATTTTAACGAAACTTGGCGTGTAGCTATATTAAGATATGTAGAACATATATCCAAGGTCATAACTCAAAACGCTCGGGTAAATTTCATTGGCGTTTGGTAGGGCATCACAGCCAGAGCATGAAACTCCCTTAATCTGATGTTTTGTTTCAGTGACTCAAACAGTATGTGAGTTACTAAGTTGGTCTATTATTGCCAAAATTTTCCCATCGTTATTATTCTCCCAAAAAGGCTCAAGTTCGTGGTTGAATCAAGAGCCAAAGTCCGGGAAAAGAGACGCTCATGAGCACCAACCTCTTCTTCTCCGTTTGCACACTGACCTTTAATTCAAATTCTGCACATTATACGGTTGAGTGTTCGTAGTGTACAGTATGTAGAGTTAGGTACAAAGTCACCAAATGTAATAGCGAAACTTGGGAAGGAAGTTTCTGAATTTCATCGGCAAAACGCAGAGGGTGGCTGCTTTTGGTATGGGAACTTGATAACCCGTTATGTAACACCTTTAGCACCTTGTCGACCAAGGGATTCTCAATGTTCAACACCTTTACTCATTAAAATTCATTGGATCAAAAGTTTAAATGTGCAAAATATAAAAGGGGTAAGGAATTTTTTTGGACACCAAGCTGCAGAGAATGAATTCATGGATAGATCTTTTCAGGTAGTTGCCATCAGTCAAACAAAATATGATTTACAGAGAATAAACACAAAATTCCAGAAATGCAAACCTCAATAAGCTCATTGTATTTCACACTAAAATTACATTTGGCCACACAGACTGCCAGAAAAAAAAAATGAAAAAATAAAAAAATACTTACATGAACAAAAACTAATTACAAATTAACACTGCCCATTTCGCAAATAAGAACAATAAAAAATATACACTCATACAAACTTTTACTGAGAAGCTGTAGTACATAAAATACAACGCAACCGGGGTTTACCAGAGTCCGGTTCCTCTGGTTCCTCCTCCTCAACAGAACTCATGGAGTCCTCGAGGCATGTAACATGATAAGCATGGCAACAAAAGAATATAACGACGGAAACATTCTGTATAGAGAAGGGATCAAAGCACATGCAACATCTTCCCCCACCCCTTGTTCTAGACTTGACATTCTCCATCATTCTCAGGCTTCCCAATCTTTCCGATTGAGTACCGCCCCTGTTTATGTCCCTCTTCTGCCGTGCATCATCCTCATCATCATCTAGGTAAACTGCATGCTGTGCTTCCTTGTAGTACTTGACTAATAGGTTCACGCAGTCCGTCTGTCATTTCCAAACACAGAATTAAGAATGCAGAGTCTGAATTTATTTACTACAGCCCTGCTTGGCACACCGAAAATCTTTATGGGATCATAAATATTTCCAGTGATTGGGTAATTACGAACTAAGATTCATGTACAGGGGAAATCTAGTTAATCCAATGATCAGCAATTGCCAATTTAACTAGAAATCTCGATCGTACGTAGATACATATTTCCAGTGTAGCAGGCAGACAGAAATTTCTAGAGACGCATTTATGCACCATATGAATACCTTAAGAATATCATTGCATCCGTGCCTAAGAGATGTCTCTGTCCTGTAATCTGTGATGATCTTGACTAGTCGATCTCTAAGCCTGCAAGGCATCCAAAAAGAAAAACCAATAGTGAATAATCAGTTAACAACACTATCAATTTCGCTTTTCTCACAATTTTTAAAGAAAAAGATTCCAAGAAACTTCTGTAATTCACTCAGTGATCCATAAATAGTGCAGTACAATAAGTGTAATTAGGATCCTCATTTCTGCACTTAACAAATAAATGTAGAAAAGAGTAATATCCAGGAATATGCAGCAAGATGTATTACGTATAACCTAAAGATATTTCATATGACCTTTCAAAAATTAAATGAACATACTAACCTCGGTATCTTTAATCCATTTGGCACTATATTCACAATATATAGTGGATCAAGATTACCGACAGTATGCTCTAACAAGACGCCCACCTGCAAATTGAGCAACATATATAAATTAAATAATTAATTAAAACTTGGCAATAACTGCTAAAAAAATTTGAGAACACACCATTTCCGGTTTGTAAAGGCATTGTTTAATTAGTTCTTGCCAAAGTTCGTCATCATGTTGCATAGACACAAATTCGATAGCCTGATAAAAGTATAAATAACATAGAAACAATAAGAAAGCAAAATATATATATATATATATATATATATATATATATATATATCCATACAGATAAAAAAAGGCTCTTACAGAATCTTCAAAAGGCAAAAAGATGAGCATACCTCTTCTATATCCTCTAATTTATTTATGATAACAGCCAGAGCTTGTTTCAAATTACCCATCCTTCCAAGGATGAATACCTGTTCTCTCAAAAGATCTCGTCCAAAACAAACATCATACGCCTGAGAGAATATAGCCATGATTCATTTTATAGTCATACGAGGTTGAGAGTGAGTTACATCATTGAACTACAAAGTAATCATATCAAACCTTCTCAAGATGATAATGTTGACTGCTACGAAGAAAAGGAAGTAGCATTTTTGGGTCATAGTCTGCATAAAGCTCCACCTATCAAGAGCAGAACATACAGCTTCGTCATAAAATAATACAACCATAGGTCAAAAGTTTGATCTATGGCATAAACATGAAGATCGCCCTCACAAAAAAATCATATCTTTCTGAATCCTCCTAACATCAAAAAGGATTTTAAGAGTTGATGTATTCTAGGCTGTCCATTTACCAAACCATATTTGACGTTGTCAGAATATTCAGAAAAGTGCTAATTTATTTGTGAGGATGATCTTCATGGTGAGAAACCATATCACACATGTTAGAGACTAATAGTTTAGTAAGTTTCCTATTCCTTATAGGAGTAGGAATAATAGTAAGTGGGGTTGCTTATTAATAGGTCTTTGATGTAATAATTAGATTAAGCTTTTATCAATAAACTTCTCTTCCCTTTAATCTCCTACAACACTATCATCATATTAAGCAAGCAAACTCCTCAAATATGTTAATTGCGTCTCTGTTCTTAACTCACTAGGATTATCGATTGGAAGATGTATAATGAAAATGACTCATGAAGATACCAACCCCACGGGTGGCATAAAATTCATTTGTCCACAAATTTCCACAAAAAGTTCAAACTAGGTCCTCACTTTAGTATGAAACAATATTGAATAACTGGGAACCCTAACTAAATCTCTCTTTGCGATCTTTTACTTTTATAAACAGTGGTTTCTTTAAGCTAAAAACAGTAGGAAAAGGCAAAAGAAGAAAGGTATCCCAAATGTACCTGCATGTCATGGAAGTCCTTTCCAGCATGTGGAGTAACTTCGAGTAGCGAATGCAAATACAAATGCAAGAAATATCTACTATCACACTTTTTGGTAGCACCCATTAGTTGAGAAACTACTTTAGATGGAGTAATGAGATCCCTGTGTTGGATAAATAGAGAAACTGCCCGTTTGCAATCCAAAATCATCAATTGGACAACCTGAATAAGATATGCATAAAGGAAAAATTGTTAACTACTTATATAATAGACATATCTACACTATAGAGAATTATAATCTCCAAACAGCTTTTGATGTTCTACAAACTTCTTGAGAAAAAACGACTTTACCATTTCTAAGATAAGGATTCTTTTGTGAGGTGAATACCTTAAGCAAAAACCAATGTTTACGTTCATGAATGCTTACTTCTTTATTAATTATATCTACAGGAAACATCAAATTATGCTCCAGAAATATCAACAATATCAAGTTCCAAGACTATGTGCATGAGTTTCAGATTCTGTCAGAACATTTTTCCTTTTTCCGTTAATGGTAAAAAAGTTAAGCTGCCAAAGAAGAGAAATAATGGCAAAATGACATTGATTTAGGTACAGAAAGGATCCAAAATTGGCCTGACTATACGACACTATAGCCCTATACAGAATTGACTGTGTACCATACTCATTTTGTTTACCACCGGCAGACAGAAATTGGAGAAAGCTTTTAAAACTATATTCACAAACTGACGCTAATGACCAATAAATAAAATTTATGAAAGATCATTAATAATTAACATAACTGACTAATGCAATTACATGCTTATCTACAAATAAAATCGGACTATAGGAAACCCTAGTGGCAACTTGCATAACAAGTTATTTAGATGTTGTAAACCTGTAACAAACTAAATCGCAATACAGTGTACGGCCCTATAATCTTTAAGCTTTTTTTCAAGCTAGAACATATAGGACGTGTGTCCAGCCTAACTTATAATAAAGAACGATAGTACAAACATTCTTCATAATAAAAGCTAAATAAATATTGTATCATCATCTATGTCTTCAAAGCACAAATATGTTTTAAGCCTTCAATGCTAAAGATCCTTGAAAAGAAACTAAACATTAACTGGCAAGTATATAGATCACTAGCATCTCCAAACAAGTGTAATAAATATAGTCATCTATATATTTATAAGAAAAGCTAAGTAGATTAAATAAATTACACATGAGTTCGTAGCACATACCTTGTCTTGAATCACATCATGCAAATTATATTTTTCGATGAAGTCGAATATCTCAGGTTTCATGACCTGAAAATAAATAAATAAAAGATAAACCAATGTTTGTAGGATTAGGGCTTCTCTTTATAAAAGTCATCCCCAAGGTCTTTAGTTTCTTAGTTGTTATTGGATTATTTCAATTATAGGGTTATTTCACTTTTAGGGTTATTTTGTTATTTGAAGTTATTGAATAAGAGAGAGTTTAGAGTCACAATCTTTAAGTTATGTTTCGATTCAATATCGTATTCACATCACCTACTTTCCGGCAAAACGAGGTGTTAGATTTCATATTTCTGTGAGATGGGATTCATTTTTGTATTGAAGGCTTGGCGAATTTGCTTAGTTTGTCTTCTTCTTAATTGATTCTGTATTAAGACTTCATATATCTTTGAGTTGACTAATCGAACTATAGAGAAAAATTACTAAGGTGTAATTTTTAAGAAATTGCACACAATGAACCTAAAAGATCAACTCTTTTGTTTTGAGAACAGTGTTTGTGGTGGCATATATGCTCCTTTTTGCATGAATTCATTTAGAGATGCACCTTAGAAGTCCTTTTAACCTAACTTTAAACTTCTAAGGAAAATGTAGCTTAGTTAATGAGTATGGCTATTTGTGAGTTATGAAACTGCTTACATCAGCATATAATGAAAGGGCTTTCTCATGATGTCCGTTGATTATATACAATTCAGCCAATGCCTGACAAAGCAAATCAAATATATTTTGTGAGAAAAAGAATTATGCAGTGTAAGAACATATATATGAGTAATGACAAATTATATCCAAACCTCTTTGAGCGCATTAGTCATAGATGAAGTGTTAAGCTGAGGCTCTATTGCGGAGATGACAGGCAATGTAGAATATATTCCCGAGGGCCAAGATTTAATAGTGGACAAGAGAAGCTTGTGTGAAGAATCATCATTTGCCAGGGCAGCAAGAGCAATCTACAGCAAGTAGAATAAGTCTTTCTGAGTCGGTTGGTCTAATAAGAGAAAATGACCAAATACTGACAGGATCCACAAATCTGAATCTGTATCCGAAATAATATTGTAGACGTCCAGTCCAATCCCGATAATGGTAAATCTAACAGTTAGTATATTTGGTTTTGATACTTATTACGACTAGCTTGGGATCAATACAATTCCAACCCAAAACTTAATAGAACTTTAGACTATCGGATCATCCAGAGCCAATTCTTTTCATTGAATTTCAAATTGATTTTGAATTAGATCCGATCCATTGCCAACATTCATTTCATACCTGGTAAGCAGCCTCACTCAGCCTTGGAGCTTCAGTTGGTATATATGGAACCAGCACAGGAAGCTGGCGAAGATGAGCAAAATGGAAAACCCATCTGTAAGAAACATTTCAGTCACTATAAAAAAAATTGTACATACAAGTTATACTAAAGTTATTTATGTACCTCTCCCATGCTGAAGCAGATCCACGCAGCAACTTGGGACACAAAGATGCAGCTTCAGCATAATTCCTTTCCAAAATCAAATGATCGAGGTACCTTGCACCCACCTTGAAATAAGAAGAGCAGGCAGAAAGTTGAAAAGAAAAAAATTAGTAAAGAAACAAATTACTTAGACTTAACATAAGATTAAAAGGTTTTCATCTAAGGTTTCAAATTATCATCATGGTTCAGAATATTGACATATATTAATATACCGGGCCGTTTTATTGAAATTCAGGGGAACAGTAAGAAATTTTGTATATTGGTTGGATAAGTTTTTAAAAGTAGGGGACAAAAAGATATTATCCTATATACTATTTTTGTTTTGATGAATGTAAATATTATTGATGAAAGAACACACTATACACCTCAAAAAGAACAAAACCAAGGGAAAACAACCCCGCCTCTCCAAGAGGAGAAAAAGTAAAAAGAAAAAAGAAAAAGACTACACCAAGACCCATCAAGTGGAGCCCGTGATAGTCTCCCTCCACTTAATCATAAGCGACTCAAAAGATGCCCTCAACATATCCGAAGCGGCATTACTCCACCAAAAGATGAAAGCTTTAATTGACACCAACACCAAGGATCTCGACTTCTCCATCCCTTCGAACTTCCTTGCGTTGCGTTCAAGCCATATCGCCCACATCACCGCAAAGGGTAGAAAGCACCATAACACCTTACCAAGACCAACAAGGTTCCTCATCTTCCAATTTGTTAAGAGTTAACGCTCCTAAAATGTGGCCACGGAATGCCAATCCCAGTAAATAATTCAATACAAATAATCTCAGCGAAGGGACAAAGAAGAAATAGATTATCAATGGACTCCCCACCTTTTTTACTCGTAACAAAAATTGACAATAAGAATTTTGCGTTTACGAAGATTGTCAATAGTTAGAGCTTTATTCAAAACCAACGTCCAAGACCCCTTAGAAGGCAACTTGGGAATCCAAATTTTCTTATTAGTAAAGGTTAAAGGAGTATTATGGGATGGGTTATCCAAAGCCTTGTAAAATGTCTTAACAGAGAACACACCCTTAGCACAATCAATCCAAACCATCCTATCATCTTCCAATCTTCCCCTGGAAAATGATGGAAGCTAGTAAGTTTTTCCAAAAGAGAGGCAACGAGGCTCAATTCCCAATCATTCAAGTTTCGATGGAAGCCAAGATTCCATGAAATACCTATACGATACAAGTTCAACGCATCTTGAACTGAACACTCATGCTTATTTGATAAGGAGAAATGTAACGGATACAAGATCCTATATACTACACTAGTATACTAGATAATTACTTTAATTATTTTCTTATAACATTTTTAGGTAGGTTAAAAGATAAACAAAATGATATCAATAAATCATGATACATTTGATATCAATAAAGTCACCTCATCAACAAGCTCAGTCCGCCCTTGTCCTGCTTCAACCGCAGCTAATGCTTTTTCATGCCATCCATGTTGAAGTAGCCAAGAGATATGATCTTCGGCATCCCTAAGAATAATATAGAAATTAAATATCTTAGGCAACCAAAATTAGCTTTTCAATTGAAATTGTATAACGAGACCAACCACAACATCACAAACTTTTTCTAACCCAGCAGCATTATCACCAATGGATGGTACAATGGTTGCATTATTATGTTTTTTTTTCATAAAAACCGGCCTTCCAGATTAACACTTTATATCTAAACATACTATAGAATATATCAAACCACGTGAAAATATCTTAATAATATGTAAGAAAAAGGATCTCCAGTTAGGTGTATGTGTTCATGATATAGACAGGGTTGCCACTTTCTTTCCCGTATACTATAGCTTGGTAGATCTTGGACGAGTTTGTTTGCAAGAGAGTACAGTACATCAATTCAAAGAGAAGTCTGCTAGGACTCTGTTTTAAAATATTAAAAATGGTGAGACAACCATTTGTTTGGTCCTTATTTCTCTTTCTGCGTAGGTATTTTAGTTACAAGTAAAGAAAACTTTCGGAAATGCAAAGCATAAAGCCAGAAGCCAAACAAAGAAAAAAAATGTCGCCAAGGCATAGAAGACATCACATAAAGCATGACACCAGGTTCCAGAAAGCCAAAATCCACCAGCTCCCAAACAGATTCTAGAATAGCACCTTCACCGAATGAACAGTGTAGTAACAAATGTCAATTGACTTATCCGACATTCCACAAGCGAAAAAGAAGGATCCATACCGATATCTCTTCACTCAGGCATGACTCGAGTTAACGATCAACATCACACCATTTTCTCATACATAATGCTCATTTAATGTATTCTCCTTACAATAAATACACCTGTACTAGCATTCTCCAGTCATACAGTCACAGTGCCCAGAGAACTCTTTAGATAGACACACCAGTTTGAAAAAAACGTGTCGACACGTACCCGGACATGGATGGACATGGCTCAGGGTACTTCTGTTTCAATTTGATTCAAAGTCCTAGAAATCTTAGAGAGGGGAGGGTCAGAGACAAGAATCAGAATTCTGGAAAGAGAAATCACAGAAGTGTATCTCTCCAAAAGTGAAAAGTGACGAGCAGAAAACCACGGAGTAAATTATAGTGAAAGATCACTTTTCCGATTTTTTTCACAAAAGATCTTTCCCTTAACAAATCTCTGCAATTTTTATTTGGCTATAAATAAGATAAGATCTTCATTTCTACAGTAGTGAAAAATAACTCTACTTTACTAAATCTCTGTATAGAGAGGGAGGAGCGCAAAAACTAGGAGCAAAGCTTATTTCGTCTTCCTTGGAGTTAATAGCTTTTAGAAAATCTTTCATTTGTTAGAGAATCTTTCTCTACTCAGATAAAAATTGTTCACTTTTTTTATCGTGTGCCAGACACCTTTTACACATACCAGTACTGGACACCGAAACGCATACCCATGGCAATCTTAAATAACCCTAGTCTTCCCATAAATAATTTGAGGGTTACCAAAAAACCACGAAAAATCCTTTATAGCATACTTTGAACCCTCCCCCCACCAAGCCACACACACACACACACACGCACACATACATAGAAAACTAGAATAAACTCTTAAACAAAGTGAGCGCCCCTACCAGTAACAACTTCTTTTCCATAACACCAACTTCTTAAAAAAAAAGGATTCAATAATGGGCTTTCTAAATCTTCAAACACTGTGACAGTGCTCCAAAAGCATACAGTGATATTCTGATGCTGCAATCCTGGAATTGATAGAGACTTCATATCATGGAAAATACTAACAACTGGGGTCTAGTGGTATTTCGGAGGCTTTGTAGTGATATTGTCTATAGTTGCTGAGCTATTTGCTAGGACCAAATTCTTTGCTATAGTTTTCGTAGTGGTAATGCTATTTTATGTTATTTTAGTCCCACATTGGTTATTCATAGAAGTAATTCACTATCTCTCTCCTATATAGAGAGCATGATGTAACCTAAATATACAATTCAATAATAATATTTTTCTCTCTAATCTATTTCTACATGGTGTCAGAGCGAGTTACCCTCGTTCAACACCCTCAACGCCCCTCCTACTTGGGGTTCGGGGCGAAGCCCCAAAAAAAAAATTTAGGGTTGCGATTTTAGTTCATGTTGGTCTGATTCACGCCGCTGCTCTCTCTCTCCTTTGTTTTGAAGAACGACAATTATCACTGTCTCTCTGGTAGCGTTGTTCTAATCGCAACCTAAGCTTCCACAATTTATTTTTAGTTTTTGGATCTGGTCGCGAGATGCGATAGATGCTGATCTGAATCTCAGATCTATTTGGTTTATTTGAGGTAATAAATTGCAATGGCTATCGGTGACGAGTCGAGTTCGAGTTCGACCGTTTCTTCGATTGGAACGAGTGAAGATGTCTAGTCCTTCAACTCTGTTCATGATAATCCAAATCTGAAGATTACCTCACAGTTATTAGATGGCTTGAATTATGTTCGATAGGCACAGTTCGTGAAATTGTTTGTTGGTGGCCATGGAAAGATAGGGTTTCTTCTTGGCACAGAAAAAGAACCTGCAGAATCAGATCCGTAGTATGCAAAGTGGTTCTCGGATTATTCGATGGTAAGAACTTGGTTGATTAATTTTATGCAGTCGACGATCTCCGTTGGATACTTATTCACAAACAATACACATCTGATTTGGGAATCACTTCGTAAGATATATTCTCAGCGAGAGAATAATATTAGGATCTTTCAACTTTCCAATGAGATTGGGAATTTTAAACAGGGTACTCAGACTTTGGGGATGTATTATGCGAGACTTTGATCGAGTTGGGAAGAATTATCTCATTATGATAGCTTCATCGAGTGGCAAGCTAGCGCACCAAGTGAAAATGTTCCTATTCCACCTACGGCAGCAGAGATTTATGCAAAGATTGTGGAGAAGACTCGGGTGTTTTGAGTATGCACGAGTTCATACTCCACCGACTTTGAGTATGCACGAGTTCATCTACTTGACAGGACTCCTTTCCCAACTCTTGAAGAGGCACACGCATATTGTCTCTCTGATTAGAGTCGTTGGTCACCTATGCCTCCCATCTCCGGGATCCCTTCAGAGACTTCTGCTATGGCTGTTCGTTATGCTTATCCGGCACCGCCGTCAGTTCCTTCACAAACTTCACATACATCATCACCTAGCATTTCTCCGTTACCAGTGGCTTCCGGTAACTCTCACCCCTCGAGAAAGAAGTGTGATTATTGTGGTAAGTGGGGACATCTAAAGACAACTTGTCATGCTTTGCACGGTTGTCCTGCTGGTTATCAACCCCGCCCATCTCAGTCCTTAGCACACTTATCTGCCGCCTCTAGTGTGCCAGATTCTTCGGCCTTTAGTGCTCTCTCTCATAATGAAATCAACAGGTTCCGACAACTTCTTTCTATGTCTTCCACACCGACAGCTTCTCATGCAGGTAACTTCGCATCTGCAAATAGTGTTTTTGTATCTCTAACTTCGCCTTGGATTGTTGACTTGGGTAGAACCGGTATGTCTTCTCTTTTCCGGTCTTATGCTTCTAGTTCATGGTGATGGACTGTTCGTCTTGCCAATGGAATTTAGACTCCTATTGCAGGGAAGGGTTGTATCCCGATTACAGATTCCCTTTCTTTACCTGAAGTCCTTCATGTCCCTCAGTTGGATACTTATCTTCTGTCTATTAGTAAAATTACCATAAATAAAAACTGCAGTATAACCTTCTTTCCTGATTAAGTTGTTTTTCAAGATTTGGTGTCACGGAAGATGATTGGCAGTGGACGTGAAGAGGGTGGTCTTTATTTTCTAGGTGGACATGTCTCTTCTATTTCTCCTCAAGCTCTCCAGTTAAAATTTGTCTAGTAGTGAAAATATAAAGCGGGTGCTACGTTGGCATCACCGCTTAGGTCATATTTCCTTTGAGTATCTACGTTATTTGTTTCCGTCTTTCTTTTCTAAAGTATCCATGTCGGACGTCTTGTGAGACGTGTGAACTAGCTAAACATCGTTGTAGCACGTATCCGTTGAGTATTAATAAAACTTTTCTTGTTTTGATATTGTGCATTCGAATGTTTGGGGTCCTACCCCAGTTACCTCTAGTTTAGAATTTCGTTATTTTGTGTTGTTCATTGACGATTTTTCGAGGTGTACTTGGGTTTATTTGATGAAATCTAAAGATGAGGTCTCCTCTATTTTCCAGACATTCACCGCAATGGTTCGTACTCAGTTTGGGAAAACTATTAAAGTTTTTCGTTCCGATCAAAGTGGAGAATTTATGTCCCAAGGTCTTCGCAAATTCTGCAATGTTAATGACATTGAGAATCAAACCTCTAATACGAAAACTCCGCAGCAAAATGGTAAATCGAAAAAGAAAAATCGTCATATTCTTGATCTTGCTCGTGCTATATCAATTGGCATGAATGTCCCCTCGCGTTTTTGGTCTGACGTTGTTCTTACGGCGGTGTTTCTTATCAACCGGTCTCCGTCTCGAGTTCTTGGTTTTCGCACCCCGTATTCTATTCTTTATCCTGATCGTTCCGTTTTTCAGATTCCACCTCGTGTTTTTGGATGTGTGTGTTTCGTCCAAGTCACTGGGTCAGCCTCGAAACTAGATCCTCCTATATAAAAGACAGGTTTTCCAGCTATAATGAGGTCTACCACTATTTTGTGGTAAAATTAATGCACAAACCCGAGGAAGGCTAAAGAACTTAATAACAACATCAGAGTAGTCTGATCTTGCTCTTGTCCAGTCCTGGAAAGAAGATGACGTCATCTGTAAACTGTAAGCAGGAGATTTTTTCACCACATGCTCCTCGTCATTCGCCATAAACACGAGGTGAAATAGAAATACAAATACAAATACAAATACAAATACAAATACAAATACAAATACAAATACAAATACAAATACAAATATAAATATAAATCCGCCACCTTTCAGCACACCCTTGGGCTCCTCTCTTAATAAGTGATTCAGTTGTGTCAAAAGTTCTTCAAAGCCCCTGTTCTCAAAGATTTAGTTATATTTTAAGGAAAGCAACAGTGCCTTCCTCTTGTGGTTTTCCATATGTCTCTAGATAAACTAACTTTTTCTATATGTCCCCAGATAAGCTAACGGGTCCAAGGTTCTTCAAAGCCCCCGCCCCCAAAGATATAGGAATAAATTCAGTAAACTTCATATATGACCACCCCTGCAAAAACGTATGACGATGAAAATTCCAAAAACTCATGGAAGCAATCATCTTTGACATATACTATATGCGATAATTTTTATTAGTTGTCTTACTCCATTTTCATGAGGGGGTGAGGTTCCGATACCTTATGATTCAACAAAGGGATTTAGTTGGAGGGAATTCAATGTGATGCTGAGAATTCTTTGTATTTGTTTTAATTTTCCATTTGCCTTCAGGTTGTACGTTTTCTACCATAGAAAGATTCCTTTTAGATGGTCAGAAAATCATTTCTACATTCTCAACAAGACAAAACAAAAAACCCCATCATAACAGCAACTACTTAATAAGCACATTGGAACCCTAACAGAACTCTTAGGATATAGGTTTAAAATATGGGGGTTCAGGATACAAAGGATAGATAAGCAAGTAAATCTCTTCGTTGTATTTCTCAATTCTTGCTAGCGGTTTTATCAGTGGGCGTTCAAAAAACTGGTCTTGCTCATTATTATGGTAAATGCTCTCATCGGGATAGAGGAGAATGGTACTCTTGTTCGTTTCGCGGTGGGCTAATCGTGTCCGATTTATGATATGCAATATGCGGGTGATGGCCTAATTTCCCCTGACGCATTTCTGAGGAATGTCTAACGAATATGAGTTCATAGCGTGGCTTCACCGCCCTCATTTCCATATCAAGCGTTTTCGTTTGAAGTTTGGCTATCCATAATCTAGATACTTTATGAAAGATGCATTTTGCATGGGACTTGGTGTGTGTACATTTGTGTTTGTAATATGGTAAAACTGTCTGTCTGTTGGGAAATTTATATTAGGTTGATTTGGTTGAGAATTCACTCATAAAAATAAAAATAAACGTACCTGGGCTTTGCAATGACTACATCCTTTCGAGATACTACATAGTACAAAGGTTCATCACCAGCAGCCCACTGACCACCTGCATCGCTGCTACCTGCATTTTAATGCATAAGCAAGATGTGAACGTGAAGCTACTTGCTCACTTGAAAGTTCAGTTAGAATATATAGCTCAAATATCAGTACCTGAGAAAGGAGCGTAAGCAAGGGAATAATCCTTAGCCTTGTAATGCTCGAATCCAGGTACTGGAAGGGCATCTGTCGCAAGTTCATCATTTTTCCAAGTGACTATACGCACTTCAGGCCTTTGTGCAGTAGCCTGTTACAATTTTTCAGGAGCCGCGAATAAGAAAGTAATATGACCCTGGATATAATCTACCGGTGAAATAAGGCTTATATTTCAACCGGCCCAGAACTTCTAAGATGCAATAGGTTTCGATTATGATAAGGTTAAGAGCTGGGTAACAACGACACTTCACTTTTAAAAAATAAAACGTGTCCGAGACCTCGACACTCAGACACGTGTCCAACACTATTTGCAAGGTCCTTTTCTATATTCTGCCATTTCCGACACCCCATACCCGTGTCGGACACTGACACCCATATCCGTGTCGTTATTACCTAGGTTAAGAGGTGGTTCCTGCTCTTTTCCACAATAAAAACAAGCATGCTTACGAAGCAGTAACTCTTAATATCACATAACAGTAGATAGTAGCAGCCTTCTTTCTAGTAGTTCTAGTCTATATAGAATTTAATTACTTGATAAAGATTTCTAGCAAGTTAGTAGAAAGTAGGGGAAGGGAAATAGGTAGATTGGCTTGATACTAAAATCATGAGTGGACCAGAAAAACTTCATATCATAGATACATAATGATGGGCAAAACTGCCTGCCCGCTCGCAAACACAAGCTTGTAAGTTGAAGTGTACGGGAATGCACCAATTTAACATGCTGGGTTATGGCAGGAACTGTAGAGATATATATACCATCTTACAGCCTATATGGTTTTAATGACCAATTAGCTAAGGGGCACTGTAGTAGTGGACGGCAGTATAAAGGGTTCAACGTATAGGTGGGCACTTAGGAATAAGTCGTTAAGGGCAGATGGTTACTTCAGCATTTTATACATGAAATCACTGAAATGGAACAGCATTTGGTCGAATACCACGAAGAAGGTGAATGAGTTATCTGCCATGAAGTGTTCTGACCATGTCTGTTATATTATTCGTTATGGTAGAGCAGGTCTTGGTACAATGGTTATGAACGGAGTTGATCTAGGAAGGGTAGGAGGGCCTAGAGAAGGAAGATCAATGATGCTACAGACCACCTTGCCAGGGCTTCATCCAGAGGTGCCATGGGTGGAGTATACCCCTATCTCCTTTGCTCAAGATTCAAAAGACATCACTTACAGGGAAGTGGGAGTGCATGTTCATTGGAGATCATAGCAGCTGTAGTTCTTTTATTTTTTGTGTTCTTCCATCCTTGTATACCTCAGTTTTTTTCTGTCTGGTGCCTAGCCTGTTAGGGACCCCATTCTCCTGTACATTCTTGTAGTTCTGTTATACACCAGAGGGGTCTGGTTCAAACCCAGCTTGCCGTTCAGAAAAAAGATGTATCTAACAATTCACAACTACGGGTCGCAGATGATACATTGACTTTAAGTGGGCAGAGGGGCATCAGTTACTATTTCTGAAGCGTCTACGCTTATGTCCTAAGTGAACATTAGCAAGATTAAAGTTGCTAGGAGTAGGCAAGGTGGGGAATTTGGAGTAGCTAGCAGATACATTAGGATGTGTAATAGAGTCATTGTCATCAACTTACTTGGTAGTAAGGTGCTCATACCGAGATAAGGCTAGCTGACGTCGGTTGTAAGAGCAGGGGGTGAAGCTAGGGGGGACCAGTGGGGTCATTTGATTTGTAGAAAATCATCTTTAGGATTGCCGGAAACTGATATATACTGTGTTCTTTCTATATTTTGATCCCTCTCAAATGTAAACAGTAACAATTGTTGCTTCAGCGGTCAAGGTTATCTCTTTTTACAGCTTGATCATGGGTTCAATTCCCTGTACTCACATTTTTACCTGCATCCCCTGCACTTTTTTAGAATGTGATTTAGAAGGAATTTAGATCATCTACTCTATTTTTTATTTTATTTTCAACTATTTATTCCCCAATGATCAAAATATAACCGGTACTAAAATACCCAAAAATGCCTTTTAAAAAATGTCTCTGGGGCTTTGCCCCCGAACCACTCGTTTCTTTTTTGACCCCACTCGGCTGAGTCCTGGCTTCGCCCGTGTAGGAAAAGCATTAAAGAGGTTGGTTGTACCGGAAAGGGGGCTCTTGACAAAGAGAGGAAGGACTGTGCTAATAAGAAGCGCATTATCAAACATTTTTGGCATATTCGTCTTCTTCCTGAATGATTGATTTATTGTAGCTCATGCCCTTATCGATTAAAGGGTTGCAAATCTTCTTGTGAATTGGTTTAGGGTAAGAATCTCATTAACGGGTTGTCTGCTATGTACACTAAAGGAGTTTGCTACTATAATGGGAGTGGACATTATTTAGAATAGTACAGCTTAATTATTTGGTTGTAGCAAGTGTTTAGGAAGCTCACAAGTTCATGATTTGAGGACATCATATTAATAAGGGGGAGCTTGTTGCATAATAGGTAGGGAGGAGATTGTTAGCGGGTCATAATTGGGATGGCCATTGTAAGGTCACAAGGACACCGGTTTTGAACTTACTGCTTTGTGTAGCGCTGTTGGTTCGTGCGTATTAAGGGTGTTTGTTTGTCTTTCAAGGAGTACTTTTTCCTTTCTATCTAACCCTTTCGAGATAGATTGTTAATATTAATTAAATACCTTCATCAATCCAAAATAAAAATGGTGAGCGAATAGCAATTGCAACATCAATAACTAGAATTAAAAAAATTGGTACTTTCAATAAGCATTAGAGCCCTAATGAAATAGAAAACCTGGAGTGATGGGGCTGTGCTGCTAAACTCTTTCTCTCCGTCCTCTTTCTCAGGAATATAAGCTAGTACAACTAAAGCGTCACCATATGGAGCAATTCCTGAAATGAAATAGCTGGTTTGAAAAGATGCTACAATATCCACTTGCTTCGTACTGGATATGGGTACATGCCTTTGTATCCCATTAGCTGTTCTGTAAAGATCCCCCTTGATTGCAGCAATCTTTACCAATGTACCCCAGCCAATAACCAAGAGGGTATCGTCCTAAATGTGATAATAATGTTACAGTTAGCATACATCCTAGAAACACTAACTATGTACAACTTCAACTAACCTGCCAAACTAAACGAGGGAGCAAGAGCTCTGGACGCGGGCTTCCTTGTGGCCTCTCAATAAATGTGATCCGCTGATCATTGGCTGTATCATAAATTTTGACACCTGCATCATTAGCCCACGCAATAAGGCTTGTTCTCCACTTTACTGCATGTATTGGACCTTCACCAGAGTGTAGAACCTACAAATTGGCATGCTTAAATTGTTCAAGAAACAGCAAATCACTGAAGAGTGTAAACAAACAAGTGCTAAGGAGGTTCATTCGAACCTGATCTCGATAGCCTAACCATTTTTTTGAGTTCAGATACAAATGACCTGCTAAACCACCAGCAACAAATCTTCGCGATGATTTTCTTGAATAGTCTGGGTCTAGAGCAATGGCCTTCATAGGGCGATGATACTCAAAGTTCATTCTTTCCTCAGTAAAAAGGCTGTTTATTACTACGTATCCATCATCGGAGCAGCTCCCAACATATTCCCCTTCTGTGTCAAAGCTAAGGTCATTAACAGTAGCAGTGTGAGCTGCAAACTCCTTAACCTGAAAGTAAAGACATGAATCAGCTTTCTAAATCCAATTTGGTGACTTCCAATGAAGCCCATAAATATCATCCATACAACGTTGTCCTATCACTTTTATAAGACTACGGGATATCTTTACTTTAGCCCCCTTTGTGTGATTGAAGTTAGAATTATATGCCCAAGGCACGGAAAACTTAATGGAGCCCCTTTGAAGGGTGTCAGAACTGTCTCAATTCCCTCACAAACATTCGACTTTCGTTATGTCTACATAACAAAATACAAACACCCTTTTTAGGACGTTGCAATCAAAGTTAACGCCTTTCAAATAGGCATTGTCGGAATCTAGTGAGTCTTGGTTATCGATTCAATTGTGACTAAAACCCGACATTTCTTAATGGAATTTAGCCGAAGCTAAAGTATTGCAAAGAAATCCCATAAAATTACCAGTACTTTCGATGTTCAAAGTCTAATGGGAGTAAAAGCAAAATTATGGGACGACAATCACAAAAATTATCTTAATATGTCGTAGTTAGTCATCTAAATCGCCATCCTCATATGCTCATTGCTTTCTTATTAGTTGTTAATTAGAATTCAGAAAACTTTCTAAAAGCAAATTTCATGTTACTCTGGTACCATCTAGAGCTCGATAGAAGGTCTACACAATGTACACTTTAAAGGTGTAAGTACAGTTCAGATGGTTTCACAACGTAAAATCAAAATAATCTTGAGAAATGGTTCAAAGGGTGCCCAATTTGTCTCTAAAATCAAAACCAAGTACTTCCATCATCCACCAATTCCCACTTTCACAAAAAGGATCCCCAAAAAATCCTTCCTTTAAGCAAATTACGCAATTATAATTCACAATTACGCTTGCAAATCAATCAAACAACTACAAAACAGCATAAAAAAACATAATCAAATCAATAATTGAGCTAAACTAACCTGGTTTCCGAGAAAATCAAGGATGTGCACAGTCCCATTAAGCGTTCCCAGAGCAATCATTCGCTCTGCGACAGCGATACACGAAGCGCGATCATTCGACAATAACAAAGGGATACTCCCTCCCATTCTCTGGTACTTCAGCCTTGGCTCATCTTCCTCTTCTTCCTCCTCCTCTTCTTCGTCTTCTTCTTCGCTTTCTCGCTCATCGTCCCCTTCTCTCTCATCATCTCCTTCGACACCATTCTCTGATGGAGTATTGTGCGCCATTGTCGACGATTCGAAGATGAGAGAGAGGGATCTGTAGTTGTCGTTGAGTTCTTGTTTTGTTTTTTTAAGCTTTTGGGATTAAACGAACATTGTTTGATAATTTGGGATTTAGTTTTGTAATGCTTTGTTATTGGTAACTTTTCATACATCCTGTCTAGACTCTCTACATGACTACATCTCATTGAATAATGCCGATACATTTGGCAACATTAAAAGGCTCAAAATTGAAACAAAACGAGCAAATCATTCTAATCATACCAAAGTTTGCAGTCGATGATAAATTGGGATACTTGTAATAATTATTGTATCATTTATAGTTTTTGAAGGTGATATTGGTTAGATTTTACTGAGTCAATTAATCGCCTTTCATTGTGTTCATTTAGTTTTGGAGATGAAATGTAATTAGCTAAGAGAGTATTTTGAGGATTGTATATATTACTGTTAGGAACAAGTTCAGTTTGGGTCTGACCCAAACTTGGGGTAAGGCCATGCTTGTTTATTTTTTTGGGTGAGAAGAGGTTAGAATATTGGAAAAAACTCGCGTACATTTGGCTGAAGGTTAGAACTTGTACTTAAAATCCTGACTTCTAACTTCAATATCTCACTAGTCTGTTTGGCTGAACCATATAATTTGACCACAGATTATAATTTTCTCCACAAAAACATCAAAAACACTTGTATAACCTACATTTTTCTCTATAATTCATAATATATTAATGCAACAACACAATTAAAATGGTGGTTTGAGGCAAAAACAAAATTAAAACGTGTAAAATCACATACCAAAATACCAAATATATAGGGGACATGGTTCGACATACCCATATATGTATATATATATATATATACATATATGTGATTTTATTTTGAGGATTGTATATATATATATATATATATATATAGAGAGAGAGAGAGAGAGAGGTAGGTAGGTAGGTAGGAGGGAGAAAGAGTGATGAGGGGAAGAGATAAAGCTAGAGAGAGAGATAGAAAGAGGTATGAGGGTGGGAGAGAGAGAGGGGGATAAAGAGAGTTGAGAGGGAGAAGTAGAGAAATAAGGGGGAGAGGGAGAAGTAGAGAGATGAGGGGAAGAGAGGGGGGAGGGAGAGATAGAGAGTTGTATGAGGGTGGGAGAGAGAGGGAGGATAGAGGGAGAGGTGAGAGGGAGGGAGTTGTATAAGGGTGGGAGAAAGAGGGGATAAAGAGAGAGAGGTGGAAGAGAGGGGGGATAGAGATAGAGAGGTAAGATGGAGAGGTAGAGAGATAAGGGAGAGAGGGGGGAGGGAAACGTTGAGGATAGAGAGAGGAGGGAGAAATAGAGAAAGAGGGGAGAAAACGTTGGGGTGGGTTTTGATTTGGCTTATTTGGGGTTAAGATGGATTTTCATTCAGCAAATTTAAGTTTTTTTCGGTTGAAAACCTCAAAATACCCCCACTTAAACCAGTCACGGGGTGAGAAATGACCAAACCACGGTATAGAGGGAAAACGACCAGTCAAAGCCAAGTCAAAGGGAAATTAGAAGTTTTTTGGTTAGAAGTCAAACCAAAATACTTCACAGAGGGGGGGGGTGAAGTTTTGAGGTTAGAAGTAGGCCAAACTTCCTGGGTTTTTTTTTTTTAAGAGATTGCCAACTTTTATTAATAAACAAATAAAAACATGTAAAGGGTGAGAAGTTTTCAAAAGATCACACATCTTCTCACCATTTACCAAAAAATAAACATGGCCTAAGGGTTATTTGGATACCCAAATATAAACTATTTTTTTGCTTATTTAAGTCAAAAGCCCAATAGGCATACTTGGATAATAAAAATACTTTATTTTTAGCCAAAAAGTATTAAAAATGAGAAGCTTAAAAAAGAAGCTTAGAGCATCCACAACATTCTCTTTTAAATAGGGAGTCGTTTTGGGGAGTTTGAAATCAGATTTATCCCTATCAACAAAATAGCCTCCCTTAATAAATAAAAAACCAAGTCAAAAGTAAATATGCAACATAAAACAAAAAACCACAATCTGTTACAACAGATTTTTCCCTCTCTCTCCCACTTAAATAAATTATTTTAGATTAAGTGCTGAAGAACACCTCCTTCTTTTACCTACTTTAAATTAAAAAAAAAAAAATATGTTTGATCCGACTAGTAAGTTATCACAAATTATCAACATAAATTTCTAACTTACTCTTTAAATTGCTAGTTTCCCATATGTTGAGAACTCTTGTTATGTATCTTTGTGAAAGAATTGTCTTCACAGATGGTAGATAGACATATTTCTATCATAAATTCTCTTTACATAATTACAAGGTTTATCTTATTTAATTTTTGATTTGAGTTCTGAGTATTTGTTGTAATCAGGTGGGGAAGTTGTTTGAAGCAACGGTTTTCAACGCATCGAATTAGAGGGTTGCTGGTAAGCTCACAAGCTTAGCATAATGTCTCACGATTCCTCTTCTGACGATGATTTCATAATTATCACAACTGTAGTTCAGTAATGTTTATCACCCAAAAATTCTAACTTACCGTATGTTTATCGCTGGATGACATATAGTTTTCAGAACATAATACAACTTCAACATTATTTTATTGTCACAACAAGTTACTCACATGTTAACATACTAACTCAAATGTATAAACAATTGTACTTATAAACAGAAAATTCATTGAAATAAAATAAGTTAAAAATATCCAAAATAAGAAAATACAAACTTCAAAAAAGAATACAACTAAACCATTTAGATTTGTTTATTGTAAGAATTTCAGCCTTCTTACTATTGTAAAATTCTTTTGTCATTTCATCAATTCCGTCGATATCTTGTAACATTATTCGTTCATCTTCTTTAAATTGGTCCATCAAAAAATGTCTATCTCTATCGTTATTTTTTCCTCAGTAAATTTTGAGCCAATAGGGCTTTCTATTTCTTTTCCCCTCCGTTTCCTGAGTTCTTTTTTTGTTTTCCTTCCATTCGGCCTTTGTGAGTTACTTTCGTTACCATCAACTCTTTCATTCTCGTCGATATTAGTTATGGGAGTTGAAGGATTACCATTTTCTGAATTTGGGCATTCGATGGTGACTTTGGTTTTCATTTTTTTTCTTTTCAAAATTATTATTTTCAAATTCTAACATCTATTGTATGTGATACCTAAGCTCTTCCCAACAACGATCCAGCTTAAAGTGTTCCTTCTCGATCTTTTTGTACATCTTACGGGCCATCTTAACCTAGCGGGTAGCTATAAAAGGTAAAGTGAATGATTAATAAGAGTAAAAGCGATAAACACTTATCAGACATACCCAATCAGTTTTAACTTTCCCGCTCAAATTTTATTTTACAATTGCGGCGTAGCACCTGCAAAATTTGTTTGTCTTTAATTAGTCGAATATGTGACCACCGCTTCATTAGAGAGTTTGAACTGCATTGCGCATCAGAGTTCTTGTGTTCCTCGAAATAACTCCATATTCAATTCCAATAAGCACTAAATTTTTGGTATGTGGCATGAATGGCGTCTTGACTAGTATTCAACCAAGCTGATACAAGCAACAAATATTCTCTTAATGTGTAGCTCCCAACACATGCTTTAACAAGCTTCACGTCTTGGATTAAATCTTTAATAATTGTTGGTTAAACAGGGGATGAGTCATGAACGGGAGCTTCATAAATATTTGAAGGTTGGGCTTGTGAAAAAACTGGTTAGGGGAAATAAGGCAACGAGAATGGGTGTTGTTGTTGCATGTAGTGTCGCATAAAAATTTGTTGTTGCATAAAATCTTGTAGTTGGGAAATGTCTTCAATAGAGAAGGCTTGTTGAGAGTCATTGGTGAATTATTGACCAACTGACATATTTTGATTGCTAAGTGTCATATTTGAAATACTTAACTTTGAGGTATAGAGATATGCTATTAAGTAAATGAAGACTTGTCCGTGAAATAAATTAAAGAGAATAAATAAAACATTAGTTATTGCCAACATTTTCTAGTTCCACGCAATAGTTTACCACTTAGAGCAATCTACAGTAAGACTGACACAAAGATCTATCAAGTTTTTAGTCATAAAAAGTACTTGGGCAAGATCACCATTGTAGAATATGTAACAAATAAACTTAAGAAAAGTAGATGATCATGCTATATGAGTTCAATCCTATAATCAAATCAACCTTCAAAGTACACCCAATTGCATAAAAAACCTTATACTCAAATCCAATATATATAAAAATTGATAAATTTTTGGCAATTAATCTTGTAAGACTTATTATGGCCTACATGAGTAGGGGCCATTTATTAATTATGGGTTTCTAATTATGATGATCCAAGTCCTAATAGGAAACTAATCTTATTAGTTAATGAGGTTAGGGTTTCCTGCAAATTTCTACTTTGATGAAAACTAGTCATAATTGAAATGGGAAACTAGGTTCTCTCTCTACCTATATAAGTATACCTAGCCCATCAACTAAAATAAATATCTCAAATAAATTAAAAAGGGAGTGAAAACCTAGTTGCCACCGCTCGCCGCCGCCAATAAACACAAGGGCATACCTCAAATCAATCAAACTATAGATCAATGTATATGATTATGTTTCTGCATTATTTGTTTATCGTGATTATCGCATTTAAGTCTTAGGTCCTTATAGATCTATAATGTTTATAGATCTTGTCATGTTTTACAAATCTTACTTGTGAAAACACATTCGCCCAACACATTCACCTCTTCTTCAACTTAAACCAACACCTGTATTTGACAAAACGGATTCAATTAGAGTTTCACACACACACACAAAGTGTGTGTAAAACCAAAGAGTCTAACTCTAGCACACGTGAACCCAAGATGATGAAGACTGTGATTGAAATCAAAGGTAGAGATTGTGAGAGATGAATGCATCCCAAATAACAAACATCTAAATCTAAAGATAGTGAATCGACAATTTCAAATTATGAGAAAAGTACCTAAAAACCTCAATTCTTAACATCAAAGAAGAAATCAACTATTTACCAAAAGAAGATATAAAAAAGCATGAATTCAAGTTGTTTATTGACCTAATTTGGGGATGAAAGAGATGAGGCATGTTTTCCTTAGATCGTGGGCAATTTCCCTCCCAAAATATAGTTTCCTCGCCACAAATCTATTTTACACCTAAGAAAAACCATTTCCACGTATTTGAGAAGTTGGCAACGTGGCTGACCAAACCTCCCCCTTGGCTCCTTAGTCCTGAAGAGAGATAAAGACAAAATATATATGGATAGGGAGCCCATAAAAGCCATTGTAATACTTTTTGCCTCCCTAAAATAAGTTTAGGGAAGCTGTTGTGGATGTTCTTATGTCTTCAATTTAAAAGACATAAACCCACCGACTCCTAACCCAACCCACTAAACCTAGGGTTTGTAGGAAGAGTTTTAGATATCTATTGTAGCCTTATATATATAATATTAGGGTTGTATTCTCTGTAACATAACAAGTTCATGATAAAAGCTTATCTCTTTCTTCTTTATATTGTGTTATATTCTATGTTGTGTGTACATGATTAATAGATAGTTGTAGAGATTGTTTTTGTTATCAATACGTTATCAACACGACTCAAAGGGCTATTGGATCAGTTTGTTGGATATCTCTATATCTCTCTCTCTCTCTCTTTCTCTTATTAGGATTAATTATTGCTAGAGCTGGCAAAGTGACCCTTAACCCGCCAACCTGACCTGACCCAAACCGGTTTTAAGGGGGTTTGGGCTTGACCTTAATGAGTCGCAGGTCATTTAACCTTAATACGCCTAACCCGTTTAATAAATAGGTCGGGTTAGGGTTTACCTTAAACACCCGTTTAGGTTTAGCTTTATTTGTAAATATGTGTTTTCTTGGTACCTTTTGGTCTCAAAGACTTAAAACCCCTTGAGTCTCTCACTCTCACAAGTCACAACAACAACAACAACCGCATCCTTGCCTCTCCTCTCCCCCTCTCCTCATCATCGATTTATCTCTCTCACTCAAAATAACCTTACACCCCATTAAAGCACAACGAACCTTCACTATTGAAAAATAGTGACAAACCTCTACCATTTCAAACCTCACTTTTGTTGTACTATTGTTGCAAACCTTCAGATCACACACTCTCTCTCTCTCTCTCTCTCTCTCTCTCTCTCTCTCTCTTTATAGTGTTTTAACTTTTAAGTGAAATAACTTTAGTATTGAAGAAAAAGATTACAGTTTTGACCCTTAATTTCTCTTGTACGAATCTATTTATGAATCGAGAATCTTGTACGGAGTGCGAGATCTGAAGTTTATTTGGGGGCGTGTAATGAGTCAATTCACCATGTAAAGGTTGTGGATCCCTTTTACCCTAACTTGAGCTCTCTCGAGGGTTTGAAACTTTTTACAAAGGGCAATGACATCTGAACCTAAGAGTTTCTTGCAACGCTCAATTTGTTATGATCAAAAATGCAAGTTAACGTTCTTAGTCTCCCTGGGGTATGTTGTTCAAGTTTTCCCCAATACATTGTGTTGCCCAAGAGTTGAAGCAGTCAGAGCAGACTTACGCAGCTTGGAATAAAATTAGTCACATGCACGAGTTTGATTTTGACACTATAGACGCTTATAGATCAATTTGTAGAAAGCCAGTTCTATTTTTCTTAAAAGATATTAGAAATAGGGCTGTCAATGGATCGGATTCGGGCCGGATCTACTATAATCCGAATTTCATCCGAAACTTTGTAAGTAATATCCATATCCGATCAGATCCATAATTTATATGGTTAAATCCAAATCCGAACCAGTCCGAAACTATTTTTGGAGGTCCAAATCCGAAATTTAATCCGATCATAATTTTATTTGATGAATTTTGAACCCAT
The DNA here is from genome assembly GCA_014058105.1 of Kingdonia uniflora. NCBI lineage: Eukaryota > Viridiplantae > Streptophyta > Magnoliopsida > Ranunculales > Circaeasteraceae > Kingdonia > Kingdonia uniflora. Next base: position 679,141 of record JACGCM010002866.1, read on the forward strand.
GACCTTTCATGGGTTTTAAGAACTAAATACCACTTAGCCACAGAGCTAGATGTGTTATAATTTGTTTTCTTATTGTATATAATATATTTCTAATTATTGTAGAACATTAACATTAAAAGTATATTAATATAACGGTATATAACTTTGGATCGGATATTTATCGGATTGGACTAGGTACCATCTTAATCCAATCCAAAATTATTTAAGATGTTCCTTATTCGGATCAGATCTGATTCGAATTAGAAAAAATGACATTCATATTCTAAAATGGAATCAGATTTTAGATTATATCCAATCCATTGATAGCTCTAATTAAGAAGGATGGAAATGCTATAGTGGTGGGTTCATGTGTGTGGGTCAAGGAGAATGATTACCTTAAAAGGAAAGTATTCTGCTTCCCACGATCATCTACCCTACATTACGTGAAAAATATTCAAGTGGTTGGTGTCAAAAGGGTCTAGTTGGGCTGACCCGTTTAAATCAAGGTCGGGTTTGGGCTTGAATTTCTGACCTATTTAATTAAACAGGTCGGGTTTAGGTTTGGGTGGTTTCTGACCCGTCAACCCGTTATGACCCGACTCGTGTAACCCAAACCTGACACGTTTGCCAGCTTTAATTATTGCGTTGCGGAGAGGTACAATTTTGAAAAATCCTTATTTTGTCGTTTTGTATATGATTGATATCGTAAATCTGTAAATATACATGTTTTAGATTTGATTTGGTGAAGAAATTGAGGCTTTGGGTTGTTTTCTTATTACCTTTTTTACCATTTTCCAATAGTTATTTTTAATGGTAATTTAAGGATGTTTTTATACATAATTATACAGTAGTAACATTTTCATAGTATAGCATGCGTGGGTCTATCATGTTCACCGTGGAAGTGCTTGATTAGCCGTAAAATTGACTGAAAATGGCAAAAAATCACACCGAAAACGGGAACATCGATGGCTGACCTAGCGATGATGTCAGCGGACTAGGTATGGTGACTAAGCTAACATCACTCCTATGGTTTGACCATACTAATATCAGTGGACTAGGTTTGCTGACGTATCACTGGCGTTAGTCATGATACATGTCACCACTGCTAACGTCATCAGTACTGATGGGTGGGCCCCATAGTGTTGACGTGGCACTCAACTACTAGCTGAGTTGATGGTCCCCACGTGCTAACGTGATGTGGCATGGGGGTAGGCCCCAATTGACTGATATCGCTCTGCCACGTATCAGATAATGTCATCTACTGACGTGGTAGTCCTGGACCCCACCGTCAGACGTGGGGTTAACGTGTTAGTCCACGTGACATGATAACGTAGCGCCTGCCATGTGTCATACTAACATGGACAACAGGACCCACTGAGCTGACGTGTTAGGCTACGTGAGACCACGTGTAACCACGTATCACAATGACGTGTGACCACGTGTCTGAGTGGCATGGTAACACGCTACCCAGTCCAGACCCTACTAGAGTGACCTCGGTGTATGTACCTACAAGAATGCACCTACACAACCAGACATTTTGAGGGAACTAGCGTGCCTCTTACAAGCGAATCTAAGACTCGCACTACATGCAGAGCACCGTTGGCAACATAATAAGGGATAAGATATGGCTTATGGTGTAGCCGGTTTGTCAAAGATGAAACCACCCATCGATAAGGTAATAGTAGTTACGCGACCAGTTGATGCATTACGAAACAAGCCCGGTGTGGCACATGTACATGTTAATAAAGAGATCTCGATCTATTATGTCTGTAATGGTATAACGTAGGATCGGTCAATAATGATCGTCGACAACACATTCACCCTCATAGCTGTGTTCGCCACCTAGGATGAGGATTCTAAACTACTTACTGTAAACGACTGTGGTTGTTGTACATTAGCCAAAGTGGGCATCTGAAATCCAAGCAAATCCCAACTCGCTAGCAAACTATGAAGTGATGTTATAGAGCCTATTATATATAAATGAGAATTCATACGAAAACATAATGAACTCAGATAAACCATTAAGTCAAGGCGAGACTAGTTACCCATGTATTCTCTCATAGACCTGGTATTGATTACAATGAAACCTATTCTCCGTTCATGGATGTTATAACATTCCAACACTTGATTAGTTTGTCAGTTGTCGAGGACAAGCTTGACATGCATCTTATGTGGTTATCACCTATCTATACAGGAAACTAGATACGGACATCTACATAAAGCTACCCACGGGGTGCAAGCTTCCAGAAGTAATTAAGCCCAATGCATGAGATGCGTATGTAATAAATAGGATAAGTTACTATTAACTTGAAGCAATCAAGGCTCGTGTGGCATAGGTAGTTGACTGAGTATTTGAAGGTCGATGACTTTGCAAATAGTCTTATTTGCCCATGCATTCTCACTAAGAACATAGATATTGGCGTAGTTATCATAGCAGTGTACTAGATGATCTGGATATCATCGTAACTCCGAGTGAGATTACGAGAGCTGCTGAATACTTTTATAATATGTATTCAAAATGAAAGACCTTGGGAAACCAAATATCGTGATGATTTGTAGATCAAACATCTTGGTAGTAGTATACTCGCTCAATTGGTGATATGGATGCAGCTAATAGCTTAAGCACGCCTATGATAGTCTGTTACCTGGAGGTAGATAATGACCTCTTCCACATTCTTGATGAGGGGGAGGAACTCCTAGGAACTAAGGTTTAATATCTAGGAGCAATTAGTGCTTTGTTTTACTTAGTCAGGTAACTATATCTAATATCTCATTCGTAGTGAACTGTTTGGCTTACCCAAAAGCACTGGAATGGGATCCACATTCTACGGTACCTGAATCCAACACAATAGAGTTGGGTCTATTATGCCCAAAAAATGGTAAACGTAAAATTATAGGGTATGCCGATGCAAGATACTTGTCAAACCCACATAATGGTCGTTCTCAGACGGGTTATATGTTTATATATAAACATATGATAATTTCATGGAGATTATTAAAGCAGATGGTGGTTGTTACATCCTCGAACCATACATAGATTCTCACACTTCAGGAAACTGCCTGAGAATGTTTTTGGTTGCACTCCATGATGAATCACATCAACGGAACTTGTGGACTAATTATGTCTAAAAGAAACCTATGAATCATTATGAAGAAAATATTGTTTACACCACTAAATTATCCAAGACGACAAAACTAAGCATATTTCATCGAAGTTCTTCCATACTCACAAAATTATAGAAGGCGAATAAAACTGATAATGTTCAAGACCGTTAAGCAGACAACTTAGAAGATCTATTCAAGAAAACTCTTGCACCACCTACATTCAAGATATTGGTACACGAAATAGACATGCAAATTTTATATTCTTTTACGTCTCAAGGATATACCTCTCTGGGAGCTAGACGTTAGGGTGAGAGATCTCTGCCTGACATGGACACTTGCGTGCTATACTTTTTTTCCTAATAGTGTATTTTTTATCCTTAGGGATTTTTACTAGCTAGAGGTTTTGATGAGGTAACTTATATGCTTATACCACCCATCTGAGACATAACATTGTACTTCTTTCTTGTATAGCTTTTTGCCCAAAGAGTTTTGCTAGGCGGAGGTTTTAATGAGCCAAATTGTCTAGATGTAAAACACCCCAAGGGGGCGAGTTAGGAACAAGTTTAGTTTGGGTCTGACCCGAACTGAGTTGGGGTGCCCCACCGACTCTTAACTCAACCTAGGCTTTGTGGGGAAAGTTTTAGAGACCTATTGTAGCCTCCTATTTATATAACCTTAGGGTTGTATTCCCTATAACTTAACAAGTTCATAATAAAGGCTTATCTCTCATCTTTCTATATTGCGTTATATTTTATGTTGTGTGTGCATGATTAGTAAATAGATGTAGATATTGTTTTTATTCTTGACAATTACCTATTTAGTGGGGGGGTTTTTCTTCTTTATACTAGATATGTAATGGCCTGATTCTGTAGCTCAAAATTAGATCTTACACAAAATGTACATGTGAGAAGAATTAGTATAATACGAGAAATGACATATGTGATTTAGCGTAGAAAACCTTTGAATAGGTAAAAACCTACGACCTCGAGTTGAGGGTTTAGTAACTGTAACTTTTATTGCTTGAGGCTGAAATCTTATTACAAGTAATTTCTTGAACTATAAATGTTTGATCTTGAAATAATAATTTTTGTGGTGTTAAGAATCTAAAAATTCTTGTATTGGAATATAAAAAATTTGGTCATTATCTCCTTTGGAACTTTTTCTTTATATAGACCTTACCTGCAGTTCTTTATCGTGTAGAAGCACAATATCCATATAATGATGCAAATAGTAGTTGAATGTGTAACTGTTAGTTTGTGAGAGACAAGCATCTTTGACTTGTTCATATTTTGTTGTAGTGCTCGATCCACGTTCTTTATCAATTCAAGGTCTAGGTGTTAATGTTGATTGTATGTATCATGTGTATAATGTGTGAGTCTGATATTGAGGTAGTTCGAGTTTGGACTAGGTCGAGGGATAGGTCCTTATAATCGCCCCCTCGCAACTGAAGGCACTGATGACTTTAGTTGAGACAAAAATATTTTGACTAGTTATGTTAGAAGTTGGAAAGTGATGATGTATTAATGGGGAAGTTAACTTGTTTGGGTACTCGGTATTTCTTTATTGAGGATTGTATATGACATTTATTATGGTGGAAAGGATTGATGTACATGGCAGTTGGGGTTCCCAGAGAAGTTATTCTTTGAATGATGACTGCTTTGGAAACGTTTCTTCGCATAGAATGCGGGTTTGATATAAATAGTACCTATACTGTAGCGTTTATCATCTATGTAGAAGTACTCTGTTATTGTGAATATCTTCTACTGCACTCTTTTTTGAGAATGGTGAATACCAGGTGGCAGGTATATAAAGAGAGGGTGGTTGCTGAAGTTCAGAGGCTGCAGTTGTACTACTTTGGCAACCAAGTTTTGGAGATGCTCACACCCATTCCAGTACCACTATGACGGATGAGGAAGTTGTTAAAGTTGAAGATGATTACTACCACATGTGGAGGTTCCACTATGTGGTTCTGTATGGGGAGCATCGTCGAATATGCCTTCGCCTGTTGGTAGAAGGCAAGGTTAAGGAGACAGATGTGGAGGCCGACATACATAACATAAAGTACTGTTGATATCCTACGAGGGACTGGGTTATAAAGTAGGACCTCTTTTAATCTCTACCAACTCGAGGCTGTGGGGGTTATTGAGGAAGAGATAGTGGTGGTGGAGAAGGGAGACGGAGATTAAAAATCTTCTTCTGCACAATCATTGCTCTATTTCGTGAAGGAGTATCTCTTGCTGAAGGTTGGTTCAGACACTGTTACCACTAGCTTCCTTAGTTTCTTGTAGAAGTAAATGGTGTTGGAGGTGTGCTTAAGATCTGTGCAAACCATTGCCTGGACCTTTCTTGCATAAAAGTTTCGGAATGAAACAGTGCTGAAAACTGAAATGTAATGTAACCTGTAGAACGATCTAAATTTTTTTTGAAAAACTTGCTCTCTGCAAAGCATTTTGTAAGTAATATTCGAGCTAATGAAAAAGATATTTATACAAAAATTATGTTGTTAAATCGAATTAACAATTAAGTAGTTAAATCGAACTAAAAGAAAAATATGTTGGTGTATGAAAATGAAATGTTGAGAAAGCGAACTAAAAATAAGTATTATTAGTCAAATTGTTGAAGATATATGTGAAGATGTAAAAATAGATATTTGTGGTATGAATATCGAACTGATGAGATATGAAGAATTGAGCTGTAAAACTAATCTTATGTATAATAGAATGTACAGTAAATAAACATCGAGCTAGAGGGGTATTGTGAAAGTTAGCTCGAAAAGGTGATGGTCAAATTTTAATGAGGTCGATGTTGAAGGATAAGTTCAAATAACTTTCTATCAGGATCTTAGGGCTTCCAGTTATGACAAAGTGGAATAGATAAAGTTTACAATATACAGAATATGGGGGATTTGATGTTGTCTCTAAGAGGTGTATAAATAATGCTTGAAAGGTTATGCATAGAGGAGAAAACAGTAAAAATGGTAAGGACTCGTTCTCAAAGAGGCCGTCACGAGTCTGAGGGGCATTTAACAATAAAGATTACAAAAGTGCGGGAGAGGATTTTTGGGCCATTAAATTATGATGCTAACTTGCCTGAATCTGAAATTCAGTTTGAAGGTTTGAATGCAAGGGCGAGGGAGCACGAGATTGGGCATCACTTTTATTCGAAGATATTCTGTAAAGTGATTTTGGAGCCTGAAACTCAAAAAGAGACTGTGAGGCAAATTACTATGGAAGAGATGGCTGAGAAAGATGAGAGGATGGCTAGGGGCAAACTAATTAGGTGTGGTGCTCTAGGGCATCTTGGATGTTTCATGTGTGATTATGTATGAGTGAGCAAACTGAGTTAGATCGAATAACTGAAATGTAAATGTAGAAAGAATGTTTCTTCTGAATTTGTTCCTATTTTGTTGTAAATGTGGTTAGAAACTTTTGTGAATCAAAATTTGAATTTTGAAATATTATAACATTTGAAATGACGTCAGTAGTTCTATAAGTAGCCGAAGTAGGAATAGAGAAATCAAATCAGCTTAAATTTTTATCTTTTGTGTAAGGGTAGAAAAAGTTTGATTGCGTATAAGTATAGAGTTATCATGTGCGTGGGAAGGTCTGAGAGAGATTTGGGTAGGAAAAAGAAAATTATATTAAAATATAAGATGTAGGATAATGATGGGAATACATTTTCATCGAAAAGGTATGAAACGTCTGACATTAATTGTGGAAGGGACGCCTCAATTTTAAAATCTATGGCAACTTGTGTAAGGCCCAATAACTGCCAACAGTTAGAGAGATAAAGTATAAATAATAGTTCATTTTCCTCATTCAAACGTTTATTAAACCCATAAAAATGAAAGACCAGAAGGAGAAAAAAAAAGAGTAAGTTGTAGAGATTATACAAAATCAATCATCGTAGAAGGAGGGTGAAGGTTGTGGAGGCAGAGTCAAGACATTGGGTACACGTTGTCGTGGTAAAAGAAGGATTAGGCGTTATTCTTGACTCGTATTCAGACGTTGAAAGTTAGTGATTAAATTATGATTTTATGATTGTGAAGTTTGAAATGGAAATTACGATATTTATGGGTTTTTAAAATTTAAAATTTTCTCTATTTATAGTAAACTTTTGAAAAACCTGTTTGATTTGCATAAAAAAAAGATATATATGTATATGATGTATGTATATGATGATAGATGTGTATATGTCAAAGTATAGACAAAAAATAATGATTGAGAAAATTAATTGAATACCTGGACATGTATGTAGGTTGAGGCGTAAGGAGAATTTGCAATAGAAATAAGCCTCATCCTCAAGCCTATATCTGATATGAGGGTTTCACCTGATATGGAGACATCGACCTCTGGTCGTATGGGTAAGTTTAAAAATTTAGAAGTTGTAGATGTAGATTTTGAGGGGGAGGATGAAGTACAACTTGTACAATTTCTAGATTTCCCTGGCAATTTGTTATACTATCCTCCAAAGTCTGATGTATTTAAAGACTTCTGTTAAATTAAAAATAGTTTGAGTGGGAAATGGGGTAATGTCGTAGAGCATGATGGGAGGTCGTTTAGGGGTTGTACTGTGGCAAGTCGGAAATAATATTTCTTTTTGTTAAACAACACCATTCGTGCTCTTGGCTAAGAGGGGATGATTGTAAGGACTTATTCCCACTTTCGATCTCACAAAAGTTTGGATATCGACCTCCATACAATTAACTCGAATCTATAACCACACGACGTCATTAAAAAAAATCGTTACAGGACAGAAGAGTTAGACCGTTGCACAACCATTATGAAGGTCCATCAAAACTTTATTGTAACGTTTGTCATTAAAGAAGATAATGGTCATAATATGAAACCTACAAGTAAGACCAGAGAAGTATAAACAAGGGACAAATTTTTTTATCTATAAAGTTTATATTAAACTATATATCTAGTACACTAGTTATAATAGATAGTCACTCGGTCAATAAGATCACTTTTTTTAAATCTTCAAGAGAGGTCATGGTTTTACCAATTCAGAGGTTTTCACGTTAATTCTTACGTGTTCATGATTGTTTGTTAATTCTAGCATTCTGATCATATTTGGTGTGAGATATAAAATTAGGCTCTTACTTTGGATATTATGATTCTATACTTTGATCGAGACTAATATCAGACGTCTATACAGATGAGGATGACTCTGTAATTGTTTAAAGGGACCTACTTAATATTTAGGCGTAAAGAGCATGAAGCGAAAATAATTTATTAAGGTAATTTTTTTCAAAGAGTTTTACTTTCTGCATATCTTGGACGTAATTGACCACTTTCTGCAAAATTCAAAACCATTAGAACCTTGGATATGGAGAATTAACGTATGTTGTATGAAGCTAATGAAGGGTTCCAAGGGTTTTGGATTCATAGACCGACTTTGGCAGACTTGGCATTCCTATGCAACTAATAAACGCAACAAAAAGTGATCAATTACGTCTCCAAGATATGCAGAAAGTAAAACTCTTAAATAAAATTACCTTACTAAATTCATTCCGCTTCATGCTATTTATCTTTGTAGAACTCCAAACTACCCCAATATTAAGTAGCTCTCTTTGAACGAAGACAGAGTCCTCATCTGATAAGACGTCTGACACTAGCCTCGATCGAAGTATAAAATCCTTGTAGTCAAAGTTTCTTATCTTCGATCAATATAAGAAGATGGATGTGCGATTCTTTTCCGTATTCTTGTTGGATCTCTGGAGTATCAATATCACCACAAAGAAGACATTAAGAAACAAACAACAATGAAAAAATATATATGAGTCTCTGGTGAACTAGACAGTAAGAAAACAATAATTCACCTTTCACGTTGATCAATAAAAAATATCACCTTCACTAGAAATATGTAGATTTCTATTTTATTATTATTATCAAAAGTGACATCTCAAGATCGATATCAATCTGTTCATTCACTTATATGGAAGATAAGCACTATTGGTAAAATCATGTGGGCCTCTGTTATTTACCAATAAGGGCCTGAGGATACCAAGAAGGTGTGATCATGAAGACCATATGCAATTAACTACCATGGGGAAGATGAGATCATGAATACCATATGCAATCAACTACCATGGGGAAATGTGTAATTCATGCCGATAAGACTTATGTTTTTTAGGAAAGCTGGGGTTAAGGAAGACCCCTGTTACAAGTATCAACTATATGATAAGACTCATTTATGAATGAGAGGGAGAGTTCATTTATATGCGTGTTGTGGATAGTGTTGATTCCTACACACTATTTTTTGATGAGGTTTCAATGACTGATGACAATAGTTATCTTTCTATACCAATTTTACTAAATTACCACGGTACTTTTTAGTGGTAATAATCGTTTTGCCACGGATAAAGTCTGTAGTGGAGGTCTGCAGTAAAATGTGCGTGGTAATATTTTTGCCACAGTTTTTTTGTCGTTATCCCATTTATGCTGATGCAGAGTAATCTATGGCAATTTTTTTACCACGGATATAATTAGTGGTATAATATGATATATACAATTATTGTAGTCCGTAGTTAATATTATTGCCACATTTTTTTATTATCGTTATTTTATTTATGCTGATGCGGAGTAAATCCATGGCAAATTGTTTACCACGTATATAATTAATGGTATAATACGATATATACCACTATTGTAGTCCGTAGTTAATATTATTGCCACGGCCTTAGATTATGGGGATTTAATTTTTATTTGTTTAAAAAAAAATCCAAAACCTATATCACACAATTCAGGAGAACAAGTTGCACATGTTGTATACATCATATATCATATAACATATAAACAAAAACACACAATTCAGAATAACTTGCTTTATTTATAAATATTAGCCCAAAAAATCCAGGTACACTAGTTACATATATATAAGAGATATACCAATTCAAAAATAAGCTACATACATGTTCCTTAAAATAAATATAAAAAAACCATAGATTGAGAACAAAAAAAGAGAGTATAGTGGCTTCAAAAGCAAATGGATTAATATAACGGTGTTCAAACCATAGGCTTAATTGATCTAAGAATAGGGAGCGCCACTAATTTATTAGAAGCCTTCAAAAAGTATGGAATCCAAAGATAGGAAGCACCCTGCAAGAAAATTAACATAACAAATAAATTATAAAGGTCAAACCCTTTTTACTTTTAGTTGTTAAATGGATACCAAGAGGAATTTCAAAAAATGTACAAGATTTTATAATAATATTCACCTAATAGGCGAAACGCAGAAGAATTCTCGGGTACTTGATGTTCGTGTAAATTAAAAGTTTATCAAAGAAAACCCCACGTTGACCAAAGACCGGAGAATTTTTTTCAAAAATTATATCAACAATAACCTCATATTTTGCCTCCTCACTTTCCTAGAGACCGGGAAATACATACGCCTTCCCAGTGGCAAACACTACGTGAAAAAGAGTAAAAAATGTTATAAAATTAAAAACGTTTATGGCAAACTCACGGCTTGGGACTTCTCTGAGGACGAGATCGTCGATTTAGAACTTATGGCTTCAAACTCTTTTGTTGTACGAGCTTGCTAACATATGATGATATCGACCTAAGTTGACAATTGCTCGTTCCCAAGTTTTATCAATCCAGTTCATATTGTAGGCCAGCACGAATTTATTTTCTTCGTCTGTAAGCTCGTGATCTCTGACAGGATGGTGGTACTTTGTTGGAATAATGGCCTCTGTGCCATAAGCCAAAAGGAAGGAGGAACAACCAGTTGATTACCGTGGAGTAGTACGGTATGCCCATAAGACGTGAGGAAGCTCTCATATCCAATTTTATTTCTTCTATGATTGAAGCATTTTCTTGAGTCCATTCACTATGGTTTTGTTGGTGATTTTGGCCTATTTATTGCCTTGTGGGTAGTATGGAATGGATGGTGAATGAATAATATTGTGTTTGTTGAGGAAGGCTATAACCTTTTCACCAACGAACTGTGGCCCATATCGATCTGAATCAGGTAGAGGCATTTAAACCGTGTGATAATATGTTCTTAGATAAAAGATATGACCTCTTCTTCTCTAGTTCGAAAAAGATGAACTGCTTCCACTCACTTCGTAAAATAATCAGTTTCCACGAGTAAAAAATGTCAGTTACGTGGTGTATTGGGAAATTCTCCCACAAGATCGAGCGTCCACCGCTTGAATGACCAGAATACTTTACTTACATATAGTTCGAGTGTAGGGGAACAGATCATGTGCCAATGTCGTTGACATGTGGTGCATTTGCATGAGTACTTTTTTGTTTGCTTGTCCATTCCTAGCCAGAATACTCCTTGTGTAATTGCTTTATTAGCAAGTGATCGACCTACGACATGGAAGCCACAAGTTCCTTCATGTAATTCTTTTAGTATTCCATCAGCTTTCTTCTGCGAGAGGCACTTAAGATAAGGCCCTGTTACTGATCGGCGATATAAACGGCGCTTCTAAACTGTATAACGCTTTAAGTTTTCAATCAACTGTCGACGTTCTTTTGGATTTGTTGGAAGGGGCTCATCACATTTATTCTTTAGTCTAAAGTAAACGATAAAAGGCTTCCTCCAATCCTCATCTTCCTCTTTATTGCCCCTAGTGTCGATCATACATACAGAATAGAGATCAATGCTGGGGGTTGAAATCACTTCGATCTGTAAATATTGTGCTTTTGTACCCAAGACTCCGGCTAAATAAGCCAAAGAATCGGCATGTTTGTTCTCACCTCGAGGTAAATAGTCAAGAGTTACTTTCGCGAATCTGCTCATCCTATCGGTAACGAGGGCTGCATATTCGATCATCTTACCATTTTTCTTGTATTGTACTGAGTAATGGTAGATGATGAGTAAATAATCTGTATAGACTGATAGCTCGAGGATGCCAATCTCGAGTGCTAAGTCGATCCCATGAATTAAAGCTTCGTACTCTGTGACATTATTGACAGCTTTAAAATCTAAGTAGATTGATTTTTCAATTATGTCATTGGAAGGTGTAATCAATACAAATCCAATTCCTGATCCTGCGGGTCCTGCTAAACCATCTGTAAGAAGTTTATACCCTTTCATTGTAGTCCATTCAGCTCGTTCGTCAAATGGCCTGGTGGGTGGATCATATATAAATTCTTTTATAAGGTCAAGATTGTGCTCCTCCCAAACGGGGTCTTCTACGGGAAAATTTGCGAGAAAATCGGCAACGGCCTGACTTTTTTCTGAATGGCGTTGTTCGAACTTGATATCATGTTCTCTCAAACTGACTATCCATTGTTGCACTCTTTATGATTTTTCTTTTTTAGACAAAACTTCCCGGAGTGGGCAGCTTGCTATAACTTTGACTGAATGAGCTTGAAAGTAGTACTTAAGTTTATGTAAAGTGTAAGCAAGAGTTAGAAGGAGTCGCTCAATTTTAAAATACCTCGTTTCTGCTGGAGTGAGAGTTTCGCTGATAAAATAAACTTGCTTTTTGACCTTGCCCTCAAGTCGAATAAGGACCGAGTTGATATAATTGTTTATAATTACGAGGTAGATATCAGTTCCTCATTATGTACCAGGGTGTTCATGATGGAAGACTTCCCTAGATAGGTTTTGAGTTCCTAAAGAGTTACCTCACATTCTGCTATCCACTGGATCTCTTCGTTGGGCTAAACTTTTCAACGTTTGGTACACCCTGGGAGTAGTAAGAATAGCCACTGGTATCAATCTGAAGACTTAGAGACGAATTGATTGATAGCAGTAATCTTGCCTGCGAGTTTTTGTACGTCCTTTTTTATTCTCCGAAAGGCATGTTGAGAAGAGCTCGAATTTGATCTAGGTCGGCTTTAATCTCCTTGCTGATAAGATGGCCGAGGAACTTGTCTGAATGCACTCCGAATTAACATTTATCAGGATTGAGCTGCATCCTGTAAGAACGTAGAATGTTGAAGATTGTGGAGAGATCTGTGATATGGTCATTGAACTGTAAGCTTTTACACATGAGATCATCGATGTAGACTTCAACGATTTTCCCCAAGTGTGCTTTGAACATTATTGTCATTAACCGCTGATAAGTTTCTCCTGCGTTCTTCAGTCCAAAAGGCATGACTTTGTAAAAGTAAAGTCCCCTTTCAGTGATGAAAATGGTATTTTCCTGATCATCTTCTAAGATAAGTATTTGATTATATCCAGAAGCAACATCCATCATAAATAAAAGCTCGTAGCCTGCCGTGTAATCAAGAATTTGACGAATGATTATAAGAGGGAAACTGTCTTTCAGAGTGTGTTTGTTGAGATTGATGAAATCTACACAAACTCGGACTTTCCCATTCTTTTTTATAACGACGACAATGTTAGAGATCCAATCCGGGTAATTGGCTTCTTGAATAAATCCCACTTTAATAAACTTATCGATCTTAATGTTGACCTCATCTCGTAGACGAGGTGAGAGTCTTCGTTGTTTCTATTTGACCACCATGGCGTTGTTGTTGATGCTCAATCTGTGACATACCTTGGATGGATCGACTCCGGGCATTTCTTCGAAAGTCCAAACGACGATTTCTCGATTCATTTATAAGAAGTAAACGAAGTCTTCCTTGTCGTGCTGGACTAGTTTGGTACCAAAATAAGTACCTCTGCTGGGTCTATAAATGTCTATGCACTTTGTAGGTTCTTCTGCTGAAGGCTGATCACATTGATGTGACCAGCTTTCTGTAATTACTATACATCATATCTATCAAATGTGTCGAGAATGACAGAAATGGTATTTTTGCAAGCTAATGAGAACTTTTGACTGCCTATGATTTTGTAGATATCACCATTATGCTTGAAGCGAAGTGCTTGATGATATGTGGAAGCAATTGCTTCCATGTTGTGGATCCAACAGCGGCCAATAATCTCGAGATAACGAGATTTGACGTTGATGATGTAGAATATGACGTTAATTGTGGTTGGTCCAGTGGTGATAGGTAAGATGATCTTGTCCACTTGTTCTTCCTTAGAACCATTAAATCCACTGATATCGATGTCGCTTGGAATAACTTGATTGGCTAACCTTGTCTGTTCGATCGTACTCTAAAAGTTAATCTCAATACTGCTACCAGTATTAATCATCATGGTATGCATGACAAATTTCTTCATCTAGAGCATGATAATTAGTGTGTCATGATGAGGAAACTTGACGTGACTGATGTTGCAATCCTCGAATGAAATCCCAAGTCAGTGATTGCTCGATTTATGAAGAATTTTGGCTTCTTTATCTCGACGTGTGAGATCGCAGCACTCTGATAATCTCTGTCGTTTAAATCTGGAAGATTTATTAATCTGATAGATCTAGATCATGCTGTTGTGATACATATGGTACAAGTGCTTCTCCTCAGCTTGATCTTCGACCTGAACTACTTCAACCTGCATCTTGTAGCTACCATTCTTGTATAATTCCAGATCAACAATATACTCGTGCATTCTCCCGCTTTTGTAAATATATTCCAGCAACCTCTGTAAAGCATATCAACTGTCAATTTTATGATGATTTACCTTGTGATGCATGCAGTACGGTTTGCCTTCAATCAGTTCCAGCGGTTGAGATATACGGTAGAACTTGTCATGGGCCAAAACAGGAAAAATTAAGAAGATTTGGACATTTATTTTTAGGAGGACCAAGTTTGGAAGTAGATTGCCTTTTTGAGGTTTACCGGTGTTGGCCTTGGAACGCTTTTGATCACCCTGGTCCTCATTTGGTTCAGTGTTGCACTTTGTATTTTGACATTTAGTGGTTAGGATGGATTTAGTAGATTTATGCCTTTCGGTTATCATCCTTTCTAGGTCGACATACCCATTGACCTTGGTGATCATATCCTCCAAGGTCGCGGGTTTATTTAAGAAGATATGTTCCTTTGTTTGACAATTGAGTTGTAGCGCATTTGTAAAAGCAGTAACGGCTATTTTTTAATTGAGATTATCCACTTTTCGCACGAATTCCATAAACTTCTTTGCAAAGATCTCGAGCTTCTCTCCTTGTGACTGTTTGAGACTAATAAGATAATATAAATTCTCTTCATTGTCTTTATTGTGAGCATAAGTCTTGACAAAAATCTTCTGTAGTTGGTCGAATGTAAAAATAAAATCTTCAGAAAGAGAATGGATACACCGCAGCGGTTCTCCTTGTAGACTTGTTACAAATAGACGACATAGAATATGGTTGAGATTTGAGTGCAATCCTAGTGAATCACGAAATTGTTGAATATGTTTCTTCGGATCGGTGCCCTTGTATTTACGTATATTTGGAGTATGGAAACCTGTTAGTACTTTCATACCAAATAACTCTTTGGCAATCAAACTACCTTGCAACTTGGTGAAATCGTCATTATTGCCTAAAGTTTGAGCTTCAATCAACTCCTTGATACGTTGATTCATGTATTCTTGTGTGACGTACTGACGGGTTGCCTAAGTGAGTTGGCGAGCTGGTCGGTGATTATGAGTACCGGTGCCCTCGTTCAAGCACTCACGTACTAGAATCTGGGGTTGAGGTTGATGCTCCTCCTCTGGACGCTTGGAAGGCCAGAGACCTCTGCTGATATCGGATTGAACGTCTCTTCCCAAATGAATTGAAGCTTAAAGTTCGTGCTGAAGATTTTTGGAAATGGCTTTGCTAGTTACTCCTCGAGGTCCTAATCGTTCTCGTACAAAAACTCAAGAGTTTGCTAGCACTTGATCACGATTTTTAGTATGGGGAGCCTGTTGAGTGTCCTGCAATACTTACAATACGGTCTGCATAGTTGTCATATGTTCTTCATGTCTCTTGAACGTTGTTAGACGAGCTTGACGCTCGCTTTCGAGCTCTTTGTCACGGAGCTCACGATCAAGAGTTAATTGACGTTTGAGCTCATTATGCTTCTCTATTTTGACGTAGAGATTTTCCCGTAGCTCATCGGGCTATTCTGGTTCGACTTAAATATCGAGTTGGACTCTTATTGTTGGTTGCTTGGATGTGACCATGATTGGAAATGGATAGTGGAAAAATAGACGTCTTAGGATATCATGGAAATGTCTTCTTTCCCAAAGACGGCGCTAAATGTAATGGCCTAATTTTATAGCTCGAAATAGCTTCAAATTATATCTTACACCAAATGTATATGTGACAAAAATTAGTATAATATGAGAAATGACACAAATAATTTAGCGTAAAAACCCTTTGAATAGGTAAAAAACCACGACCTCGAGTTGAGGGTTTAGTAACTGCCATTTTAATTGCTTGAGGCTGATATCTTATTACAAGTAATCTCTTGAACTAGAAATACTTGATCTTAAAATAATAAATTTTTGTGTGTTTATAATCTAGAAAATCCTGTATTATAATCTAGAAAATCTGGTCTTTATCTCTTCTATAACTTTTTCTTTATATAGACCTTACCTGCAGTTCATTATCGCGTAGAAGCACATTCTCCTGATAATGAGGTAAATGGTAGTTGAATGTGTAACTGTTAGTTTGTGGGAGACATGTGTCTTTGACTTGTTCATATTTTGTTGTAGTGCTCGATCCACGTTCTTTATCAATTTGTGGTATAGGTATCAATGATGATTGTACGTGTCACGTGTGTAATACGTAAGTCTGATATTGAGGTAGTTCGAGTTTGGACTAGGTCGAGAGATAGGTCCCTACAGGATATATTCGGGCCATTGGCCAGATCGTAAATTCCTAACTAGATTTTGTAGTGCTCATAAAATATCCCGCAAATCACATGAACCGGACAAGCCGACACAAGGCCGACGGAATCATACCAACCTCTAATCCTACAAAAAGGTATGATTCGAACCATTGACCTCCTAAAAGGTGTTTGGAGGCCTCAACTATGGGAAACTTCCCAAAATCATTTTAATTTATATAAGCATTGATTAAAACGATCCATAATTACAATGCTTCTTTAATGTTATACTTTGAGCTATAAACATGATGTTATGATGATCTACAAGCTAAGTTCAGTATGATAGGTGCAGTTACGTACGTATTGTATATGTAAGTTTGATTGCTTGTAACAAACGACTGTTAATTAAACGTTTTTAATTTACAGGTACAAGAGAGCTTTCTCACTGTAACAACCGTATTTCCATTATTACTACTATATAGTTTTTTTAAGCCATCAACAACAATGTGTATAACAGGTTTAAACTCATTTTGTGGTTATATACAATGAAACCTATCTAAATGCACCCCTTATAAATGCACAACCTATCTAATTGCACAAAAAATGTTGGTCCCATAATCTGGACAATACGTGAAGATTAGACTCTATAAACACACAACCTTTGCAAATGTACTCTTTTAATTGGTCCCAATAGTGTGCGTTTAGATAGGTTTCACTGTAATGAACTATTGTGCATCTGTAGTCGACTTTCCATATTTGCTTAAAAGGCAAATTTGGAGAGTCAAATCCATATAAAACACTTATATCCAACTCTCCAAATTAAAGTAAAATTGTTTCAAGTCATTTAAGCTCTCCAAATTTAACTACCTATTTTACTCTTAAACTCAAATTTAATGTTTATGTGGCAATCAAATTTGGCTTGAATTAAAACAAAATATACCATTGTTTTATGAGAAAGATGGCATGTGGCATTTGGCGAGTAATTCTTGAGGAGTCAAATGTAGTGGAAAAAACTATTTGATTTTTGTTATTCAATTATGCCAAATTTGATGACTAATATTTGGGGAGACTCCTACAGATGCACTAAACATCTCTACATCAGTTTGCTCAACTCTTAACTCCAACTCAGCTCCATGACACCTCCAAGACAGTTGGGAGGAGATGTAGTCTCAATTCATTAGAATTAGAGTATCATTTTTATGGAGAGAGATAAACTTTTCAACATATAGAGCAGCAAAGAGAGGCAATACTCTTCATGTAGGGGCTACAAAATGGCATATTATAGGAGTCCTACATTTCTTTTATATGGAGGAGAATCGTGATAACTTTAGACTCTCTGTGCAATTCTAAGGGAGCTACAAATGATTTAATAACTGCTTAGGGTGCCAACCTAGTTGGGATGCTAAGCAGCTCAGTGATATATATGATCCTTTAGGCTCTTTATTTCTTTTATGTAACTTAGACCCTTCTTGTAACATTTTCTCTTAAAATATATAAGAAAATATCTCCTTACCTAGCAAAGCATCTCTCACACAACTCTTTGGAACTTCTAATATAGTTAACATATGTACAAATTATTCCAGCATATTTTCAATTTGTCTAAACCTATTAGATGTTTAAATACATGTGTGTATTTTTTTAGGCAAAACGAAATATATATAAATTAGGCCCCGTGGGGCAGCAAAGTTACATCAATGTTAATGAGCTAGGTTTTTGGTCTCGTAGAGAATATTACAACAAGAACTAGGGTAGTGAGCTCCCCGTGCGGTAAGTGCATGGGCTTCACAATTGAGAGTTGTACTAAAATACTCGAAGCTAAAATTACAAAACTGCGTCGCTAACTTAGAATAGCAAGAATAAGAGCTCCTCAAGAAAGATTAGTACAGTTCTCCGTAAATGCCTTAATGAGCCTATTGTAATCTATCAAAATATGAACTCTATCAATCCTGAAGTCTCTTGCAGCCTCCGCGCCTCGGATGACCGTTATCGCCTCTGCCTCTTCAGGGTCGGGGACCCTGGAGAAGTTATGCCCTGCAACAATAATAAGATTAGAATCATTTTTAATAACAAAATCCGAGCCACAGTTAGAGGTAGCATGGTACCAAAAAGCATCTACAGATATAGTGAACCATCCTTCTCCTCCATGAGGAAAGGTGGAGGGAATACTTGTCGAGGTAGATGGTGTAAGGTCAAGGGGGTAGAGGTCTCAAATAACTTTTAGCTAACCTTATCATCTCTTGAGGGGGAAGCCGATCGATTAGTGTTAAAAATCATATTATTACGACCAGTCCATATTACATATATATAGTGACTATTTCCCCCAAATGGAGATAGTGTTTGTGCCAAAACAACTATTGTTAGCCAATGAGTAAAAAAACTTTTGGAGGGAGTTAGAGTAGGTCCAATAACTATTATTGAGAGAAAAGTCAAAAACATATCAGATATCTTTAAGATTCTTACAAAAGAACAAAGTGTGCGTGACATACTTCTCATCTTCTCCACAACGAGGGCAAATGACGTTCATCGTATCATCTTCATAAGTCAGGTTAAGTTTGGTGGAGAGGTCGTCATTCATAGCTATCTAGAGAAAGTATTAAATTATGTAAGGGATTTTGAGTTTCCAAATGGAAAGCCAGGACTTCTCAAGCCAAGCCATCTGACACTGCCGATTAGTGGGAGATCCCTTATCATCACACAAATAATTGTAGATCAATTTAACTGTTAGTATGCCATTTATCTCCTCCATCCATCTGAGGGTGCCTTTGGCTGGATTCATGCTAGGGGGCAGATGAGATCTGCGACTTTGGAAAACATCCTATCCTTTTGAACTGGCTTAGCAGGACGATAGAAGGAAATGTTAAGGATTCAGGGTTCTTGCCAAAGGTCGATATCTTCCCCATTTCCAATGTGCTACATAAGATTTGCCCAAATTTTGTTCTTGGCTCTAATAATTATTTTCCATATTCACGAGTGTGTGTTCCGAATAGCAACTCTCATTACAGATTCTTTAGGGGAGTACATGTGTATTACATGTTCATATTATTAATCATGCATGGGAAACTTTGCCAACAATTTATGAACAATCGTTATTTGTAATGTTCAAATAATCGGTTATACATGCTAATTTCTCTCCCCATATAATAAAAATTGCAATCAGGTACAATCAACAACATCATGGACGTGTGCAGGTTGACTAGTTTTATACCGGACATTTTCCAAATCGGCAAAGCCGGTGATCCAAAAAACAATAGTTTATACATCAAGTGGGTCCCACATACAACCCTAATAATAATTATTGTAATCGTTTTCACATGAAAAAGAAAAGAAAAACAGAGGTGCGGAATTGGTGACAGTCGTCTTAATCTCCCATCCCATGAAGATCGAACCCCAAAACAACAAAAATGATCCAACGACACATATTAAATATCACCACAATACCCTCACCACCCTTCTGTGTTTAATCACCCTTCCCTGCCGACTACATTAGTTAATTAAGTCATTCTCAGGGGCAATTATGTATAAACAATGACCCGCTATCAAGAAGAAAGAACGAGAGAGAGAGAGAGAGAGAGAGAGTGATTAAGAAACTGTGAATCAGCTCTAATGGCGAAGATCTCTAGCATGCGCTTCTCGATTTGCTAACGTGCGCAGGAGAGCGAGCTCAATGGGAAGAAACTCGACTTCACCAGAGATCACATCTCCAGTAGACGATAATGGAGATCTAGGGTTTAAACCGATCCGTGATAGATTCCCGCTCAAACGAAACCCTAACTCTCACTCTCACGCTCACCACGAGAGTCATAAAGACCACGATGAGAAGTTAGATAGGCATTGGAGAGGTCGATTGCACCATAATCGACCTAATCGCAAGGGTTTCTCGTTTAAGGGAACTTATTTGTTCTATGGTGCTGTTGTTTTCGCTGTGTTAGTGTTCGTTGTTGCGTCGGTGTTGTTGCAGAGTACAATGACTTCGGTGTTTAGACAGGGGAGAGAGAGTGGGAAAGCTTTGCGTGAAGGGTTGAAGATGGGAGGGTCATTGAGATTTGTTCCAGTTGGATTGTTGAGGAGATTTGGTAATGAGAGCGGTGTCGGTCGGTTGCGGTTGGAGAACAGAGTTGGAATTCGAGCGCCGCGATTAGCAATTGTGAGTGTTTTAGTATTTTGAATTGGATTAAATCAATAGTAAAATGAACCCAGTTTTAAGTTGATTTAATTTGAACTAAATGTACCTACAGATATTAGGAAACATGAGAAAAGATCCTCTTTCGTTGATGGTATTTACAGTATTGAAGAGTTTACGTGAACTTGGCTATGTGCTTAAGGTGAGTGGGGATTACATTGTTGTACATAGTTGAGTATAACTTGTGATAGTATAAGATGATCTTGTGCTGGCATTTACTTTATGTGACAGTTCGAATGAGTCTTAAGTTTCATACAACAAAAGAAATGCAGTATTTTCTGAGAGTGGATATTTTGGATTATAACCATGAATCTTTAGTAGTTTGTAGTTCATACATAGTGTTTCACGCCCGGAGTCTGCAATTATGGGTCGATCATTAATAAGCTAGTAGTAGTACCTTCATGACTGTAGTTAGATTTTCCAGGATCTAGGTTCATAAGTTTGATGTTTACCTTGTTGCTTTGCAGTTTTACCCACGTTGGTATGCCTCAAGAATTTTGACAACTCGTGGTCTCTCTAAACTTTGCCCCAGTCCTAGTCAAATGTTCTTATAGCCTGTTAGATGAGACTCAAAATTTAGTTTCCTGGGTAGTTTACCTGTTAACTATTGGGAATCCTAGCCATGGGATAATCTTCTTTAAATTTGGCTAGGTAGGCTATTAGGTGTCGGTTGCCCTCATTTTTCGCGACCCAAGACTGCAGATTCTGGCTGTGGCTCATTTCATAAGCTTCTATGGCAGTTTAGGCAAATTATTGAACTAGCTTTCGTTTGATTCTTCAACACTTATTTCTGCTGTTATTTCTCCACAGATTTATGCTGTAGAGAAGGGTAAAGCACACTCGTTGTGGGAGCAAATTGGAGGTCAAGTTTCAACTATAAGTCTCAATAGCACTGGCCGTGTTGATTGGTCAAAGTAGGTTTAATGCGTGATCTTTGTTTGACCAGTTTTTTTTTCTTCATCTTGATTACGTATTTTTTGCTTTCATTATACGGATTTGAAGATATATATCAAGTTACGCGATTTGAGTGTCCAGTTCTCATAATTCATGACTATGTGCTTGCCTAATTTTTCGCTCTATCGTATGCCTCTTTATTCATTTGCATATGTTACACTAGTTTGGTCCTTTTGGTTTGTATGGATGAGTTATAGGGTATTTATTTGTTACAGCTATGAAGGCATTATTGTGGATTCTCTTGAAGCAAAAGAAGTCATTTCAAGGTTGGTTCTTGTATGTATTCAAATATTCATGCACAAGTTGAGGCATTTAACTATCCAAAGCTTTGTTTCGTAATTCATATTCATTGTAAGCATGCATTTTATTGATAGATAAATAGTTTAAAACCGGAAAAATCATCGATGCGAAGTTATAGTAAATGATTCATACAGTTTCTTTCAAAATTTAATATCCATGTTGAAATCAAAGTGCCACAAGTCTCTATTATACTACAAGTTCCCGAAGATTTAATTTCCCAAAGAGCATATTTTTAAAGTAACAAATAATACTACCAAAATGTCCGGAAAAAATACGGCTAGTAGGAAGCACAAACAAGGAATTGCGGTCAGATATGGTTGGAGCTATAAATCTGTTCTTTTTTCTTCATTAAATAAACAAAGATAAAAAGTTACAGCCACACTCATTTTCTTCAACACAGGAAAAAGGCAGCATATAGAACACAGCTACAAGAAATTAGAACAAAAGGAAATACTTGACAGTCCTCTCATAGACATCAGATCCTCTTATAGACAGTCCCACTGGTATCCTCTTGGGAAATCTTCCGTAGCTATTCAGAAAGATCAGCAGGTCTAATTT
This sequence comes from Kingdonia uniflora, assembly GCA_014058105.1. Classification (NCBI taxonomy): domain Eukaryota; kingdom Viridiplantae; phylum Streptophyta; class Magnoliopsida; order Ranunculales; family Circaeasteraceae; genus Kingdonia; species Kingdonia uniflora. Next base: position 701,818 of record JACGCM010002866.1, read on the forward strand.
TCATAACAGTCCCACTGGAATCCTCTTGGACAATCTTATGTAGCTCTTCAGAAAGATCTGCAGGTCTAATTTCCATAAGATCTACATTAGGTGAAGTCCAGCAAGCAAGTCGGCTTTTCTATTTGTCTCCTAAAGGCATGCCTGATGCCAAAGGAGTCAAGGCAATCAATCAATCCTTGTATTCTCAACATGGTAGAATGGCCTTAGGTTTTCGACATCCGGCTCCAAGTGGTTAACCACTGTACTTGAATGAGTAAGGATCAAAATATTCTTAATACCATGAGTAACTGTGAGCACAAGACCAGTCTCCTCAGCTTTCAATTCCAGAAGAGGTACAGAAGAAGATTTGTAGTACGTACTGCTGCTAAAACGGAATTACCTTGGAAGTCTCTTATAATTGCTCCATATCCACCAACATCATCCTTGAAAGAACCTTCTGTATTGATAGTAAAAGTACCTTCAGGTCCAGGATCCCATTCACAGTAGATGGCTTCTTTTATAGTGAACTGAGCATTCAGATTCCACTTCCCCATAAACTCCCTCCTCTACATTCTCATAATTCTGTTTTGAATCATATAAATGAAAGAGATGTGTATGATATGAATAAATATGTCTATATGTTCTATTTAAGGATGTGAAGTAACTGTTCCACTTAACAACGAAAAAGTAGAACAAAAAGGAGGATAGATGATGAGTTTTTTTATTTTTTATTTGTTTTTTTATTTGTAAACAATAAAGGATGAGGTCAGGTTCTAAAAACGTAATTAGTAGTCCAACCAAAAGGGACTAGAGAAACGGAGAGTAGGAGGAAGCAGAAACAAGGAATACTGTTCAGAGATGGTCGGAGTTGCAAATAAGTTTGAGACCATAAAGAAAAAAAAATTGTTTGATTCTAATATGTACATTTAGATAGTATCTTATATAGGTAAATCAATATAGGAATATCTTGTTCAGAATCTGAAGATTTTTTATACTCAAAATCCGAACCGGGATAATTTCGAACTCCACATCCAAACCATTCATAGATTCTAAAGTCCCATCTCTTTTCACATTTTCTTAAAACAATATCTTTGTCTCTATCAAATATATGCAGTGGTCCAACTCATCCCACCTACTAATTGACGAGATAAATTCTGGTGAAGTTTTCTCAGTCTTTCAAATGAGAGATATTCTTCTCAAGTTGACAGACCTGTGGATTATTGAGTTAGGCGGGGTCTTAGGAGCCGATTCTCAGAGGTTTGTTGAGAAGTGTTCTGGAACAAACAACTTTTGCAGATCTTTGGCTGCATAGGGTGCAATTACCAGGGCATAACAATTGAGCTTACTGGCACCAATGATCAAAGCCAAGTAGAGAAGGTGCTAGTTTGCAACATCCTAGGACTGTGTAAGTGAAAATAAATTCCACTGTAGACAAGGTCCGAGTTGTTATATATACCTTACATCTGAAACATGTTACTACTTACTGATTTTTTTCACAAATTGTAACCAGTTGCAATCTCGCTATTACTCTATAGCTATTGCCTATTGAACTACATGTTCTTTAAACTGGTGCTAGTCTGTAGGTGGTTGCTCCATTTGCCAATTGATGAATTCCACATGGTAGTCATGTTAACCTACTTACATCCATCTAGACTACTACTCTGTACGGTTACCCTTTATGTCACCTCCTATTTAGAGAAGATCATAAATGGACGATTCATAATTTTCTTTCTCCAGGGATGCCTTGCATCAACATTGGTTCCCTACAATGACTTCCGTTCAATAATCTGCACTCTTGGTGGTGTATACGCTTATTGTTTATAGGTACCAAATCTCAAATTAAATTGAGAGACCTGGCAAGTTAACAACAATTTTTTTTTTCCAGGAATGTAAAAATTAATTTATTGATATAACTGCAAAGAGACTTTCCGAGGTGGAAAGATTACAACCCAAAGGGAAAAGGGGAAATACATAGAATACTCAATATCACGTTTGATGCTCATGAAATTGCATACTCACGGTTCGAGGTAGATAATCCATTAATTTGATTTTTGGGCGACCTTTCAAAGGTCATGACATAGTTCTTTAGTTTCTGAAATGATATCTTTGTAAGTGTATTTTGCCTTGAAATGATTTCATCAACAATTTGTGAGTTAAAAAATGCTCATTAAGAGCAGCTTTGACTATAATAAAATACGGAAGTTGAAGTGCAAATGGTTATTGCTTTCAATTTGTTATATGTAATTGGAGAAATTGGAGAAAGGAATAAACAAATAACTAGTTTGTTTTGGGTTTCACTAACATTTACTTATAAACATATTAAATTTTATAGAGCTGTAAAGACGAAATTCACACATTTCACCTATTTATCTACAATCATCCCACTTATTCATCTATGTGTACCATCCAAATTACCTATTCATCTACAACCACCATCTTAACCATCTATTCATCTACAACCACATCTCACATATTCCCTTACGCCATCCTACCTAATCATCTACAAATACATCTCATTTCACTCATACGTACATCATCTATCCTATTCATGTGGTTGGAGATGAATATGTGAGATATGTAGGATGCAATGAATAAGTAGGATGTGGTTATAGATGAATATGTGAGATGTGGATGTAGATGAATATGTGAGATGATGGTCGTAGATGAATATGTAGGTTGATGTACGTAGGAGTGAAGTGAGTTGATTGTAAATGATTAGGTGGGGTGATGTACATAGAAATGAGGTGGGATATAGTTACAGATGACAGTGTAAAGGATAAACATCAAAATATTGATAAACATCAAAATATTCTCGAGGGTTATTTTACTGGATTACAAAAAATTTAAAATTGACCTTTAACTCTTAGGCTATTTGACTCCTATCAATCTAAACTTCTAAAACAACCCTAGAGAATACTTTGAGAATCAATCATGATGTTTATCCTTTATAAATAATTAGCTAAGAATGAAGTGAGATGAATGTAGATGATTAGGTGGGATGATATACATAGGAGTGAGGCGAGATATAGTTACACATTAATAAATAGGTTGGATGGTGGTTGCAAATGATTTTGTAAGATATGGTTGTAGATGAATGTGGATGGTGGCTGTAGATGCATGGGCGGATTTATAGAGTTACTAGGGGGCAGTGGTAAAAAAAGGTTTTTATATGTTCCAAAAGATAACTTATACATAAAGCATAATATTTGGCATAACCTAGAGACAAAGCCCCCCCAATTCACAACCAAGGTCTCCATCCAAGGTAGACCATATATTTTTAAAAACCCCCAATTTTTTTTGGGGCTTTCGCTCCCAAACCTCCAAAGCGATCCCTTAAGCTCAACCCCCCTAATTCTAAGATGATAGTTCCGCCCCTGTGTAGACCGAATATGTGGGATGGTGGTTGTAGATGAATAAGTGGGATGATGCACGTGGGATTTGTTGTAGATAATTAGGTGAATGATGTACGTAGGAGTTATGAGATATGATTGTAGATAAATATGCGGTATGCAGTTGTAGGTGAAGGTAGGTAGGATGGTGGTTTTAGATGATTAAGTGAGTTGTGGTTGTACGTGGGATGGCGGTTGTAGATAAATAGAGATTTGGTTGCAGGTGAACTTTATCTTGAAATGTTCTCATGGAGAAGCTTTAAGTAAACTTTGAGTATAAAGTTGAATATACTTAAAAGTAAACTTTGAGAAACCCAAATAAAGTTTACTAATTTATCCTTTTTATAATTACATCTCACTTAAAGTTTACTTCTAAGTATATTCAACTCCATACTCAAAGTTTACTTAAGCCTTTCTATGAGAACATTTAAAGATAAAGTTCACCTGCAACTAATAATTTAAAACCACCATCCTACTTACCTTCATCTACAACTACATACCGCCTATTTATAAAAAGTTTAGTAATTTATCCTTTTTATAATTACAAATGGGAAATTAAAAGTAATAAACATTTGCAAAACATCTTCTAGAAAATACTATCATCAAAGCTCATCTTAATGAACTTTTTTTAACACATGATGTAGATGAAGACATTTCAAGGCACAATAAACTTTCGACGATATCGGTTTAAAAGCTAAAGAACAAATATACTTTTGACCTTTGAAAGGTTGCCATGAATCAAATTAGTGGCTTATCCATCTCAAACCTTGAGTATGCAATTTCAGAACCAATATACTTTGACCTTTCCGCAAATTAAATTAATGGCTTCTCTACCCCGAATAACGAGCATGCAATTTTAGAGAAGGTTAAGCGACCTTGAAAGTTGTTACTATTGATATGTAACCGAAGGTACTTTTAGATAGAGTTGTTTACGAGCCAAGAAAAATCTGTAGAATTTCGATGTCAAACTACTACTGACATTTTTAAAAATGGGGAAACTTTTCCTTTTATCTCTACTTAAGGGTAAAAGCAACCCTTAGATACAACTAAATCCTGTAATAAAAATGAAGTGTTCATATGGGATGGAGGAAGTCATCATAGCCAAATTCATCAAAGAAAGTATCCGGATGATACCGCTTCATGCCATTACTAATCGTATTCTTCTGCATTTTTCTAAATGGTTTGCACTACCAACCTTTAAAAGAAAAATATGAGCGAATTTTTTTTACAGATCCATGGTCTGGAAGGCTGATGTAACTTGAGTAATGGGCTAAGTTGACGACATACTCTCTCTCATTATGGCTTAGTATTTGGTTAAGAGGACATTTTTAGGAGATTCCTTGCATTTAGTACACTTTCTTCCTGGTCATAATGCAATCCTGTTAAGTCTATCAGATACCTCTCTAGTACTTGTAACTATGCATCATCCTTTTGGATATCCACTGTTATGCTGTTTCGTATAGTGTATTATTAGGTTATTGTTTGTGAAGTTTATATGGTATGCAGCCTTATGCAGGAGCCATTTTGTTCCATTCCGCTAATATGGATTGTTCAAGAAGATTTACTTGCGAAACGCCTTCCATTGTATGTAGAGATGGGCTGGGAAAATCTGGTTGTTGAGTGGAGAAGTTCTTTTAGTAGGGCTGACATTGTTGTGTATCCAGATTTTTCTTTACCGGTAAAGCCCCATATTTCTTTTATTTGCTGATAAAAATACTGGAGAATCTCCAATGCCGCTCTTCGAATAGTTGTAAAAACTTAAAATAGATCTATTTTGATACAGCCAGCGCGTTTTGCGACACTGGTAAAAATGAAAGACCCCCCACCCCCAACCCTTCCCCACCCCACCTCACACAAACACTTAAAAGACTTTTTTGTTTGTTTGCATAGAATACATCCTAGGTAACATCTCATAACCGCCGCTTTTCTTATGGGATTACCGTCCGAATGTTGTCCACTATTGGGACACCATTCGAATGGTATCCACCAGTAAAAGATAAGTTTTACGACTCGGTTTAGCACTGAGCTTCAAGTTGGAAGAGGATTGAGAAGAACTTCTCTTTTAACATTGTCCATTCCAGACTTCAGTTGGCAATTTTGAAGTTCTAATGTGTTTCAATATATGCTTCATCTGTCAGATGTTATATAGTGTGCTTGATACTGGAAATTTCTTCGTAATTCCCGGATCCCCAGTGAATGTCTGGGGTGCAGAAAGTTATATTAAGACCCACTCCAAAGATCAACTAAGGAAGGACAATGGAGTCCATATGGATGACCTTGTAGTTTTAGTTGTTGGAAGCTCTATCTTTTACGATGAGCTATCATTGGATTATGCTGTTGCTATGCATGCTATTGGACCTCTACTGAGGAAATTCTCAAGAAAGGATGCAGATGGCTCGTTCAAATTTGTCTTCTTATGTGGCAACTCCACTGATGGATATAATGATGCACTAGAGGTACACAATTACTAACTGATGCATTATACTTTTCTTTTATACTTTTCCTTCCTTGTCTATTCTTTGGCATAATCCATCTGGAAAGTGAAAGGCTATCTCATAGTCATTGCACCATAATCATGGTATCAAACTTTGCTTTGATGTCTATCACAGTCTATAAGTTGGAAAATTTCCATCAATTATGCAACTCCACCCCCCTTCTCAGCTTCTCCGATTTTTTGACAGAAATATTTAATAATTCAGTCATATAGTACATGGAGGAAACTTTTGTTAAACACAACAGCTTTGCCATTAATGCAAATTACACAATTATCCAGTCCAAATTGAACCCCTAGATGGTAATTATTGTTGGAAGTGTGATGTCCATGCTGGGGAAGAGGCCAATTCACAAGTGCATGCTTTTGAGTCAGTGAATGGTTTCCGAAAGTACTGTTATGTGTCTGAAATTTCTTATTATGATAGTTTTCATCATAATTTTACTTTTTATCAAGTAGTTGTACATTTTGAGATTGTTGCTTGCCACCGCCAGTAGGAGAGAGCATTGATATTCACCTTTCGGTGGCTCCTGTATTTAGTAGTCTAATTGCACACGCGTTGCGGGTTGTATGCGCAGTATTACAAAGTCCAAGCCCAGCCCACCTCATTTACGAAGCTCGAACCCAGGCCCAAGGGCCCAATCCTCTCTCTCTTTCAATTTTCAATTTTCAAATCATGGGGGCAAATTGGAATTACGGAAATTTTGAACTTGATTTCTATTTTTTTTAGTCAACACGTTTCAGCATAGAAGAGGGAGGGACAACTTTTGGGAACACGTGTAATCAAAGAGTGGAGGGGCAGTTCAGGAATTTAGAGAAAATTTAACAAAGTTAGTCTCGACTAGAGTGAGCCGTCATTGTAGTCTCCTCTAGCCGCTTTATAGAGTAGAGATAATGCTTGAATGTTTCTCTAATATGCATAATAATTATGATGTTGCAGGGAGTTGCATCACATCTAGGCCTTCCTCGTGGATCTTTAACACACTATGGTCTGGATGGTGATGTAAACAGTGTTCTATTAAGGGCTGATATTATTCTGCACGGTTCTTTCCAAGATGAACAAGGATTTCCTCCCTTGTTGGTCCGAGCCATGACTTTCGGTATCCCTGTCATTGCACCTGATTTGCCTATTATAACGAAATATGTAAGTTTAATTCAGTTTATCTCATTGCGGTTTTTCTTTGCCTGTGTGATATTTTCCGCTTTGTACCTGACTTTTATGAAGACAATTGTTACCTTCAGGTTATTGATGGAGTTCATGGTTTAATTTTCAAAAAGCATAAGCCTGACACACTGATGAGAGCTTTCTCTCTTTTAGTATCAAAGAGAGAGCTATCGAAATTTGCGCATGTGATTGCATCCTCTGGAAAGTTGCTTGCTAAAAATATGTTAGCATCTGATTGTGTGTCTGGTTACGCAAAGCTTTTAGAGAACGTGCTCCATTTCCCATCATATGCTTCGCTCCCGATCCCCGTTTCTCATCTCCAAAAACACACATGGGAATGGAATTTGTTTGGAAAGGAAATAGAGATTCCCAACCAGAGTAGTGGCACCAGAAAGTCCAGTGTTGTGTATGTCCTAGAGGAAGAATTTGCTCTCCTTGGAAGTAACATGAGTACTTCTCAGAATGAAACTGAAATTCTGTCTCTGGAAAATCCAACCGAGTTAGATTGGACTGTTTTGAGGGAAATTGAGAATTCCGAAGAACTTGAGAGGCGAGAAAAAGATGAGGTATAGTTTTGATTTCCTTATTATAATTTTTATTTATGAAAATAATTTCCTTAGAAATTGCTGAATTGAGTGTGCACTAATCTTTAGCTTGAAGGAAGGACCGAGAGAGGTTTGGGATCGTGGGATGAGATATATCGAAATGCTCGAAGGTCCGAAAAACTTAAATTTGAACCAAATGAAAGAGATGAAGGAGAGCTCGAGAGGATCGGCCAATCATTATGCATTTATGAGATTTATACGGGTGCTGGTGCTTCGCCTTTCTTACACCACGGTTCATTATATCGTGGCTTAAGTCTTGTGAGTTCCCGTGATCCAATTTATTTTAGAAATTTTGCGTTGCACCAACGCTTCTTGTTTTCTATTTTATGAACAGTTATTTCGTCTCAATACTATTTTCACTCTGAGAAATTATTTATTTTATTTCTGCAATACCTCTGAAGGTAAACATTATTATGTTACTCGTGTTTTTCATCTTCCGTAAATATACATTGTTAGGCAGTTTGGTATTTTGTCTACTTAAAGATATCAGTCATCATTTGCTTATAGGCACTATATTCTTATGCTATTCCAACCAGAAGACCACCAAGAGTTCATTCTCCTTTTAAAATGATGCATCCCTTGATGTTTGGAAATGAAAAGTTCCTTTGTTTTTGACTGTAAAATTTTTTATTTATCGAAGAACTAATCAAATTATTCCTACTGGAAATGTGTCAGAATGTAGGCAAAGAAAACCATAAGCGTTAAAACGAAGAAAATAGGGTTCTTCATCTGACCACTAAGTCTTCGAATTTAACCCTATTTGTACTTTTGAAAGTTGTTAATCAACATATAAGAGCGGCATAATGCCAAGATTGACCCCTTCCAGCATCTTTGCTTTCCAGCAAAATCCAAGAATTCTAGTTCTTTCATAGATTCCACCCAATAGTATAGCATACAGAACAGACATGAAAGAGTTTTTCTGGTTGTCGGTAGAGCTTTGCACTAGCACTCATGCGATTAGTTGAAGCCCACTTACCCAAGTACCGCAAATAAATTAGGACAATGCTCCGGGACTTTAAAAGTAAATGGTAAGTGGTCCCATCCGCAATACTACACAACAATTTTTTTTTGGATCGCTGTGCATCTCTTCTTCTAGGCATATTTCTAGTCAAAGTCCTATCGAAGGCCATCTTCGAACGGATGTCCTTTCTCCAAACCTTGTAAAACAGGAATCCCTTGGTCTGATAACTTTTCTTCGTACGTCAAGCTTCTATTAATAGTGTGTACATTGACCTAACTGTGAATTTTGTGTCCATGCTCCGCATCTGTTTCACTAATACTTTCTCCCTGATGACAATTGAGGGACCTTATGAATTTAAACATATGAATGAGATAAATGCTAGTAATGAGGACATCTTAGTATAAGCAATTCTCGAGGATGATCTCTTTTTTTTTTTTGCTGATTATTTTCTCTTTCCTTATTTCTATTGTCCTTAATATTCATTCAGTTTATTCTTATTTTAGTTTAATTAAAGGACTTTTAGTCTAAGTAGAATTCAGGTTTAGCAAGTTTAGTAGGGATTGAGTTTCCTTAAAATATGGTCAAGGCCCCTTCATTGTAATAAGGTTATTCTGAGGGAAGTAAGTGGTTTTTCTATATAATAATTTAGGTGGAATTTCTAATCTAATTCGAGTGTTCATTGATTATTTTAGATCTTACTGCTTCTGCAAGATAGGATGTTAGGAGGGAAAGACAATGGTGTGTTGTTTCCATTCCACTCATATTCTCTTTCCCAAATGACAAGTGAGGGCACATTGTGAATCATGTTAAATATATGAATGAGCAAAAGGATTGGATGTTCGAAGGGAATGAACATGGTGTGTATTTCTCATTTTGGTGGTAAAAGCTCGTTTCTTCTCTTGGAGTAAAGTGCTCGATAGCTTCGGTGTTTAGTTCCTTGTTAGCTTCAAAGGTGTCTATTTCAATAATCATACAACTAGAATTGACGACACGATTAGGGAAGTAGCTCTTTTACCAGCTTGGGGAGACTGTGAACTTGGTATCTTTCAGATTAGTTTCAGTTGCTCGTCTTTGGATAGCAGATCTTCCTCTGGTTGCTCGTCTTTTCTCGAAACAGTACTGCCTTGTGATTATGGAAATTCCAGTTAACTACGACTCTCTCCCTAGATTAAAACTCTGCCGCTATTCCATGTCAAGGTCACGTGTGTTTAAAGTGAAGAATACATTTTCGCTAAGCGACTCCAGTAACACCAGGTATCGTGCTAGTCACAATTCCTTTTCTGTAAAGATCCCAAGTGTTAAAAACAATATCTTAAGTTCCACTTCATACGTAATCTTTGGTAATATTAGGAAGCTAAGCTCAATTTTCCATGCCATACTCTACTTTCACTACCTCAAATGGGTTCCGACGAGGGAGAGAGGAAGACAAACCTGTGATTCTCTGAAGACTGGAAATCAATTTCATTTTTTTCCCGAGAAGTTTATATAGTTTTCTCAAACCATCTTGGGTCCGTATTGCTCAAAATGAAATCTGCAAAGCCAAAAGTTCATGCTTTTAATTGTTCGGTGTGGTTGGAGCATTTGCCAGAACTAACATATATGTTTTTTTTTGGCTAGGGAACCAACTATAAATTAATAGAGAGAGGAACAATAATTTAGATTGACGTGTTTAACTTGGTACAAGAGAGGCCTATTTATAGGCATAAATTGACTCTTAGAAACCCTTTTGCACCTAAGAGGCCTATTTATAGGCATAACTTGACTCTTAGAAACCCTTTCGTACATAAGAGACCTATTTATTGGCATAACGATACTCTTAGAAATCCTGGACTTAGACTCTAGAACTACATACACTTAGCAAGTCATATAAATGTGTCAGAGTACACCTATATGTTTGATCAAAACTATATACTCTTAACAATTTCTTATACGTAGATTGGTTTTATACTAAAAAATTCGATGTCTAGACTTTGTATATATGCTCATTGGCTGCCATTTCTCTAACATGTTCTGGATCTAATATTCATTTGTTAGCATGTGAAAATGTAATATCTCCTATACATTCAATTCTTCCATTTGTTATTTGATGTTGGTATACAAAGGTTATTGTTGTGTACTAATATTTGCAGATAGTGAAATTTGTTATATTTGAACTCGTAAGGTGGATATCTGACCATCCAACCTTCTTATTATCCCAGTCACCAAAAGCACGTAGATCAAGATCTGATGATGTAGACGCGGTCAATCGACTTCCACTCTTAAATGATACATTCTACAAGGATCTTCTTTGCGAGTTTGGTGGGATGTTTTCTATCTCAAATAGGGTGGATAACATCCACAAAGTACCATGGATTGGGTTTCAGTCGTGGCATGCCACTGGAAGGAAGGTATATATTCATCTAGAACTTTTATCTCTCTTTATATTTTGTCTTATAATGTTCTCTCCACATACTTTTGCTTTCTCTCTAGATTTTTCGAATTTATTCTCTTAATCCAAACATTTTTAACTCTCTTTTTAGTTTTCTCTCTTGATATCCTCTAAAAATTGTCTTTCTAAATTTTCCATATCTCAAAGTTTTCTTTTCGGGTTTCTTTATCTTGTAACTCTCTAAATTTCTTTTATCTTTTTATTCCATATTCACTCTTCCCAAATCTCTTATTGGATTTCAACTGTAGGTTTTCTTTACTCCTCAAGCTTTCTTTATATCTATGTTTTCCCTCTATCCATCATTTGGATTTTTCTCATCTCTTAGCTTGTTACGCTCCAGTTTTTCTAGTAATATATAGACAAAGAGAGAGATTTAGACCAGGGGCGGAGCCAAGCGAGTCAGATTCTATATGCCGCATTGAAACCCTAACTTAATCAACTATGACAGACTTTAGAAAAGAAAATCTTTATTAATTTGATGGCAACAGGAATCAAATTCTAATCAATTGTATTAGCACCGACATATCTTACCAACTAACCTAGCTCAATTTCCTATTGGTTGGGGATGCACCGCGCACCTCTCCCTAAATCCACCCCTTTTTAGAGAGAAAATCAGGACAAAGAACGGAGTGTAGATCTAAAAAGGGAGGAATCCATGGATAGATAGTTTAGAGGGAGTGACAAAATTAGGAGAAAGTCTTTATTTGAAGTAAGAAAATGTAGAGAGAGAGATTAAGGAGGGAAATATGGAGTGGAGAGCAAGAAGGCAAACTCAATTTATTCTGATGAGTCACGTGGTCGTACCCACGACCACGCATATGGATGAAAATATGGGCCAAAGCCCATAGCCCGGTTCGGCCCAGCTCAAAAAGCCCGGCCCAACCCGACATTGTTTATGGGCTATCCCGGCCCAATTGACTTCATGGATGGGCCACGGGCCACCTTTTATTGATGTGGCTTGGCCCGAAACCCAAATCCCGCCCACCAAGCCCGAACATATACATACTTTCTCTATTTACAATACACTTTTGGTCTCCCTCTAACTTCCTCCCTTTTGGTTTCTCTCTTACTTTCTCTCTCTAGTTTCTCCATTTGAGTTCTTTGTATAAATTTGTGGATTGTTACGGAGTTGTATGTTTGTGGTAAATGAAATCGTGTGATTAAACTATGACATTCGTTTGTGGTTAATGAAATTGAACTACTATTAGATTAGTTTAAGATTTGTGAGTTGTTTTAATAGTTTGGTGTTTTCCAAAGTTGAGTTGCTTTCCTTTTATTTGCTCATAAAAGTTGAAAAAACTTCAAAAGATAGGAGAAGTCCAGGTTGTTCAAGTTTCTTGCTTGTTTTGATTGTAAGTTGCTCATATGGTAAAATAGGTGTAGTTGGATTAATGCTCATGTCATACTAGTTGGTGATGCTTCAAGAAAAGCAACTATGTTTTTTTTCTAGAGGGGAACAACTATGATTTAAATCCATGAGGTGTATATTCTAAAGCCTGAACCCAGCTCGATAAAGCCCCGCCTGAGAAAAGCTCGATTAATCTATGGGCGGGTTGAGAGGGCTGGATGCATGTATGGCAGCTCGGCCCGACCCAAACAATATTTGTTTGGTTTGATGATGCCCGGCCCGAGCCCGACCTACCGGCCCGAATTTTGCAACCCCTAACCACGCATAACACGTTTCGTACGTTGTGTGCGCACGTTCTATTTTAATTATTGTTATTTAATTAATTGCTTGAATAATAGAACTAGTTTCCTAATTAGATAAGTATTAGGGTTTCTATTTGTTCCAAGTCTCTTCTCCTATAAAAGATGGCTAAGCTTAATTTATTTTCTTATGTTGGTTTGAGTGAGAGAGAAAGGCTAGCCTTAGTGAGTGATGTAGAGTTTGGGGTAAAATTCATAAACCCTAGGTCTTTGACCTTTATTTTTAAGCGATTATCGATTTAGTAAAAACGAGTTGTAGTTTAGTTTAATTGTGATTTAGAGTGCTTCCGCTATAGTTTCTATAAAATTTGGTATCAAGAGCAAGGCTCGTTCCTTGATTTTTTTTAAACAACAAGATGGACAAGATTTACGCGAGAATCGATAAAAAAAATGGATGCGATGATTGCCCTATTGAGTGCCCTCATCAGATTCGATGGCGACAAAAGATTTGCCGACGCTATTGAATATAAACCGAAAGAAGAGGGAGTTACTAGATTCGGCGTAGTAGAGTCGCCAAAAAATGGCGATACATACCAAAGTTTACCACGGAGCCGCAAAAAACGGGTATGTATGGCCGAATTCCAAGGGTTTGCAAATCGAAAAGAGGGATCGACCTGAGTCGCCGAGAGCTCGAGGGAGAGAATCTTCCGTGTATACGTAAATTCTGATTAGCGGATTACTTGAAATCAGACCTAAAGTCATCGGGGAAGGTTGTGGATGTACCCAGTTGCCGAGCAAAGTTAGAGATCGCCTACTGTCTCCGAAAAACGCAATCGATGGATCGCGGAGAGACGGTAAAATAGCTAGAAATTTCTCGTAATTAGAAGACAACGGAGTTGCCGAATATGAGTTTAGAACCATTGGGGAAGGTTATTCAATTGCTAAGAGGCTAGAAAACGGCAAATTTGGTCGCGGGTTGCTGCTGGTTATGCAGGGAATCATTGGGGAAGATGAATTTATTAAGCGCGTAAAACTTACAAGGGCTGGGCATGTGGAAAATATAAGGGCATGGTTCAAACAAAAACACACAAGGCACTGAGTCAGGCATGCCATTAGTAATAAGTGGCACGCTTCATAAGAATCATAACATGTTAAGTAAAGGGTAAATGTATAATACATAAGGCAGGGGCATAAGATGCACGTGCAGAGTCACAGTGGGCACCTTGCGGGCACCTTGTAGGGCATGTCTTTAAGTAAAACATGCGCACCTCATGTGTTGCCTTCTTTAAAGCCAAATCATATGGCAACTTATCATGAGGGAACTCCTTTTAAGCCGTTTCATACGGCAGATTGCACCAAGCAGCCCAACGGCACCACAAAGCGTAGAAAAGCGTGGAGGGGCATCCCGGGATAACGAGAAGGCGGTTAGCCCAATAAGGGCGGAGTTTCATAATCCCTCTCCTTTGATTAAGAGTCTCAAGAAGAGATAATAAATTTACAGTTTATTGATCCGTTTTTGCATGAGTTTTATTAAAACTGGAGGTTCCATCTAAAAACTAATTGGCAATGAGAGGAGTAGCCCCTGGATCTTATATTTTGAGGTGTAAGGCTCTATGTGTCCGATATGGGACTATATATCTCAACAAGTTTGAAGAGTGTACAAGTCAAAATTTTAATTAGTTTTTAGAGACTCGAGACGAAGTTACACACGGGGTTTTTCAGCAGAAAAATTCTCCTTTTGCAAGCAGAAACAACGGGTACGGTAAGTAACGTGGGAGAATTTGTAGTTGTCCTATGCTTAAGGTTACTCCTTCTACCTTCAAAATTCGTGGATGAATTTTTCAAAGACGGGGATAGTTGATGAGTCACATGGTGGTACCCACGACCACGTGTAGCACGTTTCGTACGTCGTGTGCGCATGTTTTATTTTAATTATTGTTATTTAATTAATTGCTTGAATAATAGGACTAGTTTTCTAATTAGATAAGTATTAGGGTTTCTATTTGTGCCAGGTCTCTTCTTCTATAAAAGAGGACCTAAGCTTAATTCATTTTCTTATGTTGATTTGAGTGAGAGAAAAAATTAACCTTAGAGAGTGATGTAGAGTTTGGCATAAAACTTATAAACCCTAGGTCTTTGACCATTATTTTTAAGCGATTAAGAGTGATTTAGTAAAAGCGAGTTTTGGTTTAGTTTAATTGTGATTTAGAGTGTACTTCCGCTATAGAGTTTATCATATTCTATTGCAAGTGATTGCTACATTTTTTGGACTGGACGCAAATGCCACTAATGTTCTTTTGAGGTTTCAAACTTATTTGTGAACTTGTACGGTGATTCCGTTGGTGCTTAGCTTGAGACAACATGGTGAAAATATACTCTCATGTAATAAAATACTAATCTGGGCCATCTGTAGCTTAGTACGCATTTTTTAATATAGTAATGATGCCAGCACAATATGTTACTGATTTCGTTAGTTTCAAACTAAAGTTAAATTGTAGTAAGGGTGATAACTTCATTTTTTTTTTGCAGCTAGCAAATTTTGACTCTATTTGTGGTTTTCTTCCAATCAGGTCTCATTGTCTATTAAAGCTGAAAAAGTACTGGAAGAAACTATACAAGCAGAAACTGAAGGAGATGTTGTCTACTATTGGTCAAAGGTAGATCTGGATAATGGTGTTGCGGGAGGCAATGATATTCTTACCTTTTGGTCTCTGTGTGACATTTTAAATGGTGGTCGTTGTAGGTATGTCTTAACAAAATTTTAGAATGAATCATATCCTTGTGTGCTCATTTTTGTACTAGTTTGTTATAGTTGTAGAACTAAATTAGTAAGAAAAGGAAAGTACGTTTTATCAATTTTAGCATGTCTAGGTAATAAGATATAGAATGTTTATCTGTATGGAACATCAGCTTTGTTATGTACAGTTTCTGTAGGCCTGCCTGATGTTCTGTACGAGTTTGAAGCTTTCAAAGCTTTCTAGTTAGGAGAATAAAATGGCATAAGTTCCTTTGGCATGAGGTTGTGGTCTATTACAACCAATGTTTTAAATTTCCATACCTTGTGATATCTTGGTCTTTGAAAACTAATTTCTTCACAAGTTACGTGGATAAAACTAGTTTTAAAATTGCCACGCGAGATGGTTTTAATAATAATTTATATTTATGAATTATGATATATTGAATATTATACAAAGTCCCATATTGCTAATATCAGTAAAATGTAAGGTCCACAAATCCACAAATATACTTCGATATCAACCAATAACTGCACCTATACATTGCAATGATTGTATCGTAAGTAGAGAAACAAAGATTATCTAGGGTTTATCAAGAGAGAAGTAACACAAAAGAAAGGAGGCTTCTGTAGCAACATTATGATGATAGTTAGGTTGTCACCTAGAAAGCTTATATAGTCATACATATAAACATTAAAGGCTAAGTTGCCCTTAGGCTACATAACAATCTAAATGCCCTCGTGCATTTACTATCTTAAACACCCCCGTCAAACTCTAGATGGTATTGCAAATAATATTAAGAGTTTGCAAGTAGAAACCAGAAGCATTGCACGAATCGAAAGTACAACCAAGAGAAATCAACTCGCCAAAAATCAAAGCAGGTGCTGTCAAAACAGATGTAAAGCATATGTTGCTCAATAAATAACCAAAATACAAAACCCATAAACAACTCGGATGCTAGCAACTGCCAGATGCGAAAATAAATTGTGAGAAAGGCGTTTGTAAGTGTCCAGAAAACCCGAATGTCCGGCCGAAGGGGAAGCATGATATTCGCTTAAGAGGCGAGCTTTCCATTGTGAGGTATGTGGCAACACCAGACCCCCTTTATAATGTAAAATCCCACCGTGAAAAAATATATAAACCAACAGAATTTGGATTCTTTCCGAGCTTGTCGATGATAGGTTGGCGCTTTAAAAAGTCAGAGACCCTTATTGTTTCAGGTTTGAGGGAGCCAATAAGAGCGTGAAGAGAGATACTACTTTCTGGTGCATCAATTAGAGGTGTATCATTACCTACACCATTGTCTACATCGTCAGGCTAATCGCCCTCTATGAGAAGGTGTTCTTTTGCACCGATGTCCAGGCTTAAATTGCTCGTCACAATTAAAGCAAAGCCCCTTGTCCTTTCGTGAGACCATCAATATTCTCATAGGCAGTCAGGCCAAAACGAGATAATATAACTTCAACAAACTCCGCCCATGTAGAGAGTGGTTTGTTTTTCACCGTCCACTCAAACCAACGGGAAGCCTCTTTCTCCAAGTGGAAGGATGCGACAATTTTTTTTTTGTTCCTCGTGTATGGTGATAATAGAAGAAGCGTTCCGCTCAATCAACCCAATCAAGTGCATTATAACCATTAAAATGGGAGAAATCCAAACAAACAGTTCGCGTTTGAATTGGTGGACCAGTTGGTCCAGGGAAATATCGATTGAATGATGACCCGGAGGGAGGCGGTGATCGTGCCGATTACTCATCGCGTTGTTGGAAAAATGCTTGAAGGAAAAACTGAATAACAGTCACATTAAGGTGCATAACACGATTTTGCTCCTTTAGACTTATGAATCGAGTCTCCATTGCCGATATTTGCTGTCTTAGCGAGGCTTCAGATTCCGAGAGGTTGGAGTCTTAGACGTTCCTAGAATTAGGTTTAGGAGCCATTGAAAAATCGATAAAATCTGATATCAAATGATAAGGTCCTAGACCTTAGTGGTTGAATAAAGAATGTAGAGAAAGATAAATGAGAGGAGTAGATAGTTTAAAAAAGCTTTTTTCTTTTCTTAAACTAGTCTTTTGGAAATACATATCTAAAGACTCTTCAAATACTAGAATAGAGTAGCTCTCACAACATTAGTCATAACTCCACACTAATACTTAAAAGACTCTTGAAATCTCAAAACACTAATGATTCAATAACTCTATGTAATTGCTACAACATTCAAAGACTCAATGAAACCAAATAAACTCACATAAGTGCAAACATTATGGTGGAGAATGTGAGGGGTCTCAACAGAGTGATTTGGTTTTCAGTAGTCTGCAGATTTTAATGAAAGATCGAAAACTTTAAGTAACCTAGGAATCAAACCATCAATTCTCACAATATTTAATGGAATACCTGCCCAACCGAATCAAACATCTATATGCGATTCAAACCCAAAAATTAGAACGAACCAGGTCCGTGAACTGAACTAGCCAAACACTTCTCCCGTTGATTGACCCATATCAAATTCAAAGATACATAATATAGATCTTTCAACTTGAAAACGGATTGCACGAAGAGGATCGTAGAAGCAGTGAGAATCCAACCTCTCCGTGCGATCCGATTACTGGTTGCGAAGAAACTTAATTTGAAATATTATATAGAGAATCCAACCTCACCCTGATACCATATTCTAAATAAGAGAAGCAGTGCATATCTAGGGTTTATCAAGAGAGAAGTAACACAAAAGAAAGGAGGTTTGTGTAGCTACATTATGATGATAGTTAGTTTACAACCTAAGCTTATATAGCTATATATATAAAATTTAAAGACTAACTTGCCCTTAGGCTGCATAATAATCTAAATGCCCTCATGACTGTTTACTATCTCTCTAACAGATAGGAATCTGAACTTTGGGTTTCTTTTCTCTATTGAAATCTATCGCTTAGTTTGGTAATGGATTATATCGTATAAAGTAACAAAAATATACCTCCATCTGAATTGTGATAGCTGTGGCATTCTAACCCGCGACTAATATCTGAAAGAATATGATTATAGGATCTTAAAACGTGATATTTTCATGTCCAAATTTGAATTGAAGAGTCACCTTATATGATATTCACGCAGAACTGTTTTTGGGGATTCCTTCCGCCAGATGTATGGATTACCACCAGATATAGAAGCTCTACCTCCCATGCCTGAGGATGGTGGGAAATGGTCTGCACTGCATAGCTGGGTGATGCCAACACCGTCCTTTCTGGAGTTCATGATGTTTTCAAGGTAATACAGTAAATGCTGCTCAACTATGTCACTTCAGCATCAAGGGTTGGCACATATGTATAATTAACAGCTTAATGACTGGATCGCAGGATTTTTGTTGATTCCCTCGATAGCTTACACAATGATACGAGCAACACCAAATGTCTGTTAGGATCTTCGGAGTTAGAGGTAAGCTACTAGAGCCTACTTCATCTTGATTTTTCGCTCTCAAGAGTGATACTATCAAACTAGGGTTTTACTTTTTAGGAATAAAATATCAAAAAAGCTCTGATATGAGTTAATATATATTGGTATGTCAGAGTTAAGGTTCACATCTCTCAACCTGACAAGTCTTTATTACATTCTGACTTGTCTATACTACATTATATTCACGAAATTACTAATTATCATAAATTATAATGTAATTTTAAAGTCATTATGGTTGATAGGTCATGTTTCAAGGAAAGACCTTAATTTTCTTAAATTCATGACGTATATGACACCGTAGAGACATTCTTCTTATGGCCGGCTGAAAGAAAAACTAAAATCTGCTAATTTTTTCTGGTCTGTCTCTTTTGTTTCTCTCAGTTTGTTCTCTGTATTAAATCTATACTTCAAAGAACATTCGGTTTGCGGCGTGAATGAGGTTAAAGTCTTTCTTCTTTTCCAGAAAAGCCTCACCTTCCCATACTTTATCGTGTATTTCTCTGCTATTGTGGGTAATAGGGTATTTATATACCCGTCTCTATTTTAAAAAGAGTGATAGAGACATGTTTATCTTTGGGAGAACGTGAGCAGTGATAGTAACATATGCAAAAGAGAGTGATTTATCAAAATATGCGCATATAAAAGAAGTAGTAATGCGCATGAACAATTGCATAAGTTTTCAATAAGAAAAATTTGTTTTACTCAAAAGGGATAAATGATCCCTCGATATTTTGTTAGAAGTTATCACAGACTAAATTCCTTCTAAAGAATGTATTTTTCTTACTTTACATATTTTAAACCTTGGTGTTACGATCTACAGAAAAAGCATTGTTACTGCCGGATGTTGGAACTCCTAGTCAACGTTTGGGCATACCACAGTGCTCGAAGAATGGTTTACATAGATCCTATTTCGGGATCACTTGAAGAGCAACACTTAATAGAAGAACGCAAGGGGTTCATGTGGGTGAAGTACTTCAATATAACATTGCTTAAGAGTATGGACGAAGATCTAGCTGAAGCAGCAGACGACAATGAATATCCCAGGGAGGAATGGCTTTGGCCGTTAACCGGTGAAGTGCATTGGCAGGGGATTTATGAAAGAGAGCGGGAAGAGAGATATAGGCAGAAGATGGACAAGAAAAGAAAGACAAAGGAAAAGTTACTAGAAAGGCAGAAATATGGGTACAGGCAAAAGACACTTGGAAGAAGAACATAGCGAGGTCTAACTTAACAATAGCTACCACACACTCCTCTCCTTACATGCTCGCTATTCTAATACACAGTGAACCGACAGAGAAGGAGAAGAACTTAAAGGGGATCAGGGAGAGTCCAAGTTACTGTTTTTTCAACAGCACCAAGATGTTACTGTAAGGATCACGAAAGTATCAAATTCTTTGATTTTTTTTGAATTTCTGCTTCAATATATGGAAGAGAAGTTGCACACAGAAGATTTTCGTCCAAAACTCCATATACATAAAGATCATGAAGATGTCGAAGAGCCCTTGGAAAATTGTCTCCACTTACATAATTAGATTACCCATGATTTTTTTTAGGTTCTGATATTGAAATACACTTTTAGTCACTAGGAAAGCTGTATTCTTTCATCCTTGTATAGCAATTAGAGGGAATGTCAATGCGAATATATGTTTTATGTTTTTCGGCTGTGCAGTATTTTGCCGACTGTTTTTCAAATATTTCATGAATTTAAGGCGTAAATGATAATTTTTTCCTTCTAAACAATGTGATTTTGAGAAGGGTTTCTGTTGGAAATGTCATTGATTCTATCCAGATGACACCTTCATGTATTTGGGTTTACACCAAGTAATTATGACTCAAATATGTCATTTTGTGACAATCATGTTGTAGTTACTTGGTGGTTCGTCTTGTTGATTAAGTTTGTAATTTGTATAGAACTCAGTGTACAACGGTGTTCATGTCATCATAAATTGCAACCAGTAAAGCAATGTTGAAATTCAGGTGCAAGATAAACTGATCTAAAAACATTTTACTCTGAAGAAGAGTTTTTTGAACATCCGTGTTTCATTGTCCTTGTCATAACATTTATTTGGAAAAAAAGGAATGTGCAATGTAAATCAACGGGTGCCAGTCACCAGGATTTATCCTGATTTACTTGGCATATGGGTTGGCAGGGTTCTCTCGTGCCTAAGGAATTAATCGAGCAAATTGTGGATAAACCTTGGTTTGTAAAAACAAATAGAATGTTCAATGTTGGAGTAAACAAAATACAACACTTAAAAACATTTTGATACATGTTTCTTGCATATGGAAATGGGGGAATGCCATATTTTTATAGGTAGACAGAATTGTATGTTGCTTAAGAGAGTGGAAAGAAAGCCACAAAACCAAGCATCAAAGCACCAAACAAAGTTTATAACTGTAATGGGGTCATGTTCCATGAAGTGCTGCTTAAGTGCAGCTTCTCCCCATTTGCTGCCAGCCTTGATCAACTTGTTTCGTAC
Organism: Kingdonia uniflora; assembly: GCA_014058105.1. Lineage (NCBI taxonomy): Eukaryota > Viridiplantae > Streptophyta > Magnoliopsida > Ranunculales > Circaeasteraceae > Kingdonia > Kingdonia uniflora. The sequence continues at coordinate 723,138 of JACGCM010002866.1, forward strand.
ATAAAGCAAGATCTCTCTCTCTCTCTCAACAGTCAAACACCATGTACATGAAGCAAAGCATACTTAATTTATACACCCACACAAGTAATATTTGTTCTCCAAGCTTTTGTTTGGATACCTAATTCAAGGCACACTTCGAATCTTTAACATCCAATGATAAAATATTTTGATTTCTTTTTAAAGATTCCATAATACCTTAATATAATCATTTTCATGAAATTATTATTGCCCCCACAAAGGAAAAAAGAGAAGAAAAAAAAGTCTATGCTTGCCATCCGTCATCCGACTTCTTAAAATGACGTGTGGGATGGTGTGTGTCGAGGTTTGGATGACCTGTATTAATGCATACATGAAACATGCAACCATATGCTTATGCATTATTTGATTTTGTTTTGTTTTATTTTAGCCATTTTGCTATAACACCTTATCTATTTATTTAACAATGATTTTCATTGACTTCATCAGTTCACAAACCCTGTGGTGGTTGGGATTGGCTTTCCAAAGCGAAGGTCCTTGGACGGATTCAGGATTCCCTATTCAGGCAAAGGGGAATACCTGAAGCATGCAACCATGCTTGTTTGCATCATCAGCGAGAAAAAGAAACCGGGGCATATTCATGCCTTTACGCAATAAGCAAACCAAAATACTGAATCTCTAGAGAATTTAACACAATAGAACAAATTATATCTCATGATTCATACATATTGATTATTTGTTTTTGAGATTAATATAACTGGAATTTCATATCCTTTGGCTGACCCTGTAAATATTGTATTCTTGGATTCTCATTCATTGAGTTTATCTGACAAATATTGGCAACACTTCATTAGCACACCATCACCACCACCACCACAATCACTCAGGTATTATTACAGTGAAATCTATCTAAATCAGTCCATATAAACGCACAACCTGCTTAATTGCACAAAAAATGTTGGTCCCATAGTTGGGACAATACAAATTAGGAGTTTCCTTGCACACTGAGTAATGTGCATTTTTTTTTCCTAGTCCCGACAGTATATTTTTACCTATGTAATTGCACTTAGCTCTACATTTGTACTAAATTAGCTATTAATAACAAATTTCTCACTTGGTTACATGTTTCAATTACATTACCCTAATTATTTTATCTCACTATTTTAAACTATAATTTCAATTAACCTTTAACCAATATTTAATGTAAAGTAGACACAAACCTTGCTTAGATGTATTTAAGTGCTTTCTATGAAGATTGAACTTTGTAAACGCACAACCTCTCTCAATGCACACTTTTAATTGGTCCCAAGATTGTGCATTTAGATATGTTTCACTGTAGTAGTCTTTATCAAATGTCATCTTCTTTAACATACCCAAGTGTTGTATAAGTATTGCGTGTCAACCATGGTGTCTGGTTAAGCCATTTTGCCGCAGTTGGTACCTCCATCATCTAGTCTTTTTCGTATAACATGCTTTGTTTGGCCTCAATTTAATTTGGTACAGTGATCCAGAAAATCCAGACTATAAATCTCACTTATAACTAATATTGATGTGACAAGCACCACATGGTCGTCTTTCACCGTCGCGTGGGACCTAGCCTACTTTAGTTAGATCACTACTGAAGTTGCTTTAATAGTTTGTTTCCTATATTGTTGGGTTAGTAGGATTGAGAGAGATCTTTCAGGAGAGATTCTAGGGAGATAATTAGGAGATTGGAAGAATAAATGCAGGAAGTGGTGTAATTGTTCTTTGGTTGTTGAGTTTGAATGAAAGAGAATGATTTATTTGTTTTTAAGTAGTTTTTGTTAAGAGTTGGGTCCAGCCCAAGGTGGGAACTCAACTGGGTTGGGGTGTCCTATTAGGCTCCTAACAAGTCTATAAACTTTTAGGGTTTATGGGGAGAGTTTAAGTAGGATAGATAACCTTAGTTATTGGGGTTATCCTTTTGTATTACGTAACAATACATAACCTCTAAGATACAGAGAGATTCTACAAGATCAATAAAGATATCCCTACTATTTTCTCAATATTGCATTCAATTATCTAATAGAGTAGGATCGATTATTATCCAACACGTTATTAGCACTGCGAGCTAGTGGGTCAGAAGGAAGATGTCTCAATCGCCGAGAATTTGGCGTTGAAAATAGGCAGTTTCATGGCCAAAAACGGTGTTTTTAGGTCATGACGACGTCAATAATTAATAATTATTTTTATATATTTATTATTATTATTTTAAAATATATTATTTTAATATATCCGTGATGACGTCAGACTTTATATACTTGCTGACGTGGCAGTAACACGTGTCAAGGACACGTGGCAGTGAGACCCACTTGATGATGTGGCAGTGGCACATATCAATGACACGTGGTAGAACAGTGGCATGCCATAGGGCATGCTAAGTGGCCCACACAGTAACTTGCCATGGGTATGACACGTGGCAGACACGCGTGTGACATGTGGCAGTCACTATGTAGTGACATGATGCAGTCCCACACAGTGACACGTGGTAGATCTGTTTAACTCGGTCAAACCGATCCAGACCGGTCAACCCAGTCCAAGCCTTAACCCAGACCAAGCCAGACCGGTCCAGGACCGGTTCAGACACTAAATTTGCTCTAGAGAGCTCAATTTTTTTGGGTCAAATCTTGTTTTATTTTAAAAAAATTCCTATTGACTGGACCTACCCCATGGGGGATCCATTTTTAATTTTTTTTTATAAAAAATATTTTTAATTTTTTTTTGGGAACATGTGCCTCGCATAGGAAAACTGACACACTTATATGAGACATAAGTAAATAGATTAATACCTATTTAAGTATCTTACGATAACTAATAAGATATTAATGGTATGCCCCTAAGATACTAATTATCATGATTAGGGATTACAGAAAATACGAAACCAAGACTAATTTAGAATACGAGTGAGATTCATATCTAAATCACAGTTAATTGTCAATGACAAATAATTAGAGCTCAATTGGAAATTGTCTTAGTCTTATTTCTAAAAACTTGGTATATGAGGAACCAATTTTTTGTATCTAGGTACAATTAAATATTACATGATAATATTTAGAGGTATATATGCACTGATAACAACCTATAATACATTAAAATGTTAGTTCAAAGACAGACATAATCAACCTATCTTGTGAAACCAACAGACTTTGAGGTGGGACAACTTGTCAGCTAAACATCTAATACCCCTCATATTCATAGAAAATATAGTCATTTGGCTAGAATATACAAACCTTATAAAACTTTAGGGCTTAGAACACCCTAGTTGTCAAAATAAGGAACGTACACACTAGTGGTTTTGAATAACAATCTAGGCTAAGATTCTATAAAAACGCATATCTAAGATTAATATCATCATTTTACGAGGTAAAATTGGAATTTAATTATTAGAAAATAATTTCATGAGTTTTAGAATATGAACAGGGTTCAACTATAATATGATTATGAATCATTTATTTTTCCTTATTCTAAAATATTATGATCTGTCTTTAATGCATTAGAAATGTTTATCAAGAATTGTCACTAATTACGATCTACATTTTGCATAAACAAATGTCTACGAAACTCAAGAATATTGAATTTCCACCATTACTGCTCACTAGAGCCAATTACCTCACTTGGTACATTGACGCTGACTTGTTCTTGAAGTCTCTCGGTCTACAGAAGACCATCATCATTTGCAACAACGAAGATCCCATCAACAAAGCAAAGACTTTATTTATCCTCCATCATCATATTCAGGATGACCTGAAGACTTAATACCTCAACAAGGTTGAGCCAGCTGACTTATGGGCAAACATAAATGGGCGTTATAGTCAGCAAACGACCATTATGCTCCCAAAAGCGATGCACCAATGGAACAACCTTTGGTTTCAAGATTTTAGGACTATCGCTGATTATAACTCAGCAGTCCACAAAATCACTTCTACACTTGAGCTATGTGAGAAGAAAGTTAATGATGTTGAAATGGTAGAAAAAACTTTCCATGCCAGCAATATTGCGTTTCAGAGGCAATATTGCGTTTCAGAGGCAATTACGACTCAGTAAGTCTTGATTCAGGCACTTCTCTTCTCTGAGCAGAACGATGAACTTCTAATAAAGAATCATGCAATGCAACCTTCTGGGGGTGCGCCGTTGCCCGCATCACACAATGTTCAATTTCGGGGAAACCACTATGCAAGTCTGGAACGGAAATATGGAAAGGACAGGGGAGGATACAAGGGAAATAGGAAGGGCGGGAACTAGAAACCCATTGACCCTAGGAAAGGTAAAGGATTTCATAAATCTAGCAAACTAGGAAATGTGAAAAAGGAAAAGAAGATAGATCAGGGATCTCCTTGCTTTAACTGTGGTGGCACAGGACACTGGGCACTGGAATGTCTGACACCATGGGTGGCTAGAGGTACCAGAGTCCAGACCCACCATGTAGTTGTTGACACTAACTCCACTCCTCTAGAGTTCGCAGAGTCAGACTTCTTCGGTGACATTGATGCCAGCATGGATCAACATACAACGTAATCCGTAGTGATATCTCAGTAGACATGTGATGTCACAGTAGAGAACACTAGTAGTTTTTTTCTCTCGTATTGACTTGATTTACTTTTTATCAGTATTTTTGATTATGTTATAAACAAATTATTTGCATTTCAATAAAGTGCTCGTGACATATATGAGATTTATTTTATTTTGTTCTAAATACTGATTATTTAAATTATTGCTTGGGAAAGTAGTTAATTTTTCATATATAGATTTTAATATGCTATATATACAGGTTGCCCATGGATCTTTCAGCCTATAAGACACTAATTGATAATAGGACGAGTCGCGACACATGTCTAGTAGACAGTGGTACCACATACTTGATTCTTCGAGATAAACGGTATTTATCGTACTTGACCGCGTATGTTGGGGACATTCACACTGTTACTAGGTCAACCAATATCATAGAGGGCTCAGGGAGCGCTACGCTATTACTCCCAAACGGTACGATATTGAGTATATAGACCGTGTTGTTTGCTAGTAAATCTCCCGAGAATTTACTAAGCTTTAGGGACATACATGATAACAGTTATCAAGTCAGGACGATATGAAATGATGAGAATCGAATACTATGCATCACCTATTCGCCTAACGGCCAATAACTTATATTGGAACGGTATCCAATGTATTCCTCAGGGCTTTATTCTAATGCCTTCAGGCATGTCGAAACATATGCAATCAATAATTTTTCTTAGTTACAAGAGAAAATATTTAAGATTTGGCATGATCGTTTTAGACATTTTGGACAAAGAATAATGAGGAAAATTATCAATAGTACCTCTGGACATTCACTCACAGGAGAGAAGACCAGAATTTTACAAATTGCCCATGTAACGCATGCTCTTAGGGAAAACTAATAGTCCAACTTAGTAAGACCAAGGTGGAGTTGGAGTCTCCAAGCTTTCTCCAACGTATCCATGAAGACATATGTGGACTTATCCATCCACATAGTGGTCCGTTCAAATATTATATGGTCTTAATCGACGCATTTGTGAGATGGTTAGACGTTTGCCTATTATCATCTAGGAATATGGTGTTTCCACGGCTGTTTGCCCAAATTATCTGATTGCGGGCCCATTTCGCAGATCACCCGATCAAATTTGTGAGATTTGACCGTGCTGTCGAGTTTACCTCAAAAGCTTTTCTTGATTATTGTACGGCTAATGGGATAGATGTCGAGCATCCCGTACCCCATGTCCATACCCAAAATGGGATGGCGGAGAATCTAATCAAACGATTACGGTTAACCGCTAGGCCATTGTTATTACGATCTCAGCTTCCGGTCATTGCGTGGGGCCATGTAATTCTGCATGCTGCCGCCTTAATTAAAATTTGTCTAACAGTTGATAATCAATATTCCCCATTACAACTAGTAACTGGGTCGGAGCCCGATGTCGCCCATCTACGAACATTTAGATGTTTCGTTCAGGTGCCAATTGCACCATCACAACGTACGAAGATGGGGTCCCAACGTCGGCTCGGTATTTATGTGGGTTAGGATTCACCATCTATCATTCGATACTTGAAACTCACTACGAGCGATGTATTTACTGTGAGATTCACAAATTGTCACTTTGATGAGACGATATTCCCAGCATTGGGGGGAAATATGATAGTCAATGTTGAGGATGTTTCCAAGATTAGTTGGAAAATACCATCGTTGTCTCATCTAGATCTCCTAACCAATCATAGTGACAAGGAAGTACATCGGATTCGATACTTACAACAGATTGTAAATGAATTGCCAGATGTATTCAACGATGCTGTTAAAGTAACCAAGGTATATGTACCTGTAAGTAATAGACCTGCACGACTGGATGTTTAGGGAACTAGTGTGCAACCCGTTAATGAATCCATGACGCGCATTACGAGAGGATACCCCGCTACAAAGAAGGACGCTGAGCCGAGGGCTAAGAAACAACGTACGGGAAAAGAAAAGACTAATGGTGTAGTCGATTCATCAGGGATGGAACCTCCCACAGACAGGGTTATAGTAGCTACGTATCCACCCGAAGCATTATGAGACAAGCCTAGTGAGGCACATGTACATGATAATTGAGAGATCTCGATTAAATATGTTTCTAATGGCACCACGTGGGATCGTTCAGAAGTAGTAGTTGACGAAGTATTCACTTTCGTTGCTGCGCTTTCTATCGAGGATGATGATCCAGAACCACTCACTGTAGACGAATGTGAAAGTCGTACAGATTGGCCAGAGTGGGAGGCTGCGATCAATGCTGAGCTCAGCTCATTAGCTAAACACGAAGTGTTTAGACCAATAGTCCCTAGGCAAGATACCATTAGGCCTGTTGGTTATAAATGGGTATTCATACGGAAACGTAATGAACTTGGAAATATAGTAAGGTACAAGACAAGACTAGTTGCCCAGGGATTTTCTCAAAGACCTTGCATCGATTATGATGAAATCTACTCTCCAGTCATGGACGCTATAATGTTCTGTTACTTGATCAGTCTGCCAGTTGTTGAGAACAAACTTGACATGCGTCTTATGGATGTAGTTACTTCGTATCTATATGGGAAATTAGATATGAAGATCTACATGAAGCTACCAGAAATGTTTAAGCTTCCGGATGCGAGAATGCTAGACACACGGGGTGCCTATGTAATAAAATTGGATAAGTCATTGTATGGTCCAAAATAATCAAGGCTTATGTGGCACAACATGCTGACTGAATATTTGAAGGCCGAGGCTTTTGTAAATAGCCTTATTTGCCCATGCATTTTCATCAAGAAAATGAATACTGGTTTCACCATTATTGCTGTTTATGGACGATTTGAATATCATCAGAGCTCCGGGGGAGATCGCGAATGCTGTCGAATAACTTGGGAAGGAATTCGAAATGAAAGACCCTGGAAAGACAAAATTTTGTCTCGGTTTGCAGATCGTGTGACATAATTGTACATCAGACGACGTATACCGAAAGAATCATAAAACATTTCGGTATGGATACGACACACAATGCCAAGATGCTTATGCATGTCCGTTCATTGGATGTGAACAAAGACATCTATCGTCCTCTAGATGAAGGGGGGGGGGGGAAACTCCTAGGGCCTGAGATGCCATATCTAGGAGCTATCGATGTTTTGCTATAATTAGCAGGGTGTACTCGACCAGACATCTCATTCTCAGTGAACTGTCTGGCACGCTATAGTTCTGTACCTACCCAAAAGCACTGGAATGGGATCAAGCACATTCTGAGATATCTCATCGGTACGAAAGACTGGGGTTTGTTCTATCCAAAAATTGCCAAACGAGAAATTATAGGATACGTCGATGCAAGATAATTGTCAGATCCATATAAAGGCCGATCACAATCGGGTTATTCGTTATTGTATAGAGGTATAGTGATTTTATGGAGATCGGTGAAGCAGATGATGGTTGTTACATCCTCGAACCACGCAGAGATTCTTGCACTTCATGAAGCTGGCAGAGAATGCTTTTAGTTGCTATCCATGATCAACCACATCAACGGAAGTTGCGGTCTGAGTTCTATCCAAGATAAACCGACGACTCTTTATGAAGACAACACAACTTGTATCATTCAAGTCAAGGGTGGATTTATTAAAGGCGACAAAATGAAGCACATTTCTCCCAAGTTCTTCCACATACACGAGTTGCAGAAGACTAATGAGAATAACGTTGTTCAAGTCCGCTCAGAAGATAACCTAGCTAATCTATTCACGAAGTCTCTTGTACATCCTACGTTCAAGAGATTGGTATACGAAATTGGCATGTGAAGTTTACACGATTTATTATCTCAGGGAGATCGACGTCTGGGGGAGTAATCCCGTCATGACGTGGAAACATTCATGTTGTACTCTTTTTCATGATAGTGCAGTTTTTATCCTAGGAGGTTTTACTAACTAGAGGTTTTGTTGAGGCAACGTATACACGTCCACAACCCATATGGGGCATATGATTGTATTCTTTCCTTGCACAACTTTTTGCCCAAATGGTTTTGATAGGCAGAGATTTTGGTGAGGCAAGTCGTCCTGGTATGGAACACCCCAAGTGACACCGACCAACTTAAACACAAGATTGGTACGTATGACATTCAAGGCACGTGCCTCAAGTAAGCCTAATTATTCGTCTCTTTCAACCGTCTTTTTAGCACAATATCACATAAGATCACACAATATCAAGGCAACACAAACACTGTACAAAGGGTCATTGCAAACTTCATTTCATTAATTTATCAACAACAATTACAAAGCTTTATTTCCTTCTCGGGTGTATCAGAGTCATGTCCTCTACATAATAGCTACTAAGTAAATAGCTTACAACCAAAGGGAAGCATCAAAGTTGGAGATGAAGCGTACTCCCCCTATTGGCTAACCTAAACTTTACAGAAATAAACGAAACTTTTTATAAGGCTTTATACATCCTAAAGTTACTATTTACAAAATAATGGCTCAATCCGTTGAGGCGTCACACTCTTTCCCACTCATCTTGGAGACATCTTCTTCTTCTCTTTCCTCTCATGCTTGACCTCAATCTTCCTGAGTTGGACCAGTAGGGGATGAGAATCTTGGTGCACCCAACTGGCTTCTATTTCTGGCAGATCCTTCCACTTCACTAGGTACTTGCAGACTTCCTCCTTGGTGTCTGGGTCAACATAGGTCACTCTGTAAGCAAGAACACTATCTGGATCTTGGTCTGGGTTGACTGGCTTGTGGGGAACCTGAGGTCTGACGGTACTTCTGCTTGGATCTTTCTTGTCTTCGTGGTAAGGCTTTAGGGCGCTGACATGGAATACTGGATGGGTGAAGCGAAGATGGGGTGGCAATTGAAGCTTGCAGGAAACCTTTCAAACTTTTCCAATGATCGGCATCGAACCTACATACTTGGGTACCAGGCCTTTATGTGTTATGTCGCTTTGGTGCTGGAGGTGGGCGGTCTTGATCAGAGAAAGGTCTTCAACTTAAAAAGGATATGGTCGTCTCTTATGATCTGCCCATTTCTTTATTCTGGCAGACGCCTTTTCCAAATAGGCCCGAGTAGTATCAACATTTCTCTGCCATTCCTTTGCAAACTGGTAGGCTCTCGGAACGTTTCCTTTATAACCGGAGACCACCGTGTACGGTGTGAGGGGTTGTTGTCCCAATAGTATCTCAGATGGACTCATGTTGGTTGATGATCTCTTATGCAGATTAAAACAAAACTATACTACATCCAAGAGTTCGGCCAAGTTCTTCTTGTTCGCCCTGACGAAGTGCTGAAGATATTCTTCCAGCATTGCGTTTAAGCGTTCTGTCTGACCCTCTGATTGCGGATGGTTATTGGTTAAGAAGTTGAGAGTAGATCCTAGAAATCTGAACACGTCCTTCTAAAACTTCCCAGTGAATCTCGGATCTCTATAGCTAACAATATCCTGTGGCACGCCCCAATACTTGACAATGCGCTTTACAAAGAGGCGTGCTATTTTATTTGCCGGGTAAATAATTGGGGCTGGAATGAACGTTGCATATCTAGGGAATCTGTCGATGATCATGATTATGGAACCATATCCTTCAGTCTTAGGTAACCCGGAGATAAAGTCCAAAGAAACGTTTTCCCAAGGTCGTATCGGTACATGAAGTGGTTCAAGATGTCCAAGTGGCAAGTCCTGATCCACTTTGTTTTGCTGGCAGATGTAACAAGTCTGCGTATAATCTATCACTTCGTTTTGATCATTGGGCCAATAGTAACCTTTGTGTAACAGGGATAATGTTCTCCGCCAACCCGGATGGCCTGCCCAAAGAGTGTCATGACACTCCTTTATCAGCTTTCGTCTTAGTTTTGTGAACCGAGGAACATAAATCTATTGTCCCTTCGTATATAAAAGACCATCTTTTACCCATAACCATTTTGTCTTCTCCTGTTTCACCAAGTTAATGATGACCTGGGTTGAGGATGCACCGCCAACCCTTCACGGATCCTATCTTGGAGAGTGCTGGTAATATGGGAGTGAGACTGTTCGGCGGCTATAGAGATGGCCGCTAGTTCAGCTTTACGGCTCAACGCATCCGGTACATTGTTCATCCTTCCTAGCTTATGCTCGAGATCTAGATCAAACTCTGCTAGAAACTCTTGCCAACGAGCCTGCTTCGACGTCAACTTTTTATGCGTAAGGAAATGGCTTGCCGCGCTGCTATCGGTCTTTACTAGAACCTTCATTCCCAACAAATAGTGTCACCATACTTTCAGACAATGCACAATAGCTAGGAGTTCCTTCTGTCTTGTTGAATACCGCCTCTGTGTATTATTCAACTTCCTACTTTCATATACAACCGGATGCTCATCTTGTAACAACACTCCACTGATAGCATAATCAGACGCATCGGTATGTACTTCAAACGGCTTGGTAATATCTGGCAAGGCTAAGACTGGGTTGCTAATCACCGCATGCTTCAGATTGTCAAATGTTGTTTGACATTTCTTGGACCATGACCAAGATAAGTCTTTCTTGAGAAGATCTGTAAGGGGTGCCGCGTGCTTCGAATATCCTTCGATGAACTTGTGGTAGCAGTTCACGAGGCTCAGAAAGGAACAAACTTCATAACCTCTGTAGGAGCTTTCCACTCCTCAATAGCGCAGACCTTTTCCTTATCCATGCAGATTTGTCCCCTGCCAATAATGTGTCCAAGAAACATAACTTGTTCCTGGGCAAACAAGCATTTCTCCAACTTAGCATAGAGCTGGTTCTATCGTAGGACTTGGAATACCAGGCGAAGATGTTTAAGGTGCTCCTCCATAGTGCGACTGTAGATAACAATATCATCCAGGTACAACACCATAAACTTGTCGATATATTTTTGGAAGAACTTATTCATAAGAGTACAAAATGTTGGTTAGGCCGAATGACATGAGAAGGAATTCATATTCCCTAAACTGAGAGGAACATGTCATCTTCGGTTCGTCCCCGACAACAATCCTGACTTGATAGTAACCCGATCTCAAATGAAGTTTAGAGAAATATTTTACGGATGTAAGCTGGTCAAATAAGTTGACAATGAGCGGTATTTGATACTTGTTCTTCACCGTTACCTTGTTTAAGGCTCGATAGTCGACACATAATCACAGACTTCCATCGTATTTCTTCTGAAATAAGACCGGGGCACCATATAGTGCCTTTTAGGGGTGAATAAAGCCCGATTCCAGCAGTCCATCAAGTTGTTTACGAAGCTCTGCTAGTTCAGGCGGACTTATTCGATACGGTCCTTTGGCAGGAGGTTTGGTTCCAGGGACTAACTTGATCTGATGATCGATAGGCCTTCGTGGAGGTAACACCTTTGGTAGTTCCTTCGGCATCACATCCTTGAACTCAGTAAGCACCCGTGAGACTTCTTTCGGCATGGCACTGTGAATCTGATCATCCGACTCTAACCGTAAGGTAGAAAGGTAAGTCAACTCCTCTCGCTTCAGTCCCTTCTCCAACTGAAGAGCTGATATGATTCTATCCTCATCTTTGTGCGTAGACATCTGTGATTGTCACCAAAAATCCCCAGGGAATTGACGAACGACATCAATGTTTTGTGGTTGCGAAGAAAGTCCATTCTCAAAATAATCTTGAAATCATTCAACATTACTGCAAGAAGGTTAACTTTCCCACTCAACTGTCCCATCTTAGCTGGAACTAACTTGGCAACACCATGTATCGACATTGCGGCTGAGTTAACGACTTTCATCCGGCTAGAATCTTTTACCAAACACAATCCCAAACGATTCGCTTCCTGAATGGCGATAAAGCTATGGGTAGCACCTGTATTAACCATCGCCAAAGTGCTCCACCCATTAATACTGAGATTCAAGTACATGAGTCCCTTCTTAGGCTTAGTCTCTGTCAACTGAGTGGTCACATCATTGAGTAAGTAAAGAGAACCCATGTGACTTTTACCGCTATCATTTCCTTGCGTAGTATCATTGGCTTGGTCTCCTTGCAATGCCATTAAAGCATTTAAGGCCGTCTTCTGAGGATATTGATAAGCTTTATGATTCCTTCTACAAAGGAAACACTTTAAGTTCCCTGGACGTCCTTAAAACCTGTACGAGGAGGAAGCACCACTAATGTTACGCAGCCTGTGGTACTCCCTCACAGGATTGGAACTCGAGGCACTTCCCGTACTTGCTCCACCACTTCTGCCTTGGCCATGGCCTTGGCCTTGACCTTGCTCTCCCCCACTTTTAGCTTGGTATCCTCCAGTCTTGCCCTTATTGTAATTATAGGAGGATCCCGTTCTCTACTGCGATTGGGAATTAGACTGAGACTGAGTCGGTCGACGCTCGCCTGCATATGATTGTAGTCGCTGATGCACTCAGCTGAGGCCATTGCGGATGCCAAATCTTGAACCCGTTGCCTTTGCAGCTCATTCTGGAACCATAGTTTCAAACCTTCCAAGAAATAGAACAATTTTTTCCTTTTCAGACATGTCGCGGATATCCAACATTAGGGTTGAGAACCACTTCACATACTCATGGGTGTTGCCTATCTGCTTTAGTTGCCTTAAACTCCTCCGAGCAATGAACTCAACATTTTCGTGTCTTTTCAAGTCATCCCATGTGCTAATAGTACCGTGACCGCCCTGGATCTAGACATACTTGGTGCGCCACCATAGTTTAGCGTCACCTGCGAGGTACATGGTTGCCATCGACATCTTCGCACCTTCACTCTCATGCCTGACTACATTGAAGTACGTGTTCATATCAAAGGGAAAGTTCTCTACCTCTTTGGCGTCCCTCGCCCCCTTGTATGCCTTGGGTTTGAGGATCTTGATTCTGGGCCGTTCTATACCGCCGCCCAAAGGTGTTGGTTCACAAGTCCCAACAACCTTAGCTAGGAGATTCACCTTTAAAGATAGTTCAGCCACCTGATCCAAAAGTGTAGCCATATTCCCCTCAACTACTTCTTCTAGCGTAACGAGACGTTCGCCCATATGGGCCTGATCATCTGTGAGCCCTTCCAATCGTTCCTCTAAAGTCGTTACTTGGCCAATAATCCCACATAGAGCTTGCATCTTATACTCTAATTGGTCCAATCGCGTTCGGGTGTTCGGCCTGGGATTAACGGTTGGTCCAACCATCTGAGGGGCAGGGTCAGTAACATTGGGACCCTCCGCCATAGCAACAAGATCACTTTCCTACTAAAAGTCTAAAATGTAGCTCTGATACCAACTGACATGGACCAACTTAAACACAAGCTTGGTATGTGCGACACTCAAGGCACGTGCCTCAAGTAAGCCTAATTATTCGTCTCTTTCAACCGTTTTTTTAACACAATATCACATAATATTAAGGCAACACGAACACTGTACAAAGGGTCATTGCAAACTTCATTTCATTCATTTATCAACAACAATTACAAAGTTTTATTTCCTTCTCGGGTGTATCAGAGTCATGTCCTCTACATAATAGCTACTAAGTAAATAACTTACAACCAAAATAAAACATCAAAGTTGGAGACGAAGCGTACTCCCCCTTTTGGTTAACCTAAACTTTATAGAAATAAATGAAACTTTTTACAAGGCTTTATTACATCCTAAAGTTACTATTTACAAAATATTGGCTCAATCTGCTGAGGTGTCACACCAAGGAGAGTGTTAGGAGTTGGGTCTAGCCCAATGTGAGAACCCAACTGGGTTGGGGTGTCCTATTGGACTCCTAACAAGCCCATAGGCCTTTAGGGTTTATGGGGAGAGTTTAAGTATGATAGATAACCTCAGTTATTGGGTTAGAACCTTTTAGATACATAGAGATTCTACAATATCAATAAAAATATCCTTACTCTTATCTTAATATTGCATTCAATTATCTGATAGAGTAGGATCGATTATTATCTAACAGTTTTCTTAAATTAATGTAATTGGCGTAGAATTGAAATGGTTTCGCTTCTGCGCTACATTCTCGTTAAATATCCTTTCAGAAAGGCAAAAACATTGCTTCCATATCTCACAAATAGAGTTTTAATTAAACAGTTCAAAAAGCAAAAACAAAATGCCTCTGTCGTAAAACTTGCAATGTATCGGAATTTGATTTCCATTTTTATTTTCTTCTTTTCGAAGGTAAGCTGTTTGTGATGGGAATTGATCCCAGGACTCTTGATTTTTTAAGCGCTAACCCTATCACCTAACCTAGTTGGTATTTTTCCATTTTTCTATCTCCCATCGTGCACTTGAGACATTATTCCTTCTTTTAACATCGTTTCGTGTGTTGTAAAGTAGTCTCCTAATTAGATTAATAAATATATGGCATCATTATTTTATATATTCGGATAAATCGCTTATAGAAAAACCCAAAAAATGAGATTCGAAATGCCATTTTCTTATCCAATTATTTAAATCCTAATTACTGATAATTTCTCACATAAAAAGTATATGATATTAGTTTTTTTTGATATGTAAAAATAAATAATAAAAATTTCCTCCCTTGGACATGACAATTGACACCGAGCCTAGAAATAATATTGAGAACAGCTCCTTACGACCAAACTATTAAACACATTTTCAAGGGTACTTGGATTATTTAATTCCACCGCTCAGTGGCTCACCCAAACCAGCTTAGAAAGTGCAGTGCATATAAGGGATACGTAATAATAAACCACAGTAATTTCACCATCCTTGTTACCAAATTTTCATTACTAACACGAAACCGGACTATTGTTCGCCACCCCCAGTTGTTTACCGCAACGTGGAAAGACCACTACACGTGGCGATTAGTAACGGTAGGTGTCTTTTTCATGAACAACTTCTCCGCCCATACGTAGGCAAAGAATTGCCGACCTTTGGCCTCCAAACAGACACAAAGAAGTGCCAAAAAGTAGCGTAAGCGCCAAACACACCCTCCTATCAAATCAACGGCCCAGATCTCATCTCAGCCACCCAAACCAATCTCAACCGTCCAATCACCTATTTTGATCACATTATTATTATGAAAGCTTTGTCCCTAGTCTCTTTTGAGTTGTTTTGTAGTTGAATTCTAAGTTGCAAGTCGGTTAGGCCTCTCTCTCTCATCTCTCAATGTTTCTCTTTGAAACCATTACAACCCTATGAGCACATAAGAATGGTAACATTGTTATGTATCTTATGTACATTGCTATGTTTTTTTTTATGTGTAATGACATATTTTCTGATATTGGGATTTGATGAATGATGCAGGAGGAGTCAATGTTGGTGCCCCTGTGGCTGGAACCATTGTTATCGACAGCATTCTTCTCTGTCTGTCGTACACACGGAGACGCCCCGCGGAGTGAATGCAACATGTATTGTCTAGATTGTAATGGGGCTGCATTTTGTTTCTATTGTCGGTCATCTAAGCACAAAGATCATCGCGTAATTCAAGTTAGTAGTAGTAATTGAATATTTTTTTTCTTTTTCAAGAGTTTTGCAGGTTTTGATGGTTTTTTTTTATGGGGTTTTGGTGGTAGATAAGGAGATCATCATATCATGATGTGGTGAGAGTTTCAGAGATTCAGAAAGTGCTTGATATAAATGGAGTACAAACATATGTGATAAACAGTGCAAGAGTTATGTTTCTAAATGAAAGGCCTCAACCGAGGACTGCGAAAGGTGTTTCTCATATTTGTGAAGTTTGTGGGAGGACTCTCTTAGACACATTTCGATATTGCTCTTTGGGTTGCAAGGTTAGTACTATTTTCTTCCTTTTCTCCGCTTCCTCCGTCTCACATTATCTTTTTCGTTATCATCATTCCGATTGTATGTTTATAACCCCATTGCCTGTTGAAATGTTGTTTTTCAAGTGACAATGGCATTCTGGAGATCACCTGACAACTTGACAAGTTATCAGGTGATCTTAGGGCACACTGTCCTTTCGGGGAAGCAAAAGGTCACCAAGCAAGGCCTAAGACATTGCTTGGAATAGAATAGAATGAGTGAATGAAGTAATGAACTTGTCATGTTGCTTATTGTTCAAGGCATTGCTCATTGTTCAAGTTTCCCCCAACACAATTTTTCTTAATCCACATTGTAATGCCAGTTGTTCAAGGCCCTGCTTGGTATTTTTAGAAAGTTATAACATGAATTAGATGCTTTTTATATACATTGTCGTTGCCCCGTTGATTCTTAAACGAGTGTGCCAATCAAGGCCTAAAACATTTGCTCTAAAACTTTGATTATGTGCTCTTATATAATGTTGATTAACAGTGTGGCTTGTTTGGCTTTGGTCATGATGATTTTAGCTTGTTGGAATAAAGACAAAGGGAGATTCGACCTTTATTTTAGACGATAAAATCGAAGAAAACGAAGGAATATCAAGACGAGAAGGCGAATTACGCGAAAGCTCACAACAACACGACATATCTCTTCCCATGACTCCTTCGCCCCCTACAAACTCAAGAAGAAGGAAAGGGATCCCTCATAGAGCCCCGTTTGGAACATAAAAAAAAAAAACTCATTTTATTAAACCTCAAAGTTACAAAATTAATTAATTGTCATCTCCCATTGAGGGTATTCCTTTAATTAAAGGGTTTGATGTCCTACAAAATACGTCTCTTTCTTTCCCTATAGGTTTCTAATAATAATGTTGAATTATTGTAGGAGGGAGTTGCAAAGATGTAATTATATATAAATTAATTAAAGCAAAGTCATTGTGGAGTCCGATTAATTGTTTTTTTTTGTTTAAGGCCCACCAACCACATGGATCTTTTGTAAAGGAGCAACAACTTCATCTATTATTTTGGAGCAAAGTTTATATTGTACAATGACGCTTAGATATCAATGAGCCACAAATGATACTTTCGTCAAAATAGTCTTAAATATAGGAGAATGGTGAAAAATAATGAACCTAAACAAATTTTTGAATTTTAAATTTATTTTTCTTTCGTAAATATCTGGAAAATCTTCGTATTAAAAAAAATTATAATCCGCTGTATCACAAAAAAATAAAAATAAAAATGTAGATAAGCTAAACCCAATTAGAGTTGTATTAAGTAGAGCTAAGTCCAACTTGTGCCCGAAACCGAAAGTTGGTGGGGTTGGGCCTACAAGAATAGGATGTGGGTTTGGCCCACCCAACTGGGCTGTAGTCGCATCTAGTTTACCCCCACATTGACACTTTGTTTAGGCTGAGCTGGATAGGACCACAAAAATTCTTTTATTGTTACAACAAATTCGTACTCATACGAAAGGTTTTGGTCTCATGCCTTCTTTCTTCCAAGATACTTTTAAGGCCTATTTGGACTCATAATTTTTTTTTTTTAGCCCCCAAATCCGGCAAGCCGACTACAAGGCCTGACCAACCTCGAAACCCACACAGAGATGAGAATCGAACCCTTAACCTACCTCCCCAATGTCTCACAAGAGAACAAGTCACTTAAGCTATTGGTAGTTGGTAATTAAGACTCACAACACAATTCGCAAATAGTGTTGTACTTTGATAGGCTCAATTAGACTAATTAAGACTAGATCCAACAAAAATTTGACTTCACCAATACAGCAAGCTTAAGGAGCGCAAGATACAACAATATTGAACGGGTTGTCATGAATATGAATAGCTAATCCGCTCATTCTAATTGGTCCATTATGGCAGAGCTTTCCTAGTTTGTCAAGTTTCTTTCTCCGCCCAAGAAAATAGTGAATAGTTGTTGAATTCGAATTTTTTTACCGCTGCAATTAAAATTGGGACTGAATTTAGCACGAGAAAAGAGGTTATATTTGAGCAGTTGTGAGGTGATAAAATTCTATTGGCAGGTTAACTTCTCACAACCCAATTGAAGATTACAGGTGAGACCCAATAATTTGGATCTAAGTACGCTAAATTATTTGAATCGAAATTTGGATAAGAGTATAGCCATATCGGAATTTGTGGTTTGGAATGCCTAAGTTGAGTTCACCACCAATAAAGCCACTTGCTAGGATTTATCCTGATTTACCCGGTATGTGTGCCTGGGGGCTGTATATTCCTTAATCGAGCCACATGGAATGCTCCAAAAGTTAGGGACTCGACACGTGCAGGATTATAACAAAAACCGATGTATCCAAACAATAAATAAATACAAAACCACATGTATCCAAACAGGTCCTTAACAAACTAATACAACTGTTCACATTTTCGGAATGAGTTTCTGATGATTTCACATTTGTCTTTTTTAAATGATTGATTGTTATATGAAGGTGACATCCAAAAACTTTTTCTGAGTCTTTCTGTTTTTCTCATCTAGTGTATGTATGGGCTAAAAGATGCATATCCTAACAAGAAGCAAAATCCCCCCCCCCATTTCCTCATTTTCTGATTCCAATCTGATTTTTTTTTTAATAATTTAAGATTTTGAAGTTTTATTTTTAAGCATTTTTGATTTTTCATTTGTATACAAAATATAAGTTCGTATTGGCGAAAAATGATATTAACTCTCATCTGTATGTTTGTAAGATATGGTCTCAGATAGTAGAAAGCTGTGACGCTATTAATATTTCAATAATGAAAATGAATAGATAATACAGAATAATTGAAGTATACATTGTTTCGAAAAGTTCAGGGAAATGACGCAAAATTAGATTAGTGTATGACCTCATTTTAAGTTTTTTGTTTCTTTGGTTTCCTTTCGTCGCTTCTCCCAACGCGGGCACCATTGCTATCCGAAACTGTCCCTGCATCACAAACTTTCCTCGGCTGTTTTCTTGATTTCTTTCTTTCTGGTGCACTGCATATTA
Source organism: Kingdonia uniflora (assembly GCA_014058105.1). Classification (NCBI taxonomy): domain Eukaryota; kingdom Viridiplantae; phylum Streptophyta; class Magnoliopsida; order Ranunculales; family Circaeasteraceae; genus Kingdonia; species Kingdonia uniflora. The sequence goes on from JACGCM010002866.1 coordinate 742,332, forward strand.
TGGTCAGTTCAAACAAATTAAAAACGGAATGAAAGTTTATTGAAAAACATAGACCCTGCACATCTAAGGTTAAACTTATTAATCACATATGAACATCTTCTAAATACCAAATTTATTTTTGAGAAAAATCGCAAATGAGAAAAAGATAAATAGACATTGAATTTGTTACTCAAATATATATGGTCATCATCCAAGTCTTGATAAAAAATGGGGGAGGGCAAACTGAATCCGTTCCTTTGACATTTGGTCCATTTGATATGAATGCATCTACTTCGGCATGTTCAAATACTATGTCGGTATCCTACTGAACCATCCTACCTAACCTTGTGTAGTTATTCTTTCACTCTCACTAATCACTAACTCTCTTTAATTTTATCAACCAAAACTATATTATCAGCACATAAAATTTGTCGAGGGACCTACTTGAATATGACTGAATGACCTGATATCTACCAAAAAGAGATAAGCGAAAGGGTTTACAGTTGATCCAAGACGTAAACCCCGAATACTAACTTCCCATCCCATGGTAAACTATTTATCACCATATAATATTTATCCTTAATGTTTTCCTTTGAAAAATTATGAAAAGATGACGCGACTTTGCCTTAGTTGTCAAATCAAACACTGTGTTTGATATTATTTGGTTGGATGATATTATGCCACGATGTTAACGATATATGGTCTTATTTATTTGCTGCTATGTTCGATAATATCTGTGGTCTTCTATGTCTGGCCTCATTTCTCACTATGTAGATAAACCTTGTCATATGTAACTCATAATGATAGATGATCCAACATGCTTACCAAGATAATTTGCTTATATTAATTGAATGGAACCATTTTCTATGATTTTTTTTATTAGCAAGCATAAATAGTTTTTAATATGAAAAATGTGAGGTTTACGCCTCAAGAACGCTTTTCGCATTCATCTGCGTGGAAGTGACTTGCTTTACCAGTTGTTCTATGATTCTCCATTTCATTTTAATGTGTACACATCCGCCACCACAGTAGTAGTCCTTAAACAAATTCTACTCTTTCACCCAGTATTAGATCTATAAATGATATCCTCGTCAGTTTTTTTAGATCTACGAATAGTTAAGATTAAAAAGCAGAAATGTTTATTGGGTTTGGAGTCTCTTGCCTATTAATCTGGTCTAGGGAATCAGCTGATGAAACTTGAATCTATGTATCTTATCTTAAATGGCAATTGAAGCAATGAATATTCTCAAGTATGAAAAACATTCGTTATTTTGTTGGGGTGCTTTTGGAAGGAAGTAGCATAAAATACCTATAATATAGTAACCATTAGACTTCTGTTCCTAATAAGCGATAATGATATATTATAAGAATCTCATAGCACAATCCAATTAACCTAGATAGAATATAATTACAGCTATTGTTCTTTATCTCATTATCTATGATAGTTAGAGTTTTCACGATAATAACCATTAAGAAATGTGTGTGTGAGACAAAAGAATGTGAAATGCCAAACACCATTGCCACTAACCTTATATTCCTCTCCACATGCCGGGATTGGGATTTTTCAATGACACTTGCATAGTACTGAGTGAAAGGATCACTTTTACTGCTTGTCTTCAACTGTTGAAAATCAAATTTATTAAACTAAGACACATGGACTCAGACATTCTCATGTATAGAAAAGTAGGGAGAAAAAGCAAACCTGGAAAAACGATTCAACAGAATTTTGATCATTCAGTGAAAATGCAACCTCTTCTCTTTTCTTCTGCACAAACTCAGTGTTCTGCTGAACCTATATTACAAAAAACAAGGGTATTCAGAAGAGCTAAACCTATCTAACAAAATTATCGATAAGGTCACAAATTATTAAGAGGCAGTAGAAGCTGATGTGGAGCAGCACACGAACAGTCTACCTGATGTGCCATTAATAATATCACTACTAGTACAACAGAGTATCATGAGATAATGTAATACATCACCATACCTATACTTAATATACTCATCATTATATAACTAGAACATCGATCTTGAAGTCTGTAGGGATTTCAAAAGAGAGAGCCAATTGTGGGTTTGATATATCGTGATCACCACAATAACCCCAGCAGTGTCGTGCATAATTCTTTTCAATGTATAATCGAATTGTATCAGAGAAATATTTGACAATATGTCACAAAAATTAATCATTCAATATTTTTAGAAAATGTATCCATATATATTTTATTGGTCAAGCCAGGTATACATGTCAGAATGTTGGTAAGCAATTTGATCCATGGCATTTGATGACAATATTACACTAGCATGAAAAACTTACTCTTTTATGCAAATACATCATACATGTATAATTTCTTGTTACATGTGACACACCATAAATGAATATTTTCAAGCAAGGTGCAGACCTGATCAATCAAACGCTTAACAGGACGCCGGAGGCTTTCACTAGTTATCTTCTCATGGAAAATTCTCAGGCGGATGAGAGAGATAGTTGCCAGGTCAGGAAAGGATATATGATAGCTCCATTGAGAAAAGTGTGCAGAAAGCAGCTCAATTACGGAGAGAACAATTTCTTCATGGAACACTTGGGATTTCAACCACTGTTTAGGCACCTGTTAAAGTGAACATAGCATAAATTAGTTCATGCAGGAATTACTGTTCTAAGCTAAGCGGATGGATCACAAAATAACCGGACAGCTCATAAGAGAAAAACAAACAGAGACGAGAATAGATGGATATGAAATGTATAAGAGGGCACCATAGGAGTTTGATTTTTTATTATTTTTGGCACATGCTAAAAATGCTAATAACTAATCTTATAGCATTTACCAATTCTTTTCAGTGTGGCAGATTCATCTTGGTGGTTTTCAAAAGCTACTCCAAAAAATGGTAAAAGCGGAATATCTTATTGATCGGCTTATGCTAAAGGAAAATTAAGAATCACTTTCCTGATACAGAGGTACCACATACACAACAAAAGAATATATGTAATTTTGGGGATCTTAGAGTAATTTTCATTTTTCATTTTTTATGGAGTCTTAAACAGTCTTTTGAGTGATTTAGAATACTCCTAGAAGAGTCCTATTTGCTTAAGGAACTTTATTAAGTAGGAAGTAGGAGTTTTACTGCAATTAGATTCAGGGTTTATTTAGTATTTCCTATAAATACCTGAAAGCATTGTAATAGCTAATTTTTATTTATTGAAATAAGAAAGAGTCTTTGCGAGATTTTCACAGATCCTCCTTGTGTTTTTCATTGTGTATGACAGATCGGAAAAGGCTTAGCTAATCGACAGCCGGATTCTTCGAAACTAGAAGAGTTTTTACTTGGTTCACGATTCAACCTAGATGCACTTTTCTTATGCCAGCATCATTCATTTTCAAGTCATTTCTTCAAGATTTCCATACCAGATAGAGTGCTACCAAATACCATAAGAAAGCCTTTTTCAAGTTGAAATCAGATTAATTTCGGGGCCATCTAATGAAAAAGTAATCTATTTTAACCAATTAATCTAATAGCGAAGCAGTCGTGATCAGCTATACGCTTTACGAAAGGGAAACACGCACTGACAAAAGAAAAAATGATCAACTTCAAGCATAAGTTTGTATCCTTCTATTTCCATACCTTTAGCAGCACTGAAATGTCAAAAGCTATTTCAGATCTTGCATCTGGCTTGCCGCTTCCTGCATATTCAAGAGAATCGAGCACTAAGGAGGTGATTGGAATGAAAATCCCACTAGAATTTGAGAGTTGACTGAGCATTTGAACACATTTTCGTCTTAATGGAAAATAGCGTGATCCCGGAAAGAGGTGAGCAACTCCATTAATAACTTGAATAATCAAGTAAAGCAATGTCTGAAGATCGTGATCTTTAATGTTCATAGATATAAATTCAACCCAGAGACCAATACAATTCATGTATTGCCAGCTAGAAATTTTCTTAAGCAATTCCTGCACCAATAAAACATCAAAAGTCAAAACAGTGAAAGATCATGGCACCTTACAGTGACTCCGTGAGCAACTAAACTCAAAACAGTATCATCTAAAAATTTGATGGAACTAAAGCCTACAAAAAACATGAACTCAGAGGGTACCTCAGTTATATACTCAATTCTTAAGAGAAGGAGGAATCTCTTAATATTGAAGCACGGGGAGTAACTCAAAACGACACACAACAAGACGAGGTATCTCAAAATAATTCAAGATTTTAGAGAAAAATGCGATAAATGAAATTTGTGAAGATCTAGATGCCACGAATATTAAAAGAAACATAAGATCGCACCTTCTTTTTAGTCTTAAGACCATGCTGCATTATCTTGGCCAGTTGTTGAACAGACACCAGTGCCTTGCTAAATGAGGTCGAAACATCTATAGAACACAGCTCTACAAGGGACTTCACAAGAAATTGTATGTGCTTTAGATTACCGGAATCCACAAACTTGTTGTGTACCATAAATGCTTTAAACGAGCTTCTTAAGCAGGTTCGAAGGCATTCTGGATGCAATAAAAGACAAATGTTTCGCATAATGAGAAATGAAGATGACGACACGCTTCCTCGACCAGTTGCCCACAGATGAACTGCAACCTGGATCAAATCTATAGGTATTAATAGAAACATCAGGTGAAGAACAATCATTAATAATTCACATATAAGATCTTATCTTGGGAACATATTGCTCAAGAACGAAATTTTGTTGATCAATCTACATTTGTCCACACCATAACTAAGTGTAAGGTCAAAAAAATTAAAGGGGCATGGAATATCTGTTGGAGATCAATCTACATTTGTCCACACCATAACTAAGTGTAAGGTCAAAAAAATTAAAGGGGCATGAATTATCTGTTGGGAACATTTCACTTTAGATTAACATAGCTAAAAATGACTTCTACACCTAAACATAAATGATTTTGTGAGGGCACAAGTGTGTAGGATAAAAAAATATATGCAAATACAATATGATAATTTTCTTCAGGATACCCCCGTAACCATCGGATATCGTGATAAACATTAAGTGAACCGAGGTGTTCTTCCTTTTCTTATGTTTGTTTTATATAACAAAGGCTGTACATTTCCATGACAGAACACACTTTTTCAGAGACTATTCGGAATGTTGACATAGGTCGAGACTACTGGTCCAAGGTATACGTCTTGAATCTCTTGATCAACAAACACGGAACACCTAGATTCCCATAAAAGATAACCACGAGTCTGACTTATCCACTAAGAAAAGAGTCTACTAACTTGCTCTAGACTTTGCAGTTATTAGAATTTTATAAAAGAGTTTATCGGACTGTCATCTGCGCACAGGCAGGGAAAACTAACTTAAACCTAATAACTTGCAAGAATCACCTAATAACGTATGTGAACAATAAACAAAATTAGTCACCCAATTACGATACTTTCTCTGAAATTGTTAGAATAATTCTTTATGTCAGAACTCAGAAAGCAAACAGACGACAAGACAGAATTTTCATACCAAATTTTGGTATATTTAGTGCGTAATGAGACCCACCATCTAACAGTAGATACTGATGGATCTAACAGTAGATACTGATGGATCTATAATGCGCAGGCAAGGAGTAACTAATTTTACCGTTATACATACAAATGTGGAAATAATTTGCAAGTTAAGTGCAATCATTTCATTTGGTTTCTGTACCTCAAAATATTTCTTATCATTGGAAAGAAAAGCAATAGAATGCTTTAGAAAAACAGATATGACGATTACTGGAAAAAGTTGTTGATATTTTTACCATGTTGAATTAAAAAAATTACCTCGATAAGCCTCTTTTCTAAAGACTGAAAAGCAGCAAAGTAAATAATAGCATCTCCGAGTTGGGTCAAGGTGAAGACCAATATCTCACAATCAGTGACCTGATTTAGAAGAAATAGAGTACTCCTTAGATATGACTTAATCAACGGCTTCACAGTTTTCCATCTCGAAGTATTCTTCAACTTCAAAATTGTCGCCGACTTGTAAGTGGAAGTTGAAAGGTCTAATAGCCTTTGAAATATACCATTCGCCTTACGAAGCATGAAACTGACTACCATATAGAAAGTTTCGCTGGTCTTAATTTTTTGACCATCTTCAAATCCGTAGTGGCATGCGGTCCTATATGCATTTAGTAGACCACGAATGGCAGACAAGTTTTCTTCAGCCAGAACTAATTTACACCAAGAATCAATTGTAGAGCTTGTGACGACTTTGCCCTTAGCCGATTTGACGTCACCAACCTTAAACGTCACCATATCATCATCACTTCCCTCACCTTCATTAGAATACTGACAAATAAAGATGATACAACATGAGATCCAGCGTAAAGGGAAACAAGATACGAGTGGCAAGACTGGCTCAAGATCAGCATAAGCCATAATTAAAGATGAAGAATTACAATAAGGAAATCATAAACTGAATGATGTAAATTAGTTTTTGTACATGTGTTGTATCCACATAATACTTCCGCTTTCAGAGCTTCCCCACTGGTAAGATTAATTTTCTTTTTAACCTTAACAAATACAAAAGCCTAGATCCAATCGTATGGCCATTGTTAAAAACACAAGAAGCTAAAGAAAATAATACTACGGGCGAGTCATGTAATTTTTCACCGTTTGCCTCCCTAATATAATATAATTTCTATGTTTTATGTCAAGAAACAACGCAATTTAGACCTTACGTATAAGCTTATGAGGTTTTGACTATTGGCAGATATATTGAATTACATAGTTAGCTTCACTACATACTTTATACACAATCACATAGTATAACAGAATTTACATGTTTTATGTCAACAAACAAAGCAATTTAGACCTTTTGCATAAACTTATGAGGTTTTGACTATTGGCAAACATTTCCCTTAAAATCGATGATTCAATGCTTATTTCATATTTAATTCTACTACATACTTTATACAGAATCACATAGTATCTTGGGTTACGGATCCCTATATAAAACCGGCTTGCCTAGCAAAAAAAATAGTATCTTCTACTTGTAATGATAAAAGATGTCGAATTCAAAAAGTCAGAATTGAAGTGTAATTACGTCACTTTAACTGTTACTAAAAGGTTTCCCTGGTTAAACCCTAAACCCTAATCTGACCCGGGAAAGTCGGGTCTCCTATTTTTAAACCCAAACCGACCAACTTCAAGATCCGAACCGAACCGAACCGAACCGAAATTTTCGGGTTAGGCCGGGTATTAAGTTTTAACTCTGAAGACTTTTCACATGCCAGAAACTACGTGCAAGGCACTCAACCACCTCTTCACTCACTAACTTCTCTTTATTATTAAAAAAAAAACTCTCTTGACTTTTCTTCCATGTATGCAAGTTGCAACCCACTCAACCAAGTCTTCCTTTCTCACTTCTCTCCATCAAAACCTGAGAACCTCTCCCAAGAACCCTAGACCTCAGCTCATGATAGCATGAATGATAGGAACCGCCGTTTGATAAAATTGAAAGCATTGTAGTGGAAGAGGTGTTGATGCGATCTTTGTTGTTCTTGCAACCACCATTGACAGATCTCAACACAATGAATTTGTCTTCGCTTCTTTTAATTTTAGGGACTTTAGGGTTGCTTTTATGATGCATCTTTGCCTCTGTTTACTTTTGATTTGGGGGATTTTAGGGTTCCTTTTGTATCTTCATCTCTGCCTCTACTTAGATGGATGTATTTGCCCCTTAATTTTCCAATTTAGACTTTTAAGATAGAGTTTAAGAGAGATTTGAGGATAGAGGGAGGGAGAGAGAGCCAGAGAGGAAGCGACATAGGAATCTAGGATAAGAGGTTAAGTATAAACATCTATAGCCGGTTCGGGTTTTTCCGATTACCCGAGCCCAAAAACCGAAATCGAACGAGCTAAAACTGGGTCCTTATCTCCAAAATAGAAACTGAACCAGTGATTTTAGAACCCGGACTGAACCGGCCGGTTCGGTTTCTCGGGTTCTTTTGTACAGCCCTACTAGCGACTCTTTCTTTTTCTCCCTCTGCTTTTGTGGGGTATCTCATGTATCCTATGCTCCCCTTGGGAGTCCCCTAGCCTTTCACATTTTACTTTATATAACTTCTTATCAAAAAATTAATTACAGCAGATCCATGTCACCATTCCTACCAATACAAAAGTTCAAACTATTTTCTAAATAAGATAACTACTTCAGAGGTTTCATTAAACTTAAAATAATTGAACCTATACTGATTGGTTTGTACATAAGACATGCAATCACAAAGAAAACTTACACTCTCCTCGTTTCTATATTGCTCGATATCTTTATCATGATTTTCCAAAAATTTCAAAAAATTTGGATCCTGAAAACGTTGCAAGCAAAGTCACTTGACTAACAAATTAATTGTGAAAGTGAGATGTACTACATAGCACTACAAAGCAAAATGGTACGTTACCTTTTCCTTCAGACGATCTAGTTTCCTCTTTTGCTTCGCAAGCTCAAGATGGATATCATTGTTCTGTCCCAATAAAGGAGTTCCTCCATTTTCGTCTGCAAATAATTTTCAGTAAATTTCTATGAAGTTAAATACAAATAATAAACAAAAATGCATTAAACATGACCGAACACACAATTGGGGGATACATTGGTTCTCTGATGGATATTTTATAGGCACTCGTAAGAAGGGAACAAAATATAATGCAATTTTGAATAAAAACTAGTAGAGTTTTTCTTCAGCTGAGTGTGCAATTTTGAAATTAAATTAGGAAACTTAATTTCATGTTCTTTGTTCATTCTTGGCTTCTCTTCTGCAAGTTAAATCACATCATAAATACTGGTTGAGCAACTTATTTATTATCTAAAGTGGGAGCAATATTGCAGGATGTGTAGTTGTAATACGGAAATTAAGATCTTCGAACCTGAATCATTCTCGCTGTCATCGTTGTACACATAGCTCGAATCCTGATAGCAAATGACATTGGCCACAGGGCAATTAGATGAATAGTTAGCTAAATATGTATTATTTCAAAAAGAATTCATTGCACCGACCTCTGAAAGATACCCATCACTGCCAGAATCATCTTCTTTCAAATCCGAGTCATCCTCATTGAATATAAAGTCGAGAGAAGTATCTCCAATAGCTACATCTTCAAAGTTACTTCAACCCATAAGAAAATAATTAAGTTAGAAAATTAATAGAACATTAACTAGGCCAAATTAATCTACATTTTATCGCATAAAGGATATAACATCCATCTTTTAAAAGATCGGTGATTCGTGTAACATGTTTTATTTACAATACTAAACAATGAACATCAGTGAAATGCAATGGCTATTATGATGAAATTAAGTGACTAACATAACTGGTAAACAAAAAGAATAAGACAAGCCTAATGCACTAGAACCTTTATATAAGCTTTAAAGAAATACATTTAAGAATGCTCAAATCATATTTAGCAAGGTAACAACAACAAGGATACGGGTGTCGGTGTCTGACCCGGGTACGGGGTGTCGGAAACGGCATAATATAGAAATCTACCTTGTAAATAGTGTTGGACAAGTGTGTCCGAGCATCAGGGACATGATTATTTATTTTAAAGTGAAGTGTCGGCGTTACCTAGATATTTGGTAATGGGAATATTTGGAGAGAAGCAACAAATTAAAGACACAACAGAAAAACAATTTAAATTTACTCGAGAAAACTGATTTTTTTTGGAGCATAGTTCTTTTTTGAGGAAAGTAAGAAACCTAGCCCTAGCCTACTTACTACAACATTATATTCCTAATCATATTAACCATAAAATCTAGAGAATCCCCATAAAAGAGGAAACTTACTGAAACAATACCTGCTTTACTTAAAACTAAATGCTACTGACAAAAATGTGTGCGTGCGAGAGAGAGAGAACCATCACGAGATTCGTGTGACGCATGTGACCCACATTACAACCGCTAGTAATAGAAAAGTACCACAAGCGGTCTCAAATCACATCACATTATGTCATAAGCCTATCCTCTCCCCATTTACAGCCTTAACTTATCTATTTTTCCAAACAATTCCCAACTATTATAAATAGATCTGCATAGCTCCTCTCCTTAAGTAATCTCAAAGATGTGAGGAAGCCATGAAAACTCCTTTTACCTGTACTTCACTTTCACCATTTCAACCCAATATCACGCATCTTCTATCACGAATCCACACAACCACTTCCCTAACAAAGTTGCATTCATTTCTTTGAAGAATATTAAGCCTAGACCCACGCCCACATCCACACCTTCTGTAAGAAAACTACCTTTGAATTGAAAATATGAATTTCATATACCTAAGGTACCTTCCCATAAAAAGTTCCTAACATATCTTTTCTAGCTTATGGAAGCGATGTATACAAAAGGCTAGATAGCATACTCTTAACATTTGAGGTGTCTCTTTATTGACCTTAAACATCTGAAACTTAAGATCTTTCACGCGGTAAGCCAATCAAATAGAACTTAACCATCACAATGAAAAAAGAAGGGACAAATTGATCACCCTATACCATCTGCCATGAGCTAGTGAAGAATCCCAATGATGCCTCTATCAGTTAGACTAAAAAATGGACTATTGAGATGAGAACCCTATTTTAATTTCACCACTTATCACCAAACCCCATTCTCTATAAGCAATACATGAAGTAACGGGAGAGGGGGAGGCCGGGGATGTCTTTTCTTAACGGGAGCTAAACATGTCACGACTTCACTCTAGACTACAAACCGATATTGCCACCAGTTAACCACACGCACCCAAGAAGTTGTGAAGTTTTACCTCAGAAGGTCTTGGTTTCAAGGAGAGCGAGATCGCAATGCAAAGATCTTACGCCACCAGGATCTTTACTGATGCACAAATTAAGATCGCAATGTAAAGATCTTACATCGCCAGAATGTCATACCCTTTACTCCACAAATTAAGTACTCACAAGGTGTTGTAAAATTGCAAAAGTTGGCTACCATCATGTATAACCGAAATAGTAGAATTGCATTGCCTCTTTACAAAAATTGACTCAAGCAATGCTGGCCATGCACTTCTGATCGTGCATACAAATGAAATACTTCTGCACTATGCATTCCTTGAAAGTGAAAGTGATAAACTTATTGAGTTTGTTCGTCAATTCCAAATATTAAAGCATTTCAAATGCACAAAGAAGGTAGGTTTACACATAGGCGTGCAGTCATATGGGAAAACTGGGAATAGAAAGATTATTAAAATAATTGGAAGAAGGAAGCTGGGGTTAGGCAGACCCCACCTGCTTTTATTACTATTTACATGATTTGGCAACTTAGGATATTTTTCCCTGCTGGCATCGTCTATACATAATTTTACAAGATCTAATGTAAAACTACAAGGAAAAAGAAAGAAAGAAATTCATTCAAAATTTCTTGAGTGGATGCAATATGATCAGCCATTTTGTTCCCTTCTCATGCTAATTAATGTCTTCTTTGCATTTCTAAGATCAGACAGACAAGCCCATGGAAGATTACAATTTCCCTTCATTACCTGGACTGCACATGTTGAGCCAGACACCACACATAGGCTTTGAAATCCCAGCAGCCGTGCAATGTAGACCCTCTCATATTGCTTTAACCTCAATTATTCCAATACCAAGATCTCTAGTGCAGTTTCTGTTGAAAGTAGCAATAGCGAAACCATTTGGTAATCTGAATATTCTTCCATAGGACTTCCTTTCACTGGTCACACACTCATCAACATTCAGGATAATCTGATGCTTCTATTCCTCCATCCATTCAAACCATTCTGTAGTTCTTGGCTATTTTATAACAGGATTCAGACATCCAATCTCTAAGGAAAAAATGAGATGCTGGCTTTTGATAGATGTATTTTGAATTGCAGCATTTAAATGAAACTTTATAGAAAATTCTACTAAGCAGTGCTTCAACTGATGAGTTATTTTCTGAAAGTGTCTTGCATCCCTTACTGCCCAGATATGGTAAATGCTTGAGCAGAAAGCAACTGTAAGTATCTTTCCACTTTCAAGGTCAATAAAAGCTTTTATAACCAACCAGTTAAACCCAGCTTCCCATCCTTCAATCTGCTTTGAGAATTCCAGCTTTCCCAAGATTTTTGACCAGAAATCTTTTGTAAATGAACATTAGAAGAATAGGTGATTTCTAGACATTATTAAAAAATTCTGAAAGTTTCAACATATGCATACCCACAACTTCTTCAAATGCACATAGAAGGTTGGTCGTGAACTTATATAGGTAGGAATTTTATTTTATAAAAGGCATTCTTTGGTGTTGTTGGGAATATTTTCACATTGAGTACCAAAGACAGGAAAAAATAGTATGAGGTGGAGTGAGTTATTCAAACTTCTATTTCACATGGTTCAGGCCCATAATTTATCAGCCCTTCCACAATCCAACAGTTAGAAGACAGAAAGAATTTTCACATCTATAGGATAATAAAGCAAAAGCGATTGTAGGTCCAAGATAGCGTTTTACAGTAATGTAATGACAACTAATGTTTTTATATCATAATTTACCTTTCACTACGCAGTACTGTCTTAACCACTGCTTGAGTTCCAGTATTACCCCCTTTATCTCCTACAGTAGAAAAGGTGGCGCAATTAAATTGCTTGTAACGAATCAAATAAGAAATAAATGGACAAAATCCATAATCCATGAACACTCAAAGTATGTGTTTCTATTCTAATGTATCAGGTCAGCATGGATCCCAACGGAAAATAAACTTAAACCATCCATGATTGCAACTCTCATTAAGCATCTCCTGCATTTCCCAAACCCTTCTTTTTGAATGAGAAGATCCGTGACTATATTTGCACATGTACAGAACGTTCTCATAAATAGACAATGAAACTGTTGAAATCCTCACCTCGGGGTGTTTTCTTCCTGAATGGAGCATGTAATTTGCGTTGTCTTTTATCTACAGATTGAAGATTCTTCTTAGCAAATTTCCTCGCTTTCTTCCCAAGTTTCCCCATTCAAAAGAGAAATAATCACCTAACAAATAAGAATCAACACAACCACCAAATTCAGAACTCAAAAACACGCTAATTCCATACATAAAACACCAAAACGCAACCAACAAGTATCATAACGCGTAAAATAGTGGGTTTGAAGAGACAAAAACTCCCAATTCAAATCCAATTATACCCACCACTTTAGTTAAAGTGAGAACCTCTAACAAAGTACACCAAACATTTGTAGAAATGTCGCAAACACCACCCAAAGTTGTCGATTTTTCTCAAAAACATTTATCACCCCAATACTCATTACCTAAGAACAAACAGTGGGTATCTTATGATTGAACTAGAAACCCTAATGTCAGTAATGACCAATAAAATCACCCAATTTCTACCCCAAATTCAATCGAATTTGCTCAAATCGAGAATTACAATCTACAACTAAGGCATTAGAACTCCAAAAGTAGGTCAAATTGAAACAAAATTACGAACCCTTGTGCTTTAATGTCTGCGAGAGAGAGAGAGAGAGAGAGAGAGAGCTTCAGTGAGAAACAATGGCGGATGAGACGTTGTAGAAGAAAAGAGGGGTTTAAGTTAGGTTTAAACTTTAGGGTTTATCTCCCGGGTTTTTTTGACCCATTTTCAACTCTTCTTTTAAATTTACTAAATGACCCTTTTCTTCTATGACACGTTTCTTCTATAAAAAGATCAAAAGTCTCTCGTAAGAGATCAAGTAGATGAAAAGGTTGAGTTTAAATTAAATTTTTACTCTTCTCTCTCTTTATTTAGGGTTTAGTTTTCTCTCCCTGTAGATCTCCCTTTTCTTGATTTTTCTCGGAAGGATTACTGATGAATAATCTTCCCAACTTACGTTTGAAACAACAAATGGTGGGTGAAGATGAGGGGTATTGGAGTGACGAAGAATGTGTAACACCGACATCAGATGAATATAAGATACCTAAGATGATGACTTGCCCTCCTCCACGGCGGATACAGAAATATCGCTCTCCGCAAAAGCGTAAAGAACCAAAAAATGTGGAAATTGTGAGGTACATGACTCCAAAGGAGGCTGAGGAGTTCTTCAAGTTGTTGGAGAAGTCCGGGTTGATGGCTCGGAGAGTAGATATGAAGAAGAAGTCTTTGTAGATACTATTTTTCTCCTATGTTTTTGTGGTTTGGGTAAAAGGGTTTAACTAATGCCCCATTGCCTTCCTTTTTTTCTTTTTAACATTTGCATAACTCTAACAATTTCCTCTTATTCTCTAATCAATTTGCGTTTGTTTCAGTTTTTCCTCACATTTTCCCTGTTGATGTGGGACAACTTTTTGTACGATTTGATTCCCAATTTAGGTGTGAATTGGCTCTGACTTTGAACTCCAACATGTTTATTTTTTCACAATGCCAAAACTCGACACTACAACACGCACACAAGGAGAAAGCACCAAGACACTCAAGGAAACTCACTTTATATTACAAAGAGAAAAATGTTGTTGTGATACAAAATGCATGAGTGGAGACCTCTATAATTATAGATGGTAACCACCTATCTAGAACCTCCTCAAATAACCGACTTCATCCCTCTTGAACCTTCTTTCATCTCAACCTCTCTACACAACTCTAAAGGCTCTTCTACTATCTTCTCTCTTATGCTTTGATCTTTAAGCTAGGTTCTTTTAAGATGCTTCATCTATGTCGGTGATGAATCTTAACATCCCCCTCAGCACCGACTCTACACGCAACCCTTTCGTAAAGATGTCTGCCACTTGGTCTTTTGTAGATACTGACACTAATTTAACTTCACTACTTAAGACTTTCTCTTGAATGTAGTGGTGATGCACCTCTATGTGCTTCGTCCTTGCGTGAAATACCGAATTTGTAGCAAGCCGTATAGCACGTTGAGATGAGGTTTCCCCGGGCTTTGCATATCTGGCCAAGTTACATGTCAGATATATCAGACTACCCACGAGTTGCCGATATAGCAGAGTATCTTCAAGCTTATCCCCGACTTCTGCTCGTAACACATGCTTTGCGATGTAATTGGTTTGCAGTTCGCCATGTCATACTTGCTTAGAAGATCTTCAGTATATCTTCTTTGACACACATATAAGCCTCTCGAGCTTCGCTCAACTTCCAAGCCAATTAGGAATTGTTTCAACTCTCCAAGATCCTTCATTTTAAACCGTGATGAGAGATGCTTCCACACTTCTTGGATTTCATCCAAGGCATCTCCAGTGATTATGAGATCATCTACATATATTAAGATGATCGCCATATTTCCATTAGTCTGTTTTACAAACAAACTAGAATTATTAGGCGAGAGTTGATAACCACAGAATAACAGAAACTCTGCAATTTTTCCATACGGCCCTTGGTGCTTGCTTTAGGCTGTACAATGCCTTCCTCAGCTTGCACACGTACTCTGGATTCTTCTGATCCACAAACCCTGCAGATTCTACATGAATATTTCCCTATCTACGTCTCCATAAAGAAACACGTCCTTCACGACCATCTGCCACAACTTCCATGACTTGGTTACTGCTAGAGAAATAAGCACTCTGACAGTAGTCATCTTCGCAACTGGAGAGAATGTCTCATCACAGTCGACACCAAACTGCTGTGAGAAGCCACAAACGACTAAGCAAGCTTTATACCTCTTAATAGAGCCATCACTCTTGCGCTTCAGATTATATACCCATTTAAACAAGATCAACTTCACTCCTTTAGGCAATGGGACAAGTTCCCACGTCTCATTTTTTTTTAGTGCATCTATTTCTTCCTTCATTACGTTCTCCTACTCTATAATGCCTTTAGCTTCATCATAAGAACTTGGTTCTTCGATCTGGTTTGGAGAAGCACAACATTGTGATAGAGATACAACATTTGCAAAGTCGGCATTTGTATACTTGGGATTTGGCTTCCTTATTCTTGTCTGTAATAACTTATTTTCGTATTGCACGAAGATAGCGCTTTACACCTTCGAAATCTAGAGTGTTTAGTTATGAACAGGAAACAAACAACACTAGATTTAGCGTGGAAAACCCTTGAATGGGTTAAAAACCACGACCTTTCCTGAGGATTTTAGAAAGAGAGAAATGTATATTTAGACTGCTAGCTATTATAGAGAGAGAGAGAGAGAGAGAGAGAGAGAGATGTAGAAATGATCACTTAGAGGATCTCAGAGCAGTCCCCCTTGATTCGTATCTATCTAGTCTTATTTATAGGTCTTATAATATGATCGTTGGTTACATTGATGATGAACGTTATAATATCAGGTTTTGATGAGTCTTCATGGTGGATTTTTGTAATGTCTTGATACTTGTTGATCTGTAACGGATCTATTAACATTCTTTAGTTGTAGCATTAGATCGTTGGTAAGATACGATCTCTTGTGATGCTTGCGTACATGCGATCTGTTGACAAGTGGAGAAGTATCTTTTGTAGCGCGAAGTCACATGATGCTTTGATATCTCTGAACTGTTGATGACGATGCGATCTTTAATAGTGTTCGTGTGTATTCGAACTGTTGGTAGATATCTGAGTATTTTCTGCAGTGCGATGTTATTGGATGTTTTGTCATCCCCAAGCTGTAGATGAGGAAGTCTATATTATGATCTCCTTGCTTTAGTCCTTGATTGGTTATCAGTATGTTTACTCGAGTTATGTGAGTTCGAATATCGGACTCAGTACGGGGATTAGAAATAAGCCCTTACAACTGCCCCCTCTCAGGCAATAGCAGGAGAAACGTGCGTTGCGAGTGGTGTTGGTTGAGAAGTCCAGTCGTCTAAATTGAATGTTGTATTGATGGCTCCCATTTTATCTAGGAAGAATAATAGTTTCGACTGTTGGGTCTCCCAGAAATTCCTCTTGAGACCTGTACTTATGATACATACCTTATTGGAAGTTGTGGAGTGCATTAAATGTTACTGGTATAAAATATGGTGAATAGTTGCTATCACTGTTCACCCTGGTTAACGTTGTCAGTCTTTTATGTTGGGTTGAGTAGTAGTGATGGTGACAACTTGGCGCCAAGCATATGAAGTCAGAGTTCAGACAAAAATGGCGAGTCTGCAAACTCGCTATTTTGGCACCCAAAGCCTTTCGTTGCCAACTTCAATCCCTGTTCCTCCAACTTTCCATGGGATGACGTGGGAAGAAGTAGAGGAAGTGGAGGAAGATTTTCATCAACTGTGACGATTCCATTATGTGGTTTTGTTTGCTGCTCACCATCGGTCCTGCCTGCGGATGCTTGTAGAAGATGCGGTGTTGGCGGAAGACGAGAAGGCAGGGAAGTCGTCTGAGAAGTACTGTCGATACCCTGCGAAAGATTGGGTATTGTAATGGTGGAGGAGGTCCTTCATTAGAAGCAGAGGTGGGGGTTATGGAGGAGTGGTGGGATTAATTTTATCCTCTGCCTCATTCCAATTTCCATCCTTGAGCTTTTAGTTTTTCTGCTGGCCCTCCATTGTTTCTTTTCAAGTGTTGCACTGTCATCTGCAACGTAGGCTATTCTTTGTAAAAAACAAAAATGTCTGTAGAACTTGTAATCTTTATCTCCGAACTGGTTGAAGTGTTCGTTCTTGTAACTTATTTTCCTTGAATAATAAATTCAAAATTCATTATCTTGTCTTGTAAGTGCTTGAAGCTGCTTTTAGAACTGTTGTAAAACACCATTGAACAAATATCGAACTAGTCACTAATGACATAGGTCGAAAATATGTAGGTCGTAGTGTTGATATATCCGAACTGTGTAGGTCGCCCTTATATATATGTGTGGCCTTATTGAGATATAGTGTTGTTCTGTCTGTGGAGATGACCATGTCGTGATCTCTTTCGTGCCATGAGTTATTTAGAGTCATGCCGTTGTTAACTTGAATACTTGTTATCATCGATGAAACTTGGTCGGAGCCTTTGAGCACGCGCTGGATAAACTTGTGAGAGCTGTTGATATTGAAACCATTCCGCGTGGTGAGGAGAGTTATTCGTTCTATCATTGTATGCAAGGTCGGACGATTGATTATAATAAAATGATTTGATTGTGTTGAGGTCGGTTCATCATTGCTTTCTGTATCTATAATAATTTTTGAATGAAATGGAACTGAAGCAGGATTTGCCGCTGATTTTTTTGCATCTGTCAAGCCGACATTGTGGTAAGTGAGAGCTGTAATAGCTATACTTAGGTTGTTTTGAACTAGAACCATGATATAAAAAAGTGTAGCAGGATCGTGCAGTCGTAGAAAGTTGTTGCTGGAAGTAGATCTGTGTAAATCTTCTTGGGCAGTGAGTCCGTAATAATGGCGGAGGAAAGGAACATACGTGATAGCAGAACACGTTACCCCAAAAACCATTATGAGGGCAAACAAAAAGACGTGCCTATTAAGAGAGATGACGTGGACAAGTATCCCAAATAGTCATCATTTCAGAAACCGAGGGGCAATATAAAAACTTTTCTTCCATCTTCTCTTAAACACAATCAGTTGCAGACAGAAGCAGAAACATTTCTAGAGAGAATTTTTTTTCGAATTTTGAACGCAGTCCTCCAGCGTTGTGTGATCTTAGTAAGAAGGACAAAGTTTTATCGTCTGAGGTGCGAGCGGTAACCGGAGTCGATGACTGTTGCTCTTCTAGTACAGGTTAGTGCTTCTGTTTCCATTTTTTCTTCTGCTGTATTAGTTTCTTGAAAAACTGGTAGGTTGCGTTTGTGAACTGTTTGAGTAGATTAATAATGTGTTGGATACGGCTGAGAGAGGAGGCCTGTTTTGTTAATAAAATCTCTGAATAGATTTTCCCTTTATGTGTGGTACATACATACTGTCCGAGGATCGCTTATTGAGTCAATCAATTCGATCTGGCTAAGACGCCATTTAGCTATGCAATATTCAATACATGTCCCATCATGGTCGCTCTGCTCAACCTATAACTGGGATCTGCTTCATAGCTCTTCAAATGCATACACGCTCTCCGAGGATCGCTTATTCGATCTGGCCGAGATGCCATTTAGCTATGCAATATTCAATACACGTCCCATCTCGGTCGCTCTGCTTGACCTATAACCGGGATCTGCTTTATAGCTCTTCAAATACATACACGCTCTTCGAGGATTACTTATTCAATCTGGCCGATACGCCATTTAGCTATGCAATATTCAATATATGTCCCATCTCGGTCGCTCAACTCGACTTATAAGCGGGATCTGCTTCATAGCTCTTCAAATATATACGCGTTCTCCAAGGATTGCTTATTGAGTCATTTAATTCGATCTGGCAAAGACGCCATTCAGCTATGCAATATTTAATGTCCCATCACGGTCGTTCAGATCGACCCATAACTGGGATCTACATACACACTGCCCAGAGGGTCGCTTATTGAGTCAATCAATTCCACTTGGCAATAATGCGACCTTCAAATTACGGTCTTTATCGATTTGTTTAAATTGACTTATTCACGTTATACAGTTCAAACTGACTTACAATACCACACCACTAAATCTTTATATGATCGCTCGCTGGATCACCAAATTTGATTATACATAGAGATAACAACAACATTTGACATTTTTCTACAACAAAGTCATACTTACATTTTGTCTCATTACAAATGGAACTACTGCTCACGCTTTGGGGATACAACATTCGAACTCTCCCCAGACCCAGATGAAAGTAAGATAGGGGAAGGACTAGTCGCATCCACTACAGTAGAAGGTGCATTCAACAATTCTATAACCCTCGACATCAAATTATCTATATAGGATAACCGTGCTAGTTGCAAGTCATATTCCGTGACATATTCAGTTGTAGCAGCCAAGATCGACTCACGCTCTGTTCGAAATTTCTCTACATCAGCATGCAACATAGCCATAACACGCAACATAACATTTTCTGCAGTCAACAACGTAGCTTCATAAAATTTGGTTTTCACCTTGTTTAGTTCGTCGATAAGCTCTTTACACCGAACTTTTAGAGATTTTTTCTCCTGCGGCAACGAGCCTCTATATTGCCTCGTTATCTGTACACTGCGCTTCATCTCCTGCTTTAGACGGTCTAGCTTTTAATTTACCTTCCTCGAATAATTGATCTCATTTTCAGCTGTGTCCATCATCCTCTGCGACTCGTTATACTTCGCATGAAGTTCCTTGAAAACTTCATTACCTTGAATGCACTCCTAAACCAGAGATTGCTTATCCCGATCAAGAGCAGCGATCCACGAATTACACTTATCGATGACCTCACGAAGCTTTCGATCTCTCTTGGAACATGCCTCCTCGTGAGTTTTGGCACGGTCGTTCTTTCTCTAACATGAATCTCGAGCCTCACGCAAATCCCAGTTCAGCTTTTTTAAGCGCTCACGCATATAAAGGATTTTAGAATCTTTCTTTTTTAAGAGATCCGTATTAGTTACTATCACCGACTGATGATACAGCAGATCATTCTTCTATTTTTCAATCGTACTTAACAGATCTAGCACTTGTTGATTCGCAGCCATGGTCTCCGATTTTTTCTTCTTCAGAGATTCTTTCCACTGTTCGGATTCGTTATTAACAGTCAATATTTCGACATCCTTACATGACAACTCTACAGTCACAACATTTAGCCGACGCTGCAGCTCCAGGATTTTCGATTCCAACTTTAAATTTAACAAAGTCTTTCTTTCAATAGCCAACAAACATTGCAACAACTTGGCAGATAATTTTTTATTTGACGCGGATAAGGCAGCCACGTTGTCATTTTCTTTGTCCTCAACCTAGAAGGGCATATCACAAGAGACAATATATATATCAATAGATATTTATTCCTACAAGACATATCATTCTACAACATGTGTTACAACATCAAGCTCTGATACACGAAGGCAACGTACAACTAAATGCCACATCAAAACTTGTACATCCCAATCTTCTTCTTTACTTTATTCTCTTCGGCCCTTTCGAGTGCTTATCTCGATAAAGTTTCCCTTGACAATTTTTACTCTATAATTTTGAGCAAGGTGACTATACTTCCCACACGTATAACAGGTCCCCGAATTTTTATTGGGACCTTTACCTTCTCCTTTCTTCTTCTTATCACTACTCTTTCCCCCCTTGAACGTATCTGGCTTCTTTTTCCAATTTGATTTAGGCTTCTTCCCTTTGTCAGAGAAGAGAGCCTCTTCGTATTCCTTTACTGAAAGCCCAACTATCTACTTCACCAACGTCTCTTAGTTTACCAAGAGGTTTTCTAGCTCTCTAGTAGTGATGGTTGTGTGGGCCAACCACGAATTGCCTTAATGAAACTACTATACTCCAGCCTCAAGACGCGAATAATAATGCGCCTCATACGTGCCTTAGCTGACTCCTTATCCAACTGGGAAATCTCATAACAAATATTTTTAACTTTCATGAAGTATTGAGATATCAACATCGCAACTTGTATGATTATGCATATCTCATTTTCCAATAGTTGGAGGCGAACATCATTTACGCGTGAGAACAGTACGACAAATGTATCCCACGCTTCTTTTGGAGATCTAGCTTCTCGAATATGTTCATGTAAATCTATCTGAACAGAAAATTTAATAACATATAAAGCCTTACTGCACGTGTAATGGCCTAATTTCGTAACTCAAAATGGCTCGGAATTAGCTCTTACACCAAATATATCTGTGACGAAGACTAGTATAAAGTAAGAAATGACACAGGTGATTTAGCGTAAAAACCTTTGAATAGGTAAAAAACCATGATTTCGTGTTGAGGGTTTTAGTAACTATAACTTTTATTGCTTAAGGCTGATATCTTATTACAAACGATCACTTGAACTAGAAATACTTGATCTTGTAAATAAGAGGTTTTTCTTTGTGATAGATTTTTTCATGTCTTGTCTATTATGGAACTTTTTCTT
Organism: Kingdonia uniflora; assembly: GCA_014058105.1. Lineage (NCBI taxonomy): Eukaryota > Viridiplantae > Streptophyta > Magnoliopsida > Ranunculales > Circaeasteraceae > Kingdonia > Kingdonia uniflora. The sequence goes on from JACGCM010002866.1 coordinate 764,085, forward strand.
TATAGAGGCTTTACCCGTAGCTCGTTATCGTGCTGAAGTACATTCTCCGAACAATAAGGTAAGTGGTGGTTAACTGAGTAACTATTGAGTTCATAAGAGATAAGTATCTTTGACTTGTTCATGTTCTTATGTTGTGCTCGATCAACATTCTTTATCAGTTTGTAGTGAAGGTGTCAATGCTGACTGTTCATGTCACGTGTAAAATACGTAAGTCTGATATGGAGGTAGTTCGAATTGGGTTAGGTCGAAGGGTAGGCCCTTCTAATCACCCCCTTACAACTGAAGTTACGAACGGCTTTGGTTGAGAAAGAATATGTGGAGTTGTGTTGTTAGAAGTTGAAAAGAAATGGTGTATTAATGCTGATTTTACTGGTTGTGTATATTGATATATTTCTTTATGGAGTGATGTATTTGCATTGAATGGTGATGGAAAGTATTGATGTACGCGATGCTTGGGGTTCTGAGAATGGTTATATTTTGAATGATAACTGCTTTGAAAACGTACCTGCGCATTAAATACGAGGGTTATATAAATAGTACATGCATTGTGGATTTTGGCAAAGTACGCTGTATTGAAAAATTCTCTGAAATTCCTGAGTAATAATGGTGAAGACCCGGAGGATGGTTTATGAAGAGAGAGTTGTTGCTAAAGTGCATAGATTCAAAATGAGATACTTTGGGGATCAGTCTGTAGAGATGCCCACCCCAATTCCCGTTCCACCGACATATCACGATATGTCAGAAGACAAAGCGGCTGAAGCTGAAAAAGAATTTTACTGTATGTAGAGATTTTACTATGTGGTCTTGACATGCGAGGCACGTTAAAAGTATATTTGCATCCTTACGGAGGATAAAGTTGAGGAGACAGATGTGGGGGGGGGGGTATAACTGTGAGGCAGTACCGCTGGTATCCTGTGAAGGATTGGATTCTAAGGTTGGGCCTTCTTAATCTCCACTAACTCTCTAATGGTGGTGGTTATAGAGGAGGCAATGGTGGCAGTGGAGAAGGGAGACGAAGAATGGAAGTCTGCTTCTGTACAATCATCGTTTCTTGGCGCTAAGAAGTCCTTCTGTTTGAAGAGTTGGTTCAAACACTTACTCCTTCGCCTTCATAGTTTTTATTTAAAGTCCGCTCCATATCTAGACTTCAACCAAATTTGAAGAAAGGAGGAAGCTCAGTGTTTTCCAATGCCTTCTTTACTTCAGAAGATTCTCGAAGTGAAATATCACTGAAGACTGATATGATTTTGAGAATGAAATGTAACTGTTCTTGAAAGACTTGTTATCCGTAAAGTACCTGAAAGACTTGTTATCTGTAAAGTACCTGAAAGACTTGTTATCTGCAATATATATTTCGAGCTTAGCAAGAATATTATTTATTCAAACTCTGTGTTGGTAGATAGAATTAACTCTTGTGATTGAAATTGAGCTATGAGCAATTCAAATATGTATAAGTAGAAGATGAAATGTAATATATAAGATCGAACTAGAAAATATATTTTAGCAATCGAGTTGTAAAAATGTGTTTGTAAAATAAAAGATGTGTAAAAAACTATTTCAAACTGAATAACTTAAAATTATTGGGGGAGATAATTATAGAAGATTTAAAATTTGTAGGAATTAGAAATTCAAGTTTAAAGAGATCTCTCTTGAAATGTTGGATTTGGGGAAAATAAGTTAGAAATGAGATATGTCAAATCTAAAGAGGTCGATGTGGATAGATAAGTTCAAATAACTTTCTTATCAGGATATTATGGTTTGCTGTTGTGGAAAAATAGAATATAAATACAAAATGTGGGGGATTTGAAGTGATCTAAAAACTTGCATAAATAGGGGGAAATGTGTTTTAAAGAGTAGGAAGAAAAAGAATATGGTGAGGACTCGATCTGTGAGAGTTTGTCAAGCTGCCGAGGGACGGTTAGCGATAAAGGTAGTTGAAGTGTGGGAGTAGATTTTTGGATTGCTAGATTATGATGCTGACTTGCCAGAGTATGAATATCAGTTTGAAGGTTTAGATTCGAGGGGTAGGGAACTTGAGTTAGGACGTCACTTCTACTAGGAGCTATTCTGGGAAGTAATTCTGGAGCCTTCAGCTTGAAAAAGGGTTGTGAGGGTAATTACTGAGGAAGAGCTCAAGGAAGAAGATGTGAGGATTTCTGGGGGCAAACTGATTAGGTGTGGCTCCTCAGGACATTTAGGATGTTTCATATGTAATTATATATGAGGGAGTGAATTGTATGATGTCGAATAACTGTCAATGAAATGTAATTAGAATGAAGTTTTGAATTTGTCATCTTTTGTTGCAAATGTTGTTTGTAACTATTTTGAATAAGGAATTTGAATTTTGAAATGTGGGAGCTTTGGAAATGACGTCAACACTTTTATAAGTAGTAAAAGCAAGAATAGAAAAAACTGGTAACTTTGATTTTTATCTCTTGTGTTAGTGCAAGGAAAGTTTGATTGCGTATAAGTGCTGAGTCATCATGAGTGTGAGGATGTCAGATAGAGATTTGTTATTAGAGATGAGAATATATTAAAATATAGGGCAGGGGGTAATGATGGGAATGTATTTTCACCGAAAAGGTGTAAATCGTCTGATATTAATTGTAGAAGAGATGCCTCAGTTCTAAAACTGAGGGCAACTCGTACGAGGCCCAATAACTGCTAGCAGTTAAAGAGAGAAACTATAAATAATGCTTCATCTTTCTTCATTCAAACGTTTATCACCTTTTGAAAAATTAAAGAATTGTGAGAGAGGAAAGAGAAAAAATAACAGAGATTCTCGTGAGGGATTAGACAAGAGCGATCAACAATCAAGGTGAGAGAAAGTTGTAAAGACTGAGTCACGACGGTGGTTGTATATCAGCGTTAAGGATTTGGCGCTGCTTTAGATTTATTTTTAGACGTTGAAGGTTAGTAGATGATTTGTGACATTGTTAACGTTTGAAAGATTTTTGTGGTTTTCAAATTTCAAAAAATTGCTATTTATAGTAATTTTTGTAAAAATCTATTTGATATATGTGTATAAAAAGGGATATGATATGATATATGCATAATATATTTGTGTAAAAGATAATGATAGAATACCTGGGCCTGTATGTAGGTCGAGCGTGAGGAGTATATGTGTAGAGTCAAACCTCATCCTTAGACTTGTAGTTGATATGGAGACTTCACCTATTATGGAGGCATCGACCTCTGGTCGTTCGGTTGAGTCTGAGAATGTAGTATCTGATTGGGAAGACGAGGTAGGAGTTGTTCAATTTTCAAATTTCCCTAGGAAATTTGTATCATATCCTCCGAACTCTGATGTGTTTAAAGAGTTTTGTAAATCCAAAGCTCTTATAGGGGAAAAATGGGGAAACTTTATTGAACATGCTGGTAGGCAGTTTAGAGGTTGTATTATAGAATCTGGGAAGGAGCATTTCTTTCTGTTACCTGATTTAGAGAAGGAGAAATCGGATAGGGGAGCAGACGAATTGATCTTTTTGGAGTAATTTGATGGAAATATTTAAGGCGACCTAAAAGAGGGTTTTTTGTGTTACTTATCTCAGTTGGAGTACGGGTTGAGTTTACCCCTTAGCAATCTTGCGAAAGGGATAATGAATACCAAAACTTTTTAAACACATCAGAGTACGGATGTGTTTAAAGAGTAATTTGATGGAATATGTGGGAGGTGATCAATGTTTGTGAGAGTTTGAATAGGTTGTGGAAGGAGAATGAGGTGGAGAGGGGAATATCTCCTGAAGATGTTTTACAGTTTTGTGGTGTGAAAAACTATTCTGCAAGTGGAGGGGCATACTTCTCTGCGAGCTCGACTCGACCTCTTTTCTTAGTTCTGAATTCAGCAGGTTGAATGTGGAATAATAATATGATTTGGGTGAAAGGTGATTGCCTTCAGAGAGATGATGAAGAACCCATGAAACTTCTATATAGAACTATAAAAAAAAGTAAGTGTAATAATGTATAATATTGAACTTCTAAAATTGTATGTTGTTCTGTTGTTGATAATGTGTTATTGTTTAACAGGTCCTCAGTCGAAGGTAAAGAAGAAGGAGTCCCTTTTAGATACTGTTGCTCAGGAAGGGGTCGAGCTCGAGGCTGTATTGTAAGAACTTGGTATTAGTATAAATAAATGAGTTAGCAATAGGTATGAGAAAGTTCAAAGTCTCAAGCAACGAGACTAAAGATGGGGGATGACGATAACAAGAAGAGAGGAGCTGATGGAGAGAGACGGGTAATTTTGCCGAAGGCCTCTGCAGTAGATTTTGTGGATGTACCGGAGTTTACCACCCCAAGCAAGCTAGCTTAGACATTTCTGGAGAAGAGGATGGCAAAGCATGGATTGGCCTCTGGAACCACGGGGAGTGGTAAAGTCGAAGAAGAGGCAAAAAAGAGAAGGGTTGACCCTTCTTCTCAATTGATCAGGGCGAAGGTCGCAGAGAATCGACCTAGTGAGGAATACGAGTTGAGAGCTACGGAGGATAGGGTAAAGCTTGCAGCTCGCAAGGGTGTGGAGGAGATGAGAAAAGTGGTAGGTTTGATTATTTGAATGTTTTATGAATTATGTATGGTGATTCAGGCTAAAAATGTATTCAATTTGTTTTTTTTGTAGGCTGCTCATTTGATGAAGGGGATCTGCCTTGGGATAGAGGAGGAAAAAGCTGAGCTCGAGAGTGGGAAGGCAGAGTTCGAGAAGAATGCAGCTCAATTGAAGTCCGATTTGGTTCAGGAGGGGAAACGATTGGATTCTGTGAAGGCTGTGCAAGAGGTAGAGATTAGCGAGTTAACAGAGGAAGCGCAAAAGAATCTGGATAAGGTGGTAGTCTAATATGATAGACTTGGGTGCCATCTCTTCAAGATGGGGTACTCTAAAGCTGAGGTTTCAACTATTATGGAGGATACCTATGTTGAAGAGGAGGAGGATGAAGATGATGTTGCTGGAGTGGTTGGAGGGTTGAATGGTGTCTCTTGCCAAACTGAGTGAGAGAACCAAGGTGATAACAATGTGAATCCAGAGAATGAAAATGAGAAGGTAGAGTAAAATTGTTGACTTTATCGTTGTGTGATTATGAGGGGTTTGAGAACTGTAATTGTATGGATCATTGTTTTGTAGGATAAATTTATGTAGGCTAAAAGATGTTTATAAACCTTGTTTGTAAGAACTTAAGGATATGCACCTCAGAATAAAAGAATTAGAGAATGAGCTTTCTAAGGAGAAAGATGCCTCAGCGTCCCTGTTAACTTCGCAGGTGGAGCTACAGGTTAGAGAAGAGCAATAAATATTTGACTGGTATGCTGCATTACTTTAGAGCTACAAAGTAAAAATTAGAGTATAGAGACAAACCAAAAACATGCTAATAGTTTAGGGGCAATGGTACTCAAATGTGTATAGATAATGTCAAAGTATTGAAAAAGTTAGAACATAGAGAATGTGTACCTTGAAATTGGAAGTACATGTTATTGTCATCAAACTGGGATCATACTTCGACCTTAAGTTTAGAAGCAGTTTCACACAGTAGATGCCAAAAAATAGAAATTTGTTAGAAATAAGGTTCTTGTATCATGATTGAATGTATTGGTTGAATGCTCTTGTATCGAACTGGATATATTGTATTTGTAATGTAGGTCAAACTGGAGTCAGCTCACTTGAGTGAACAAGAGACGCTCTAATATAACCAAGAGTTTGCAGTAGAGTTTGATAGGATGAGAGAGGCAAATAAAGATAGGAAGGATCAATACGTAAATGTATATTTCAAGTTTGTCGAGGCAACACAAGCTATTGATGACCTCACTCATAAGATCGAGGGAAAAGATGCCGAAATTAATAAGGGGCAAAAAGAGCTCGCAGAGGCGAAGGAAGAGACATCAAAGCTCAAAAGTTGGAATGATGCGTTGATGGTAAAGAGTAAGGAGGCGGTCATGGCTCGATACCGTATCCAGGCGTTAGAAATGACACATAAAAGAGTTTCACCATTTTATGGCCAGTCTGAAATACCAAATGATCAATAAAATGAACAACCAAGAGCAGACTCGAGCTGATTTAGTGAGTACCAAAAACAAACTGGAGTGATTGAAGAGTAAACTAATTGAGAAAGATAGCAAATTGAAGAGAGCTCGAGAAGATCTATCTAACTCCAAAATTGTGGTTGAGCAGTTGAGTATAGCTTTACCTGCTAAAGATATAGAGTTTCAGCTGGTGCAAAGATGGTCTAATGAATTGAATGAGAGGGTGGCACAATTAAGGCCGATTTGGCTCTGGCCAGATCGTGCATCAAGAATGCCGAGGCTAAAGAGAGCTCAAGGAAGAATAACAGTGATGCCAGGGTTTCCATTGTTCAAGAGGATATGGTTAGCCTATCGGCTCGAATTAGAGGGCTGGAGGGAGACGTAACTCATATTCAAGATCACTTACAAAAAGGAAATGAGTGGTTAATGGAGTGCCAAGGTAAGTTAGATGCTAATCATATCAGGGAATATAAGTTAGAGCGGGTGATGAGGGGTAAGGATCTCTTGATAAGGAAAAAAGACGAATTGTTAAAGAAATCTGCTGCTGGGGTGCAGGTAAAAAGAGGGAGCTTGAGGAACTTCATACTCAGGTAGTAGAATTAAGGACGATAAACCAGGCTAAGTCAGATAAAGAAGAGGAGAAAGCGAATGAGCAAATCAATCTTATGTCCCACACAGATAGTCGTATGAAATGACATGACGCACGATACAAGAAGTTGCAAGAGCGTCATCAGAAAGTGAGAGAATTTTTTTCCAAGGTAGCTATGCCAGAGGTGTCACGCTCGTAGATGCTAGTGGCTGTTATTGCCTATTTTGTTGAGGAAGTGAGAAGGCTCGAGTTTGAGAGGGATACCTTGCACGACTATTTATCGGATAGGGGATGTATTTGTAGAGCTGATGTAGATCGAGGAAAATGTATGAACGCCATGGAAATGGAGTTAGGTTCTCGACCTGCTAAATTGGTAGAGTAAGGCGGGATTGCTGTAGCTGCTTGAGCTTGAGATTTTATGGCTGATCGTCCTGCTGTTGTAGGGGAAAGCGTAGCTGACCTCCCATCAGTAGAGAAGAATCTTTTATAGTGGTTGTATATGTAGCCTGTAAAAGTATCTGTCACAGACATATTAAGAGATGAAAGCTAGTTTTACCTTTGCTTTATCTTATGTCTAGTAGAGTTCTTTGATTGAAAACTAGTATTACCTTCGTTTTAATCGTAGAGTATGCATAGAGTTCGATTGAAAGCTAGTTTTACCTTTGCTTTAATCGGTATAGAGTATTTGCCGCAGCCATATTGAGAGATAAAATCTAGTTTTACCTTTGCTTTATCTTATGTCTGGTTGAGTTCTTTGATTGAAAGATAGTATTACCTTCATTTTAATCGCAGAGTATTTATAGAGTTCGATTGAAAGAAAGTTTTACCTCTACTTGAATCGGTATATTTGTCGCAGCCATATTGAGAGATGAAAATTAGTTTTACCTTTGCTTTATATTATTTCTGGTAGAGTTCTTTGATTGAAAATAATATTACCTTCATTTTAATTGTAGAGTATGTATAGATGAGTGATTGAAAGCTAGTTTTACCTTTACTTTAATCTGTATAGAGTTTGATTAAAAGCTAGTTTTACCTTCGTTTTAACCGGTATAGAGGTAGATTGAAAGCTAGTATTACCTTTGCTTTAATCTATGTAATGTGGTAGAGTCTACATAAGTAGAGAGTAATGTGGGAAAAAACTTGGAAGTTTTCATTGAATAAAATAGAAATTACATTGTATGGAGATGAAATCTCACTTTTGGAATGGAAAAAACAAAAATTTTGAAGTGGAGAAGTGAGAGACTTAATGATTGTACCATTTCAATCGCCTAGTGTTCCATGGATTTGGGATTCGAACTTCTTGCTCCATCATGAGATAATATGATCCCATACCAGTTTGATCAATAATTACGAATGGTCCCTCCCAAATTTTTGCCAGTTTCTCGGTATGTGCCTCTTTTATGTGTTGAGGGATTTCTCTGAGGATGAGATCGTTGATTTGGAAAGTACGGCTTCAAACTCTTTTGTTGTACGAACTTGCCAGCATATGGTGATATCGACTTAGGTTGGCAATAACGTATTTCCTAGTTTCATCAATCCAATTCATGTTGCAGGCCAACTCGAACTCATTTTCTTCATCGGTAAGCTCGTGATCTTTGACTGGATGGTAGTATTCTGTTGGAATGACGGCTTCTGTGCCATTTGCGAGGAAGAATGGGGTACAGCCGATTGATTGACGTGGAGGGTACGGTATGCCCATAAGACACGAGGAAGCTCTCGTATCCAGTTTCCTTTTTTCTGTGAGTAAAACCTTTTCTTGAGTCCATCCACGATGGTTTTGTTGGTGATTTTGGCTTGGCCATTGCTTTAAGGGTAGTAGGGATTAAATGGCAAGGAGATGATGTTGTGCTTGTTGAAGAAGGCTATGACTTTTTCTCCAATGAACTGTTGTCCGTTATCGATCTGAATCAGGTGGGGGAATCCAAACTGAGTGATGATGCATTCCCATATAAAAAAGATGACCTCTTCTTCTCTAGTTCGATAGTGGAACTGCTTCTACCCATTTTGTAAGATAATCTGCTGCTACGAGTAGGTATCATCGGTTACCTAGAGTATTAGGAAATTCTTCGATGAGAACGAACGCCCACCGCTTGAATGGCCAGAATACCTTGCTTGCATGTAGTTTAAGCGGAGGGGTGTGAATCATGTGTCCATGTCGTTGACATGTATCGCATTTGCGTAAGTATTCTTCTGCTTTCTTACACATACCTGGCCAAAATACTCCTTGTTTAATTGCTCTGTTAGCGAGTGATCGACATGTGGTATGGGAACCACAAGTTCCTTCATGTAAATTTATGAGCATTCTGTCTGCTTTCTTCCTAGACCGGCATTTGAGATAAGTCCCCATGACTAAACGGTGATATATAAAACCATTTTGAATTGTATAACACTTTGAGTTTTCGATCAACAAATAGGTAATGAAGGGCTTTCGCCAATCGTCGTCTTCCTCTTCATCGCCCCCAGTATTGATCGTGCATACAGAATGGCGATCAATGCTGGGGGTTGATTTTACTTCAATCTGGAGATATCTAGTTTCTGTACCCAAGACCCCGGCTAGATAAACCAAGGAGTCGGCGTATCTGTTTTTACCTCAAGATAGATAGTCGAGAGTTGCTTTCGTAAATTTGCACATCCTGTCGGCAGCAAGGGCTGCATACTCGATCATCTTACCATTCTTCTTGTATTGTTCAGAATAATGGTGGACGATGAGTAGATAATCTGTATAGACTAAGAGCTTTGGGACGCCGAGATCGAGTGCGAGGTCGAGTCCATGAATGAGAGCTTCGTATTCGGTGACATTACTGGAGGCTTCAAAATCCAAGCGGATTGATTTCTCGATTCTGTCGTTGGATGGGGTAATCAATACGATACTAATTCCCGATCCATATCAAATTTTAGTATCATAATCAATACGGTCCTGTTGAGCCATTTGTAAGAAGCCTCCACCCTTTCCTTGTAACCCATTTAGCTCGTTCATAAAATGCTTTGGTGGTTGGATATTATGTAATTTCTTATGTAAGGTCAGGATCGTGCTCCTCCCACTCAGAATCTTCCACTGGAAAATTTGTGAGAAAATCAGCAATGGCCTGCCACTTTTCTGAATGCCGTTGATCGAACTTGATATCATGTTCTCCCAAACTGACTGACCATTGTTGTACTCTCTTGAATTTTTCTTTTTTGGGAAAAACTTCCCGGAGTGGGTAGTTTGTTATGACTTTAACTGAATGAGTTTGAAAGTAGTACTTAAGTTTTTGTGATGTATAAACAAGAGTTAAAATGAGTCTCTCAAATTTAGAATACCTTGATTTTGCTAGAGTGAGGGTTTTACTGATGAAGTAGACTGGCTTTTTGATCTTCCCTTCAGGTCGAATGAGAACTGAGCTGATAGAATTGTTTGTAACTTCCAGGTAGATGATCATTTCCTCATTATCTACTGGGGTGCTTATGATTGGAGACTTCCCCAGATAAGTTTTGAGTTCTTGAAAAGCTGCCTCGTATTCTAATGTCTATGTAATCTCTTCGTTGGACTAAAATTTTCCTCGTTTGGTATAACCACGGAGTAGTAAAACCAACCAACGACAGTGATATGAAGATTTAGAAATGAATCGGCTGTTAACAGCAATCTTGCCGATAAGTTTTTGTTCATCCTTCGTCGTCTTTGGAGATGGCATGTTGAGGAAAGCTCAAATTTGATATGGATCGGCCTCAATCCCCTTCTTGCTGATGAGATGGCCAAGGAATTGACCTGAATGTACTCCGAATTAATACTAATATGAGATTGAAAGAGGTAGAAGAGCCCCATAGTGAGCCGAATGAACTGATAAAAAGACATTGGCTCAAAATAGGGACTCTAGAGGATTCAGTTCAATCATGGACTTTTGACATTTTAGAATATCAATCAGATAATGGAAAACTGCATGATGCGAAGGACCAATTGGAGGCTGATCTGTTTATAGCCAAACTAAATCTTGAGGAATATGCTCTAGAGAAAAGTTAGAATAAGTATGAAATGAAGGGATCAATGGTTCTGATTGCCAATATTGATGAATTCATGATAGTAATGGAAACTCGTAATGAGGCGACGTTGAATGAAAAGCGAGCGCTGGAAGAACATTCCAAAAATTTGAAAGCCATGTTGAAGGAGGCTAAAGGAAAACTTGTATAGTTTGTGCTTCCTGAGAGGGTAAAACGTGAGGCAAGTGATATACATGTGAGAGATGACGACAGTGCTCTCTTTCTTTATGTCCGAATTCAAGAGACTGGATGCAGAAAAAAAACTGTGTATGACAGCCTGGTTGCTAATGGTGTGAAGTATGTGATGCGGTTGATACAATTTGAGTACCTGGATCGCATGATGTTAAAAATTGGTGCTCTTATGAAGAGTAAGGTTAAAGAAGGGAAGCAAATTGTTACTGGGGGGATGACAGAACTGATGCACCCACGATTGTCTATACGTGAGGAAAGCTCGCGCTGCGATGTGCTGTCCGATAGCTCAAATGATAGTATGAATGATTGATGATGTGCTATGACTGTAAGAAGGAACTAAGCATACTATACTTTTGAAAATATAGTAGATAGAGTATAGTAAAGTTGGACTGAAAATATAATTATTGATCTGTATATATTTGATTGACCTTTTGACCAATCAATTGTAATGTAGGAGTCTGGTAGTCATTTTATTAAGCTACTAGTCATCCTATCATATAATAGTGGATTGGTTTGACGGAAGCAACAAACAACCGATTGTGTAATTGAAGATCAAATTGGCTGAAAGCAACAAACGTTCTGTAATATAATAGAAAATCAGTTTGGCTAAAGCAACAAATAATCTGTAGTGTCATAGATGATCAGTTTGGCTGAAGCAACAAACGATCTGTAATATAATAGAAGATCAGTTTGGCTGAAGTAACAAACGATCTGCAATATAACAGAATGGGGTGAACCCACTGGTAATCTGTGATATTTGTAACCTGTATATAGAAGTACTTGTATGGTATATTAAAAAGGTACTGTAATGTAGGGCAACCAAACACAAATATTTAATTGTTGTAAGATTGACGTACAGAGAATGTTAGATAGAGTACTCTATAAAATATTTGAAAGTGCTTTGATGTAGGGCGATCAAACATAAGTATTTCATTGATGTAAGACCGACGTACAAGATGATAGATTTATTAGAAAAGTACAATTGGATAGATTATTATCCTTGATATAGCTTTAATCTCCTTGTGTTATAAGGATTAGGTACTCGTTCCCCATGTTCGGTGGCGAGGTCATAAGAACCAAGTCCACTTTTTTCAACAATGATAAAAGGACCTTCCCAATTTTTTGCGAATTTTCTAGCATTGACTTCCTTTCTATGTTTTGGAATCTCTTGAAGGATGAGATCTTTAATTTTGAACTATCGATGATGAACTCGTTTATTATAGGATCTGGCTAGAGCCTGATGATATCTTCCCAAGTTCATGATTGTTCGATCTCTTGTTTTTTTGATCCAGTTCATGTTACATGCCAACTAAAATTCGTTCTCTTTGTCTGCCATGGTATGGTCACATAATGGGTGATGATATTGACATAATTTAAACTTATATGTAAGGAAAGGTCATCTCCAATCGTCCACATCCTCTTTACCGTACCCAGTATTAACATAATCTAAATTTATAATGTTAATACTGGGGGTGGATATGACTTCAATCTTGAGATATCGAGCTTCAGTTCCGAGGACTCCCGAAAGATAGACAAGGAAATCGGAATGTCTATTTTCTCCATGAGGCAAAATGTTCGATGGTAGCTTTCTTGAATATGCTCATTCTGTTGGCTACTACTGCTGCGTAATCAATCATTTTTTCATTTTTCTAAAACTTGTTTGTGCAATGGTTTACTATGAGTAAAGAGTCCGTGTATATAAATAGCTCGGGAACCCCAATTTCCATAGCCATATCCAGACCGTGGATTAGTGATTCATATTCTGTCTTATTGATGGTGGCTTCGAAGTTGAGTCTGGTTGTTTTTTCAATTCTGTCATTGGAAGGCATGATAAGGACAATGCCAATGCCTGACCCTGCAGGTCTGGCAAAACCATCAGTGAGGAGGTGCCAACCTTTCTTGGATATCCAATCTGACTTTTCCTCAAACTGTTCTTCATTGATTTTTATGCTATCTTCTTCTCTGTCAGGATTATCTACTGGGAAGTCTGCAAGGAAATCTACTACTGCTTGGCCTTTTTCAGAATGCCGTGGTTCAAAACGTATATCGTGTTCCCCAAGAGTTACCGACCATTGTTGGACTCGTTTGGATTTCTCTCGTTTGGACAAGATTTCGCGTAAAGGATAATTTGTCATTACTCGAACTGAGTGAGCTTGAAAATACTATTTTAACTTCTGTGATGTGTAAACGAAAGTTAACAGTAGTTTCTTGATCTTAGTATACCGTGATTCTGCTGGAGTGAAAGTTTTGTTGATGAAGTAGACATGTTTCTCTGTCTTCTCGTCGAGTCAAATGAGGACTGAACTCAATGAATCATTAGTAATGACAAGATAGATGGTGAGTTCTTCTCTGTCCTTGGGCGTACTCATTACTGGTGGCTTTCCCAAATAGCATTTGAGTTCTTGGAATACTGCTTCACATTCTGTCATCCATTCGATCTTATTATTTTTTTAGGTTTCTTTTTCTTTGTCCCTTCACGCAGTAGGTCGAACAACCATCAATACCAATCTGAAGATTTAGAGGTAAAATGATTAATTGCTGCTATCTTGCCGGCGAGCTTCTGTACGTCTTTCTTAGTTTTTGGAGAAGGCATAGATAACAATGCACGAATATAATCTAGGTCAGCTCTATGCCTTGCTTGCTGATCAAATTTCCCAAGAATGTGCCTGATTGGACTCTGAACTGGCACTTGCCAGGGTTGAGTCTCATTTTTTAAAAACAAAGAATTTTGAAAGTCGTGTGTAAATTTTTGAGATGGTTCTCTTTCTTGAGGCCTTTACACAACATATCATCAATGTAAACTTCCATCATTTTTTTGTGATGGTCCTTGAACATCTGTGTCATCAATCTTTGATAAGTAGCTTCTACGTTCTTGAGTCCAAAAGACATGACTTTACAACAATATAGACCATGCTCTGTAATGAAAGCCATTTTTTCTTGATCTTCAGTTACGAGATGTATCTGATTATACCTTAATACGGCGTCCATCATGGATAGGAGTTTGTGTCCTATGGTAGAATCGAGCAGATGATTAATGATAGGAATTGGAAAACTATCTTTTGGAGTATGTTTATTGAGGTCTGTAAAATCAACGCAGACTCTGATTTTTCCATTTTTTTTCGGCATTGCCACAATGTTCAAGATCAATTCTGGATAGTTGGCTTTTCGGATAAAACCAACTTCAATTAGTTTATCGATCTCTTTGTTGACTTATTCATGGAGACTCAGTGCTAAAGTTTGTTATTTCATCTTGACTGCCTCAGCTTTATCTTTCAAACTAAGCTTATGGCAGACCAAATTTGGATCAATGCCTGACATTTTGTGAATTGTCCAAACGAAAACATCACTATTGTCTTTAAATTGAATAAGAACATTGTGCTCTATTGTAGGCAAAAGAGTGGCAATGTAGGTACCCCTTTTATCTCCACTAATCTCGATGTGCTCTCTAGGTTCTGTGCTTGGTAGTTCATTTTCTGTAAAGTTTTTTGCAATGTTCCCTGTGGTTTTCTATAATTTTTATATGAGCTGTGGTATAGATGGTTCTGTCATAGTGGAAGCAAAATTTTCACAGGCTCAAGCTAGCTTCTGACTGCCTTTGATCTCGTAATTGTAATCCCAAATGATAGGTCGATGAGATAGCTCGCATGTTATGCAACCAACAGTGTCCCATTATCCCCAGATAGTATAATTTTGTATTTATAACATAGAATACTACATCAACTATTGCTGGACCAGTTATAATAGGAAGTATAATCTTTCCTACACGTTCATCCAGCAGCGCAATTAAAATCTTTGTCTGGGGATTGATCTCTTGCTGCTAAGGTCAATTTTTAAGCTTTTGTCTTTCAAGATCAATATAACCATTGACCTTCTCAATCATGTTTTCTAGGGTTGTAGGCTTGTTTAGAATCAGGTACTCCTTCGCCCTACTATATAAAATCAGAGCATTGGTGAAGGCTAAAATAATAATCCTATGGTCAAGTCGGTCCACTTTTCTGGCCAACTCCAAGAATTTCTTAGTAAACATTTTAAGCTTCTTCCCTGATACTTGCATAAGGCTGAACAGAGAATATAGATTCTTCTCTTTATCTCTATTATGGGAATAGTTCTTGATAAAAAGTTTTCACAGTTATTCGAAAGTCGTAATGGATCCTTTTAGTAGTGAATGGAGCCATCGCAAAGGTTCACTAAATAAACTAGTAAGAAAGTGCCGGCATAGAATGTGGTTGGATGTAGAATGTAGGTCGAGAGTATCCTGGAATTCTTGAACGTGCTCCACTGGATCATTTCCCTTGTACTTTTGGAATTTTGGTGTGTAAAAACCAGTGGAACCTCGCCATCCAATAATTCCTGAGTGATCGAACTTTTTTGTGACTTGTTGTGAATGGCTTTAGTGGTTTGAGCTTGGGCATCAAACAGTTCTTTGATACATTTTTCAACATGTTCATGAGTCACGTACTGACGAACTGTAATGGCTGGTCGTGGGACGCATCCTTCTCGAGGGTTGTAGTCGCCCCTTCCTTCACTTAGTCGATCACATGCTGGAATACAAACTTTTCCTAAGAGTGGCTCTTCTATTTTTCTGACTCCATGTAGTCCTCCATCAACTTCTGGGTGAACTTCCTGTACCAGAGTGGGTTCACCCCCATGTTACTTAAGAGCTTCACCTCCCAGATTGTTCACATGAGGTCCTATCCTGTCGAGAATGGAAACCCGTAAAACAGCTAGTACACGCCTTTGCTCTTCATAGCTACGATCTATTGACTCTGCAAAACTTTTAGTGCGTCTTGTATGCTTGCCAGCTGCTGCTCCAGGGTAGCTTGCCTTTCGGTTTTGGAGTTAAGATTTGCCCGCAGTTATGCTAATATAGTATTTCCTTCTCCTGGATAAAATCAGTATACTCTGGCATAAAAATGTCATGTCGTAGAGAGATAATCAACTACTTTCGAAGATAATAAGTTTGAGAACTTCGTTCTCATAGATGGCGCCAAATGTAATGACCTAATTTCGTGATCCAAACTTAGTCTTTACACCAAAGATACTCAGAACGTTAATGAACAATAAATAATAGCTGACACAAAAGTTTAACATTGAAAACCTGTGAATAGGTTAAAAACCACAACCTCTCTTGAGGATTTTGGAAAAATAAAGAGATCTTATTGAGATTTGCTAGCTATTACAAAGGATGTTTTGAATATTCGAGTATAAAGTGTTATAGCTAGGATTCATCCGTCCTACATCTGGAATTCTTTGGTCCTATTTATAGGTCTTATAATATGACCGTTTGATGACCATTATTATCTTTAATGATGAATGTTATAGTATACATTTAATAAACTTTGATTTGATTGTGTAACGGTCTGATCTTGATATTTTGTAACGGTTCCATTAATAATTGATCGTTTGTTGGCTCGAACTGCTGATGTAGAGTTCAAAGTGATGACTAGAACTCTGTAACTGTAATGTGTTATATACTGTGCCACGTGTATGTTGATGAGGTCGAGTGGTCGTATGATTGTCGAAGATGAAACATGAGTCTGAGATGCGGAATAAGCCATTACAATAACAACCTCAAAACCCACACGTAAAAGAGAATCAAACCCTTGACCTCTTGGTCGTAGGTTTCACACCATCTTCACTAGAGCTAGTTGGTAAGTATTATACTATTAGAAATTTATGTGAGTTCAGTTAGAGTATCTCCTAAAGTGCCTCACTGACTTGGTTGAAAAAAAGCCAAATCCAAGTTAGTAAGGCTCTATTTCCTCCAACAGTACTTGACTTATTTTTTTATAATAGACGCCAAACACTTGTTTTATTTTCTTTGAAATTTTTTTTTTTTCATCTGGTAGATAGGACTTGGGCGCCTGATTTGAATTTAAAAATAAAATAAAAAATTGGGCGCCCAAGTCTTAGGCGCCCGATTTAAATTTTTGTAAAAATAATAATTGAGCAACCAAACCTTAGAAGCCCGATTATAAAATAAACAGGAGCCCAACACTTAGGCGCCCAATCACGACGTAAAAAAACAAGGTTAAGTCTTGGAATCCAAGACTCAACCTTGCTTTTGGAGACTCAAATCCAAGTTAGTGAGGCACTGTTGGTGGGCAAAAATCCTAGGTAAAGGTTTTAGTGACTCAAATTCAAGTCAGTGAGGCACTGTAGGAGTACGAAAATCCTAGGTGGCATCTTGAATTCCAGGTAGTGAAATACAAAGTAGTAAGGCACTTTAGGAGATACTACTCTGTCAAAACTTAAGTTAAATCTAAAGACAAATGTTCCCTCGTCTAAGTTAAAGCCGCTCTCCTTTTACTTTTACCCCATGTAGTCACCGAGTTAAAAACAATGCAACACGTGTCTCATACGTGTCATCATCCATCAAACTCCAATCCCTCCTATAAAACATTCCCTCACTTATTTCTCTGTTTATGGCAAACTTCCTTTGTTCTTTACAGAGAGAAAGAGAAATCAACAAGAGAAAGTAAGTTTATAGAGAGATGGCTCCAAAGAGAAGAGCAGTGAAGGTGGTGGGCTCTGTAGTAAGAACAGCAAAGAAAGTTGTAGAAGAAACAATGAACCTTGTTGTTGTTGAAGACAACATACAGCAAGAAGAAATCCCATTCAAAGCCCATGTTGTCACAACCAAAGAGCCCATGAATATTGTTATCAAAGAGAAAACCACAGATACTCAAAAAAGCCCAATGAAACCCCAAGTTGTCTCCTCCACCAAAGTACCAGTCAAGACTGTAATTATAGAGAAACCACCCTCAAAATCTAAACTCACTGATGTGTCAAAAAAGCCCCAGGAGAAACCCAAGGCCCAGTCCCAGAATCAGAAGAAAAATGAAAAATCCCATGGCAAGGCCCAACCCAAAAATAGGGAAAAGAAGAAGGGAAGGAAAAAGAGAAACCAAAGTGGTGAAGGGTACCCAAGATATGTGTACATGGTGTTGAAATAAGTTTACCCCGGAATGGGTGTTTCCTCAAATACGATGATAATCTTTAATGGGCTAATGAACGACATGTTCGAGAGGCTTGCAGGTGAGGCAGCAAAGTTGTCAAGTTACACGGGGAGGAAGACGCTTTCGGCGAGGGAGATACAAGGGGCTGTGAAGTTGGTGTTGCCTGGTGAACTTGAGAAACATGCTATTGTTGAAGGGACAAAGGCAGTTACTACTTACATGGGCCATAATAGTGGGCCTAATGGTTAGGCCTTTTTATGGTTTCTTTGTGGGCTTGCATGTTTTGTATATTATAGGCATTTTGGCCTTTTGTTGATTTTTATCGGCAATTATGAGAATAAATATTAAAAGATGCCACCTTTCCAAAATCTATACTAAAATTACCAAATCGATACTGGTGCTGCTACCCCTATTCTTATGCATTAAAAGATTTCTAAACAAATGATAAATGATAAAGTTATAGAAACAAAATGTTCTAAACAAATAATAAAGTTATAGAAGCAAATAATAAAGTTATAGAAACAAAATGATAAAGATAAAATTATAGAAACAAAATGATAAAGATTTTTGATAAAATTATAAAAACAAAATGATAAAGATCTTAGATAGAAGGAGAAAGTTCATGCAAAACAAATAACAAATAATACAGAACAAATGAGAAACTATCCCTACTGAAGTTGTGAAGAAACTATCCCTACTGAAGTTGTGAAGTTGTTGAGTAGTCTAATCCTCTATAGTACTAAGAGGGAAGATTTTCCCCAAAATAAACTATAAACCTTAAAAATCGAAGCAATTTTTTTTTCTTCTACAAATAAACTTCAGGCGATTCTCTCCATTCTCATTGATGTACTGTTTGTCAGTTTGATGTACCAAGTCTTCCAACTATCGTTGTGCATTCTCTAAAGTCCTCACATAGAGGTCATTGAAGAGAAAAAAATTGCTGTTATCTTAGTCGTGGTAAAGATTGGTTGTATCGCCTCTCGACAATTGAAGGAAAATTTTACTCTAATTTAGCCATCGAATCTTAACTTGGTACCGCATCATGTTTGGCGTTTTTTTTTTAAGAAAATCCTAGCAAGACGATATATTGTACTTGATCATTTTTCTTTTGCTACTTTATCATTGTCTCTGCTACTTTAATATTGTCATTTTCGTTGTGTCATTTTTATAATTTATTTCTGTACATACATCGAAATTTGTTCATTGAACAGGTATTTTAGGATGCCTATTATTTGTTGAGGGATGGTTGGAGTTGAATTTATATCATTTGTCTTCTGCTACTTTATCGCTTGTATTACATTTTTTCATTTGTTTTTGTTATACTAATTACCGGTTGTTTATTTATTTATTTGCTTCAGGGATGGATGGAGTTCAACATATATTATGTCATTTGTGGGGGAAACGTATCTAAAGATTGGATCAATCGTAGTTATGTGGGAGGAGTACAAAACTTAACTCCCTACGAACAACTCATCTATATGAGATTTCGTTCACTCCTGAAAACAAGTGAAATCCATCGTGGGACTGCAAGTGTACCATTTCATCATGTTGATGCACAATTCTCAGTTCAGGGACTTGCCGTATCGAGCAATAGCAATAAAAGCAATCCTAGTACACCCTTTTACATATGGAATGTAAAGAGCGTATGGTAGCTTCAAAACTCTCAGAACTTAGGATATTAATTGTGTTATGGTAAAGGGTTGTCCCTTACCAAAGATACTAGTTCAGGTAAAGGATAGTCCACCACCAAAGTGGGGGGAACTTTGCACATAAATCATTTTCTTGATTCTGAACTTGAATACAAGGGTTACCTAAGCAAACGAGAGGGGGGACGGGGGTGATTACATAGGTTGGACCGTTTGTGGATGGATGTTCCCAATCAAATGAAAACTTTTGAGCTATCTGTATGATGTCCTCCCTCAAATGAACTAGTATCCTCAACAAATGTTCATCTCACAAAGAACTTAGTTGTAATGTTCTTAATCAAATGAACCTTTGAAACTATCCCCCTCTGATGGTTCCTCTCTCAATAAACTTGTATTATGTAATGAATGTTATCTCTCAAATGGAACCTATGTTAACTAAGTTCCCCTTTTAAATGAACCTATCTTAACTAATGTTCCTCTTTCAATTGAGCCCGAACCTATAATTGGATAAACGAACCTCAGGTAAGCACGCAAAATTTATCATCGTAATGCTGTGTTTTAACATTCTTATCAATTAATATCATGCTAAGGAGCATTTTTCCATTGTTCAGCTGAATTTGATTTTAGTCCAACCGAACAGAGAAAGATCTTATGGATGTTCGGTTCAAATCTGTGGAGTTACGGAAGACTCTATGACTCAATAAAGAGTTTAACATTGGTAATTAAGAGATAAGAAGTAACTCAAGAACACATCAAGAAGCTTATGCAGTGTGAACACGTCAATATTCATTACACGTTATGAGATAACGAATATAAAATCGTGGTACGTACAAAGGTCATAATGTCTCTTGGCGGAATTTATGCGACAGGTTGCTCGTCGGCGCCTGTTATAGGAATAACTTATTGCTCCGTTCATACAGCATCTTAGTAGAACTGTATTGGTGGGAACACGTAAAGGCAACGACTAGTAGTAGGGTGCTTCATAACAAGCAAAAACTACGAAAAGAACCAAACTAAAAACCTTGCGGAATTATTGAAGATATGTAGATTAATCACAATAGTGATTGTAACATACAACTCTGCCTAGTGTGCAAAAGAAAAAGCCTAATACGCGGAGGTATCATATCTTTGTCATTATCCAACACTATTATCGTACAATCAATGTTTATCATTTTATCGTATGTCTTTTGTTCGACTCATGTATCATTTGTCTTAGGATATTATCATTTGTCTACTCCACAATTATTTGATCTATCCACAATTTTATTTGATCTACGTAATTATTTCAGATGCAAAACAGCTTTGAGCATGCATACCAACTACTTACAAGCTACTTTGCAAAAGTGAGGTTGGTTGACCCAATTTGGTATTTGACATACAAACTACAAGTTGCAAGGATTAGAGATTCACAAGGTGTTTTTGGTGTTTTGGTCCTTCCAAAAACTTATAACTATTGAGACCCTTGTATGATGCATAACTTTTTTGAAAGGGAGATATCGTGGGACTTTACTAAGACGTCGCTTGACCACAACAAATATATTTTTCTACTTACATTTTCAGTAACAGCTCGGAGACCATGAGTTGGACATACTTCCTGGAGATGTTTGGGTCTAATTCATGCAATTATGACCAGATTCGTCGTCTCTCTGACAGGAACCCTGGAATTATTAATGTTGCACCTAAGGTATTTCCATTATAATCCATAGTTTTGTGCCTCCACATATCGAACAATATTAAAACTACATCGATAAAACATGAATACTATTTGAAGTACTGATCTAGTGGGTCTCAAATACATACTAGGTATTTTCACGGAAACATGGTCTATTTATACATTCTAATGAGGTAGTGGTGTGTTACTTTAACGACAAACTTGTCATTTGTTATTTTAAGACTAGTTATCCTTACTCCTTTTGCATACTTATTTGTCATTTTTTTATCATTATTTGTCATCAGTCATTATATTCTATTTTTAGTTGTTCTTTATCAATTTGTCATCATTTATACTAATTTGTCATTTGGTTATATTTTTTTTATCATTAGTTTAGATACGGAGGGCTTATACTGATCATGTCAAGAGTTAGAATAACGTTATTATGAAAGTGAGAGATCTCCCTATCCATGGTTTTAAGGAATTGCTTAGAATTTGTTCAGAATTGTCCTGCATGTATAAATAAGAAGCTGAGATGAGCAAGCTCGCTAACGCATGGGTCTAGATCACTCTGAGAGCAAAAGTTTATGCGATCACAACCTGCAGGGTTCATACAGCATGTCACCATATTCTGATGATAGTTATGGCAGAACCGATCAGTAAATATTAAAGATGGTACTTGTTCTTGTCGTTAGTGGCAAGCGATGCAGAACCTTGGAACATGAAGTACGTGCACTCGGTCTTTGCTAATGTTGATCCAACTACAGGAGTACATTACAAATGACATACAAGGCTGTTTATAAACTGATATGGATTCCTATAAGAGGAATAGAGCATGGAAAATTTAAAAAGATCTACATTTCGAGCCTGTCATCCTCGCACGCAAAGGAAGGAAGAGAAAAAATGCCTGGTCTGGTCACCAAACTTAGATTTTGCAGTAGGTGTCAAAAAATGACATAATCGCCATTTTATAAGCTTCTGCAATCCCATCTGATGACAATACACGTTCGACAATGGAACCATCTTTTACGATAGCACTAAGCCACGTGTCATCCCAGATGAATATTACAATCAGTTTGTGTGGTATTTTGGGTACGATTTATCATTTGTACAGATACTGAATGGAGCAGTTTTGTATATTCATGTGTTTATATGTCTTTATCATTAATTTGTTAAAATCATCATTTATCTAAAATAACTATTATTGTTTAAAGAGAATTCTCCTTGTTTGTTTCCCTTATTATTATTTCCTTATTGAACTTATTTGTTCACATATGATGTAGAATTTATTATTTGTCTGTTGATATATTATTATCAGTTTTGTTAAGTTCATTATTTGACTATCATTGCTCATAGAGACTTTATCATTTGTTTGTCTCCCTTATATCATTATTTTTTTGTAAGGAACTATTATTTGTTTGTTTTCCTTATATCAGACCGAAACCACTATTTAAAAGCAAAAAGCAAACAAAACAAAACAAAACAAAATAAATGTTCATACGAGGGAAACTATTACAACAAAAAACTTATAAAAACAAACTTAAAAAAAACAAATATTCACAACTCTATACTTGAGGATTTTAAATAACATTCCGAGGATTCCAGATCGCGTTCCATAGCCTGGATCTTCTACTAGAGACACCTAATCTTAGAAGTCGACTACTCCCATAGTTTCTTGTGCTCATACCGGTTCAACCTTAGAGCGCATACCTGATTTTCCAATAAGCAGATATGGAATTTAAACTCTTCAGAACGCTATCTTTTCTTTTTTACAACTTTATCCAGTTTGTCATCCATTTTGTCAAACTCTCCTAATTTCTCCTTGAACTATTCATAATGTTCTTTCTGCTATTGTACCTTATCACCGGAGCAATCCTTATCTATTAGGAAAATTCTATTCAACTTGAAGAGACGTTCATCACCCGCTCTTCCTGAATCCATACCGCCTCAAACCAATCTCAAGGGGTGCTCGAAGAGACATGGCTAAATTGAGTGGAGTGAGAGTGTGAAATTTCTTGAGAAGTTAAAAAGAGTTTAGGGTTTGAATAGTTAAGAATACTTGAAGAGAGTATAGGGTTTTATATACTTTGGAGAATTGAATACCTTGTATTGGGATTTGGAATCACGCGTGGCAGGGTTTAGGGCTTATAGTTTAGGGTGGTAAAAACCACGTGGATGTTTTGGAGAGAGCTTATTGTAAATGTAATCAAAGATAGCTTTAAGCTAAGTTCTCTAATCAAGTAATAAATATTGACTTGTCACATCGACTGTATAAGAAAGAAGCTGTTAGAATTAAAACAACTAATTTATCATTTGTTCTTACTAATATTATCATTGTAATGCGGTTAATTGTCACCATAAATTCAATGTCATCCACCCATTAGTGTTTTTTATTTATTTATAAATTCATTGCCATTTTAATGGTATAAATTATCACTACCATAAATAGAGTATTTACTACATAACCTGCACACTTGCTTCTAGTTCTCAAGTATTACATACTTCTCTACCAATAATATATTCCTTTGTTTGCTAGTGCGGTAAAAATTATGATCTTCGTCTCTCACACATAAACCTTAACCCTAGCTGCTAGTTCTGTCAATACATTCACAAATTTGGTAGGTGTGGCTTTTGGGTGTCGGTAAATGAGGTAAAAAAATACGATTATGGTCTTATTTGCAGTGTCTCTAAACCGCTTGGTAAGAAATTCTACAATTACCTACAATACCATTGTCAGTTCAAAATTTTGTTTCAAGAATTGTCAACGTTCGATGATTCTAGGAAGCCACAATCGGTAACGGAGGAAGAAATCACAAATTTTGGTCAAGGGTGAAATCAGATCCTGGAAACTATTACAAATGAAACTTACATTCAACTAAGGATCTGTGAGGTCAGAATGGAGATGTTGCAAGATTTTATGTTCAAGTTAAAATCTCTAGATCTTAACAAGTAGTCAAATATGTAAGAGTGAAGTGTAATATTCCTTATCTTTACTGACATTAATTTGTGAGTCTAGCATGATAAACTCTTTATGAACAAATGCTAAAAAGTGATAATCGAACTTCAAATACGACTGAACAACAACATTATAGAAGGTAGGCAAATATATGGTTCAAGACCAGATAAACTTTCCTCAATTATATCTGACCTCTCCTCTAGCAATTTAACAATCAACAATGCGCTCAATTTTCAACTCTATGGTTATAAAACTAGCAGCCATCCTATTGCCAATATCTTCGACAGCTGATTGAAGCTTCGTAAAAAAATTAAAAACCCTCCCTGAGAAGTTATCCTCTGTAGTTTAGCATTTCTCCCTTGTTGGCTGGTGGTTGTGTAGATAGCGTGGTCAGTCTGGATCTATTATGATTAATTATGGAGTGGAACTTCACATATATGAAGTCCACTTTATATATAGGCAGAAATAGAATATCGTGACATGTTAAGCAATCATTTTGTGTCAGAACAACTTGACAAGACAGGAACAAAAGAGCAAATTCCTTGAAAACATAGTAGGAAACGAAAAAAATGATAAATGATGAGCGAGAAATGACAAATATTATATAATAAATGACAAATTATTTATAACTGGATGACATTTATTTCATAAAATGGCATACATTCAACTAGACAGAGATTACATTATGACTCCCTTCTAATTAGTGATAAATATTTCCTCACATGATGACAACGAGTAAATTACAAATGAAAAATATTTTAAAAATGAATGATATTCATAACTGTTTATAACTTTACAAATCAACAAAAATTATAATTTACAACAAAATAGATGTTAAAGTTTATAAATTAGCATACGGCTCAACTCCTAGCTTCAATATGTCATTAGCAATTGTGTAACAACATTCATCACCGTTTATCTAATCTGGAAATCTCATCTCCATTAGGATATTGTCCAAAAATAAAAGCATATAGATCCCGCAGTCATTGTAATTTGGTTGTATTGGACACTCCTAAAAATGAGTTGTCCAATTGGAGTTAATATAATAAATGTTTACCTTTGAACCAGTAGGTGGCCTACGATAAACAAAATTAGTCCATATCAACATTCTCAGGAGTATCATTAATAGCTGATCATGAATAAGTTGGTGTCTAGGAGATAACTTCTTATTCTTCTTTGCATTTATAATTTTTGTATCAACTAGTAAATCGTAGATACATATTTGTGCTTTCTTAAAGGACACAGCACAAAGGACCCAATGGTTGCCATTGTGATTCCAAGGAAGGAGTATTAATTTCGAATTCTTCACTTTAAAATCTCCTCGATCGAAGTAATGCAAAACTGCTAATGTAGTCCCGTGATTCCTCTCGGGGACGACAATAAGTGTGTGTTAGTTTTGGGCTTGATACGTTTTGCTGGAGGAGGGCACCACTCGACACTCTCCAAGTTTCTCCCCTTAAACTCTATTAGTTTCTTTAAAGGAAGAGGAAGTGCTTAAAAATGAAGAAGAGGAAGATCCCCCTTAGGTTACCTTCCCTATCTATATATAGGGAGGGTTTGACCTAAGAGTACTCCTGCTCACGTGCCTTGTGTAATTCTAAAGGTATCCTTTCAGAGTCGTTGGCTCTACATCTCCATGTGGGCAGGGGTTAACGCCCGCTGCCATCGGTTGTTAGGCGAGTTCCCGCCTGAGACGTGCTCGTCGCCAGCAGGGAACTCGTATGGCGACCTAAATGGTCGGTGCTAGCTGGAGTATTCCTACTTTCAGTGGGGTGGTTGTCCAACGGCCTCCACTTTGTGGCTAGTGGGACCATGCTTCTACAATAGCCCCCTCCTCAATTCTTGCTCAGAGTGAGGGAGAGCTAAGGTGGCCTAGTTGTGTATTACTCGGTCATTATATTGGGAGTTGTGTGACATTATGTCTGTCAGCGCCTTAGAAAGGGAGAATATAGTAATATATATTTGAAAAATCATGTAGCGTACGAGTGTTGCCACTGCTGCTGGCAATGTGTCCCATTATTATGGTGGGTTCGGTATTAATTACAGCCACCTCCTTGTGTATCCCTATATAAGAGGAACCACTATTACTTGGGAAAAACCTTTTGGTGGCCTTTTCTTTTAATCTCTGTGTTAGCTTAAACTTCTTTTTTTTTTTTGTTCTTGAAGCGCTACTTTTGCTGGAAATCTCTCTTGGGTGCGATAATCCGTTCGGCTGTAAACTGTTCATCAGTTTGTAGTGGTAGTTCTGGTGAGTTCTCCAGTTTGTTATTTAGATTTGTAGTGTGAATTGTAATTGCTTGTTAAGTTTAGCTATGTTTCTCGCTTTGTATTGTCTCTGACCAGTAGGGATTTTGATAAACCGGTAGTGATGCAGGCAATGTTACGATTGCGTGTCGTTGTATGAGTGGCCTGGGGTTGCTCGACTGTGACTCTGAGGTGAATCGTGTATTGCTCGTCATAGGGTCACAGTTGGGGTGGCGGCCACGTAAGGCCGGGTGAGAGCATAGGGGCAGTAGGTCCCTGAGGTTCCCTAGTTGGCTTTATGACTATTGTACCCTTCGTACTTTAGGTTGAGTATGATATTTGCACCTGGCTCGTGCTGGGACGTCCAAGCACCGGGCACGAGTCTATGTACCCGGACGTTAGAGAGACCAAAATGAGGGATGGTTTCTTTGGATAATGAGTCATCGGCAGAATGGTCTGCTGTCATGTCGCCTGGTACTATATCCGTGGAGTGGGTGGGTAGTCATGACCATGAGGCGGGTTCCTCAGTGTCTTGTGACTTAGAGGTCGAGGAGCATTTGGAGTTTATGGCACGTGAGAGAGTGGCGGGGCATGTAGCCCTCGAGGCCATCATTAGTGGTCGTACAAGGGGTAACTTCGAAATCTTTAAGCCTTACCCCAGCGAGTGGAGGCCGCCTGCCTCGTTAGTCGAGTACTGGGATAAAGATAGAGTACTTAGATGTGGTCAACGAGAAAGTGAGGGCCAGTGGCAGTAATGACTGGATATGGCCAGATTGTCAAACGTTGGCGCCCAATCAGTGCATCATCTACTACAGGCAATTTGATACAGGCTTGAGGTTTCTGTTGGGCGACCTGACAAAAAAGTGTTTGAATTCGTTTGGGCGAGGACCGGGACAGATGAATGGTAACTTTTACAGAATGATGATGGGGTATCGGTTGATCAATCAATCAGTATTGCCTCGCTGGAACGTGGGTTGTTCCAATGTTCTGGTCACTTATAAGATGGAGCGCTATCCTTGTCAATGAGATGTGGTCCCCGAGGATACAAAGAATGAGGTAGGGGAGGCCAGGGCACTGGATGAGCCCACATCACTGCGCATTACTCATTCTTGCTTAAGGGTGGGTCATGTGGGACAACAGATCTAGACTTTGGCTAAGGTGAGAACAGTGGTGGCCAAGGTGTCCCTCGTCAAAGAGGGCGAGGCCGAGCTGAGGTGCCAGAAGGTCATCTGTACCCGTACTCCTGAGTGGAGGTACTAGTATTATATAGCTTGAAAGTCTGACGAGCTGAAGATATTTAAGTTATCGACCAGTGGTAACTATTGGTGTCGCCATCCAATCTTGGTGACTGGTGCCTTTGATCTTGATGACGGTCCCAATCATCGTATCTGTCATAATGCTTTTAACACCAAGTGTACGGTGCAGTTCTTATTACTTTTATATGCAGTGCTATGTTTATCATATGTGTTTTACGTACTGTCTAATATCTGGCCATTGTCGTGATGGTGTGACGCTCGCCAAGGCTACATACAAGAATTCACGGTTACATTTGCTGGGTCACCGTAATAAGGATTGTTTGGTGCTAAAAAATATTCTTGATGGGACCTTTAACTCGGATAAGTATTGGTCAACAAAGAAGTATAGTGAGCCACGTTTGCGTACTGCGGGTGAAATTATTTTTGTGTAAATCGTTCATAGCTACAAATCAACAGAGAGAATGGGAATAAAACCTCAGTTTTTATCTGCGAATGGGGGGGGGGGGGGACGTGGCCAGCTCATCGCAAGTGGTGCCTCTGGTGGTGGGGCACAATCCTGGGCTGAGGGGTATCATTGCTCACACTGAAAAGGATACCCCGATTGCTAAGCGGCAGAAATCTACGATACCTGGCCTCATTGATGAGGACATGGACGCCCTTCGGGGATGGGAAATGGAACCCCTCTCCCAGTCTTTCGTGGAGGATGCGACCCGCTCGGTAGTAGCAGGAAACTATTTTCTGGTGGCTTGCCAGAGGGGGAGGTGTAGAGTACCCCTTATAAGTATAAAAAAATACTCATTTGGCTGAGGAGCTCGAGGATCCTCGGGCCCGTCATGGCAGCCGTACAGGTAAGAAATTATTTGGCGTTTATGCTTATAGTTTTTGTTGTTGTTGTCTAACTGGTTTTGTTTGTGCCACGTAATGTACCCTTGCTTTAGAGGTTGCGCTGGTACGTGGTGTGAATCTGGCCAGCCATAGCACTGAGCTAGAGCTACGGCTCGCGGACATACATGCCCATTACAAGGTGCTCCTTCAAGATGTCGTAGACCACGAGCTAGCCTCCCATGTGGAAAAAGTGACTGGGGAGCTCGAAGAACAAGTGAGAGTGCTTAGTGAAGAGAAACTACAGCTCAAGGGGGACCTGAAGGCTATACATGGTCATCTTAAAATACTGGAGCTGGAGAAGGAGGCGAGCGAACAAGCACTCTTTAACCAGTTCATTGGAAAAACAGGTATCCGACGAGCTACAAGGTCATGTGGCAGAGTTAGTGGGGGGCATGACGCGCCTTGAGAAGGAATTTTGCCTCTCCAGATACTTGTGGGTTACTACGCTGGCCCCGCCGCTCCTTACTCTGTGGCAGTCCCAAGACGTTCCCGAGTTGTGGCATTTGGAATATTCTGCTCGGTGAGGTCCAATTCCCCTGGGGAATCAGATGGACATCACCCCCGAGGAGGAGGTAGAGCTTGCAGAGGAAGATGCAGCGGCCACTGAACCAGCCTCTCAACTATAGGTGGAATCCTTGTAAAATGTTGTAAGATCCATGGTGACGATGTATAAAGACTTTTTATGGAACCCGTGGTGGCTATGTTGAACTGGTCGGTTTGGGCCCGTCGTGGCTATGTACTTTGTAAAACAATATCTTTACTTTTCTGTGAATTTTAGTAAGCATTTTTCTGATTGAAAATTAGTAAGTAGTTTTCCTATTGGATGCTATGGAGCTCGTGGTGTCTTGTTACGTGCAAAAATAGTATTTTTGCATTTATGCGAATAGTCTCGCTGATCCAAAATAGTTGATGCTCACCAAATTATTGCCGGGACTTGATAGATTAGACGCCGTGGTCGTAAGGATGACACATATTTCAGGCAGGTAGAATCTGTGCAAGTGTTGTACTGGTCCTCGGCAGGCTAGGCTTTATGGTCGTAACAGTAACCCATGCTTGGACGTACGTTGCTGTCATCAATACATATTAGGATTTTCAAAAAACATTAAACATGCTTGGGGTCGCCTTGGAAGAAGTGGAACAATGTCTTTATTAGGTATGGTAATTAATCATAGGGGCTGTTGGTTTTCCCCATACAAACTAGTGGGTGATTGGTAATCACCCCAATAAATATTAGGTGCATTTTCTCTTGGGGCCTATAAGAGGGGATTTGGAGTGTTTGAAGTTTAACCATTGTGTGAAGTTACAACCTTACTTCCCAGTTTATTGACAACAAAAAAGGCACCCGATTGCAAGCTCATTTTGAAGCTCGTATGGCCGTATGGGCGGACCTCAACACACAAATATATTTTGGTCATCGTGAGATGACGGAGAAGCCATTAGAGCGGGCGCACGTCGATCCTTCGGCTCTTCCAGAAGGTGAGAGAAAAATGCATCAAAAGCGCCCGTTCTGGTACCTTATTCTTCGTAACAAGGTGAAGACCTTGTCCTTAAGGTCATGGCTCTGGAGGACGTAAAGGAGTCTTGGGTTGAGGGTCCTGTTTATGGCAGTTGGGAGAGGCCACGTCCTTGTTGTGTGTAATGTTTTGACGTATCATTTTCGTTTCTTATTATGCTTTCCTTTTATACTTGCAATTTTGGAAATGAAAAAAGAATCGTGTTATCATTTCGTTAAGAAACTTTCAGCTTTAACCCCCTACATTATGATATGGACTTTCCATTGACCCCCATATTCCTTAAAATTTTACATTAGACCCCATTTATGCCTGAAAACCAAGTCAAATTCTGTTGACCGATCTGGACTCCGGTTGACTAGGTGAAAATACCAGCCCTTATAAACAGAAAACTCAATCCACACTTAGAAAAAAATAGCAGTTCAGCTATGGTACGTGCAATCTACGTGTTAATTGAGATCTCAGCCGTCTGTTATCTGCTTAATTTAAGGCAACAAATTTCTCTCTTCAGATAACTTTCTTCTCTGTTCTTCAGACAATATTTCAACTTTTTTTTAGTTTACTTTTTTTAGGCAAATTTCCCTATTCAGACAAAACTTTATTCTCTGTTCTTCAGACAAACCTTTCATCTCAGATAAACTGGTTCTTCAGACAAACCTCTCTCTCTCTCTCTATGTACCTGTCACAAATAGGTTCCTCTAGTGGGAGGTATGTTCGATTACAAATTAGTGCTTGGGTTTACTCGATTTCTATTTGCTATTTATGTAGGGTTTAAAATTTTAGGGGTTTTTTTTTTTTTTCCAAACTAGGGTTTACAAATTTGAGGATTTTCTATTTACTATGTTGTCTCATAATGTGAATATATCTTTGTTTGTTTGTTTGTTTTACTTTAAAACAACCATTGGATATTAATTAAACATGTAGTCATACACTTTGGGGGAAAATGGTATATAGATGAACCTTCGAGGGGGTATAAAGTGACAGATTACATAGGTGGGGAAAATGACAAGTTTAAGGATGTTGATGGGGAATATCTTTGCTGCATGAATTTGTTAAATGCTATAACTGAAACTGTTGGCCATAAATGTGGGAAAGCCTATTGTCCTGCTGGGAGTATGCTTGAACTACACTGTATTAGTAAAGGCAAAATACTGGTCATTGATTCAGATAATGCATTGACTGGTGCATGGCAAAACAGTGATGAAGATCCAGCAAGGTTTATTCATTTTTGTGTGTTCATCATATCTTTGGCACCTGGAACTCCTAGAGTCATGTATGGGACACTTGAAAGGGATCCAAATAATATGGCAAACTTGCATAGAAAGAAAACCTTGGCTAAGAAGGCAGTACCAAAAAATAAAGCAGTTAGACTAGGAAGTGTTGTGGGTGATGTGAATATGTCTCAAGTTATGGGTGATATGACTGTGTCTCAAGTTATGGGTGATGTAACTGTGCCTCAAGTTATGGGTAATGTGACTGTTGGGAGTGGCTATGTTGGTGAGAATGTTATTTCTAAGAAAAAGGCTAGAGCAACTAAGAAAGACAAAAGGAAGAATACTGAAACTAATGGAAAAATCAACCTTCTGTTATGAAGAAGAAGAGACTGAGGCCAAGTGAACTACCTAAAGAAGAATTGGACCATTTGTCATTGTTTCATGTGAGTGATGATGATGATAATATGGCAGGTGACAATGTGGAAGTTGTTGGTGAAGTTCCTATTTAGGAAGAAGGTCTTGTTGAGAATGAGTGGTATGATAATACTTGTATTGAGAATGAGTGGTATGATAATGATATGGATGAAGATAATACTGACGAGGGTGGGCATGATGATGATATGGGTGGGGATGATGCTAATGTGGGGGGAGATAATGCTGATGAGGGTGGGTATGATGTGGATATGGGTTGGGATAGTGAAGACATTAAGACATAGGTTAATGAGTGGATCCATTTTGCTCAGTTGAATATAGATAGTTTAGATGCTGAAGAAGGTTACTACATTACCCACTCATCCCAGGATGGGGATGGTATACCTAATGAAGAAGACTTAAGAAGATGTGATGTATTTGGAGATTTTCTCAATGGAGCAAATAATATATTTGAAGAGGAAGAAGATGTCTTTAAGCCACAACCTCAAACTATTATCAATCATTGCATGTTGGGATAGAATGACCAACTGTTTCTGAAGCTAGAGAATACCTGAGGAAATTTGTAATTCTGAATTAATTTGAAACTGTACAAGTTAAAAATGAGAGTTACAGGCTTAGGTACAAGTGTGCTGTAAAAAAATATAAGTGGTTGGTGTATGCTAGGAGAAGCTATGATGGTCATAACATGGTTCTTAAGGGGTGCCATTTTAAACACACCTGCACTGGGAAGGTTGGAAGTGAAAATAAGTTGGCAAATTCACTTTGGATAGCAAATGAAATTTAGGAGTTGGTGAGGGATGTGATGACTTTGACACCAAAGGATGTCCAAACTATAATAAGAAGAAAATATGGGGTTAATGTCTCTTACTATACTGCTTGGAATGCAAAGGCCATTTGCATTGAGAGGATCACTGAATCATTTAATGATGGTTACAATAGGCTACCTGAGTTAACTAGACAAGTACTCTCATCAAATCCTGGAAGCATAACAACTTGGAGTTTTCAGTATGACACTAAGCAGTGGACTGGTAGTCTGGTACATGTCTGGCATTTAAGGCCTCACTTGATGGTTTTGTTAATGGATGTAGACCTGTATTAGGTCTTCATGGTTATTTCTTGAAGGGCAAGTATGGAGGACAGTATCTCTAAATTGTGGCTTTGGATGGAAATAATAGATTATTTCCAATTACTATCTATTTATGTAGGTCTGAGTGTTATGAAACTTGGCACAATATTTTAACTATGTTGGCCCCTCATTTGACAAGGCACCAAAGCTAATTAACATTTATTTCAGATAGACTAGAAGGCTTAATTGAATCTGTTGTTGAGGTGAGTGTTTGAAAAGTACAATTTAGCTTTTATTTCTTTATTTAATTATTTGTATATCTTCACTTGCTTATTGGGATTATGTTTTAGGTATTCCCACATCAAAACCACAGGTTCTGCTTTAGGCACATGTGGAAGAACTTCAAAAAAGATTTTAGGAGGTCACACTTAGAAAGGCTATGTTGGGGAGCAACAAAGGCTTTTGTTAAAGCTGATAAGCAAGTATTTTTAGACAAACTTCAAGTTGATAATCCTGAAGCTAAGAGGTGGTTGGACAAGGAACCTGTAAAATATTGGTGTAGGTCACATTTTGACTTTACAGTCAAATGTGAGCATATCACCAATAATTTTTTAGAGTCTTTCAATAACTGAATTTTAAAAATTAGAGACAAACCACTAGACAAGGTAATTGAAGGCATTAACTTGATGATGATGAAGTTAACATATGATAGAAGGATGAAATCTCAAGGTTGGGATCAGAATTTTGTGGTACCTTGGGCCAAGATTCATATTGACAGGATAAAGAGGTTTTATAATGAGTATGAACCTCAAGGTTCTGATTTGAACAGTTGGGTAGTAATTTCTAAATATGGGAAAAAGTGGAAAGTAAATCTGGAAGAAAAGACTTATGTTTGCAATGAGTGGCAAGTTACATGGTTGCCTTGTGTGCATGCATATTGTTTGATAAGTCACATGAGGTTAAACTGGGTGGGGTAAGTTGACTTATTTTTCTAGCCTTTTTTTTATTCTTTTTTTTGTTAGATTAATAGTTTTTCTTCTTGTGGCTTATTTACAGGTATTGTAGTGAGTATCACATGGTTTCTTCTTATGTCAAGATATATAGTGGTTCAGTTTTAGCCATTAGTGATCCATCAATCTGGGACAAAGTAAGTTAATGTTATGTGATATTTTATTTTGTTTATTTAAGTTTATAATTTTATTTATGTACAATTTCATTTAGTTTATGTTTTATTTTGATTGCAGACTGTGAACATTGAAGTATTGCCACCACAATTGGTAAGGGGGGCTGGTAGGCCTAGGAAAGTTTGAAGGAAAGGTGATAATGAAGGTGGGAACTGTAGGGACTAGATTTCATAAAGCTCAAACTGGCTTGAAATCAATCCTTACACCAAGAACTACTATTCCAAGAATTAAATTAGAGATAACACTTGGACACAGAGGATTTAGCATGGAAAACCTGTGAATAGGTAAAAACCATGACCTTGAGTGGAGGATTTTGTGAAAGTAGTATTATTGCTTGAGAGAGTGGGAGAATCTGATTACAAGAGTTAATCTAATGATTAAACAACTAGATATGGATGTCGCCGCAGGGCTACTGAAGGCTTGTGGTGTTGTTCGGCACACCGGTTGCTTTAAATGCAAGTATCTCGGGGATTAGAGTGATTGACTGTTGTATTTTTGAATTTTTGAAATGTAATTTCCCGAATTTACTTGAAGAAAAAATCTATTTACGAAAATAGGCTATGACTAGGATTGTTTGTTGAAACTAAATTTTTGAATTTGTGTTGCTAACTGTTATTGACGTTAAAGTCAAGGTGTATAAGTAGGGCAAATAAATGTACGTAAAATTTTTAAAGTAGAAAGTTCAGGGTCATAAGTTTGGGGTATTGTGAAAAAAGTGGGACCAAGAGGCTGATAGATACGCTAAAGTATAATATGTGGTGTAATGATGGGAAAGTATTTTCACCGAAGCGGTACGACACGTCTAACAGGTTCAAACGAACAGACGGCTCAACTCAAGAATCGAGGAATTTTTACTAGAAAACACCAAACTGCCAGTGGTTCGGGGAAAAGTGCATAAGTACCCCCTCTCCTCCCTCTCGGAATACAAAAAACTAAAAAAAGAAGAGAAGGGTTAGAGAGAGAGAGAGATCTCAACTGACGATTCCATTACCGCCGAAGGAGGAAAGGATAAGAGGAAAGCGGTGATTAAGAGTCTCAATTGCAAACTATGAGAGGAGGCTGATATTGAGGAGGTTTTGAAGAAGCTACAGAAATTGAGCAAACTGGTACAGACCAACGCTGCAGACTCTCACTCGGGTGTTGAAGGTAAGTCTATATTAGGGTTTACAAGTATTTTTGTATAAATATTGTTTATTGCGTCGGGATAAGGATGTAATCCCTACCAAACACAAAAATAAAATAAAAATAACAATGAGAATAAAGACTGTGAGGCGATACAAATCGTTTTGAGATAGTTTGTGATTGTATAAGTGATCTAATAGTACGGGATAAAAATTGATATATATACCTCAATCTATCTGTAGGTTTTGTTGGACCAGCGGTTTAAAGTAGACCCTTTACTGTAGATAAGTATGGCTTCAATTTCTGGTTGTGCAATGGCTGATGAAGCAGACCTTGTAGAGAATTTATCTCCCATTATTGGAGTAGGGGATGAGGAGGATACCGTGGCCGAATTGATAGAATGGCCTCGTCTGAAGGGTTCTCGTGTTGAGTACCCAACAGGCTCTAGTCAGTTTAGGGAGTTCTGTAAGGCCAAAAGTAGCATGGATAGAATTTTGGGGCACGCCTTTGCATATAGGGGTAATTTCTTTAGGACTTGCAGTGTCAGTCAAGGAGGGGATTACTTGTATTTGCTGCCTAATTTGGCCAAAGAAAAGAAGTGCAGGCATTTGGGGGACGAAGTATCCCTGGAGTATGTCCAAGGCGTTGTGAAGGATTGTCAAACTGATGGGTTTTGTTGCTATTTAGCACAGTTCGATTATGGGTTGACTCTACCTTTGAGCAATTTGGCTAAGAGTGTGATGAATTTGATTGGGGTTTATCCGGCGCAATTGATTTGCAATTTTTGGGAAGTTATTTTTGTATGCGAAACCCTGAAATGGGAAATGGGCTGCATCTGGTAGTAAGAAGAGGATTACTGCCAAGGATTTTCTGGAGTATTATGCTGTGAAGTATGTCACAACAACTAATGGTGCATATCTCTGTTCTAGTTCTGCAAGACCATGCTTCTTCGACCTGTCTTCAGCAGGGCAAGTATGGAACGACAACTTTTTATGGGTGTCTGGTGAATGTCTTCAGCGGTCTGATGAGGAACCCCTGGAACTTAATAATAGAACTATAACAAAGGGTAAGTATACCATTGAAAATTAAACTATCATTTGTATGTTAAACTATACTGCTATAGTTGATCTGTATCTTATGTTGCCGATGTTTATACAGGAATTAATTGCAAAGTATCGAGGAAGGAATCTTTTATAGACGCCGTTGCCAGGGAAGGCACTGAGCTCGAAGCTGTGCTCAAAGAGTTAGAGATAAGTAAGTTCAAAAAGGTAGCTAGTAAGGACGACAAGGTCAGGAGATCGCAAGCGAAGAAGAGACTGGTTGGGAAAACTCCAGGCTCAATGGAAGAGAAATTGACAACTTCTAAACTTAATATCCCCTTGAAGCTCGTGCGGCTCAGTGAAATTCCGGATGGGCCAGTGGACATGGCCACGGTCTCTAGTACTGTTGTACGGAACATGGCGAAGAGGAAGGCTATAAAAAGGGGGTCTGCTCCTCGTTCTGTGTCGTCGGTCAGTGTGGACGATAGTAGTAAGAGGAGGAAGGTAATTTCTTCCACGAAGTCGCAGAAGATGCTAGAGGAAAGCGATAAGATCGCCGAGGGAGCGGACTTGAGGCCGCGGTTTAAGGTCGATGCAGATCTCTTGGAGGAACAATGTCGAGTTAAAGCTCGAGAGAAGATGTTTACTGTTATGGATGAGGAGTTTAAGAAGGTTAGTAAAAAGTTGATTTTGTCGAGCTGCTTTGTTGCTCTAGCTGACATATTTCTTTTTGCAGTTTGCTCGCGCTCTGAGGGACATTCAGCTTGGTTCCCAGGATAGGTCGATGGAGCTAGAAAAAAAGATCTCCCAGCTCGAGGTAGAAAAAAACCAGTTGGAAGAAAAGCTGACTCGGGAGAGGGTAGATTTCCAGTTGGAGCGGGAGAATGAAAAGGAAGCTGCTGACCTAAAACTGAAGCAAGTTAGGGATGAAAGTGATGTTGAAGCGGAGCGATTGGTTACAGCGTCGGCTATTTCCTGGAATAACCTCATAGGAAAGCTCTACCAGCTAAGGTATACGAAGGTGGAAATAATGGCATTTAGCGAAGGGAATTATGAGGAGATGGAAATTATGAATGAAGAGGAGGTTGAGGAAAGGGAAGGTGGTCTGAATACTGTGGAAAAGATCGATGCCGATAATCAGGAAACTATTAATCAGGTAGGATGATCGTGTAATGTAACATTGGTTGTGAAAAATGAAATCGAGCTTTGTAATTTTATTACAGTTTGATGCCAACAATATTTTACTTATGAAATTCCGTATTGTAGGAGATAGAAAACTCGCGCCTCAGAGTTGTGGACTTAGAGGGCTTGCTTGAAGTGAAGAAAAAATCCTCTGCTGATTTGCAGGTTAGATAATTCAAATATATTAATAACTAGATGAACAAGAATAAAAGGATATGTACCTTGTATGTTTAGTCTAGTTCAGAATGTTTGTGTATGTATCCTCTGTCTTTTGCCCAAAACTTGTTATTGTCGGTAGGCTAATGAGGAATTGGTTGTCTCAAGCTTGTAGGTGTCTGTACTGTAGGTTTATCAATATGCCTCTGTCAACTTTTTGTATGTAGCAGATGTTGATGCTTCAGTGCTCGATGTAAGACTTTGAGAGGAGCGTTGTAATTTGAAATGCTGATATGAGAAAATAATATTTCCACACCTGCAGTAGAGTTATTCTCTGGTTTGACCCATTAAATTAGAAGAAGTCTGTGGGTGTAGAAGTAAGTATTATCTGTACTTCAACTCTTTGACTTTAGGGAGGCTTAGCGGTAGCGAGCTAGTATTATCTTTGCTCGTACTTTAGGCGCTCACCGCAGGCTAAGAGGTTCTTTATGGCCCCCGCCTCGGATCTGTGTTTCCTCAGGGGTTCGGCTAGTATTATCTATAACTTGATACCATATTGGAGAGCTGGGCTTATCGGCAGCGAGCAACGTCTCACTCATGCTTTAGGCCTGATCCGTAGGCAAAGGCTCTTTATGGCCCCAGCCCCAGAGGTTTTGTATCCTCAGGGGTTCGGCTAGTATTACCAATGCCTTGATACCATTGTTGGATGTTGGAGCTTAGCGGCAGCAAACAAGTTTTTTCCTCACTCGTGCTTTAGGCTTGTTATCTTCAGGCTAAGAGGTTCTTTATGACCCCTGCCTTCGGATGTATGAGAATCCTCAGGGGTTCGGCTAGTATTATCTATGCCTTGATACCAATGTTAGATGTTGAAGCTTAGCGGCAGCGAGCAAGTTTTTTCCTCACTCGTACTTTAGGCTTGTTATCTTCAGGCTAAGAGGTTCTTTATGGCCCCTGCCTTTAGATATATGAGAATCCTCAGGGGTTCGGCTAGTATTATCTATGCCTTGATACCAATGTTGGATGTTGGAGCTTAGCGGCAGCGAGCAAGTTTTTTCCTCACTCGTGCTTTAGGCTTGTTATCTTCAGGCTAAAAGGTTGTTTATGGCCCCCGCCTTCGGATGTATGAGAATCCGCAGGGGTTAGGCTAGTATTATCTATGCCATTACCAATGCTGGATGTTGTTTACCTTTAGGGATCGAGCTAGGATAAACTGCGCTTTTACTCTTGGATGAGATTGCATTGATTGATAAGGATTTGTGATAAAATGAGATTTTATTGATTGAAAAGAGTTTGTACATACATTGGAGGTGAAATCTCGAGGTGGATTGAACGTTGCTGAGTGATGGAGGAACTGTTCAGCGTCGATATAACTTCAATCTTCTCCTATTCCATGGATTTGGAATTTTGTCACCAGCTTCCGTCATGAGATAGTAAGAACCCTGACCAGTTCGACCCATGACCATGAAAGGACCTTCCCAGTTTTCCGCTAGTTTCCCAGCATGTGGATCTTTTCTGTTATCTAGGATTTCTCGAAGGACCCAGTCGTTGATGGCGAACTCCCGAGTGCAAACTCGTTTGTTGAATGAACTTGCCAGTGTTTGATGATATCGGCCAAGATTTGCGATAGCTCGATCTCTTGTCTCATTGATCCAATTGAGGTTGTAAGCCAATTCGAACTCATTCTCTTCATCTGTGAGCTCGTGGTCTCTCACAGGATGGTGGTACTTTGTTGGGATGACTGCTTCAGTTCCATAGGCGGGGAAAAAAGGAAAACATTGTGTTGACTTCCGGGGAATAGTTCGATAAGCCCATAAGACGTGAGGTAATTCACA
The DNA here is from genome assembly GCA_014058105.1 of Kingdonia uniflora. Classification (NCBI taxonomy): domain Eukaryota; kingdom Viridiplantae; phylum Streptophyta; class Magnoliopsida; order Ranunculales; family Circaeasteraceae; genus Kingdonia; species Kingdonia uniflora. Next base: position 803,222 of record JACGCM010002866.1, read on the forward strand.
TATCCAGTTGCCCTTCTTCTATAACATAATGTACTTTTTGAGACCATCCACGATGGTCTTGTTTGTGATCTCTGCCTGTTCGTTTCCCTGGGGGTAGTATGGGTTTGATGGAAAATGGATTATGTTGTGTTTGTTGAGAAATGCTATCACCTTTGCTCCAACAAACTGAGGACCGTTATCGATACGGATCAAATGTGGACAACCAAATCTTGTGATAATATGCTGCCAAATGAAAGAAATGACCTCTTCTTCTCGAGTTCTGCATAGAGGAACTACTTTGACCCATTTGGTGAAGTAATCCGTGGCAACAAGGTGAAATTTCCTATTACCCGGAGTATTGGGGAATTCACCAACTACATCGAGTGCCCATCGCTTGAACGACCAGTACACATTACTTGCATAGAGTTCGAGAGCAGGGGCCCAAATTTGATTTCCATGACGCTGATATGCATCGCATTTCCTTGAGTATTCTTCAGCTTGCTTCCGCATCCCTGGCCAGAACACTCCTTGGGTAATAACTCTGTTAGCAAGAGTTCGTCCTGCTGTATGGGATCCGCAGATTCCTTCATGTAGATCTCGAAGCATCTTGTCAGAAAGTTCTTTAGAGAGGCACTTGAGGTATGGACTAGTGACCGAGCGTTTGTAGAGATTACCGTTTGGTTGGACTGTATAGCGTTTTGAATTCTCGATGATGTGTCTGCGCTGCTATGGATCATCTGGCAGTGGTCTGTTGCATGAGTTATCCTGACCGAGATAAATAACAAAAGGTTTCCTCCAATCATCTTCCACCATCTCATCGCCCCCAGTGTTAATCGCATATATCGTAGTATGATTAATACTGGGGCTAGAAATAACCTTAATTTGAAGGTGCAGTGATTCTGTACCCAATACTCTAGTTAAGTAAGTCAAGGAGTTAGCGTGGCGATTCTCTCCTCGAGGGAGGTATTCGAGTGTAGCTTTGTGAAATTTGTTTAGTTTTTCTGCAATCAGAGCTGCATAATCGAGCATGATGCCATTTTTCTTGTAATATTATGAGTAGTGATGAACGATTAGAAGAGAGTCTGTGTAGGCTGAGATTTCAGTAATTCCGAGTTCTAGGGCCATGTCCAGGTCGTGAATGAGTGCCTCATATTCTGTAACATTGTTATAGGCTTTGAAGTCGAGACGGATGGATTTCTTGATTCTGTCATTGGAAGGTGTAATGAGAACTATCCCAATTCCTGACCCTGCGGGTCCTGCTGAACCATCGGTGAGGAGCCTCCACTCATCTTGAGATATCCATGATGCTCGATCATCAAAAGATTTGGAGGGTGGAATCTCATCTACTGCATCTTTGGCAAGATTTGGATCATGTTCTTCCCAATCAGGATCTGAAACTGGAAAGTCTGCTAGAAAATCAGCGACTGCTTGACCCTTTTTGGAAATTCGCTGCTCAAATTTGATTTTGTGCTCCCCTAAACTGACGGACCACTGTTGTACTCTTCTTGATTTCTCTTTCTTAGACAATACATCCCAAAGTGGGTAGTTTATCATGACTTTGACAGGATGTGCTTGAAAATAGTGTTTGAGTTTTTGTGTGGTATAAACGAGAGTTAAAAGTAATCTTTTAATTTTAGAGTACCTCGTTTCCGCTGGAGTGAGTGTCTTGCTGATGAAGAAGATCAGTTTCTCAATTTTTCCTTCGAGCCGAATAAGAACCGAGCTGAGAGATGTATCAGTAACTGCGAGGTAGATAATCAGTTCCTCGTTGCCTATTGGAGTGCTCACGATTGGAGCCCTCCCTAGGTAAGTTTTGAGTTTATGAAAAGTTGCTTTGCATTCTGGTGTCCAGTTGATATCGTAATTCTTTGAGACCTCTTTCTGTTATAAACGTAGTTTTTTCTTGATCTGCCTTGAAAAGTGGAATCTGATTGTACCCTGAAGCGGCGTCCATCATGGACAAGAGTTCGTGACCTGCTGTAGAGTCGAGGATCTGATGAATGACCGAAAGAGGGAAGATATCCTTTGGCGTGTGTTTATTGAGATCAGTAAAATCTACGCAGACCCGGACCTTCCCATTCTTTTTTAGAACAACAACGATATTAGAAATCTAGTCTGGATACTTGGCTTCTCGGATGAAACCGACCTCGATAAGTTTGTCGATCTCCTTGTTCACCTCGTCTCTAAGTCTTGGTGTTGTTTTTGTTTAACTGCTGCGGCACCTTCGCGGATGTTTAAGATGTTGCAAGACTTTGAGGGGTCTACACCTGGCATTTCTTGGAAGTTCCATGCGAAAACGTCTTTGTTAGATTAAAGGAAAGAAATAAGAGCTTCTTTCTCTGTTTGAATTAATTTAGTACCAATGTAAGTACCTCGGTTAGCTCCATCGATCTGGATGTATTCCACGGGCTCGGCTGGAGAAGACTGACCATCGGGGTAATCAGCCTTCTGTGATTACTATGCAGCAATCTGCTTTGAATGGTCGAGAACTGGTGTGACTGCATTCTCCAAGCTCGAGAGAGTTTCTGGCTTCCTTTGATTTCATAAATACCGTTGTTATGCTTGAACCAGAGTGTTTGGTAAAAAGTGGACGGGATAGCCTCCATATTGTGCAGCCAACAGCGTCATTGTATCCCCAAATACCTTGATTTGGCATTGATGACGTAGAAAGTAACGTCGATAGTGGTAGGCCCTGCTGTGATCTGGAGAGTGATCTTTCCAACTCGTTCTTCTTTGGACCCATTAAATCTACTGATGTCTGTCTCACTTTGAACGACCTGATCTGAGTGTCCCATCTGGTCAATTGTACTCTAGAATAGGATCTCAACCCCACTTCATGTGTCTACCATCATAGTGTGCATTATGAAGTTCCTCATTTTGAGCATAATTACTAGTGCGTCATGATGAGGATACTTCACATGTCCTGTACCGCAGTCTTCGAAGAAGATTCCCTTTCGACGACTGCTAGATTATGGGAGGAGTTTGGCTTCCTTTTCTTGGATGGCAAGATCACGACACTCGCCCAACCTCTTCCTCTTGACTCAGTTGGAATTTGAAACCTGATTGATCTCGATCATATTTCTGCAGTAGAGATGATATAGATGCTTCTCCTCTGCTTGTTTTGTTGCTTGAGCCACATCATCTTCTTTCAGATAGCTCCCGTCTTTATAACTTGGAAGATAGATGATGTATTCGTGCATCCTCCCTACCTTAAAAATGATTTCCAGGAGCTTTTTCAAACCATAGCAATTGTCGGTCTTGTGGTGATTAATCTTTTGATATTCACAATAAGGTCGACCTGCTATTGGATCAAGATGTCGAGCTGGACGGAAACATTTATCTTTCTGGAGAATAGGATAGATCTCGGAAAGCTTGACATTCAACTTCGGTATGACTGTTCTGGATGGTTTCTGCGACCTCTGATTGCTGTCTCTTTCTGGTTCTGTTTTTGCTCGTTTAGGATCGCCTGGTTCGTTTGAACTGCGGTTGTTGTTGAAATCTGTTGGAGGAGCCTTGGTGTTGTGGACTACCTTTACAGGTATATTCGGTTCAGGAATCATCCGCTCCAGATCGATGTAATTGTTGACTTTCTCGATCATATCTTTGAGGGTCTTGGGTTTCTTCAGGAAGAGATACTCTTTAGCTTTACAATAGAACTGCAGAGCATTTGTGAATGCAGACACAGCTGTCTTTTGATCTTGATTGTCGACCTTCCGAGCAAGTTCGAGAAACTTCTTGGAGAACTCCTCGAGCTTCTCCCCATGTGTTTGTTTGAGACTTATAAGAGAATATAAGTTCTCTTCTTTGTCTTTGTTGTGGGCATACGCCTTGATGAAGATTTTCTGTAATTGCTCGAAGGTATGAATCGAACCTTCCGGTAAAGAGTGGAACCAGCTGGGCGGTTCATCCTGAAGACTGGTAGCGAAGAGCCGGTAAAGGATATGATTCAGATTTGAATACAAACCCAATGAGTCGCGGAATTGTTGAACGTGTTGACCAGGATCGGTTCCTTTGTATTTGATGATCTTGGGTGTATGTAAACATATTGGGACATTCATATCAAATAATTCTTTAGCAATTGGGCTACCTTGTAATTTGTGTGAGTAATCCTTCGCGTTTAAAGCCGTTGCTTCGATGATTTCCCTGATACGCTAGTCCATGAGTTCTTGAGAGATATAATGCTGAGGGATAGGAGCTGTTGGAACTACTGGAACTGTCGGAGCCACCGAAACTACCAGAGCTGTTGAAATTATCGGAATTGTCTGACGTATGAGTCTGGGAACGTGGTCAGCTGTTTCCTTGCTCACACGTTCAGGAAGTGGGGCTTGGTAAGGTGGTCGCAAGGTTTCCTCGAGCTGCTTGGAAGGTCTGCGATCTCTACTGATATCTGTCTGCGCCTCTTGTCCCAAATGAATTAAGACTATCGGTGCTGGTGGATCCTCACAATGAATCCTAGAAATGTCTGTACTATGTACCTCATGTGCCCCTAGCTTCTCGTGAGCGGAAACTTTTGAGATTGTTGGTACGGTTTCGCGCTCTCTCAGGGCTGGTGGTTATTGGCTGCTCTGTAATACTTTTAGAGCTGTTTGAAAAGCTAACATCTGAGCTTCTTATTTCTTTGTCTCCAGAACTCGAGCTTGACGTTCTCGATCTGATTCCTTCTTGCGGAGTTCTCGATCTTCTAATAGCTGGCGCTCGAGTTGACTCCGTTTCTCAGTTTCAATAATTAAGCTTGCCCGAAGCCCAGCAACCCGATCAGGTTCCCTCGAACTTTCTGGCTGAGTTCCTGAAGATTGATGTGTTTAAACCATAATTGGATACTACTCGGCTGATGAGTATTAATCGTGGTCCTTAAGTACATGGAAAAATCGTACGTTCCCACAGACGCCACCAAATGTAGGGACCAGATTTCGTAAAGCTCAAAGTGGCTTGAAATCGATCCTTACACCAAGAACTACTATGCCAAGAATTAAATAGGAGATAACACTTGACACAGCGGATTTAGCGTGGAAAACCTGTGAATAGGTAAAAACCACGACCTCGAGTAGAAGTTTTTTTAAAAGTAGTATTATTGCTTGAGAGAGTGGGAGAATCTGATTACAAGAGTTAATCTAATGATTGAACAGCTAGATATCAGATAATTGTATGTATATCCCCTCCTCCCCCTTTTCCCTAGGAGCTCTGCCCTTTTATAGACCCTGCCCTCAGCTTGACATCGTGTTCAAACATGTTTTCCTGAAAGTGGGAGTCATGGGCAGTTGAGTGTGTAACTGTTAGTTCGTGAGAGACAGGTGTATGCTGATCTGTTCTGTTTACATCTGTTGTGGATGATCTACGTTCAGCTTGAGTTTGTGGTTGATGTGTAACTGTTAACGTGTTTGTAACTGCGTGAGTCTGGTACTGGATAAGATTGAGTCTTATAGAGATCGAGGTACAGATGAGATCGAGTATCCTTAGATCGAGGGATAAGTTCCTACAGGAACCAACATAAGAGGTGCCACAAATGTGGACATTTGGGCCATATCAAGTAGACCTGTAAAGGCCCACCAGCTAAACTAAGGCCAAGAGGTTCACAACCTACAACTAGGGGAACAAGGGGAGGTAGACCAAGAGGTAATAGGCCTAGAGATAGCTTTGGAACTAGAAGCGGAGTTACAGTAAGCTACCAACACAGCCAACAGTCCCAACTTTTAGAGGAAGAGGTGGAAGAGGAACAAATGTGAGAGGAAGGGGCAACAGTCAAACTGGAAGAAGTGGGAGTGGCATCACTGAAGCTGGAAGAGGTTGAATTGCAATTGTAAGAGGTGGGAGAGGCAACACTATAGTTGTAAGAGGTTAGAGAGGCAACACTCAAGCTGGAAGAGGCAACACTGCAGTTGTAAGAGGTGGGAGAGGCATCACTAAAGCTAAAAGAGGCAGAACTACAATTGTAAGAGGTGGGAGAAGCAACACTCAAGCTGGAAGAGGCAACACTACAGTTGTAAAGGGTGAGAGAGGCAAGACTAAAGCTAGAAGAGGTGGGAGAGGCAACACTAAAGCTAGAAGAGGTGGGAGAGGCACTGCAAGCTTATCACATGAGGCAATAATTCCTACCCAGGAAAGTCAGACTAGTAAGGAACCACCCAACAATCTATGCAAGATATTGTTCAGGCCTCCCAGAGAAATTTGGCTGATTTAGTGTGGATCCAGAGAAGCCAACTTACTAAGTTTGTGTAATCCTAATATCTATGGTGGGGGAACAATGTTCAAGTTTAACAGTGATATTATTATGAAAATCTGGCACTGTTTGTGTAATCCTAATGTTCAAGTTTAGCAATGTTCAAGTTTGTGTAATCCTTATGCTTAAGTTTGTGTGTTTGTGGTTGTGTTGTATATTTGTGTTTCAATATGAAGTTGTGTTTGCACTGTTTGTAGGAATCTGACTGTTTGCAGAAATTTGACACTATGTTTTTATGCACTTGATTACACTGTTTGTAGGAGAATCTGGCACTGTTTATATACAGGAATATGCCACTGTTTTGCAGGAATATGCAACTATTTTTTATGCAAGAATCAGCTGCCACTGTTTTGCAGGTATATGCCACTATTTTGCAGGTATATGCTACTGTTTTGCATGCAAGAATCTGCCACCACTATTGTTTATGCAGGAAGATCTATTGTCTAGGTATGCAAAGACCTTTTATGGCATGACATGCAGGTAAGAGAATGCGTTGTGGGTAAGAGAATGTGCCATGCAAAATGGAATCAATCCATTTGCAGGTATTACTCATCTCCTAATCTCCCAACTACTATTTTCTTGTTTGCAGATATTGTCTAGGGCATATGGAAAGTTGTAAAGTGTATTAATTAGAAGAGTAATTAGCTTATCACCCCTATATAACCACAACTGCAACCCCTAAAAACATACAACACAGCCTCTATAGAACCTTATTCTCTGAATAATTTTCTACAATGGAAAGTGATGGTAATGATAGTCCAAGGGCCACTAAGTACTACACAACTTCTGAGGATGAAGAAGAAAGGGTCTATGGCTATCCCACAGATGATGAAGATGATGATGATGAAAAGAAAAAAAAGAAAAGTGGGGATGAGGAATCTGATGAAGTGAAGTGTGAGGACACAGATGAAGAAAAGAGTGAGGAAACAGATAGGGATGGGGATGATGAATTTGATGAGTTTGGTGAGTCTAGTGACTCTGATGAGTCTGATTCAGATGATGGTGGCAATGGGGGTGATGGTGGTAACAATGGTGTAGGTAAAGGAGATGGTGGTAATGGTGGCTATGGTGATGTTGGTCCAATAACTAAGAGGTCTAAAACCTTCAGTGTTGGTTCCAACACTATCATCATCAACTGATTTCAAGTATGGACCTAGTAGTTGGTTTCTAAAGTAGGGTGAGGTATTTTGAGTCTGTAGTTGTGTGTCTAGTTTTGCAGGAGTCTTCTTGGTACTGTCTTTAATACTCTTGTTTTGCTGGAGTCTTCTTGGTACTCTAGTTTTGCATGAGTCTTCTCTTATGGTGAATGTATGGATTCCATTATGAGGGCACTGTCTTTTTGATATGGCTTTAGTAGTCTAGTTGTCTTTTTAGTATGGTGAATGTATTAAAACATCTTTTTGGTATGGTGAATGTATGTTGTATTTGGTGCATGGAATCTTTTAGAACATTCATCTTTTATCTTGTTAGAATATAACTGCAGATAACTAGAAGAGATTCTAACTATAATCCAATATTGCTTAGAAAAAAAATTGAAAAGCATTACAATCACCCAAATTCATTACAAAAAAGCATAAACATAAAAACATAAAAGCATTTACAAAATAGTTGATTCATCCTAGATATTAGTTTTTCCTTTGAAATCCCTAACAAAATCATCCAAATTCATCTCAATGGTCACCTTCACATCCATATGCATTTTCATCTTCTCTATATCTCTACTTTATGCTTGAATGACATCCGTTAACCAAATAAACTTGTTACAATGGATGTTTTGACACTTTAAAAATTTCTTTCCTTTTGTGCCATCTTGCTTAGTAGTTTGGAGCTTCATCTGCCCAGGACATCCCTCCACTGGACATTTAGTCACTCTCCAAGGGTAGTCTTTCACCCAGTGACTTGTCCATCTACATCCATAGCAACATGTAGTGCTTGAAGACCCAATTTCCTCTTTACCTTTCTTAGTGGCATCAGATAGCCACTCAAATGCATTGCACTCAGTGAATTGACATAAAAAGAACTTCCTGCTGGGGTTATTCAAGGTTTTAGAAATGAGAAGCCTCATAATTCTATTATAATTTGGCCTTTTGCGCCTAGAATAAGCCCATGGGCATGAATCTGTTTTGTGTCCATCCAATTCACAAATTGGGTATGAAACCTGTGAGAAACTATGTTGAAATTAATGTTCTGCTAACATTTTCTGGTCTAACTTGGGGGGTTAACAACCAATTCACAAATAACACCTAGATCCTCACATGTCCTAGTTTTTCCTCCGTCTAACTGTTTCTTCCCTTAAATTTTCTTTAGATATCGCATTCCTACAAGTTTAACCAGGGCATGGACATGATTTAATTGGTTGTTAACCCCCCAAGTTATAACCTGTAATTTGTTTTCCCCACCATGATTTCTAGATTTCCAAATTTTAACAATAGGGCTTTCTAATTAAGAAATAAAGATTTAAGAAACATTGATTTACCTGATGTTTGCTTCCACCTCTCATTGATTACAGTAAGAGATTAAAGAATTTGTTTGTCTGAGTTTATATAAGATTGAAGGATTACTGGGAAGAAGACCACGAGCTCAAACGGTCATCTTGTAAGAGATGATCACAACTGTTGATCTATGGTGAGAATCTCTATGTTTTTTTAAAATTTTTATAAGTTTTCCTCTTAATACGTATCTCGGAGCAAAAGGTTATAGTCGGGTTTAAAATTTAACACACCTGGTCATCCGGAGTCCAGATCGGTCAATAGAATTTGACTTGATTTTAAGGCAGAAATGGCGTCTAATGTCTAATTTTATGGAATATGGGGGTCAATGGAAAGACCATGCCATAATTTGGGGGGTTAAAGCTAAATTTATCTTTCATTAATGTGCCCTTATGGGGATAGTTAAGGACGAAGTTCCCACCTTTTTTTTCAGTAGTCCTCGTTGGGATATATGCACGTATTCATTATAGCGACCTTACAGAGACGGGCGAAGTTTCTAGCAATTTTTTTAGTATTCTTCATTGGACTAGTCGTTAGAGCAAATTTATAAAGATAGGGGCAAAGTTCCCAACAACTCTTTTTAGTAGTCTTCGTTGGACTATGTAGTCATAGTCGCTATCGCGACCTTATAATGATAATTTAAGGGCGAAGTTCCCACCTCTTTTTTAGTTGTCCTTGCTGGACTAGGTACGCGTAATTGTTAGAGTGAATTTATAGAGACAGGGGCAAAGCTCCCAACAACATTTTTAGTAGTCTTCGCTGAACTATGTAGTCATAGTCATTATCGCGACCTTATAGTGGCAGTTTAAGGGTGAAGTTCCCACCCCTTTTTTCAGTAGTCCTCATTGGACTATATACACGTAGTCGTTATAACGACCTTACAGAGATGGGCGAAGTTCCCAACAACTTTTTTAGTAGTCCTCGTTGGACTATACAGTCATAGTTGCTATCGCGACCTTATAGTGGCAGTTTAAGGGCAAAGTTCCCACCTCTTTTTTTACTAGTCCTCGTTGGACAATATACACATAGTCGTTATAGTGACCTTACAAAGAAGGGCGAAGTTCCCAACAACTTTTTTAGTAGTCCTCGTTGGACTAGGTATACGTAGTCGTTAAAAGTGAATTTATAGAGACAAGAGCAAAGTTCCCAATAAATTTTTTAGTAGTCTGTATTAGACTATGTAGTTGTAGCGAGGTCGTTATACTACAAGAACTCCCTCAGTATAGGTAGGTCATTTTGACTTTAAAAAATGACTCACGTAGTGGCCAGGATGTTCTACGTTAAGAGTGCCCCCAGTATGGGGAGTGCATTTTTACTTCAAAAAAATGACTTATATAGTGGCGAGGACGTTTTACTTCAAGAACGCCCCCAGTATGGGGAATGTATTTTAACTTAAAAAAATTACTCACGTAGTGGCGAGGACGTCCTACTTCAAGAATGCACCAAGTATGGGGAGTGCGTTTTTACTTCAAAAAATGACTCACATAGTGGCGAGGATGTCCTACTTAAAAAATGCCCCCAGTGTAGGGAGTGCATTTTTTCTTCAAAAAACAACTCACGTAGTGGCGAGAACATCCTACTTCAAGAATGCCCCCCAATATGGAATCCTGTTTGTAAGATATGTGAGGCTGGAATTAAAAACATATATTATAGTGAGCTCTATACATGTATTGGCGTGCTACTGATTCCATTTGCAAAGGTTCATTGCGTTCCAGGGAACTTGAGCTCTTCTTCATCACTATTTATTATGTAGTAGGCGTTTCTATTGACCGCACGGGAGATGAGGTATGGGCCTTCCCAATTTGGTTGGAGTTTGCTTTTGTTATGAATGTGAGCTGTAGGGAAGAATTTTTTTATGACGTAGTCCCCCTCGTGGAACTCTCGAGGGCGCACCCATTTGTTATAGTTTCGCTTTAGTATCTCCTAATAACTAAGCATGCGGGATGAGGCTTACTCTCTAGTTTTGTCTATCAGGTTGAGGTTCTTTGTGAGGAAGCGGTTATTGATTTCACTACTTATAATCATGAAACTCGTAGTATTGGTGATGACTTCGATAGGGAGTACCGCTTCAGAGACGTAGGTAAGCATAAACAATGTGAAGCCTATAATTTTACCTGGCATTGTGCGGTAGGACAACAAAATGTGAGGTAGCTCATCGACCCATCGGCTTTTGGCTACATTCAATCATTTACGGATACCGCCGATTATTATTTTGTTTATTGCCTTGGCCTATCCATTCCCCTAGGGGTATCTAGGGATTGAGGATAGTATTTTGATATCGTGCGATCAAACGAACTTTGCGACCTTACTGCCAACGATTTGTGTCCCGCTGTCAGTCATCTGAACTACGAGGACACCAAACTGGGTGATGATGTGCTTCCATAGGAAAGTGATGACCTCTTCCTTCCGAATACGAGCGAGGGGTATTGCTTCAACCCATTTGGTAAAGTAGTTTGTTGCAACCAGTAATCATTGGCGTTGCCCACTCGCCGTGGGGAGTGCCATGACTATGTCCAATCCCTAATTCGCGAATGGCCAAGGGCTAGAAGCTGTATAGAGGTCAATGGTAGGGGCGTGGATAAGGTGCCCGTAGAATTGACATTTGTCACACTTTTGCGCATATGCTATGAAGTCTTGTCGTATTGTTGGCCAGTACAACCCTTGCGTGCATACTCGGTGAGCCATGGACCTACCCACTATGTGTGCCTCACAGATGCCTTCGTAGATTTTTGCAATGATTCTTTTTACCCATTCCCCTGCAATACAGGTGAAGTATGGAGCATACAGGCTCGTTCAATAAAGTTCATTATTAATGACCATGTACTTTCTTCTCTATTTCAGAGGCTCTCAGCGGCCGACCGATCTGTAGGGAGAATGTGGTGTTCCCCGAGGAAGTCAAGCAATGGTCGGCGCCAATAAGTGTCTGAGGGTACGACGAAGCTATCGGTTTGCATGGTCGCTATCATGTGCTCAAGTACGCTTGGTTTATAAAGGATCTCAACCTGAATAACCTTGAGTCAGTCGCGATAATTCCAGCTAAGTACGTGAGGGCGTCAGATTGCCTATTCTCACCGCGGTGAATGTGCTCAAGGTTAACCTTTTTGAACTTCCTAAGCCGTTATTTCAAGATTTCCTTATAATCAGACATTTTTCCATTGGCCTAGAATGTCCCGCTATGCTGGTTAACAACTAGCTACGATTCGATAAAGATGGAAATTTCTTCAATGGCCAAAGTTGAATTCACCCTACACAATAATGCCTCATACTCTGCTTTGTACTTACTGAGGAAGAAGCTAACTCGTATCGCCTTCTCAATTTTGTCATTGGTTGGAGTGACCAAGACGATCCCCAATCCTGAGTAGCCTATATTAACAGAGCCATCTGTGTATAGCCGCCACCCCATAGTGTATGTGGCCTCTGTGTCATCCGGATGAGTATGGTGGTCATCGTCTTCCTTGGATTTCCAATTGTCATCATTAATGGGGAGGTCGGCGACGGCATGTCCCTTGATGGCGACCCTTGGCTCGAAGCGTATGTCAAATTCCCCTAGAGTGATTGCTCACTTCGCTATACGGAGGGACTTATCTTTTTTGTGAATAGTTCTCATAACGATTGAGTGGTGATAACCTTAATCCTGTAGGCTTGGAAGTTGGCTCGTAATTTTTGCAAAGCGTACACCAAAGTGAAGGCTTGCTTTTTTACTGTGGAGTACCGCAATTCCATTCCCAAGATGGTTTTACTGATGAAGTAGACCAGTTTCTTGGTTCTTTTATCCGTCCGAACGAGGACTGTGCTGATAAATGCGTCTGCATTTCCCAAATACAAGCCTAGTAGTTCGTATTCCTGTGGTGCACTAAGGATTGGGGGGGGGGGTGTGGCTAAGTATTGGAGCATGTCCTGAAAAGGAGCCTCACACTCATCGTTCTATTAGTATTTTTTGTTCTCCCAGATACACTGGAACAGTGAGCAGTATTTGTAGGAGGCTTTGTAAAAGAAGCGTCCGAGGGCGGCAATTTTTCCCACGAAGGCATGAACCTACTTCAGTGTTCGTGGGGAGGGCATACTGGCGAGGGCGCAGATCTGGTCGGGATCGTTTTCTATTCCTTATTGATTGACTAGGTACCCCAGAAACTTTCCCGAGGAGACATCGAAGTTGCACTTCTCAGGGTTCATTCACATTCTGTACTGTCGTAACTTTGTGAAGACGGTCTCGAGGCTAGTTAGATGGTTCGTGTAAAGCCTGCTTTTAATGAGCATGTCGTTAATGTACACTTCTACTGTCTTCTCCAATTGGTGGTAACTAGGCCTTGGTAAGTAGATCCCATGTTCTTCAGGCCGAAAGGCATGACGGTATAACAATATGAGTTCTTCTCGGCGGTAAAGGAGGTGTACTCTTGGTCCTCGGCTGCCAAAGATATTTGGTTGTACCTGGAGTAACAGTCCATGAATGACAACCGCTCGTATTCGACCGTGGAATCCACTAGTCTGGTGATGAGGGGCATAGGGAAGCTATTCTTTAGACGGTGCTTATTGAGGTCGGTGAAATTGATACAGACCCGTGTTTTACTATTCTTCTTAGGGATGGCCACAACATTCGCTACCCATCGTGGACAGTTTGCCAGTTTGATAAATCCTACCCGTAGTTACTTTTGGATCTCATCGTTAATAGCTCTCCATAACTTTGGGGTTGTTTGTCGTGGTTTTTGTTTGACGGGGTAAACTGTCATTTATGTGCAAGTGGTGACATGCCATTTTGGAATCTATGCCTGACATTTTGTCAAACAACCAGGCGAAGATGTCCTTGTACTGGTGAAGGAGGGTGATAAGGTCTGAACGCTCTGCACCTGTCAATAGTGAACCAATATAGGTGGATCTCGTGAGGCCGTCGAGGTTAATCTGATCGACCGGCTCTACGAGAGGTGGTGTCCAGTCTCTGCTGAACGTGCTTATAACTGCATTGTTCTGATAAGAGGGTTGATCATCAATTTATATGTGCATGTTGGGGCGGCGAGGAACGAGGGACGAGTCTGCCGCCATGGGCTCGTTCCCTGTTCGTTGCTAGTCCTTAATGGCGATATTTTTCCCCCTTTTTATTCTAGGTCTTACAGGCCATCAATATTCTTAGAGAGTTGGCGTAACAAATATGGGCAGTTACTTGGCAGCCTCATATTTGGTACGGGCCAAATTTTATGGGGAAGCATATTGCCTGGTGATAGGAAGATGGTACTGCTTACATAGTGTGGGTCCACTCATGTCCAATGATGGCATTGTAATAGACTGAGGGGCTGTTGATGATGACGAACGTGGTAGATACCATGACTTTCTGGCTTGTACCTGAGTGACGAGTTCCCCCATGTCTCGCTCGGTGGCCCCGTTGAAACCTAAAATCTTTATTTTTGATGGTGTCAGGAAATCTTGTATGTTTATGTTCTTAAGGGCGTCATAATACAGGATGTTGGCGGTACTGCCAGAGTTTACCAACATATACTTGATGGGACACCCCCGATTATAATCCAAATGACAAGGCATCGTCATATGGATGAGAGACCGAGCCTAACTTGTTATCCGTGAAGTAAATTGCCTATCCGTGCTACGGCTCTGGGCCCGCCTTAATTCTGTGGGTCGTCCATTGGTTCCCACTAAGGCGATAGCACTGCCTTATGGAGTTGGAAACCACATTATGGGATGATGCTCTGTTAATGTTTCCCAAGATCATTTCACAAACTGCCACATACCTCTATGCCTGAACGGTCGCTGCTGGCTGTTTGAGGGCTCTTCGGGGGAGTCTATCTTCAAGTAGGATTGGCCGTTTGAGGTATTGAGTGTAGTGCCCTTGACAGAACCATGTCTTAGTTATGTTGATCATATCATAATACTCCTCGATCGCGCGGCCGTGGACGTTGTAGTGTGCGTAGTATGGTCATCCAGAATAGTCAGACTTTGGACATGGTTTTCTGTAGTCGGGGTTGTTCTTAATGACACTGAGGAGGTCTGCCCGTGTGAGAGTAAGGTTGCTGAGCGAGTTACGTTCCTAGCATAGGGCCCTTGGTCTTCCATCCTGTGGGGCCTTAATTTTATCTCGAGGGTCTCTCTCCATGCGCCTTTTGTTATAGCAGTCATCAAAGCCACGCTGGGGATCACATTCGTCTCTCAGGTATTTAGAAGTTTTTAGATGCGCGACAGACGATGGGGCGAAAATGGTACTGAGGAGGGCGGCTGTCTATGAGGCGGATACGTGGGTGTCTGCTTCTTTATTTTGGTATTTTTAAACTTTCTCATAGAGGTTTTCGAGTGTTTCGGGTCGCTTCATGTTCATGGCCTCGCAGATTTTAGAACCGGGAAGGCAGGTACCCATGAAAGTGAGACTGGCGGTCAGAGTGTCGACTCGATCGTTGAGGGTGAGTTCGCTCTTAAACCTTGATAGGAAGGAGTCGATGGTTTTTCCGACCTGTAACTTCGAAGAAAATAGCTCCGCTAACTGCTTCTTGGATTGCTGGTTGTGTACGTACTTTTCGATGAATACCAAGGAGAGTTACTCGAATGTAGAGATAGAGTTGGGTTCAAGGCTTTGGAACCAGGCGAGGGCCCCGTCCGATAGGGTCGAGGGGAACAGGCGACACATGTGCTTGTCGATTTGATGTTGTATGTCAATACTGTACTAAAATTTTGAGAGGTATTGGCCTGGATCTTGGCTCCCGGTAAAGGCCTTTATCTTCGGTCTGAAGTAGCTCTGGCCCGGGATGTAACTCCAGATGGCCGCGGTGAAAGGTATATTGTGGATCTGGCGGAGGGTCTCCTTGGTTAACTGTTTGGTGGCGGAGGGTCTCCTTGGTTACCTGTTGAGGTGGGCCAACCACATAGGGGCACTGAATGACCAGGGGTATTGGCGGTCCTTAGGGAGGCAGGTACGAGCGATAAACTGGTGTGGGCTGGTATTCATATACTTGTCTATAGGCTGGGGAAAGGTGTCGTGATTGGGTGCCGCGTCATGGGGCGAAGACTAGTAGACAGATGTCGCTGGGTCGCCAAGCGGCGGTTGAGGTCCAGCGACGAGAGTGTTTCATAGTTCGTCATTGGCCAATTGGATCTGGTAGATTTGGTCCTCCTTTGTGGACATTTTCTCTTATAACTGTAACAATGTAGCTCGCATTTCATCCATAGCTTACTCTTGCGTTTGGTTACGTGTAGAAACCACCATCTTCGCACAGTTTAGATAGAGGTTGAAGGTGTGAATACAGACGGCGCCAATTGTAGTCTTATGATTCCTCTCGGGGATGATAAGAAGTGTTTGTTAGTTTTGGGCTTGATACGTTCTACTTGAGGAGGGCACCTCTCGACTCTCTCTGGGTTTCTTCCCTTAAACTTTCTTAATTTCTTTAAAGGAAGAGGAAGTACTCAAAAAAGAAAAAGAAGAAGAAGAAGATCCCCCTTAGGTTACTTTCCCTATCTATATATATGGAGGGTTTGGCCTAAGAGTGCTCCTGCTCACGTGCATTGTGTAAATCCTAAGGTATCCCTTTAGGGTCGTAGGCTCTACATCTCCACGTGGGCAGGGGTTAACGCCCGCTGCCATTGGTTGTTAGGCCAGTTCCTGCATGAGGCATGCTCGTCGCTAGTAGGGAGCTCGTATGACAACCTGAACGGTCGACACCAGCTGGAGTGCTCCAACTTTCAATGTGGAGGTCGTCTAGCGACCTCCACCACGTGGCTAGTAGAAGCGTGCTCCTACAGTAGAATCCCATTCCATAAAAGTAATTTGTGCCCAATTTGATTTCTTCTTCAGTTCTACAGCTTCTAGAGAAGATATAATTCGAGTCCTGGCATTGAAAGCCTTGTCTATAATTTGATCCGAATACACATCCATCAACACGATCCTTTCTTTAGCTGGGCGGGCATGATGTTGTAAATCAAAAAATTGAATTAGGGCTTTAATGTAAATATTAATGACCTGAACAGAAAAAGACAATGACAAATTATCAACAACAAATGAGAAAATTCTTAAATACAAATGACAAAGACTTCTGAACAAATAAAAAGTTCAAGGAAAATAACTTCTGACTGATGATAAGCAATATATGAACAAATGCCAAAGTGTAATGAATAAATGACAACCTCTAGGAAAACAAATGTCAAAGACTCTTGAACGAATGACAATTTTCTGACAAAATGACATAAATGATAGAGGATACAATAATAAATGACAGAGGATAAGCAATATATGATATAAATACCTTGTTGTCCAACCATTGCATTGGATGGAAGGTGTAGAGAGCGTTAAGGCAAACATTTTCTTCACCTATCCTCCTTTAAGTACCCGTGTTGTACTTCCTATCTTCAGTAGATAATTCATCCTTCCTTAGTGACCAAACATGGTCCACCTGGTTCTTCTCATCCTAGGAGATGGGTCATTGAATAAAATATTTGAATAATACTCTAGGAAGAAGCTTGTTAAGGTGAGCATGCACTAGGTTCATTTGAATAGAAAATGACTTGGCTTTGTCATTAATATCTTCGTCAGTTAGTTTATGCCTCTTCTTTAAGGTGACATCCACTTTTAACCCCATTAAAACAAGCTGGAACAGATGAATTGCTTGAGTAATAAAGAAATATTAATGTGCATATTACATGAGAATGAGTAATAAGATATGTCATGAAATCTTATTACTCAGGGTCAGGTTTAAAAGTACTTTATACATTGGTCTGCTCAACAACCATTTCTTTTATAATTTTCTTAAGGTCTAGTTTTTCTATGAAGTTCCATTATCAATCTTTCCTTCAACCACTTCCTCTTTACTCTATTCCTCAACTAATACACCAATTATTTGGTCTGCACTCATTTGTAAATAAACATATTACAAATGATAAAAGTGATACAAGATATGGTAAAATAAACAGAAGAAAATGGGAAGTTACCAACAAACGAATGACTAATAATCAGAAACAAGTGATAAGTTACCTGATTAGCTTTATCAACATCTTCCTCCTGGTGAAAGAACACTACTTCAGTTTTTGCTTGGTCTACAACCTTTATAGTTTGTACAACAAATGGTAAAGAAGAAACAAATTTAAAATGGTAAGGATAGGTGAAGAAATATTATGGATAACTCAAAACAAATGCTAGTTAAATACCTCAATAGCTTCTTCTACTACATCTTTTTTTTCAACATAATACACCACTACAGTTTTTTGTTCCAACATCTGTAAAATAGAATATACATACTACAAATGGTAAAATTAAATGAATAAATAAGAGGGTAGCATACAACAAATGGTAAGGACTGCATTCACAAATGTGATAAATAGTTTAAAACAAATGTTAGGTAAATACCTTTTGAACTTTCTCTTCATCAACAACTTGAGGTTGTTCTTCTTGAACATATTTAGCTTTCTCATCATCAGCATTCTAATCATCACCATATTTCTCATTTTTATCATCTTTTTCTTTAGCTTGAGGTTCCTCATCTTCCACTGCGCCCTTCTTCCACTTCGCATACAACAAATGAAATGAACAAAGACTTCAGAATAAATGATAATTATGGAGAACAAAATGACAAATACGTCCGAACAAATGGCAAAGATTTTTGAATAAATGACTGACTTTTGAACAAATGACAATGTTCAGGCAAAGTACATGATAATGTTCTAAAAAGCACATATCAAATAAGAACAAATAAATGATAAGAAGTTATAAACGGATGATATCTCTAGACGATCACCACCATATTTAAAAGATATAGCTTCCAAATTCACTTCCCTCTCAACTTCAACTTCATCCTCTACCTTTAAATCTTTTTCCACCTCCAATCTCTATCCAGGGGAAACTTGTTGAATCAATTTTTCTGCAGTTGATTAAATTTTATCAGATTTAGATCTAGGATTGGCGTCTGTCTCTTCTTTGGCGCCCTATTACCCTTGGAGATTAAAGATTTTAAAATGATTAGTGGGACATCATCTAATTGTTCATCAGTGAGAGATTTTTTCTTCATGCATTCAATCTAAACATCTTTTTTTTTTGCCTTCTTGTTCTTCTTGTTGTCATTAGTCTTATGTTTCCTTCCATGTTCTTATGCCTTCTCCCTTAGCTTTTTCCTTCTCTTCAATTTTTTAATTTTTTTGTTGGAGCTCTCTTTTCCAGGTTCTCAACCCCGCCTTTTTTCTTTTCCCATCTTCTTTCTCATCACCTTCTTCTTCTCGCTTGCATTTCACAATTTTCTTAGGAGTATAGTGCTGGTACTGCCCAAAGAGTAGAGTACCATATCCAAGTGGTAGAGTATTATCTCTAAGTGCAGACATCAAAATTTGTTCCAACATTTTACCATGGTTCTGTAATATTTTACCATGGTTCTCCAACTGGTAGCATACCTTAACCACTGCAGCTCTGATATCAGTGGTGGAGGAACTGCTACCGATTGCAGGTGCTTTGATTGCAGGCGCACCACCAATTATAGGTGTACATCGATGCGATTTTGCTTATATATTCAAACATATGATAAATAGTGGTTTAGAAATGACAGAAAAACTATCTAATAATGGCAAGAGATACAAAAAAGCAATGACAAAAAAGAACTTAATAATGATAGGGGAAATGACAGGGAAAGAAATCAAACAAATGACAATAAGAAGATAACAAATGCCAAACTTAAAGAAAAAAAATGATATAAGACACCTAAAATAAATGACAAGGAAATAATAAAATGACTCATTCATACAAATAAAGAAAGATTGTCATAGCCTCTTGTACAAGTTCTTGCTACATGTCAGTCTCAGACGGCTTCAAAGCTACTACCATCAATTTGGGGATAACAAAAAACTTTTAAACATCATAATTTGGTGACTCTAAAAGAATATCATCCTCCATCTTTGTATCTTAGGGAACAAATGTTTGGTTTCCTGAATTCTTAGAAACTTCAGGTCAGTAATATTGAGAAAACCCCATATCATCAACACCCAGGTACATCCTTGCAGTGATAAAGCTTTATCCAAATTTTTATCAGCGGTCGATCGATAATCGGAAAACTCTACTATTTGACTCTATAAAAAATTATAGACTTGCTCACCCCAGGTAATCTGTTGAACTGATCTAGACCATCTACCAGATCAACATACTTCACCTCAATATTTCTCCCCTTGTTCGGGAGAACAAATGATAGTAGAATGTTTAACAAATTTAATCGAAGAACATTATCAACAAAACAAAATCACACATGACAAAGAATAAGAATGGGAAATAAATGACAAAGAATACATAAAGTAATGATAAGAGCCGTATAATATAATGATAAAACAAAGTAAAACAAGATCCAAAAAGGGCAAGTACAATACATAAATTTTTGGGGTAACAAATACAATGCAGAAATATGATAAAGTTGACCCAACAAATGACAAATTAGAATCTTACCATGATGTCTTTCCAATTTCGTCTGTTTTAAAGCCCCCTCAATTTCCTTTATCCCATATGTATTCTTCTTCCTGGGGAATCGCCTCTTCCTGAAATTCATTACATACTCAGGATCCAAAAAATAAGAAATCATTATGAATAGGAGAAACATATAGCCCCAAAATTAGGCAAACATGAATGGGTTTCTTCTGGATTATCGTCCCATGAAATTGGAACTTCATATCACCGAGATGACGATTAAATATTTTCATAACCAACATCGACATCGTCGCTATTGGATCAATCAACAGTAACGGTGCAAAACAGGTGGTACGAAGAATATCCTTTTCCTCTTCAGGCAGAGCTCTAAACATTTTGTGAAGTCCCAAACCTGTATACCGAGAGGTCCAATTTTTAATATTAGAGGTAGCCTTCTTGGCTCCACCCTCCTGCGTTTGGTTTTCTTCATCAAATTGCTTATTCACTTCTTTTTTAGACTTTATTGTGAAAGAAAAACCAGACTTTAATCAAATATTTGATAGGCAGTAATCACATACACATTTTGCTACTAAAATTATACTAAAATCACACACATAAGACTCGATGATTGTGTGAAAACAGTTTGTGCAACAGGGACAATTTTTGCAGTTATCAATCACACACACGATGTGTAGAATCAGGACGGTTTTTGCAGTCATTGCGTAAGAAGAAACTATTTGAAGAATATGGATGGTTTTTGGCGCCAAAAACCAGACGAGATTGTATGAATCGCACGTGATACCTAACCCTAAACAACCCTAAACAAATGCCAAATAATACAAAATTTGTGACAGAGTCTGCATGATTCAATATAGCTAATTTGGTTAAAGGCGTAAAAAATTATCCTGTAACAAATGACAAGTAATGCATGAAATAGTGATAGTGTATGCCTTACACGTCTCTAAATGGTAATCATATGTGTACATAGAGGAATTAAATTTGGACATGTGGCATGATTATATATTTTTAAATGACTCAAACTTTATTTATTATTATTTCGGAAGTGACATTCATACTTGTGGAGCCCATGACCTTACTTGTGGAGCCTACGGCCTACAAACCTACTATAATATTCAAATAGTTGATATTTTTCTGAACAAATGGCAAAGTTATGCTAAAACGAATGATAAAGAACTCTGAACAAATGAGAAAGTCGGGATTGATAATGACAACACGTTCTTAACAAATGACAGATATCTGAAAGAATGCCAAGGTTCATTTAAGCAAATGACATAGTTTGCTCAGCAGCAGTCACACAGACGATTTACCATCATTTATTATATGAGTAGAGTAGAGTAGAGTACCATCTCCCGGACTAGAGTACCATCATTTCCTCCATGCCCAAGGAGTAGAGTACCAGTCTTTAATCAAACACTTGGTAGGCAGTAGTCACACAGACGATTTTCTACTAAAATCATACTAAATTCACACACACACAAGACTCGACGATTATGAGAAAACGATTTGTGACAAATAATTACATACACGATGTTTAGAATCGGGACAGTTTTTTTAATATTTTTGTGATCGAGTAAGAAAAAGAAACTGTTTGATGAATCGGGATCGCTTTTGGCGTCAAAAACTAGACGAACTCGTGTGAATCGCACGTGATACCTAACCCTAAATAAGATGGGAAATAGTAACAAAATTGGTGATAGAGTCTGCCTTCTTACAAATAACAAATCTGGTAAAAGGCGGGACAAACTGTCCTAAAACAAATGACAAATAATGCATGAGATGGTGACAATGTCTGCCTTATACGTACATCGAGGAATTAAATTGGGCACGTGGCATGATAATATATTTTTAAATGATTCTAACTTTTTTATTATTATTTCGGAAGTGACATTCGTATTTATGGAGCCTACGTGCCTGTAAAAAATAGATGATATTTTTCAAACAGGTAACATTATTTTGGACAAATATTGATGTTTTCAGAACAAATGACAACGTTATCGTGGTACAAATGACAAATAATTCTAAACAAATGAGTAACTTGCAGGAAAATAAATGACAGATTTCTGAACAAATGAGAAAGTTCTGGGAAAACAAATGACAAAGATTTCTTAACAAATGAGTTTAATTGCTGGTGATATAATGACAAAGTTTTTCTTAACAAATGATAAAAAACTAACGATAATAACACGTGGCGTGATATTATTAGTTTTAAATGAATTTTATAATTTTTTATTATTTCGGAAGTGACATTCGTACTTGTGGAGCACAAAAACAGGTGGTTGTCTGCTGTAATATTGCATTTTTAGTAGGAGTAAAATTGGTTTTTCTTCTTGCCAGTATCGATTTTGGAATTTATTGTTCCATGGGTTCAATTTTGGAAAGTTAACATCTTTTAGTATTTATTCTCATAATTGCCGGTGTCTTATTATAGACCTGTTTTAGTCTAGTTGTGTATATTATGCTTGGTTTGGAAAACCGTAAAATTTATGATTTCATGTTTGGTTTATTTTTCCTACTATAAATAAGTGTATATCATGAGAAAAAGTTCAGTCCTGAGCGCTTCGGACCGAACTCCGTCCTAAGCGCTTCCCAATGAGACATATGTCCATTTTAACTCATGTAGTTAACCACAGTTAACCTTTATCATTAAGGGGGAGAAAAAGTTATATCCTAAGCGCTTGGGACCGAGAACCGTTCTAAGCGCTTCTCCATTCGACATGTCTCCATTTTAACCCTAAGTTAACCATAGCTAAGAACATCTCCAACAAAGTGGTATGCTGTTAAGGTTTTCCCATACTCTTGCAGAAAACCCATCCAACAGGGGTATGGTGTTCAGCGTACTCACCCCCATACCTCTCCAAAGTATGCGAAACTTGAACTTGGCGAGGAGTATGCGTATATCGCCTAGGCCCTGAACCGTTCAGCGCCCAACAACTTTTTTAATATAGCTGTCTAGGCACTGAATTGTTCAGCGCCCAACAATTTTTTTAATACAACTGTCCAAGGGTTAAGAGAATGATTAACAGACGCTAGACGCTAAACCGTTCAGTGCCCAAGAAAAAATACATATCATTTGGCTTTTTGGTGTTAGGCGCTTAACGGTTCAGCGCCCAAGAAAAAAAAATGCAATTTGCTGTTAGACCAAAACAATATGCGATTCTGGAATACCAGTATTGTAAACCAGAACAACATAACACTCTGTTGGAGATGCTCTAACATCTATCATTAAGAACCTCCAAAATCCTTGAATTATGGAGATTTAATTATTCATCTTCAATTACACACAGAGTTTCCTATTTTGAGGATAATTATTCTTATATTCTTAAAACTAATATATAAAAATAATGAAAATCCATCCCCCAAAATATTTTCCCTAGAAAATCCTTAAAATATCCCACACAATTAACGTAAAGAAGTAGAGGGAAATCCTACAAAATATTCTCTCTAGAAAAGAAAAGAAAAAAGAAGGAAATCTTTTCTTCTCATTAACAAAAATAAAAAATAAAAAATAATAATACAAAAAAAAAAAAAAAAAAAAACTCTGGAAATTTGATCTAATCTTCGACGAACAATTTTTGTAGGCTTCGGAGTACTATTAAAAAAAAGTTAAGATTGATTTTATCTAATTAATTTATCTTTTTCCGTACATCTCTTATTTTTGAAATTGTTTTACTCAGTAATTCATTTCATTTCATTTAAAAACAATTGTGAAATATTAATGTTTTGGTTATTTTGATATTTTATTGATGGAAACATTAGGTGTGTAATTAAGAATGAATAATTAAATCTCGATAATTAAAGAAAATTTGAGGATCTTAATGATAGAGGTTAACTATGGTTAACTATGAGGGTTAAAATTGACACATGTCGAATGGTGAAGCGCTTAGGACCAAACTTTTTCTTGTATATTATGCCTGCTACATCAACACCATCAGTCTAGTACTAAGTTGCAGTGATCGGTCAAAAAATCCAACAGTCCACTATTTAGTTTCAAATCGGTCAAATAACGAAATCTCCCTCCAATGTCTACATTCACTGTTGCTTCTTGCGTGTAGTCCATAATTTCTTTTTACTGTCTTCAACGCCATCAGTTCAGGACTTGGGTTCATTTGGGTTAATTATTATCAACGGTTTTATTTTGAGTACAGATATCTTAAGGATTACCTTAAATCATCCCACACTAAACCACCCTAGAAGAATGATAGCAGTGGACTGCAGCATACATAACATGAACCACTAGTAACTAATTTTTTGGTATCTTTCAATATATAAAATCCCATAATTTGGACAAGGACTTGTTACAATCTTTATAGCTAAAGTACGTAAGAGTCTTGCTAAAACACATGAAAATGGACCAACTATTTATGTTAATTGAAGACATACGATTCAAGCATAATTCGGCATTATATATATACATGAACAACATCCATTATGCGTGATGGTGGCTGTGAACTGTGAAGGTAGTAGTCATACAGTAGGGAATGCTTTTAGTATGAATTATAATAAAATACAAATTACATTGGTAAAACCATTTCTATTGTGAACTTAAACTGAAGCACTGCAAAAAATGGAAAATTCAATTAAATCCAGACTGTTTTAATTATACTGAATCATATTCCGCAATTACGGGCTAGAACTTCAGCACAACAAATTTGAATCCAGTTTGGAGATAAAGAAAAATCAAATTTGATCGAACTTGAATCCGTAATGAAGCCTAATGGTTGGGAATGCTGAATCATTTTCTTAATGAACAACTTCTTGTTGCGAAACATATGTTATGTTTCACATTCATAGAAAAATATTTACTAAAAAGGATCATCCATCCAAAGAACACAATAGTGAAAGACAACTTTCCTTGCTTTATTAACAAATCTCTAGTACTCCCGATTATCAAAGCTCGTCTTACTCTTGCTTTAGATATTTTATTACAATCATTAGCAATTTGATCAAACTCTCTCTTAATTACTTATGGCAACCACAAGAACATTGACCATTTATGCAATTTGCGCAAAAGAAGCCAAAACAAACGGAGTTGCAATCATCTTCCTTAGTGCAATGCTTGTGCTGATTAAGATTAGCATGTTGCACTCCGACCTCCGCTCCCTGCACCTTCTCCATCAATGGCATTCCAACTGAAAAAGAAAATAAGAAAAAGTGTACTTTAGCAAAGCATACATATTAATAAGAAATCAAATATACAAGAAGATATCTGGATTATGTGATGAGAGAGTTGAGAGACAAACCAGATGCAATAACCATAAGAAGGACAAAGAAACTCATTTTGAAGAAAGCCATATCTTTGCTAATGTTCAGACCTTCAAAGGATATCTAGCTATTACTTTCTTGTATGTTTTGGATTAGTGTGAGATCTAAGTATTTATAGAAGACACTATTATGACAAGATATCTCACTAAATATGGGTAAAAATGACTATATAAGATTTTGCAATTTTGAATGTGTCTTGATTAGATAAGAATTGCTTATTTATTACAGTAAGGTGAATTGTTTTTCACTCACTGTTGTTATTTACAAAATCAAGCATCAGAATCTTTCATTTAAACCTAATATGATCCAATATACGCTAATTAATATTTCGATTTCCTAGAAATCTTGCAATAATGGTACACCTATAGTGTTTAAATCCTTAAAATGTACTACAGGAGTAGGTTCGGTTAAATACTAGTTCCCTTGTCTGGCCAGGTTGAGTGTCTCGACCCATAACCACGAGATTGCCCCCTATTCAATTTGTGGGAAACATGTCAAAGCACAGTTCAGTGTTCATGCCCACAAGTCATCAAGATTTCCAGTTATAACGGACATAACTGACAGTCTGACACAAGTAACCTGTAACCGTAGGCCAATACATAAGACTAGGAGGGTAAACCTTAAAAGGTTTGTATTTTTCTTTTTCTTTTTTTGATCTTTTGTTTTAACCTCTATTCTTAGGAACTGGGTGTCTGGTTGCGGAAACACTGTAAGGAGAGCTAAGGAAAGACCCTGGTTGAGGAAGCGATGCGCTTTTTCCCGAAAAGCCGACCTCGGTTGAGGACTTCCGAATATTCACAAGCAAGTCATTATTGTGTCCATAATCTGAAAATCCTTATCTAAAACTGGAAACGCCAACTGTTTTGCAGAATGATGATATGATCCTGTTTTCTCTGTTATTTTAACATGACGATGAACGTTATATTTATCAATATTTTACAATGCGTAACCACCCAACATATTTCTCTTCAATATTGTAACCAACCCTGTATTTGTTGATGCATCCCGTACTAAGAAAAATGCTTATGGATAGGTATTTCAGGAGTCTTGCTTGTTATATGTAGTTTTAAACATCTTCGCTATGTACATGCAAATGATGAAAGTATAACGTTTTTGAGAAGAAGAAAATAGCAGACTTGAAACGGATAGGGTAGTAAATTTGGAACATAGTCCACCAAATCAAAATGTAGACTAACTACTCATAATTTAGCTGAAAAGTGTATCTTGAAGGAATTGATTTAGCCCATACCACAAAACCTTAAGGATTATTGGACGCAAGTAGCATGTACAATGTGTATTCACCTGAACCACCAATGGTAACTTATGTTTTGGTATCTTCCGATACCTTTCATACTTTAGAACAACATAGAATACTAGTTACAGTCTCTGTTGCTCAAGTACGAAAGATATTTATTGCTAAGAAAACTTGACATTAGACCAATGATGTTAGAATTTTAGAAATTGGATGCAAACATAATTCAGATGTGGCATTAGCCATTAACTACTCATTATGTCTGATGGTGGGTGTGAACTGTGAAGGTACACAGTATGAGAATGCTTATAGTATGAATTATGAAATACAAACTGCATTGTTAAACCTATTCCAATATGAAATTAAACCGAAGCACCGCATAAATGGAAACTTAAATTCAACCCAAATTGTTTTATACTGAATCATAATCAGCAAATACGGGCTAGAACTTCAGCACATTGAATTTGAATATTGTTCGGAGACAAAAATATAAATCAAATTTGGTAATGCAGGAGCTATTAATGAGTAGAAGATTTGTTTCTTTTTCAAATGTATTTTTGATTTTCTTTCATGTATTAGCCAAAGAAGATTTTTCAATCAATCAATAAATCAAAGTTCTTCTTTATATATATATTTTCTTGTGTTTCCCCCAACTTCGAATTTTTGGAATTAATTTCGATTTTAAGGACCGTTCTTCGTGGAATCGAAGCTATTTCAACGGTAAATCGCCGTCAGAAGTACAGTCCATAATTAATCAAGCCTAGTTGTTGAGATTGTCAAGTCGTTTTATTAATAAACAACTTCTTATTGCTAAACTTTACGTTACACAATACAAATTATCTGCTAAGTAAGAAGGATCGTGCATAGAAGACAATAGTAACATACAACTTTCATTGCTTTAGTAACGAATTTCTATTACTCCCGTCTATCAAAGCTCATCCTATTTAGGAAATTTTATTACAAGCACTAGGAATTTGATCAAGCTCTCTCTTATTACTTATTACAGCCAAAAGATCATTGACCATTTATGCAATTTGCGCAAAAGAAGCCAAAGCAGATGGAGTTGCAATCATCTTCCTTAGTACAATGATTGTGTTGATTAAGGTCATGCTTTTTTTTTTTGGTGAGAAGAGGTGAGAAGAGCATAGACGATTGAGGTTAGAAGTTGTGAGGTTAGAAGATTGTAAAAAGCTTGCGTGGGTTTGGCTGAAGGTTAAAAATTCTACTTAAAATCTTGACTTCTAACTTCAATATCTCACTAGTCTGTTTGGCTGAACCATATAAAGAGAGAGAGGAGTGAGAGGGAGAAAGAGGTAGGACAAATATATATATGTAAAGAGAGAGGTAGAGGTAGAGAGAGGGTATGAGGGTGGGAAAGAGTGAGTGAGTGAGTGAGAGAAAGAGGCAGAGGTAGAAGATAAAGAGAGAGAGAGAGAGAGAGAGAGAGAGAGAGAGAGAGAGATGTTGAGTGTGAACTCGAATTGTCAAAGTCATTTGAATGAGTAGGATTTCGTTCGAACGAGATTATAGTTTTCGCGTTGAAAACTTGGAGATCGAAGAAGTTGTTCGAACGAGCTTCGATGATGTTCGAAAGAGTTGTTGTTTTCTAGGGCTGGAGACCTTTTATCGTCAAAGTCGTTCGAACGAGCTTAGAGTCGTTCGAACGAGCTTAGAGTCGTTCGAACGAGATATGCATAAGTTTGTCTTAGATGCTATTCTAGGACGTTGAGTTTGCCTCGAGATCCATTTCTATTTGTAATTAGTCCTCAAGTATATAAAAATGACTTAGGTTATTTGTTAGCCTATTTTTTCTCTGTGAGTTTAATTCTAGAGAGCTAAAATTTAAGAGACTCCATTAAAGTTTAAGAAACTTGGAGAGACCGTATAACCTATTTAATCATAGTGGATTGTTTGCGGGGAGTGGTTTTTTATCCGTAAGGGTTTTCCACTTCCCTCGTCCGGGAAAATATTGGTCTTCTTTATTGTTCTTGTTTGATTGTGCACTTGTTAGGCATATTCTACGTATCGTTCTTGTCATAGAAGAGAGAGTAGCTACCTCGATTCTCAACAATTGGTGTTAGAGCCCTTGTTACAGGGCTTGTGTAGTGAAGAGTAATGGTCGATCAAGAGAAATTGAGGATCACGAAGTTCAATGGTTTTAATTTTGGAGTGTGGAAGATACAGATAAAAGATTACCTCTATCAGAAGGAACTTGATTTACCACTGGGTGGAGTTGAGATGAAGCCAGCAAATTACGATGCTGTTAAGTGGGCGTGATTGGATCGCAAGGCACTTGGAACCATTAGGTTAGCGCTGCCATCTTAGATTCTACACACGATCTCTAAAGTTACGACAACGAAGAGTTTGATGGAAACTTTGTCCTCTATGTACTCAGAACCATTCAGGGAAAATAAGGTACATCTTTTACAGCGCTTATTTACTTTGAAGATGAAAGAAAAATGGTAGTGTGCAAGCTCATATCAGTA
This sequence comes from Kingdonia uniflora, assembly GCA_014058105.1. Taxonomy (NCBI): domain Eukaryota; kingdom Viridiplantae; phylum Streptophyta; class Magnoliopsida; order Ranunculales; family Circaeasteraceae; genus Kingdonia; species Kingdonia uniflora. Next base: position 832,284 of record JACGCM010002866.1, read on the forward strand.
AGTTCAATACTATTCATACTCAGCTTGAATCCATGAAAATCATTTTTACTGAGGAGGTAAGAGCGTGAGCTCTTCTAGGGCAGATGCCTAAGAGCTGGGAAGGGTTTATTACAACTTTGACACTATAGTCTTGTTGATTATGAGTGAAGAGAATAGGCGTAAAACATCTAAACCCTCTTTGAGTTCAAACGGCAATGCGTTGAACGTCGAGGAAAGATGAAGGTTTTACAAAAAAGGGCCAAAATATGGAATTGGTCGATCACAGTCAAGAGGAAAGTCTAAGCCGCCCGGTGCGTGTTGGACTTGTGGAAAGAAGGGTCACCTCAGGCGAGATTGTAATTCTTCCTTTAAGAAAGCTGACGACGAGGAGAAGAAACAATAAACCTTACTAAGGAGGTTAGTTCTGATGAAGCTCTACTACTTTCATGTGACGATGTTAATGAATCTTGGATAGTTGATTCAGGTGCCTCTTTCTATACTACTAAAAACGTAGGTTTCATTACCATTATTGTTAAAGGCGACTTCGGTATACTCTTTCTTGTAGATAAGAGTGCATGTAATATTACTAGAAAGGGAAACGCTAGGTTGATATTGCCCTCGGGGGCGACGTTGGTTTTACAGAATGTGCGACTTGTACCCAAATTGGGGCGTAACCTTATATCAGTTAGCAAATTGGCGGATAATGGCGAATATATAAGTACCTTTGGTGCAACCTTCTAGAAGGTTATAAAAGGAGCTATAGTTGTAGCTCAAGGCTTAAGACAAGGAACGTTGTATACAATGCAAAACACAATTTCCAATATTTGTGCGGCCACTCCGGGGATTGATACAAGTACTTGGCACAAACGGCTCGATCACATGAGTGAAAAGGGGGTGAAGATGATGGTAACAATGGAAAAGCTAGAGGGTCTTGATGAGGTTGATCTTAAGTTTTGTGAAAAGTGTGTTCTTGTGAAGCAGAAGAAGGTCTGTTTTAAAATAACTGGAAGATCAAGGAAACCTGGAAAGCTAGATCTTGTACACAGATGTTTGGGAGCCAACCAAGGTATCTTTTCTTGGTGGTTCTCATTACTACGTTACTTTCATTGATGATGCTACTAGTAAACTGTGGGTCTACTTCGTGAAGAACAAATCAGATGTGTTCAATAAATTTAAGAAGTGGAGGGCTCTAGTTGAAAATGAAACTGCTTTGAAACTAAAGTGTCTTAGGTCGGATAACAGGGGTGAATACTGTAGTGGCGAGTTTAAAAAATTTTGTGAATCAAACGAGATTAGGAGACAGAAAACTATTCCCAGAATACCGCAATAAAATGGTGTTGCAGAATGCATAAATTGAACAATAAATGAAAGAGCAAGGAGTACGAAACTCAACGCTGGGTTACCAAAATGTTTTTGGGCAGATGCAGTTATTACGGTGGCGTACTTGATTAACAGAGGGCCTTCAACGGCTTTGGACTTTGGAATTCCTCAAGAAGCATGGACCGGTAAAGAGGTAAACCTTTCACACTTGTGTATTTTCGGTTATACCTCATATGTGATTGATAATTCATATACAAGGACAAAGTTAGATTCAAAGTTGACGAAGTTCATATCCATTGGATACGGTGGTGATGAGTTTGGGTACCAATTTTAGGATACGAAGAATCGGAAAATCATCCAGAGCCGTAATGTTACATTCAATGAGGAAGTTTTGCATAAAGACTTTAAAGTACCTGTGGAAAGGAATCAAAGTGAAGTAAGGGAAAGTGTCGACATTGATAATGAACCCTCTCGAGAGGTTAATGAAGAAGTCGTGGTTGAGTCTGATGCACCGGATCAAGGCGAGGAACCTAATGCTCTAGACATTCCAATAGCACTTCGAAAGGAGCCGAGAATTCTAAGAGTTCTGGCTAGGTACGTTTACTCCCTAAATCACTTGTTACTTATGGATGGTGGTGAACTAGAAAGTTACAAGGAGGCTTTAGATGTGGAAGCCAAGAGCAAGTGAGAGCTTCTTATGGATGATGAGATGCAGTCATTATCAGTAAATCAAACTTGGGATTTAGTTCGGTTACCAAAAGGGAAGAGAGCATTGTACAACAAGTGGGTATACAGACTAAAGTAAAAATTTGACGGTTCAAGGAGATTTAAGGCTAGACTTGTGGTGAAGGGCTTTCAGCAGAAAGAAGGCGTTGATTTCGGTGAGATCTTTGTTTCTATTGTGAAGATGTCTAGTATTCGAGTTGTAATGAATATAGTTACAGTTGAAGATTTACATCTTGGGTAGCTTGATGTCAAGACAACATTTCTTCATGGCAACCTTGATGAAAAAATTTATATGAAGCAGCCAGAGGGGTATTCAGTTAAAGGAAAAGAAGATCTTGTGTGTAGGCTCATGAAGAGCTTATATGGTTTGAAACAAGCGTCGAGACAGTGGTATTTGAACTTCGAACAATTCATGTCCAAAAATGGTTATTCGAAGAGCAATGCAGATCATTGTTATTTTATCAAAAATACGGGGAACTCATATATTATTCTACTTCTGTATGTAGATGATATGTTGGTAGAAAGTGGCGACATGGGAGAGATTGTCAAGTTGAAGGACCAGTTATCCCGGGAGTTTCCTGTGAAGGGCTTGGGTGTAGCAAAATAAGTTCTTGGTATGCGCGTTACAAGGGACAGAAAATGGCAAGAATTGATGTTATCTCAAGCTGAGTACATCGGCAAAGTACTCAAGCGGCTTAATATGGACGGTTCTAAAGTTGTTAGTACACCATTGGGAGATCACTTTAAATTATTAAAGGATTATTGTCCAGAGATGCAGAAGGATTGCGATGAGATACAGAATGATCCTTATAAATCCGCAGTTGGTAGCCTAATGTACATTATGATTTGTACGAGAGCAGATATTGTCCAAGCAGTGGGAGTTGTAAGTAGGTATATGAATAATCCTGGCAAGGAGCATTGGAGAACTGTGAAATGGATACTGAGGTATCTTAAGGGGACTCAAGATATGGCATTATGTTATGGGGATTCTCAGACATGCTTACAGGGTTTTCTTGATTCTTATATGGCGGGTGACATTAATAGGAGGAAGAGAACTAGTGGTTTCTTATTTACATTGGGATGTGGTGCAGTTACATGGGTCTCTAGGCTACAAAAGATTGTAGCTTTCTCTACGACAGAGGCAGAATATGTTGCGGCTATGGAAGCGTACAAGGATATGGTTTGGCTTAAAAAGTTAATGAAAGAACTTGGTGGAGAATAACTTTATCTTAAGTTGTATAGTGATAGTCAAAGCACTATACACGGGTCGGCCCGGGTTTAGGCCTGGATTTGACCCGACCCAAAAATACCGGGTCTTTAATTTTCAAACTCAAACCAGAACCGACATACTCCACTACCCGGACCAGAACCGAATCGGAATTGTCGGGTCAGGTCGGGTTTGTAGATCGGGTTTGTACCTCAAGACATTTGCACAAAGAGTCAAACTTTTGATTATTCTCCTCTTCAAATTTAGCAAAGTATGAATTAATATCATCACTGTGTACAAACATATTGTGATATATTGATAGAAGACATATCAAATGATCATTCAATTTTCTCAAGAAGTCGTAGATATCATCTCTGTATACAAACATATCATAAATATTTTCATTCAATATTTTGCTTGTACTTGAACTATATCACCTGATACAATATCATGTATCAAGAAAATCTTCAGAAGAACTAGAACAAAAATAGCTCAGAAGGATATCATATGGGCAACTCATACATCTCACCTTGGGAATACAACAGACCTTATACGTAGTCCTACCTTGTTACCCATCTATCATCTAATTCCTTCTTTACTGTAGAACACATCGAGTGAATCTACCTACAATTCTGTCGAGGTATTTTCTTCAATTGATGTATGCACACTATTGCAATTGATGAAGTACCATTACAGTTGATGAAGATTCCTTAACAATTTCAACAATGTGAAGCACCATTGCAGTTGATGGGAGAGAGGAAGAAGGTCGGCTGTTGTAGAATAAATGCTTCAAAGATGTGATGGTGGGAGAGAGGAAGGAGGTCGACTGCTTAGGCTTTTTAGAGAGAGGGATGAATAGTTGTTGTGGAGAGAGGGAGGAGATCTGCTAGGGTTTGTAGAGTTATATATATAACATAGGTCGGCTCGGGTCCAACCCTGTTACCGAACCTAGTAATCCAAAACCGAACCAATAATAATCGAGTTCTTATATTTTAAACTGAAACCGACCCGGGTTGTGATCAAAACCAGACCGAATCAGTCGGTTTAGATCGGTCCGGGTCGGGTTGGTGGGTTTGTCGGTTTTATGTACAACCCTACTATACACTTAGCGAAGAATTTGGCTTTTCACTCTAGGACCAATCATATTGATATTCGGTATCATTATCTTCGTTCGATTCTCGTGAACGGTATGTTAAAGCTTGTGAAGATTCATACTGATGTGAATCCTACCGATATGTTTTCAAATATGGTGATTTTTTATAAGTTGACGACATGTACAACTTATGTGGGTCTTCAAGATTGAAGGTCCAGGTAGTGCGAGCAATTCATTTGGAGATCTTGAGATGGGTTGCGGGATTCGATTTCAATTAGAAGATTATTGAGTGTAAACTCGAATTGTCGAAGAACTGGAATTGCCGAAGTTGTTCGAACGAAAATGGGTGTCGTTCGAACGAGTTATTGTTTTCTAGGGCTGAAGATCTTTAATCGTCAAAGTCGTTCGAACGAGAAATACATAGGTTTGTCTTAGATACTATTCTAGGATGTTGAGTTTGCCTCGAGATTCGTTTCTATTTGTAATTAGTCCTCTAGTATATAAAGATGACTTAGGTTATTTGTTAGCCTATCTTTTTTCTGTGAGTTTAATTCTGGAGAGCTAGAATTTGAGAGACTTCATTAAAGGTTGAGAAGCTAGGAGAGATCATGTAACCTATTTGGTTATAGTGGATTGTTCGCGGGGAGTAGTTTTTTATCAGTAAGGGTTTTCCACTTCCCTCCTCCGGGAAAATATTTGTCTTCTTATTGTTCTTGCTTGATTGTTTACTTGTTAGGCATATTCCACATATCGTTCTTGGTATAGAAGAGAGAGTAGCTACCTCGATTCTCAAGAGAGAGAAAGAAAGAGAGAGAGAGAGAGAGATATATAGAAAGTGAGAAAAAGAGAGAGCGAAAGAGAAAAAAGAGGGAGGGGAGGGGGAAACGTTGGGGTGGGTTTTGATTTGGCTTATTTGGGGTTGTTCCCCATAATGAACTCGGATAAAGCACTCTCCCCCTCGAGCAGTTTATGTAACGTAAAAAGTGTTTGATTAGCAAATAAAAGCTGCCATGATACCTAGCTTGAGCCCGGCCCTCGGCGCTTGGAGCAGGCTTAATAACCCCATCTGCAAAGAGTTGTGCCATCGAGGTCCCGTTAAACTTCGATATCCCTAAAATCTGCAAATACAAAAACATAGACCCACAATCCCACATCCTCGAGTTCCAGAAGTCATTAAGCCTCCATGGATCATAAGATCATATCTTTTACCGAATGTTCCCCATAAGCCAGACCATTGGTCTACTTAAGTGGTATCAAAGCCTCCCGACCGAATCTATTCAAAGTTTTGAAGACATGCCCAGTTTGTTCGTCTCTAACTTTTCCTTCAGCAATGATCGAGAGGTCAGAGTTGATGCCATCATTAACATTCGAAAGGCACAAATTGAAATACTCGTAACGTTTACCAAGTGATTCTTAGGCGAGTTACAAAAAATCAAGAACCTTGACTTCTCTAATGCAGTCTTAGCATACTCGAATGCCCTACCAGATAATAGTCGAGTGAAGGAGTACTTCATTCTCTAGATGCCAACAACAATCAAGGAAATGTTGTCAGAAGTGAACGGCTATATAAACCTCAAGCAAATCCGAGATAACAATCACCAAGGCCCAAACCAAACCAGCTATCAATACAAGCCAAGGTCATCGAAATCAACCATGGTCGCTCCTGTTCATAATGGGATCGACAATAGGAAATGCAACACTCATGAAGATCAAACTGAAAGGGTACAGAAGAAAAGACCGGTGCCAATGTTGACTAAGCTTGACATTTTTATAGGTGCCATCCACCACATCATCCAGGCCGACCAAATATGGTGAGCCCCCATATCCAATCAAAGTTAGAAAGGATGAACCTTATTGTCAGAACCAAAAATGCAATTGCCACCCGGCAGATAAATGTTGCACTCTGCAACGGTCTTTGGAAATGATACTGAAGGCAAGCCGATTGCACGAATACATCAAAGATGTTCTAGGCTATCTAGATGGCTCGTATCTTAAAACCCAAACTAGATAAACTAATAGGGAGAATGAAGTGCATATCTTCCAAGCCAACATGATCAAAGTTAATAGCAACAACTACAATCATACTCAAAGCAAGAAGAAGCGGGTCAAAGAATGATGCAAACTCACGTATAGAGAAAATTTACATGTGCTAGCTCCTACCCGAAACAAGCCAACATCCTCAACCTGAGGGCATCTCCTTCGTCGGCTGTGTTGTGTCTATAATAGCATGTTTTCCGGGAAGAAAACCTTTGCCAATACTGTTCGTAAGGATTGCGTAATAAAGAGCTAAATAACCAGGATTTTATGTGGAAAACTCAGTAAAAGCTAAGAAAAACCACGACATCGATGTGGATTTGATGTAAAATCTAGTAGATGCTAGTTATTACAAGTTTTGAGGGCATTGCTTGTATTAAGGATTGATGATGGTAAAACTTACGGTCCTTTAGAACCTATTCTCTACCTGTATTTATAGTAGATACAAGCAGCTTACAAAAAAAAAGAAATAGTCTTTTATTCTTGGGGTAGTGGGCGAACTTCGTGGATCTTTAACAGTTCCTTCTTGACCGGGCTTCAATGGATACTTTTGGTAATTTGAGGACTCATAGAATCTTCCAGAATGTTGAGTTGTCTTTGACTATAGGATGTTGGTTTATTCTTGTCGAATCTGGGGAATATGATACTACAATCTCCCCATTCTTGACAGAAGTACTTGTAGTTATGTCGAGAAGAAAATAGAAATGGAAGAGGTTACCGAATATTCTCAGAAGTTAGCATATGTCATTACCGAGGTCAAGGTGAACTGTATCTGGTCAGGCTGATTTCGAGGCGTAATTAATGTTGTTCTTTGAATATAGGGAGAGAAAGTCTGGCATAAATTGGAAGTTATGGAAGGTGGGATGGTGGTGCTTTGTGGAGTGATGCCGCCCCAAATATGGGGGATGATGCGGTCTGGGGCTGAAGACGGTGAGCGTTTTGACGTAATCTGGTAAAGACCGAGAGATGAAAAATTATTATGTGATCGGATCAGAGCATTGGGGTGGGAACAAAAATCAAACAGAGACGAGATGTGTCTGCTGGAAATAGTGATATCATCATGCGGTTGTAAATGCAATGTATGGTATTAGTTGGGGGGTGAAGGGGTAACTGTCGGTGTTGGTGATGAAGATTTTAAGCTTGGATGCGAGTCTAGAGATCTTGCCGAACGTGTGAGTGTTCTTGCAATTTATTGTTGTCTTTTTCCTGTTGAAGCGTCTCTTAGAAGTTCAGTGACTTGTGAGTCATTGGGCTTCGAGGACTAGAAAGAGGCTTTAATGTCAGATTTTGGTAAATAGCAAACATCGAGGTTAGTGATATGTCGAAGCAAGTTATCAACTATCAAATAAATTGTAAGTAAAAAAATATCAAGTATTAGAAATGAATGTACTCGAAAGAGGTAGATATCGAATGTAAGAAATGAGAATGTAATCGAATGAGAGAGATATCGAATGTAAGAAACAAGTTATGAAATAAATAAATATGTGCATTTAATTTATTTGTGTCTGTGTGTTGCATCGAGTACTGAATATTATGAGAACATGTTGATATAATTTTGTCGAATACATGCCATGTGTGTTAAGTCGAAGGTAGTTGAATGTGTGGGGCCAATGACTAATTTGGAGGATGATTGATTTGACTATGACTGTGTAGAGTTTAAAAGCATAATAAATACAGGTGAGTTGGAATATTGACTGGAAGGAGTATAAATAGAGCTTGTTGCCATAGGGGTGAGGCATTCACACAAGATGGTGAAGACAAGATCTCAGGTCCGGGATGGGTTTTATAGGTGGGTGCAGGCAATGTATTAGGTGTTGTTCAACCGATACTTTGGTTCGCGGAGCATGGAATGGCATTTTGATGATCCTGAGAAACTGGATTATGAAGGGATGAGCGAGGCAGAGGCGAAGGAGGCTGAGAAGGAGTTTAAGTTTCGTGTAAAATTTTAGTTTTGGCGTTCTCCCGAACGTTATGGTGGCATGTGGACTCGAGCAAAGTTGCTGGTGAAGAGGGAAGATAAAGCGGCAGCGAGTGGTTTATGAAGAGTTAATGTTTGAGATGTAGGCTTTATGTACTGGTTAAATGTTTTTCCAAAATGTAATGTTTGGTAAAATGTAATGTAGGAATTTGTGCAGTGTGTTTTATTGGTTGATGGAATGTTTATTGTGTTGTCAAATATAATATGTATTGTCATCTACCGGGAAATAAAAATTATGGTTAAACGAAGTGTTTGTCGAATAAAATGAAATTTAACTTATGTTGAATATAATTCCATAAGTATGGGAACTTCTAGGGTAGTATGAATAGGGGAACGCACATGCAAAATGAATATGGCAAGATGTGTTCCACTAGGTGATGGTATGAAATATAGGGAAAACGATGTAAATCAGCTGTTGGAGAAGATAGATCGTACACTAATTGATATGAATGTATCAACAAATATCCTTCGAGAATTGGAAGGATTGAGGTACGAATGTAGAGGTTTATTAATAGTGAGAAGGTTAAGAGTCAAAGAAGTCAAGAAAAAACGCATGAGGCATTTCATTCGTGGAACTGAACGGTTGCGAAGTGATGCGACGAACAATCACGTGGGGTCTATAAATATGTTAGAGGTGGATGACTGTTCATACTCAATGAAGACATAATTTTTTTTGGGGAAGTGAAGTGATGTTGCTCGTTGTTGAAGTCGTTAGATACGATTGCTAAGGAGAAGATTAGTGTGTTGATCAAAAGGGCTAAGCGAGCAAAGGAGAGGGATACAGAAGCAGCACGTAAACAAGGTTAATTATTTTATTGAAATTATTTTGTAGTTTGATGGATTGGTTATAGATGAATAGATATAAGTGAGTTGAATAATATGTAAGTGAATTGGAAATGAATGAGTTATGACCATGGATTAGATAAGAAAATAAAATTTGGTTCTGTTAAATTTTGAGTTTGAAAATTTTAGTTGCAATACTTGGTGTCAAGATGAGAGAAATTGGATAGGAGGAGAAGTAAAGGGGATTGGTGAAGGGCATTGTAATTACGGCGCAGTGGGAAGAGATGGTTGTGAGGTAGCGCGATATATATTTTATCAGTTCGTATGCGGAAAAAGGGGAATTCGTAATGTTTTGAAAGATTGTGTTTTGGCGAAAAAAGTTGAAACATCTTCGAGAAGTTATTGAAATATGTAAAATTTGAGTTAAAATGGTAAATTGAACAAAATATGTTAGCGAATATATATGTGATAAAATACAAATCATCGAGCAATGAGTAATATGTTATAATCGATGGTATAATATGGAGGAATATATTGCATTGAGAATTGATTAATATAAAATGATAGTAATAGATAGTAAAGTGAATATGTGATTTGGAGAAGAGTCTCAACAATGATATGATTATGAATATATGAACTTATGAATGTATATATGTATCATATATGATAGATACTAACTGTGGTAAAAAATGGAATCTGATTGACAGGTTCATTAAAATAGCTGAACCAGCTGTAAACGATGATAAAAATATATTTGAGAGTCTCGAAGATGTAGAGCCCTTGATGATTGATGTGAGAAATTGTGTGCAACAATGGGGGGGGGGGAGATACAGAGTAGGTTAGAGCAGTACAAATACAGGGGGTATGGAACATTTTAGGGTAGTATTTAGTACTATCAAAGTATCTGAGGAGGGAGTGATAGAGATTGAGGTGGATCATGAGCCTCAGGTGAGTGATCGAGAAGGGGGTGGGAGAGGGCAAAGAAGCATGTTATGGGGAGGGTCTAGAGACCAAAGAAATTATAAGTTTCAAGAAGAAATATGGTATTCCTGGGGATGTGAGACTAGAAGTGTATCAATACGAAATGATCGACCAGGAAATACCCTTAGACGGTATTCTTGTACATCGAGAACAAATAAAGAAAGGGTTGAAGCTACACCTTAGGGCGTATCAGAAAAAATTAATGAATTTCTTCGATGTAGCCCCGGGTTAATTCAATCCGAATGTATATGACCTGTTTAGGGTATGTGGTGCAATAAATGGTTGACTTAAGGCCAGAGGGGAGGAGACAATAATTGTAGATGATTTGTGTGTTTATTACACATTGAAAACAAACCCAAAGCTAAAAGGGTATTGTTACTTGGCGAGGTTTTTGAAGAGGCCGATGTTTTATGATATGGAATCAACTGGAGGTCGATATAATGACGAACGATTACTAGTATCCAGAAACTATGAGCTTGATCAAAAAGATCCTGGGGAGCCGCTAAAAAGAAAAGCGTTTCATCTAGGTCTGTTTAATGTTATTTTGGGTGAGATTAATATTTGTAAATTTGTGTTTGGCTCTCTGTTTTGCAGCTTTGAAGGAAAGTGGGAAGAAAGCGAAAGTGGAGGAGGAATTATATAATATAAGGAGAAGGTTTCTTGGCAGGATTGATAACTTAACGTTTGATCAAGATCGTCAAAGTACTATCTTCCAAGAAGCAGGGCTGAAAAGGTCGAGAACGAGAGGTTTGGAAGTTCCTGTAATTGGAGGAAAAATGTCGGCGAAGAACAAAAGAGCTGTAGATGTGAGTTTTCCATTGAGCAATCCTTCTTTGAAAGGGTACGACACAAACACGGAGATCGATGCTATACTGGGGGAGTCTTTTGTTAAAAATAAGAAAAAAAGGAAGGTAAATGCTGAAGTACCTCCGTTGCTGAATCCGAAGAGGAATACTCGTCAATCATCCATCGTGGGGGTCAAAGTAACTGCGAAACCTACTGTCGTGGCGAGTGGGTTACCTCCTTGATGGTCGACCAGTGTGCCTCCCAAGAAGACGACTGGTGGGACATCGAAGAAGAAATTTGTGGAGGATTTTGACTCGGAGGAGCAGAAGACTATGAAGTCTTATACAACTGGGACGGATGTGTTGAAGAAAGATATGGCAGATTGTATGGTGGGTATTGATAGCTTAGATACCTTTTTAAGTGAGGGACAGAAGAATTTGGCGAAGGTGAGAAATTTTATTGCTTATACTAGAATGAAAAGTTTGGTAGGTCAATCGAATACTCATTATATGACTTTCATGCAGATTAAGAAGTCGATGGTTGAAGCAATGGGTTGTGTTGAGGGTAGTGGTGAGTTGGCAAACCAGTTGGTTGCCTACAAAAATATAGAGAAGGAGTTGACCGCAGAAAATGTGGACCTTAACGCGACTCTAAATAGGTATAAGCTCGAAGCAAAGAAGGCGAAGGAGATTGCGCTGGCAGAAGCGAAAAAGGTACTAGAGAAAGAAAAGAAAGAAGCTTTTGCATTGCAGAAAGTCGCCTATGAGAAAGATCTGAGAGAACAAGTTGCCGATGCACATAGAGCAATGGAGTTGGAGCAGAACAAACTTCTCGATGAGGTAAAAGCTCAGATGAATGAAGAAAAGTTGTAAAAGTGCAAGGAAGTGAGGGTGCATTATTTAGAACAATTCAAGGAGGCAGAAGAAAGGAAAAAAAATACTACAAGGGTCTTATAAAAGCTGGTGGTTTTCCATGTGACGATAGTTTAGATGATGATGTACCCCAGATGCTTAAAGTTTGTGGAGTAATTGATGTGGTCAAAGATAAAGCGACGATGGAGGTGAATGATCCTCGTCCTGTGGAGGCAGCGGAGGTGCAGGTGCCCGAAGGTACCTTAAATGAAGAGACATCGCCTTCTGAAATGTTAAATCTTGTTTAAAGAGTGTTAGTTAAGTTAAAGTATGTAACAAATGGTCCGTGGGACCGGAACTAGTTTAATTTGGTGTGTACGATGGATTTTTGTGTTTTAATATTTAGAGAAATAACTATTTTGCATGTGTAAATAAATTTAAGTAGTAGATGTGATAAAGTGATAGTAGATGCGAGTAGATAAGTAAAGGATGCTTATGTACGCGAAATGTGAAAGATGGCCAATAAATGGGAAGTAAGGAGTACCAGATGTATATCCAGAGATAAGTATGTGGATTTAGATTTGGTGAAGAACAAGAGCTTATAAGAGATTGTTCGACAAGTAAAGAGCGCGAAGTAAACTATCCTATAATTGGATAGTGGTCGCGTGAAGTTGATTGATAGGTTTTTGGATACTTGTGTAAGCAAGGACCTAAAAACAAATCAAGATAGTAAGGAATTAGTGTGCCTCAGGCATACTTGGTAAGTATTGATTGAAAGAAAATCGAAGTAGAAAGAGATTGTTTGTAAGATCTATACGTGATAAGTATAGATTAAAAGCAAATCGAAGTAGTAAAGAAGATAATGATAAAACAAATTATTTATTTAATTCAAAGGAAACAATTATAGGGTATCATCTGTAAAAGAGCTTAAGCCAGGCAGTGTTCCATGGGTACTCAAGCTGAACTTCGTCGCCAGTCATGAGCCAATAAGTTCCGCTATCTATTTTATTACTGACTATGTAGGGCCACTCCCAGTTTTCTGATAATTTTCCATAATTCTTAGGTCGAGTATGATCTTGTATCCGTCGTAGGACAAGGTCTCCAATACTGAACTTCCATTCTCAAACTTTCTTGTTGTATGCTTTTTTCAATATATCATGGTATCGTCCCAAATTCACAATAGTCTTATCTCTTGTTTCCTCGATCTAATGGCCTTATTAGGGTCGTCATCTTCAGTAACGGTTATCTGGAGTGTTGGCAAGATATCGAGGCTAGAATATTCTATGATCTCAATTTCTAAAGATTGTTTTTTACTGTTTCCCAGCATTGCAGCGATGTAAGCATCGGCATGGTGATTTTTTGCCGAGGTAAATATGAAATGGTTGCATGCTTGAATTTTTTTATCTTTTCTTTGACCAGGGCTGCGTAATCAACCATTTTTCCTGTTGTCTTGAAAGCTTTGCTGTAATGATTGGCGACGAGTAAGGAATCGACATATACTGCTAAGTCCTTAACTCCGAGAGTAAGTACAAGATTGAGACCGTGCAAGATTCCTTCGTACTCTGTTTCATTATTGGTAGTATAGAATTTGAGTTTGATAGCTTTTTCTATGCGATGATGGGAGGGCATGACGAGGACTATGCCAATTTCGGATCCTTTTGGTCCTGCCGATTCGCCGGTAAAAAGTTGGTAACCAAAACTTTTGGACCAGGCGTCTGGTTTTGCAATTGAGTCGTCGGAGAAGATTTCTTTAAGTTCCTAATCAGGGTTTTCAACCTGAAAATCTGCCAAAAAGTCAGCTACTGCTTGTCCCTTGATGAATATTTGAGGTTCGAAGGAAATGTCATATTCCCTAAGGAAAACAGACCATTGATGAACTCGTCAAGATTTTTCCTTTTTGGGGAGTACGAGTTTGAGGGAGTATTGTGTAATAACTTTTATGGGGTGAGCTTGGAAGTATGGATGAAGTTTTTGAGAGCTATAAACAAAGACGAGCAATTGCTTCTCTGTGGTAGTATATCGTTTTTCTGCAGGCATAAGAGTTTTAGTAATAAAGTAAATAGGTTTCTCAATGCATGTTTCTTATCGAATAAGGATAAAGCTAATGGATTCATCAGTGGTGGATAAGTACATGGAGAGTGTTTTGCCATCAATTGGAGTACTCATTATAGGAGGACGCCCCAAGTATCATTTAAGATCTAAGAATGCCATTTCACAGTCAGGATTCTAAATAACTTCTTTTTGATGCTTGATCAAAAGAGGAGTGGGGTTGCCACAAAGAAGAAGGTAAATAAATTTGCATCGATCAGATGACTTTGAGATGAATCTATGAAGAACGGCTTTTTTGTCAGCGAATTTTTGAACATCTTTTTTCGTTAAAGGAGAGGGCATTGCCATGAGTGCTTTGATTTGAGTGGGATCGATTTCTATTCCTCTTTTGCTGACTAGATGGCCCAGGAATTTTCTTGATGCGACGCCGAATTGACATTTATTTGGGTTTAGTTTCATCTAATTTTTGTGAAGGATATCGAAGATAGTTTGGAGGTTGTGGAGATGATGTTTCCTCTTTAGGTTTTTGCAGATCATATCATCGATATAGACCTCCATGATTTTGTCAAGCTGATCTTTGAACATTTGGGTGACCAGTCATTGGTAAGTAGCTCCAGCATTCTTTAACCCAAAAGGCATTACTGTGTAACAGTAGAGTCCTCTTTCAGTTATGAAGTTGGTTTTCTCTTGATCCTCTTCAACGAGTGGAACTTGGTTGTATCCCGAGGCGGCATCCATCATAGAAAGAAGTTCGTGTCCTGCGACTGAGTCGAGAAGTTGTAGAATTAATGATAGAGGAAAATAGTCTTTGGGTGTGAATTTGTTGGGTTTTGTGAAGTCGACACAAACCTGTATTTTGTCATTTTTTTTGGTACGGCGGCGAAATTAGAAACTTATTTCGGATATTTAGCTTCCTGAATAAAACCGACACGAAGGAGTTTATCGATTTCTTCATTGACTGCATCTCGAAGTCGGGGAGCTAAATTCTGTCATTTTTGGATGATTGCTTTGCTGTCTGGAAGGAGGTTGAGGTAGTGGCAAGCGATCGAAAGATCGATTTCAGGCATTTCCTAAAAATTTCATGCGAAGACGTCAATGTTTTTCTTAAGAAGCTGTATCATGACCTATTTTTCATCGCTGACAGCTTGGATCCAATGAAAGTTGTGCGCCTGGGGCCATCGAGTTCAAAAGTTTCGACCATTTCAGCATCATGTATCTCAAATGTGGATGGTGCTTGAAGCTGTAGCTGCTTGAAGCTTTAAGATGTTTAGTGTATGAGGGTTGACTATTGTATTTTGCACATTCGTGTGACTGCTTGGCTGCTCTTGATTTCATATACTCCATGATCTGTAGGAAAACGTAGTACTAAATGATAAGTCGAGGGTACTGCTTTGATAAAATGTAACCAACTGCATCCCAAAATGCCCAAATATTTGAACACTGCATTAATGACAATAAATTTGATGAATGTGGTTTCTGAACCTGCTTGAACTGGCAGAGTAATTTCTCCTATGGCTAATTCTTTTGAACCATTGAAGCCTGTGATTGTTGTTGTCGATGCCTTTACTGAATCTGTAAGGCCTAAGACTTCGATTTCTCTTCGGAATAAGACATCCGTGACACTTTCGGTGTCAATGAGAAGCGTATGTAAGTAGTCCTGTCCGACTTTGAGCATAATAACAAGAGGGTCATCATGAGGGTATTTAACATAACCAGTGTCGCAGTCCTCAAATGTTATTTGGTAAGGACGTTTGGATTTTCTTGTGCTTGGAAGAAGTTTTGCCGATTTGTCTGAGGAGGTCATTTTGCAGCAAGACATAATATGATCATCTTGTTTTCTTTTCTTCCCTTTTTCAATTTCGATCATATACAGATGGCGAGCTTGTCCCTGGACCTAATTTTGCCCGATTTCTAATTTTGCTTGATTTCTGAATGTCAATGACATAATTATGGAGTCTTCCAGCTAAGAGGATACGATGAAAAATACGTATGAGGGAGTAATAGTTATCAGTTTCATGGCTATGCACATTATGATACTGACACAAGGGTCTGTTCGAAAGATCTGTAATTACTTGTGGCACGCGGTAACACTTGTCTCCCTTTATCATCGGCAAGATAGCAGAAAGGGTTGTTGTCATTGGTGGCAGAATTGGGATAGGTCTGTCGGGATTGCCCTCTTATCTTCTAATGTTATCAGTACTTTTGCCGTACTGCTTCGGTGCTTCAGTAGTGACTGCTCATTGGGACGGGGTCGAAGATGCTTCTCGAGAATGTATGACAAATGTGCTTTTCATCTTCTTCTTTTTTGATCGTTCTAGCTCGATGTAATTATTAATCACATCAATCATTTCAGTGGCCGTACGTGGTTTGTGAAGAGTAATCTCTTTGCAAACTTTTGAGTCGATGTGCAAGGTGGAGGTAAATGTAGGAACCACGATTTTGGGGTCTGAATTTCCAATCTTCTACGTTTCCTATAGGAAACATTTATAAAAGTTTGCCAAGGTTTCTTTCGCGCCTTGCTCGAAGTAAAACAAAGAGTCAACGGTGAATTCACGCTCCCTAGCATGAGCGTAGTTGGATTCGAAAAGATTTTGTAATTGGCTGAAGGTGGTGATGGAGGCCTTTTGGATAGTATGGAACCATCGGAATGGTTCTTCTTTTAGGATCATGTTGAATAACCTATACTGCATATGGTCGAACTTGGAGTATAACCCAACTGCGGCTTTGAAATGTCGAATATGCGTCAACGGATCAGTTAGGCTTGCATTTCTGATGAACTTAGGCATATGGAAAATTTCTGGGATGGGCATATTTTTGAGATATGGAGAGATGGGGTTTGTTTCGATTCGATCTAGCGCAGATCGTCAGCCAGGGGTATGAGAGTTGATGGCTTAGATTTTGTTGTTAAGATCATCTAAAGTGATGAATTACTGCGGGGGAAGAGGTAGGGCTACAATTTGAGGAACAAAATTGCCCTGTCCCTCTGGTCCCAATCGATCTTTGAAGGGACTCCTTTCTAGTGGAGGAGTTTGATAACGTGTGCGTCAACTTCCTTTTGTTGTCGAAGCTGAAGAAGTTTGACCGAAATGTCGTGAGGCTCTATTTGGATTTCCAGATCTGGATCGAGGCGTTCGCTGATCATCCTTTCTCGGCTGCTCATCGCATTGAATTGCTCTTGATCGATGTTCACTTCAAGCTAGTAGAGGGACGTCTGACAAGCAATAATTTAATCTTGTGTCCTTCGTAATCTTTCCATCTCTTTTTGATGAGTTTGACTTTGCTAATCCAGGGTTTTTCTCCGTTCGTCCCTTTCCGTTTGTAACGCTTGAGCATAGATATGCTGGTCTTCCAGTCTTTGAGTTTTTTCTACGGCCATTTGTTTTTAAAGTTTAAGGACCACACCGTGTAGATCTAGAGTTCCTGGTATGTCCTGATCTTTTATGGTACTGGAATGACTCCTCAAGTTCATGTTTGTCATCGGATGGTGTTTAGATTGGAAATGGTAGAAAAAAGTAAGGATTTCTCACAGACGACGCCAATTGTAATGCGTATTTTCTGGGAAGAAAACCTTCGCCAATACTATTTGTAAGGATTGCGTAATAAAGAGCTAAACAACCAGGATTTTACGTGGAAAACTCAGTAAAAGCTAAGAAAAACCACGACCTCAGGGAGGATATGATGCAAAATCTAGTAGATGTTAGTTATTACAAGTTTTCAGAGCGTTGCTAGTGTTAAGGATTGACGATGGTAAAACTTGTGGTCCTTTAGAACCTATTCTTTGCCTGCATTTATAATAGATGCATGCAATTTACTAAAAGAAAGAAATAGTCACCTATTCTGGGGGTAGTGGGTGAACTTCGCAGATCTCTAACAGTTCCTTCTTGACCGGGCTTCAATGGCTACTTTTGGTAATTCGAGGACTCATGGAATCTTCCAGAATGTTGAGTTGTCTTCGACTATAGGATGTTCAGCTATTTTTGACTATAGGATATTGGCTTATTCTTGTCGAATCTGGGGAATATGATACTACAGTGTCTCATGTGAATTTCTACACTCGGACCCATTGGTTATAATGGGACAGATCGAGCACATGATACAGCACACGATGCTCATTGCTACCAATAATGCAACAGATGCACTATTCTACCAAACAGTTAAAAAGATGATGATGACATGCCGCATAACCCCAGCCAACGTCGGACTGAAAGGTTTTAACGGTGCTACCGAAGTAGCAGTAGGTCGAATAAGCCTTCCGGTTATAGCGGGACCAATGGTCCTTTAGATAAGCTTCTCGGTTGTCAATAAGAAATTAGAATACCTCGGCATCCTAGGCCATGATTGTCTACATACAATAAAGGTGATACCCTTGAGATATCACACAGTGCTACGTTTCACTACTCCTAGCGGAACCTGGGATATGAAAGGGTCCTAATGGTCGGCTTGGTCGTGCAAACACCCAAAGATAGATATGACTCAAAAAGTTATTAAACCATAACAATTACAGTAGCTCGTTCCTCTCGAGCCCTCAATCATCTCATCCATAATATTAATTGTCGAGACCGTCGAATACGTAGAACTCGATGGTACATGACGTGGGACATTTGTTGGGAGTTCGCTAACTGAAGAAGAAAAATAAGAGCTGACAGATTTCCTTCGATCAAATAAGGACATCTTCACATTGACTTTCCAAGAGATGCCAAGATTGGATTCTACCCTTGCATGTTACCAACTTTATTTAGTTTCCAATTACACTGTAGTGAAACAAAAGAATCAAACCTTGGCCTCAAGGCTTCGAGAGGCAATTAATCTTAAAATAGACAAACTTCTAGCCGCATGTTTCATCCGAGAGATTAAATATGTTGATTGGATATCCAATATCATGGCAGTATTCAAAAAGAACAACAAGATCAAAGTTTGCATCGACTTCACATATCCTAATCAACAGACGTTAACAGCCGGACATTAGTATCTCTCTATGATGGATGGAACTTTGGGTTATAACCAAGTAGCCCTTCTGCCTGAAGACCAAAGCAAGCCCGTGTTCATCACATATCAAGGCTTGTATTACTTTAATGTAATGCCCTTCGGGCTTAAGAATGTAGGCGTGACCTATCAATAACTCGTCATGAGTATGTTTAAACCACTTTTAGGAAAAATAGTTGAAGTCTATATCGACGACATGCTTTACAAAAGCCTCAACAAGCACAACCATCTCCAAGATTTTAGCGAAGTTTTTTTCACTCTTCGATCATACAAGATGAAGCTTAAACTAGACAAATGTTTGTTTGGTGTTTCATTGGGAAAATTCCTCGGCCACCTCATAAACAAACGAGGTATCGAGATCGACCCTTCACAAATTGAGTCCTGATCGACAAACCATCTCCTAAAATTAAGAAAGACGTGCATAAGGTTACTGGTAAAATAGTCGCCTCAATAGCTTTATCTTAAAATCGTCGGACATATGTAATTGGTTATTCTCTTTACTTCACGGTCAAGGCATCCTCAAAAGTAAGAAGAAGAATCTAGATATCGAATGGGCTTTAGAGTACGAGCAGGCCTTCCGGGAACTGAAGACTTATTTAGGCCAAGCACCAGTAATAAGTACGCAAGTCGATGGGGAAATGTTGTCACTTTTTCTTGCAATAATAGACAAATCTCTAAGCTCAGTTCTCATTCGTCCACAAGAAGGCATTGAGAAACCTATCTATTTTATCACTAAAACCTTAATCTTAGCCAAAAGCAGGTACCCCAAACTTGAGAAACTTCTGCTAAACCTCGTCTACACATCGAGAAAGTACAAGCCATACTTCCAGACACATCACATAAGGGTGATCACGCTGTCTTAACTGAAAAAGATAAATCCAAATGAGTACAACAATTGTCTGTCTACCTCGAGGAACATAATATAATTAACTTTTGAAAAGAAATTATCGGGGAAATAGTAGCAGACTTTCCAATAGACGACATCGGCTGGGAGGAACACGAGGATGGCATATTGGAAGAACAATTTGAACCACCCGATCCTTAAAATCCAAGCGCAGGCTGGAGACTCTTTACTGATTGCTCAGCAGTGGCCCGAATGATTTAGGCATAGGCATCATTTTTGTTACTCTACCGAGCGATCAATTAAAAAATCCATCAAGCTCAACTTCAAATGCACAAATAATAAAGTAAAATATGAAGCCCTAATTCATTGTCTAGACACGGCCCTCGAGTTGGGAGTACTCAAACTAGTGGTATTCACCGATTCATAGTTGGTACAAAGGCACTACTCTCGAGAAAATCAGTCAAATGGTCGGATGTCAGAATACATAGAGCTCGCCTGCCAACGCTTGGACCACTTCCCAAAGAAATCATCAATCACACATTTTTCAGAAGAAGAAAATAGGTACGCTGATGCCCTCGCATATATAGCAGCCACGCTAGGAAGATCTGAGCCCAGGAAGCTCGATATCAAGGTACTCGAATGCATAAGTATAGACAACATGGAAGTCAATACCATCGATACTAGGGGCAAAAGTATCGATCTTGAGGATTGGAGAAGTGATCCTTGTTGGAAAATTGTAGAAGGTACTAAATCCTTAAAGGTGAATTATACAGGAGAACACCAAATGGAGTATACCTAAATTACATATTTGAGAAAGGCATTGATATTATCATAAAAGAACTACATAAAGGAACTTGTGGATCACATACTGCAGAATGATCTATGGCGCTACATGCAGATACACAGGGTCAATTCTGGCTGAATATGAAAAAATAAGCTGAGGACTATGTGAAACATTGCGATAAGTGCCAGAGACAAAGAGACGACATTAAAAGCCCTTCCCAAGATCTTTATTACAGCCAAGTCTCTTGGCCATTCAAGCTTTAGACCATTGATCTTATTGGCCCCTTCCCCAAAGCTTTGGGTAAAAGAAAGTATGTTCTTGTAGCCACTGATTATTTTACAAAATGATTCGAAGCTATCCTATTGTACATAATAAGGGAAGAAGTAGTCAAATTCTTGTTGGATAACATAATTATACGTTTTGGCAATCTACACATGATCTGATGCGATAGCAACGCACAATTTGTTGGAAATAAGGTCATAACAGTCTTAAAGAAGTACAACATCATTCTGCCTCTCTCTACATCTTACTACCCACAAGGCTACGACCAGGTCAAAGCTATTAATAAAACTATAGTCCATGACCTTAAGAAGTGAGTCAACGATAGGAAGGGGCGATGGGTACAAGAGTTGCAATACGTCTTATGGGCCTTTCGTACAACACCAAGAAAAGCAATGGGTTATACCCCTTTCCTCCTCGCATATGGAACAGAGGTAGTTTTACCAATACAGTTTAAAGTCCCCACAAGGGACCCATACCTCTCATACGAAGAAAACGAGTTCCAACTTAGTTATAACATGTTATGAATAAATGAGACACAGGACAGAGCGATGGCCAGCCTCGGCCGATGTCACAACTTACTGATGAAATCATATAACAAACGGGTTTGTCCCTGATCTTTCTTTATCAGAGACTTGGTCCTTTAACAATTTACTCCATTATCATAACCCTGGAATTCATGGAATCTAGTCGAATCTTGGGAATGACCATACTTCATCTTTGGCAAGATAGACAAGGGGTCCCATTATCTAATGACCAAAGATGAAAAACCTTTGGCGAACCCTTGGAACACGATGCAGTTAGCTTGCTACTATAGAAGAAAATAGTAGATGTATTCCATGATTGTAATCAATGAATTTTGCATCAATGAAAAACATATATTTAAGCGATTTCATTCAGAATGTTATATATATATATATATTTAAACATAACACTCACAAACTTCTTGAGTCGGTGAAACCTAACTACCATGTTAGTACTTTAACCTGACTGATACTTGGGGTTGACCTCAAAGTTTCTTGATTTGGGCAAACCCAATTGTTATGAATAATTGAGCAGATTAAATATTTGGAGGCAACCTCAAAGCCAACCATGTTTGGTTTCACTCAGGTTTAAACTCATGTATTCATATACTTGGAGGCAGCCTCGAAGCCTTATAAACTTCTTGAGTTGGTCAAATCTAAGTATTATGTTTGTACTTCCACCTGACTGATACTTGGGGTGACCTCAAAGTTTTTCAATATTCCTTGATTTCGGCAAACCCAAGTATCATGAATAATTGAACAGATTAAATACTTGTGGGTGACCTCGGACCTGACCACATTTTGTTATGCTTAGGTTCGAGCCCATGTATTCACATACTTGGGGTACAGCCTCGAAGCCTCATGAACTTCTTGAGTCGGTCAAACCTAAGTATCATGTCAGTACTTCGACCTCATAGTTTTTCAAAGTTCCTTGATTTGG
The DNA here is from genome assembly GCA_014058105.1 of Kingdonia uniflora. Classification (NCBI taxonomy): domain Eukaryota; kingdom Viridiplantae; phylum Streptophyta; class Magnoliopsida; order Ranunculales; family Circaeasteraceae; genus Kingdonia; species Kingdonia uniflora. The sequence goes on from JACGCM010002866.1 coordinate 854,425, forward strand.
GAAAACCCAAGTGTCATGAATAATCGAACGGATTAAACACTCAGGGGCGACCTTAGAGCCGACCACGTTTGGTTTCATTTAGAATCAAACTCATGCATTCGAATACTTGAGGGCTACCTCAAAGCCTCAAGAACTTATTAATCTGAACCAACCTATATATCATGTCAACAATTTGACCTGACTGATATAAGGGGTTGACCTCGAAGGAAAGAGTAGATATGATCAAGATATATCCACATTCTAGTAGATAAAAATTGAAACATATAGACATTCACATAGACGAACGTTCTAACATGAAAAATCACCGAATAGAAACATGCTAAAAGTATCTAACAAGTCAGCAATAAGTAAACAAACAAAGATGCCATCGACAACAGAGCCAATTATAATCTAAAACAAATATACCGCCTCACTACATTCTGATAAGCACATTTTTGTATAGAATTTAAGCCCATTTTACAGGTCTTTTTGGTCATCCCGAGATCCTTTATGTCTAATTATTGCCTACTTATCTCATTTTCAGGTTTTCTACTCTACTGGAGTCAATTTGGCAAGAAAATGACCAAATCAGAACTAGAATGCCACAAGAACCACATTAAGAAATTCCAGCAGTTCAGTAGAGCAGTTTTTATCAGAATTGGTCTAGTTGGGCTATATGAAAATCAAAGATCATTATTAAGACAAGGGACCTAGAGGATAAACCTCAAATTATACCTTACTGATTAAGCAAAGCAAAACCTAAAAAGATGAAGGACTCTGGCCACCACCCACCACCGATCACCGCCGGTACAAGGCTTATCACTGGTGATCGCCATTTGGCAATGGCCTTGAAACTCTGATCTTGAGATGATTTAAGAAGAGCTAATCTTTATTGAATGTCTAATTTTTACTGTTGAAGATGACTGTGGGTAGTTAGGACAATTTAAACTCAGGGTTTTCGCTATTTAATATTATGTTCTCCCTCTTCAAACCTACTTTTCATTTTTATAAAGTTTTGGAGAGCTTGAGAACTGAGTTTGTATCACATAACTCTAAGTTTAAGTTTAATGATTGTTAGTTTATTTTCTTTCATTAATCTTGTTTATTAAAATGTCATAAGGCTAATTCCCTCAGACTAGATTTGAAGAGGAATCTCTATAGGTGTATGTTAGGATTTTCTTACAGGTGATAGGTCTGTCCTAGAGGTCTATGTTAACTCTTTAGAATTGTTCTTCAACTCTCCTGAACCCAACAAGTTGGGAGAGAAGGAGAACAATTCTAACCTTGAAGTGAGATTGGTATCCTGGAAAGAAACTAGTTTCTTAGCCTACTTAGTGACCTCTAGACCTAGGGATCATTCTTATCTCCAACAAGATTGAGTAAGCCCTTGGTTAGAAACCTCGAATTTAAGTTTAGATCTCAGCAGATTAGACTCTAATTTGTTTACAGCAGAAATATCAGAACAAAATTATAAACCCTACAAATTTGTCTCAAAAGAGAGGATTCGGGGAGAAGACCAAAAACCTATTATAATGGTGAATTTTCTGGATGGAAAACCTTGCAATACTTCAGTAAGGAGATTGCAATTCTAAGTTATAACACAATTGACTTTATGTGGAAACTCAGTAAAACCTGAGAAAAACCATGACCTCGAGGGGGGTTTGATGGTAAAATCCAATATGTGCTTGTTATTACAATTGTTGAATGATAGAATAGATGTAAATAGTAAAAAATAATAGAGTTCTAGATAGATTTTAACATGTACTCTGCCTGTATTTATAATGGATGCGTACAGTTACAAATGGTTGATCTCCTATCTTAATGGGTAGTAGGCAAACTTCCCGGATCTCCTACAATGGCTCTATTTGACTAAGTATAACACCTACTGTAGAGGATCAGATCTAGGAAATATGCTACTACAATCACCCTATTCTCGATACAATTACTTATTTGTTGTGCCGAGAAGAATATGTTAGACCTTGTGTGTTGGAAAAAGATGTTTTATAGAATGAAATCCCATGATTTGTGGTATGAATTTAGGGAGAATATATTGGGTTGGTAGGATCTTTAAAAACTTCTTTTTTATATAGCTATATTAGTTTGGGATTGTGCAAAAGTGTGTTACAATGGTAAGAACTCATTCACGACATTAGAAAGATACAGAGGAAGGTTGTTTGGCTATTAAGATAGCTGAAGTAGAGGAGTGATACTTTAGGCATTTATCAGTGTCTGATGTGTTACGAATCTAGGAGTTCTAAATATTATAGGTATGTCCCCAAACCAGATTGAAGTGGAAGCTGATCGTTGGTTTTGGTACGGTAAATTTGCAGATGAAGTTCTGGAAGTTGATCAATGTCGTGTGGCCTTGAGGCATATTGCAGAGGATAAAATTAGGCAAGAGGATATTCTTGTTGCTGGAGGATTGCTGATTCCATGTGGATAAGTGAATCATTTCTTATTTTAAGTATAACTATATGTGAACATGTGATATAAAGTTTTTGATGGTAATAAAAAGGAGATTGGAATTTTGAAGTTTGATATTTTCTCGATGTATATGGTAGTTGTATTGTCGAATATTATTTAAATGTTTTAATTTTGAATTGTGGTTACAACTGTCCCATAAAAATAGGAGGAATATAAAAAAGGAAATATGATTAAGGACTATTTTTTAGGCGTTCAAGGAACAATGGCAAGGTATGTTCCTGTAGGTGGTGTATTGAGGTATAAGGAATTTGATGTACACTCCCTTTTTTAGGAATATAAGGACTACATTGGTAAATATGGATAAAACAGAGAAGGTAGAGATGTATCTAGATGGTTTAAAGCAGCAGTGTAAGAGCCTGCTACCTCTTAGGAAGCGATGGGCTAAAGACTTTGATAAGAGATATGTAAGGCATTTTAATAAGAGGATAGTCGAAGGGTCGCGAAGGGGTACGATGAACAGTCATGTGGGGCGCATAAATACCTCTGTGGGGGGGTGGTTATTCATATTCCACTTTCTCTATAAAAAAATTTATTTTCTCTGATTTTCTATGCTCGTCTCTTGTTCCTGTTTCCAACATTGGTACTAAGAAGATTTATGTGCTAATCAAGAGGGCTAAACTTACAAAGGTGAGAGACTTAGAAGCTGTTCGCCGTCAAGTTTTATTTTTTTGTTTATTTTAAAAATATTTTTAATCGATTTTTTTTGTATGTATATATGATTTGTTACAAACCCATTGTAGTTTAGATATGTATGAGTAAGCGTGAGGAAGTAATTTGAGCTAGATTGAGTGTTTTTTTTGTAGAAGTTAGAAAAAAATAGATTTTAGGGTTGTTGTGGTTTATCTATGATTTGGAGATGATTTGGTGATGTTTGTTAATGTTGGAGTGATCGTTGGTGGTAATGGGTTGTCGTGGATGTGGGGGTTTGCTTTGATTTGGAACATGGTAGAGAAAGGTGGGATTTTTTGTTAGGTTGATCAGGATCACTTTATTAAGTGTTTATCTGAGTTTATTGACAGGAGAGCCATGTTATGGCTTGTGTGACTGAGGAACAGTTGCCAGATGCTTTTTAATTATGGGATATATGGTTTGATGCATAATATAAACATGAATTGCCGAATGTAGTAATGAAGTAAAAATAAGAGGTTCCTGTATTAGGAGACCTATTTATCGAAGAGAAAATATTGAGATTTGACATGTACACGTACAAGTATTGTCAGAAGAAAGAAACATAGAGCAGAAGATTTATTAATGGTAAAGAGAGCTTCTTTATTGAAGAAAAGCAAAATAGATTTCAACTTTTTTCTGTAGAACTTTTTCAGATGGGCCGTATTCCATAGGAATTCGAGCTGTAGTTCTTTTTCGATCATTAACCAGTATGTTCCACTGTCGATTTTATCACTAACAATGTAAGGACCTTCCTAATTTTTTGATAATTTGCCTAAATTTTTTGGTCGAGTATTGTCTTGAATGCGTCGAAGTACAAGATCGTCTATGTTGAATGTACGTTTTCTCACCTTCTTATTGTATGCCTTTTTGAGAGTATCATTGTATCACCCCAAGTTTACAATGGTATGATCACGACTTTCTTCGATCCAATTGAGATTGCAGAGAAATCCAAGTTCATTATCTTTATCAGTGATGTGTTTTCGAGTTGTGGGAAGGTCAAGGTCTGAAAGAATAATAGCTTCGATGCCAAAAGCCATCATAAATGGTGTGCAACCTGTTGAGGTTCGAGGTGTAGTTCTATATGCCCATAAAATACTAAGTAGTTCTTCAAACCATCTGCCCTTCTAATCATCGAGGCACTTGCGCAAGCCGGACTTGATACTTTTATTAATAGCTTCAGCTTGACCATTTCCTTGGGGATAATAGGGTGACGATGTGGATAACTGGAATTTGTACTTGTGAGGGAATTTAATGACTTTATTGTTGATGAATTGTTTACCATTATCCGATCTTATCATTTGTGGACAACCAAATTTGGTGATGATATGATCCCAGAGGAATTTAATCACTTTATTTTCTTCAGTGTGGCAAAGTGGCACAGCTTCGATCCATTTTGTATAGTAGTTTATTGCTACAAGGATAAATTTTATGTTTCCTGATGCAGGATGGAATAGACCAATGATATCGATAGGACTTCGTTTAAATGGCCAGAGGACATTGCTGACATGGAGGTCGAGAGTTAGGCTTTTGATGTTGTATGCGTAGATTTGGCACTTATAACATTTGCAAACAAAGTCTTCGCAGTCTTGTCTCATTTTTGGCCAGTATAAACCTTGTGTGAAATGTGCAGTGCAGATTCCTTCGTAGAGTTCTTTGACTTTGATTTGGGCTTATTTTTTAGAGATACACTCGATTAGTGGTCCTCCTCCCGTGATTCGGTATAGTACTACTCCCCCTTGAGCTTTGAATCATGGACACTTAGCTAACAATAATCAAACTTCCTCATTCTCGGGGAGAATAATAGAATTGAAGTACATATGGAATGATTTTCTCCAATCTTCGGGATCATCAGCATCGACAACTTGGATTTGAATGGTATAGCTTGCGTCGAGGTTGGAATGTTCAATAACTTCAATATCTAGTGTTCGTTTCTCACTGTCTTCGAGCATAATAACAATATATACCAGAGCATCGACATGTTAATTTTTTGCGCATGGCAAATATGAAATTGTGGCGTATTGGAATTTCTTTATTTTTTCTTTGACCAGCGCCGCATAGTTAACCATTTTACCTGATGTTTTGAAGGTTTTGTTATAATGGCTGGCTACCAGTAAGGAGTTCATGTAGATAGCAATTTCTTTTGCTCCCAGTGTCAGTACGAGGTCGAGGCCATGTAAGATAGCTTCATACTCGGTTTCATTGTTTGTTATATATAACTTAAGTTTGATTGCTTTTTTAATTCAATGATTGGATGGTATAATAAGAACTATGCAAATCCCTGATCCTCTTGGTCCTGCAGATTCATCTTGAAAAGGTCCCTATCTTATACTTTTTGACCATCTGTCATGCTCTGCAATTGAGCCATCGAATAGCACTTCTTTGAGTTACTCCCATTTTGGGTCTTTGACGAGAAAATCTGCCAAGAAGTCTGCTACAACTTGTCCTTTGAATGTTATTTGTGGTTCAAACAAAATGTCATATTCTCCTAGGAAAATAGACCATTGTTGGATCCTTCTGGACTTCTCTATTAGTGAAAGCACTAGTTTGAGGGGGAATTTGGTGATGACTTTTATGAGGTGTGCTTAGAAATAAGGTTGAAGTTTTTAGAAACTATAAACAAGAGCTAAAAGTTGTTTCTCAGTGGTGGTGTATCTTTTTTCTGCAGGCATGAGAGTTTTGCTGATGAAGTAGATGGGTTTTTCCACTCCGTTGTCTTTTCGAATAAGAATAGAGGTGATTGAGTCATCTATTGTCGATAAATACATTGTTAATGCTTAACCTTCAATAGGAGTACTCATTATGGGAGGATGCCCCATGTATCTTTTGAGATCTTGAAAACCAATTCACATTCTGGATTCAAGATGATTTCCTGGGGTTGTTTCTCTATCATAAATGAAGGGTTTCCCAGAAGAAGAAGGTAATGAAGTTTACATCGATCAAATGAATTTGAGATGAACTTGTGTAGATCGACAACCTTCCCGACAAGTTTTTGGACATCTTTTTTAGTTCGTGGTGACGGCATGGCTATAAGTGCTTTGATTTGCTATAGATCGATTTCTATACCTCTTTTACTTACTAGGTGACCTAAGAACTTTCTAAATATAACCCCAAATTACCATTTTTCAGGGTTTAGTTTTATGTGGTACGTACGAAGGATGTCGAAGATGGTTTAAAGATTGTTACAATGATTTTCTAGTTTCAGGCTCTTACAGATCATGTCGTCGATGTATACTTCCATAATATTACCCAAGTGATCTTTGAACATTCTTGTGACGATCCGTTGGTACATGGATCCTGCATTTTTTAAGCCAAAGGGCATGACCATGAAACAGTAAAGGCCCCTTTTTGTTACAAATGTAGTCTTATCTTGATCTTCTTCGGTAAGAAGAACTTGGTTATATCTTGAGGTTGCATCCATCATTGAAAGAAGTTTGTGACCGGCTATGAATCCAAAAGGTGAGGATTCAGAGGAAGGGGAAAGTTATCTTTAGGTATAAACCTATTTGGTTCAGGGAAGTCTATAGAGACCCTAATTTTTCCATTCTTCTTTGGGACAACTATGATGTTTGAGACCCATTTTGGATACTTAGCTTCTCGAATAAACCCAACATGAAGTAACTTATTTATTTCTTTATTAACTACCTCTCGGAGCCTGAGGCTATGTTACGATGCTTTTGCACCATAGCCTTATTATCTGGCACAAGGTTTAACTTATGGCATGTAATGGAAGGGTCGATTCCTGGCATCTTTTGAAAAGACCGTGCAAAGACATCAAATTTTTTCTTTAAAAGCTGAAGTAGGGTTTCTCTTTCTTCTTATGATAGTTTAGATCCAATAAAAGTGTTTCTTCCCAAACCATCAAGCTCTATGGATTCAACTGCTTTAGTGTCATGTTGCTCAAACGTTGGAGGTGGTTCCTTTTGTAATTGTTATGCTTTTAGGAGTTTAGATGCATGAGAGTTTATGGTAATATTTTTGCACATTCGTGTCACAGCTTGATTCCCTTTGATTTCATAGACCCCATGATCTGTTAGGAAACATAATGCCAGATAATATGCGGAAGGTACTGCTTTGATGGAGTGGAGCCAACTTCTTCCTAAGATTCCCAAGTATTTGGATTCAACATCGATGACAATGAATTTGATGAAGGTGGTCTCTGGTCCTGCTTGAATAGGCAATGTGATCTCTCCCAAGGTTGATTCTTTTAAACAATTGAATCCTGAGATAGTTTTGGTTGAAACTTTAACTGAATCTTTGAGGCCTAGAACGTCAATCGCTCTTTTGAATAGTATATCAGTTGTGTTTCCAGTGTCGACAAGGAGTGTGTGTAAATAGTCCTATCCCATTTTGAACATTATCGCCAATGGGTCGTCATGAAGGTATTTGACATGGTTGGTATCACAATCTTTGAAGGAAATGTGAAATGGGCATTTAGTTTGGGTAGAAGTTTGGAAGATTTTTTGGATATTATCATTTTGTAGCATGATGTAACTTTGTTGTCTTCCTTTCGCTTCCTGCCTTTGTCAATCGCAATTATATAAAGATGTTGAGCTAGACCTTCTCCCTACTCGTGTTCAACTTATTTCCTTTTTGCTTCTTCAACGAGGAACTTTTGGACATCGATGACATATTCATGGAGCCTCCCTCCAAGACAATACGTTAAAAGATGTGTATAAGAGAGTAACAATTGTCAGTCTCATGGCTATGGACATTATGATACTAGCACAAAGGTTTATTTGGGACGTCTAGAATTTCTTGTGCTTCTTAAAATAATTCATCTCCTTTTAGTATTGGTAAGATAGCTGACAAGGTGGCTGTCATAGGAGGCAAGAATGGGATAGGCCTATCTTTGTTCCCGTCTTTTCGTTTGACATTGTCATTGAGACACCCACGCTGTTTTGAAGTAACATTGCTTGTTAGTTTTGAGTGTGGTGATGAGAATACATCGTTGGAATGGATAACATAATAAATTTTCATCTTATATCCTTCATGGATCGTTCGAGTTCAATGTAGTTATTAACCACATCGATCATCTCTATGATGATTTTGGCTTTGTGAAGTATAAGTTCTTTTCAAACTTTAAAATCGATGTGGAGTACAGAGGTGAATGCTGGTATGACAATCTTGGGATCTGAATTCCTAATTTTCCTCATATCTTTTAGGAAACGCTTGTAAAAGTTTGATAGGGTTCCCTTACACCCTGCTCTAAAAAGAACAAAGAATCCACTGTTATCTCACGTTTTTTAGCATATGCATAGTATGATTCAAATAATCATTATAACTAGGCGAAGCTAGTTATCGATCCTTCAGGAATAGTATAAAACCACCTGAGAGGCTCTTCTTTGAGGCTTATATTAAATAAACAACATAGTATATGATCAAGTTTGGAGTACAGACCGACTGCTACTTTAAAGTGACAGATGTGGGTGAGTAGGTCGGTGAGGCCTATGTATTGGTGAAACTTTGGCATGTAGAAGTTGTCTAGAATTGGCATGACTTCGAGATGAGTAAAATTGGGTTAACGTCTTAATCCTATCTATAGTGGATCTTCGACTAAGATAGTTTGAATGTATGGCTTGAATTCTATTGTTCAAATCATCTAAGGTAATAAATTGTTGGAGAGTATTTTGTTTAGCTGCAACTTGTAAATCAAATCTCCTTGTAGTGGTGGTGGTAGGGTCTGATGACGTGTTCGTCAACTTCCTTGAGTTGTCGATGCTGATGATGTGAGGCCAAAATGTCGGCATGCTCTATCTGGTTTCCTTGATCAAAATCTTGCAGTTTGATTTCGCTTTTCCCTTGGTATGTTTTCCCTTTGGGAGGTTTATGACCGATGATTACTTCAGGCTTGAGGAGGTGATCCTTTTCAACCAGTGAGTCGTACTTGTTGCCTTCGTAGACTTTCCATTTCTTTCTGACGTTATTCTAGGGGATTCCTCCTTTCGTCCCTCTCAACTTTGAGGGCCTGAGCGTGAATCCTCTGATTTTCAAGTCGTTGGTTCCTGTCAGATTCCATCTTCTTGTAGAGCCTGACAACAAAATTGTACAAATTGGCGGTTTCTAGTTGGACGGTGACTAGAATGTCCTCATTGTTTCTCTGGGTACTGGAGGTAATTCTCAAGTTCATGTTGGTCATGGAAATGATTGTATAGAATGAGATTTGGTAAAGAATAAGTTGATTTTCCCAAAAATGGTACAAATTATAATGGTGTATTTTATGGATTAGAAACTTTGCCAATAATTCAGTAAGGAGATTGCAATTCTAAGCTTGAACACAATAGACTTTACGTGGTAACTCAGTAAAACCTGAGAAAAATCACAACCTCGAGGAGGGTTTGATGGTGAAATCTAATATGTGCTAGTTATTATAATTGCTAAAAGATAGAATAGATGTAAATATTGAAAAATAATAGAGTTCTGGATTAATTTTAACTTATGTTCTGCCTGTATTTATAATGGATGTGGGCAGTTACAAATGGTTGGTTTCCTATTTTAATGGGTAGTGGGTAAACTTTACGGTTCTCTTGTAATGGCTATATTTGACCAAATATAATAGCTACAGTTGAGGATCAAGATCTGTGAATGTGGACTTGGCAACTTCTCGAATGATCATTAACCTTCGTCATGATTCTACTAGTGCCTTCTTATTGAATTTGGGGAATATGCTACTACACCTATTAAGTTAAACCCTAATATACTAATATAGAGTGGAATCTAAATGTCTAGTTACCCTTAATAATCATTTTTCAAAACCTAGTTTAAGCGGAGATTTTTAACAAAACAAACCTCATTTCCCATAGATTTTAGTTTACCCTAGAATAAAATAGCTCTCTGCAGATTGATACCCTAATTGCCCTTTTATAACATTATTAAGTAAGTAGGATTTTGACTAGATAAACGATGGTCTATCAGATTCCACCACATTGGTACCCTATAATGCACCAGCTTTGAGGGCATTAGCTTCATTCCTAACATTCGGCTATTTGCTCAACGGACTAATAGCTGTATTAGGAGTTTGGAAAGTCTCATCCTCAGTGGCGTTGCATAGATAGCTCTGGCCCATAGTGCTTGAAGGAATTAGGGTCATAGCCGAGGTCATCGATAAATTGATTTAACATACTCGTCACCTTGTACTCTTGACTGAAGTTTGTTTGGAACCTAGCATGGTTTTACTTCAGCTTTCCCTTGAGCTCAATTACCTTCTCTGCATGCCTCTACCATTGCAAGTTTCTCCTTCGAGGCGTCAACTTGAATTTGGAGGAGTTTCCGCTTTAGCTCCACCACATGGGTATTCAATGGAAGAATGTTCCCCTTCGACACATCTGTAGAGTCTGTCACATCCATAACCCTTTGGTTCGAAACCTTTTGGGCCCTCCTAAAACACATTCCCCAAGCTAAGACCTGGCGAAGGAAACCATTAGAAGGAAAGCATAGACCTCAAGAAGAAGAATATGACCATTCATAAAGGTTATAGTTACCTATTTTAGAGAAGCTTTGAATCAACGACCAATTTTTTTGGGGTCGGACATGCAGATCTGCACCAATAACTCGGCAGTAGCCTGAGTAACATTATCTTTCTTGATCGGGAGCAGAGCAATCTCACTCATACTTTTAGTAACCTTCAACTGATCTTAAGTCCTCTTTAGAGATGATAACCCATGAGCTTTCGAACCCAATCCCTCCCAAACTTTGGCTTTGTCCTTCTACAAAGCCTTTGGCAACATATTATGTGAGGATCCCTTCTTAGCCACGCTCGGAGAAGCGCCCGAACCCGAGTTGCCTTGCTAGTTCCTGGGGATAAAAATGTTCTTTAGCCTCATCAAGTTATCATAATCCATGTTGCTTAAAGATTCTTGGGGATTCAAGACCATATTTTTTCAAAGGTCTCTGAGAGCTCAATGAACCTTTTAGGAGACAGTCTGTTTCTTCATCATTTTCTTCTTCAACTTTAGCTTTCGAAAGACTTCATTGATGCATTCATGGTCATCGTTGATTAAATCATCCAAATACTGACGAGAACTATCAGGTACACCACTCTGAGGTTCTGCAAACAGCAAAGCAAAGGCACATGCAAAATAGAAAAATATGCAACCTACTAAGGTTATATACCCAATTCCTTAATGTTAGCTCTTCTTCAACCTCGAGATGCTCATAGTTACCATCAATAACAACCAAGTTAATATCTCACTCACGACCCCTCGAATACAGGTCGAATAGCTATGGTTTCTCAGGGTGACACTGAATGTGATACGTTTTGCCCCCTGGATTGCCTTTCTTCCTATAAAAGGCAACAATATCCCCACACCATCGGCCTTACCTTCAGCCAACAACCCCCCATTTAAGGCTTTGACAATATTTATCATCTCATAGGAGTTGCCATTCATCTGGCATGGAGCCACATCCTCAAAGTTTAAAACCTCTTTGATAAGACGTCAAATAGGAAGTAGCATTCATAATCTAATTTGCCCTCGAAAGGCCATTATCCCTCTCTCGGGTACGTCCATAAAAGAAAACCTTGAGCCACAGGGTAATAGGGATGTATAAAGCCCTTACATACCAGATTATACTTCTTTAATAATCTGTCAAGTCTTTTTTGCTCTCGATCATTGACTTCACCCACCTCAGTACCGTCGTCCTCAGTATCCTTATCCCTATCTCCCTCATCCCCATCCCCCCATCACCTTCTCCCTCACCAACTACTTCATTATTTTCACCTTCTTCGTCCTCACCCTCTTCTTCTTCGCTCTGTTCAAACACTCGAGAATGTTTCCCCCTTCATCTAGAAGTGTTACACACAGCTACAATCTGTAACATTTACTATCTGTAATTCCTCCGCATTGCTACCAATCTTATTATACCTGGAGGTACTCAACCTATTCATTAAATCTTTGACCTCATCCATTAGCCCCATTGTTGGCTCACGAGTTCGCATCTATTACCCTACATAAGAAGTGGGAATTATTACTTCGATATATTCGAGATATACCTCATTAACCGCGACCCATGAGCAGTCTTATAGAATACGCGATTGCAAGAAAACCTAGTCACGTTTATTTTGGTTCTCTAACAGCTCACCTAGGCCAAAGCTAAACCTAAAATTTTTCCTCGATCACTTCTAAACATGTTTGGGAATACTCATCAGACAGGGGCAATTCAACAAAACCTCTGAGCTAAAAATTCAACCATGGATAAACTCAGATGTTTATTACTCTGAGTCCTACTAGCCACGGTAAGGCTTCCTCCTCCAAGGTACTAACCCCCCCCCCCCCCCCCCCAATTAAGCTCCGTAGTCCACCATTAATGGAGGATGCCAAGCTTTTGGATAATGACAGAAGCAGACAAGCAAAACACAAGAAACAGTAAAAATTACTAAACGGAGGAAAGGGAAACTAGAGCATACATTGTAATAGTGCTCTCATGTGATCAAAGGCGACCCATTGATTTGAGCTTCAATCTGGAGCGGCGTCTTTCTCTCCCTCATACGAATAATCATAAGTTAAGTTAAATTTGTGTATTTTCCCTTTATCTTTCTTTAAATACACAAGTCTCACACCGTATCGGTTTCCATAACCCCCATTATTACCCCCACTAACCCCACTCTCTCTCACCTTTCTACCTTCCCTCAACAGTTATAATAAACCGCCCCTTACAATTTTTTCCCACCTCTCCAGTCTCTTCGACCACCTTTCCCTTTTAGCTTCACTTTTCAATTTTCTCTTTAAGTTATTCAATTCTAGCAAGTGATCACCCTCATTGGACCATTCCTCCATAAGTTCCTGAATGCCACCAACCCCTTTTTATAATTCTCGAATGAAGGCATTATTGGCATCACCAAGTGAGTGTTCAATTCAAAACCTCAAAAAAAGGCCTCACTTACACTTTTAACATGACACCTACTATAGCATCCTACCTCATACAAGATCTGACTAACAAGCCTAGTCCTGTACTATTCTAATATAGAGGGCCCCTAAAAACTAAGAATAAAGCCTACAAAAGTACAATTAGTACAAGATTTAACCTTAAAAGTATTTGCAGGTATACGAACCGAGTCTACACTATCAGCTATTCCATAACAATCGACTCAGTCACCTACATAAAAGTGGGACTCGAAGGTAATAAAGTACCTTCGGATAATAACCTCTGCAAAACCTCTCACAACAGTTATGTGTGAGCTTCGATAGAGTAGTTCATAGAATACTTAAGGTATTATGATATAACTCGAACATGAGATTACAATCGGTGCTGGGTCGAAGCTCACAAAGTTCTACCTCCCTGTTCACCAACTCATTTACTTTGGTTGACTTTCATAACCTTCGACTAATCAATTACTATGTGTAAGAAAGGGAAGCGGAAAGAACATAAGCAAGAATTCTATTTATTATTCAACTCAAATACAAGTTATTAAAAGAAAACACATCATTTATAGCCAGGATGGTTCTTCTTGTGCCCTGAACTGCTACCAGCAGCTGCATCCTCGGCCTCGACTATTTGCTTGCTCATACCCCTGAAAACTTCAGCACGTTCAGCAGTAGTCAAGTTATGCTGATTAAACATAACCTACCAGATCCCATATTCATCAACCACATCACATTTCTTGCCAGTCATATCACCCATCTGCAGGTCGACAAAATCTGGATGCTTCACGTCCAAACTTATACGACCAAAGTACTTTGCCGTGAGCTCAACCACCTTTATCATAATCCTAGCCTCCTTGGGTTCTTATTGATTTTATGAACGAGTCTTCATCTTGGTACACGAAGGAAAATAGAGGCAGTACTCAGAAACAACATATGCTATAAACTGGAGATTTTGGAAACCCTCCTTTACCTTTTATAGGGGATTAAGGGATCATTAATTACCTTAATCAAAATCAACATATAATCAACATTAATGATCTCAATAACTGGTGCAACTGCAATGGTCAAAATTCGAAGTTCCCATACAAACCGCTTTTCAGCTCGGCCCTTTGGCCAACTTCTCACCGACGGTTGCCGAGGCCCCTGCTGAGGGGAAATGTGGTAGCATACTCGTAACCTTCGAGAATAGACTCGGTAATTGAAGACTCTCGAGCACGAGCAGCTCGAAGCCTACCATACTTACAACTTAATCAAGGCCATAAAAAATATACCCCCGAATCCTTAAAGGCTTCGGATACACCTTAGCATAGCATGGCCCCAGATCAAAGGCAGACAACTCAGCAGACAAACTCTGGTTCATGACAACTGTATGTAAGGTCGCCTTTATAATTTAACCTCTCTATGATGACCTCACATTTCATATCCCCTATAAATAGGAGAGGAGAACCACCATAGAGGGGTCGAGATTCCCCCTCCCCCACCCCACAAACACATCCTAGAAAGTTCTGACAAAATTCAAACACATTCTTAAAGCTTTAAGATTCAACATACTTGAGCCTTAATAGAGGTCGTGGAGGAATCCCATTCTTGGACTCCACGCAAGTGTGTCTACTAGAATCTCTATATTTCAATTAAGTACGCCTGCTAGAACCCTTAGTCGAGTATTAATTCAATAGTATAAGAGTTTAATCTCCCCTCTATGAGATTAGTCCTCTACAAGAACTAAGAGACAAACCAGATGCAATAACCAAAAGAAAGACAAAGAAACTCATTTTGAAGGAAGCCATCTCTTGTTAATGTTTTAAACCTTCAAAGGATATCTAGCTATCACCTTCTTCTATGTTTTGGAATAGTATGAGATCTAAGTATTTATAGAAGACACCATTATAACAAAGATATCTCACTAAATATCTATATTAAGAAGAAGAAAAAAAAGACCAAACCATACTAGCTGGGTATTAGCCATTGATCTTCCAAGTCGTAAGCAATTTGGCCGAAAGATTGAGTCTGCACCATTGGATTCAAAGAATTGGCCAAAAAAATCAATCTCAGTCGTTGATTTTACAATTTGATCTCGATACTTCTCAAAACCTATCGCGAAAACCAGCTGGTTGCCTTTCCCCTTCTTTCTACCATCCTAAACCCTACCTCAAGAGAGAAAGAGAGCGAACTAGCAATGATGACTTAGCAATAGAGGAGGAGAGAAAGTTACATTCATATCCCTCTTTAGGTACTCACACTTTCTCCATCTCTCAAACTCAATGTTAGATTAAGTTTCACTTAATTTTATCCAATTTAAGTTGAAATTGTGCTTAATTAGGTCTCAATATAGGGAAAACTATTATTTGATTGGTCTCGAACAAGTGCGGCTGAGGATTTTGATTTGTTTAGGTTAAAATTAGGGGCAATTATTGCGTGATTGAGTGCAGTTCGAGTAGTAGTTTGATTTGATAGATTATGTTGCTCAAGTTCGGTCTAGATTTAGAAATCTAATGTGGAGTGTAGATTGATTTTGAAGAATTTGGCTTTTGTTCTTCATAGTAGGTTTGCATACACAGGGATGAACAAATCAAGCGATAGCAATTGGTTTAGGATTTCATCTGCAAATTCAAAAGAAACTAAGTAGGTCGGGAAGTGTTGGTATGCCCATAATCATCTCAAATATGAGTTTGATCTACAATTTAAGTTACCCTAATTAGATGGGAAACTCACAGTAGTTTATATTACCTGGCTTGTGGTATTATTTTAGTCGTGGAAGAGAATGTGTAAAGGTCTTTCATGTAATGGACTAGGGAAACAGATGAGTGCTTTAGAGACATTGGAAACTCACAGTAGTTTTCATTACCTGGCTCTAAATTTGAACATCGGAATACTTCAAATAAAGGCTCATAAATGTTGTTAAATATGTTTATGGCTATATATTTCGAAGCACCTCAAGGCTAAGCCTAGCCAATATTTCTCAAGAATAATGTTCCCATGTTATTCGAGGTATTTCTAAATTTCTTTTTGAAATATTCATCAATTTTATTACTCGATATAATTTATGCATGATTTCATTTTATGGATTTCTTCTTTTGGGTCCAATCAATCCCACACACATGGATTGATTGTACTTGGCGCTTCATGTCTTGAATTCTGATAATGTTGCTAATCCAAATTATATTATATTTTTGCTTTGGATCTTTTTGAACACACTACTGAGTTTGTGATGAATTTGAGGGCTTATGTGCACCTTCTTTTGTAATGTTAGATTAAAATAAAGAACGTGAACTCATTTTTGCCAATACATAAAGCTAAGGACTTCGAGATTTCCAAACAAGCTCTTCTCCCTAGTCAAAGCCAGGGAAATCAAATTGTATAAGAAACTATGTCTGTGGGAAGAACGTTCTTAGGTATCAACTATTTTACTGTTCATTCAATTTCATAAAATTCACTAATAAGTTTTGCTATTATACCTATGTAGATACTAATTTGTTAACCTTTAGTGATCATGTGTGTCATTAGTGAACCACTTAACATAACCCTAAATACCAACATTTGAAACATTGTGTATTTAGTGGTCATTTTGAAAATATTTTATGCTTTCAAGAACCTCATAAACGCATTTTCTCTATAAAATCAAATCCTTCTTCATTGTTCTTTAAAACCACAAGTCCCTTTTTTCTTCTAGTCTCAAACATAGGTCTTTTCTCAGTAACTAAAAGTAAAACTTCCTCTGAATTTGAGTACTCTGGATTTACAAATTGCTATGAATAAGAAAATAATGACTGTACTTGGGTGGAAGAATTATCCATTGAGCTCTATAAAGAAAAAAACTCTACACCCACTTAATACAATTATAGATGAGGATAAGGTTTATGGGGAGTTACAATTCCTCCAAGCCATAACCTCTACACATTCTACTAACTGCTACAATATTACCATACAACCATGTCTCCACTAATGCCATTTAATTAATAAATATAAATATTCTATATTAGTTTCTAGCTAATTTTTGTTGTGTGAAAACTTCATTTCATGACAAGAAATTAACTTCTAAGAATCTACATTCTACTTTAAAGGCTAACAAGTACACCAAGATGGCACTACGTTCCATTGCCATAAGAAGCATCACATAATTCATCAAACCCCAAGAGAACCCCCCACTCTAGGATGAAAACTCTTTTATCAAGCATATCAATACCACATGAATTTTTTTCTTCAAATGTACACTATATAAATGACCCCCATATACTACATATAGTACTATTCAAAATTGTCCAAAAGTGTAATACCCTTTGAGTTATGTAGGCGGGAAGAACACAAAAATAATATATATTTCAAAATCCACATATACTACATATATTTCATTTATGTCCCCAACATAATGCGTTCGCACACACATATGCACGCGTGCTTAATTATTCGTGTACTAATAAAAATTAGAGCAAATTTAATAAACCCTTATAGTTTCTTAGCATATTCGCTAATGACCCCTTGGTTCCTTACCTTTTCAATCTCAGTCCCTTTTCAACAAATTATAGCCAGTCAAAGTCAAGTGACTAATGGTTGACTTGTACAAACCCTAACCCCCTGAGCTTTAATAAAAACATTAATGGTGTTTTTTGTTTTATGCTCTAAACAAAGGTAAAATTGCAAAATAAACCAAATGAAGTTAGAGATGCCTTCATTAAATCTTGTTGTAGACTGCCTATTTTATCTTTCTTTTTTTCTTATTAATTTTTAAATTAATGAAAAGGGTAAGTATGTATTTTAAGAAAATTGACTACAATTTCTGTTAGTCAATTGACTTTGACTGGCGTAATCTGTTGAAAAGGGACTGGGATTGAATAAGTGAAGAACCAAGGGGCCATTCATGAATATTTTAATAACCTACAGGGTATTTTTATTATCAAATTTCCTATAAAAATGAAGATAAAAATGACTGTAAAAGATTTAGCTGAAAGATTTTGTAGTTGGAAATCGTTTTGGGCACTAGTGCTCTTAATATAGACCATTCCCATTACTATAGAGCACATGCAAAACTTTAGGGCACATATACTTCTATCCTCGAGATATATTAGGGCAAGTATGATTTAAAATTAATTGATGCACATCTCTCACTTTCTCTCTCTCCCCGAAACCCAACGACTTCCTTATATCTTTTATCATACCCTCTAACACTAATCTCTTCATCTATTGTCTTCTTCCTCTATCAACATAAATTTCTTTTGTTTTTTCTCTCCCACTACTACCACATTATCAAGCATCTTTTTATTTGAAGATTTGAGTTGGGTCTTCAATCCGCAATTATTTGTGTTTTCTTGCAAATCATGGTATGGATTTAGGGTTTTTCTCCCAATAGAAGTTGAAGGGGT
This sequence comes from Kingdonia uniflora, assembly GCA_014058105.1. Taxonomy (NCBI): domain Eukaryota; kingdom Viridiplantae; phylum Streptophyta; class Magnoliopsida; order Ranunculales; family Circaeasteraceae; genus Kingdonia; species Kingdonia uniflora. The sequence continues at coordinate 872,771 of JACGCM010002866.1, forward strand.
TGTTGAAAGGTTTCTAGTGGAAAGAAGAAAGACACAAATGAAGAAGAGATTCGACGAAGAAGAAGAGAAGATGAGTTATGAAATTAATGAGATGTGTTGGGCGGGAAATGACATAAGGATGAGAGAGAGAGAGGTGTGCCACTTTTAAAAACAATGGTTAAGTGGAGATTACACATATTTAAGAGTAAGAAATAATTTTCCATTCTCGGGATTCAAATAGGAAAAATATATAACACTTTTAAACTTCTAGTATGTGCTTCACTAAAAAGCGGATGTGCCCATAACAGTTTCCTTTGCAGTTCAAGACACTTGATTAAATAATAAGTACGGTGAATTGTTTTTCACTCATTGTTCTTATCTACAAGATCAAACATTAAACTAAATATGATTGGCCAATTAATATTTTGATTTCATAGAAATCTTGCATTAATGGCACACCTTAATTTGGTGATTAAATCCTTAATATGGACTGCGGGAGTAGGGTGGGTTAAATATTGGTCGCCTTGTCTGGCTAGGTTGAGTGCCTCAATTTATAACCTGGAGAAGACCACTTATCCAATTCTTCAGAAATATCTCAAAGCACATTTATCGGGAGTTCACAACCAGAGGTTAACAACATTTCCAGTTATGATGGACATGAATGATACAAGTAACTTGTAACCATATGCCTATCAACAGGGGCAGATTTAGGAGGGGCTAGGGGGTGCCCGACACCCCCATTTTTTAATTTTTTTTTTAGATTTTCCTCTTATATAGTTATATATATACCCACATAAAAAATAATAATAAAACACACCTCTCTCTTTGGTTGCAACATCATATTTCCATCCTCTCTTTTCATCAAACAGAAACCTTCGACCTTCATGGCTTCACCATTCCAATTTCAAACAGTCCAATTTCAGATTTCATATTTCATATTTCATATTTCAGATTGTCCAATTTGGGGGTTGATTGATTTCAACAATTAAGAATTTATCTGATATTGCACTTGAATTTCTATAAGAAAAATACCCCTTAAATTTCAATTAAAAAAATTTAAGGGTCCGCCCCCCGAACCCCTGACACCCCCACTCTTAAATCTCTAGCTCTGCCCTTACCTATCAATAAGAATAGTTGTCTGGTTGACACAAGTAACCATTGCTCTTAAAAGGTTCGACCTTTATTTTTATTTTCAATATTCTATTCCAGCCTCTATTTTTAATAACTTAAGGTCGCATAAACAATGTTAGGGGACATAGAGGAAAATATGGGTTGAGGAAGAGAAGCACCCTTCACCCAACCTCGGTTGTAGACTTCAAAATATTCATAAGTCAATCCTTATTTAATGTCAACACTATCAAACGTCTTCTCGAATCTGAAATAACCAACAGTTTGTAGAATGACTATGTTCCTTTTTGTGGTATATTAACACGACTATAAACAATATGTCTATCAAAATTTCACAATGAACAAATTGTTGGGGGGTGTACCGCAAAATCAAATACTGATTCGATCTGATTAGCGATGAACAAGCTAAAGGAATAAACATAATCAAACAATAACACACATTTACCATGGTTCGGTAAATTACTAACGTCCACACAAAATAAAGAGAGTGTGTGTGTGAGAAAGAGAGAAAAAAAAGAGTTTTATTGAATGATCTGAGGTTACAATCACTCACAAACCAATTTGAGGTCTCTCAAGGTTTTTCCCTCAAAAGACTCATCACCAAGAGAGTTAACCAAGGGTGGCTACCAAATACCCTAAGTCTACTTTATATACTTGGAAGGCCTATTACATCAGCACAAATCTTGAGGCAAAACTAACGTCTTCAATTCAATACTCAAAACTGAGTTTACCGATGTCTGTTTGAACAGACTCCAAGGTCTATTCAAGCAGAAGGTGTTCAGCCTAATTTGTCCGAATAGACTTTGAGTCTATTCAAATAGACGACTTTATGCTCAAATAGACTCCATAGTCTATTCGAACAAAGGGTGTGTTGTCTCTTCTGTTCGAATAGACATTGTGTTTACCTAAACAGAATACTGATCCTCTATAATTCTCTACCTAGGTAAAGATTTATTCAAATTTGAGTCGAACTTTGCCAACCCACGAAATCAAACCCTCTGTCCCTAAAGCAAATATCCCAAATGACCAAATAGACTGCCCAAATCAATGGTTGCCTACGTACCTGTAGTTCCCCATTTTTTTTTTTTCTGTTTTATAACTTTGTCCTAGTTAACTGTAGTAGTTTAGTAAGTGGCACTTGAGAGTATGTTATCATTGCTCTATTTCCCCAAACCCATTCAAACAACCAATACCGAATTCCCCAAACTCTTCTCCAACTCCTCCTCCTTCTTCTCCTCCTTCAACCTTTCTTCCCTCTTTTTATTTTGAAATCAGGAGAGAGGGTAGCTAACCCCCAAACCTATTGTTTTATCAAGCCTTTAATCTCTGAAGAATTCTTTCAAATCCTTCTTTATTGGTGTGGCTAGAAATTCTGAGCGAGTATATCGAGAGTGGCTTTTACAGTTCTAGGGAGGGGAGGAATCTTTGCTTTGCTTTGCTCAGCATTAGCATTCAATCAAGTCAAGTTCCATTATTACTCTTCACTGCTCTTTGATCGGAATTTCATAGTTGTTATACAATTATTTGGAACCCGTAACAGTAGGTTTGTTAGATTTAAAAGGAGTATAATAGTTGATTCTACGAGTTGCTTTTAAATCATAACAGTACGTCTGCTTGATATACTATTATTTAACTATTAGTTGTTTCTGTTGTAGTTATAAATCCATACTATAATAGTTCTTTTTATCTCAGTAAGGTAGACTTGTTTAGAATATTTTAGATTTGCGTAGTATATATTAACAATGCATATATATGCTTTTAAGGTAGATTCGTATATTATATAAACATAATATATATATATATGTTAAATAAAGCAGATCTGTATATTGTAAATACAGAAGGTATATATAAGTTTAATGAAGGCAGATTTGTCTATTATATGTATACATAATGTATATATGTTTATAGCCTAAGACAGACTTGTATAATGTGTACTTAGAATAATTATATGGTTAGTGTATAAGGTAACTTGTATTGAGATAAATTAGGTCCATATCAATAGCGTTGGTAGCAGCAATTGGTGCCTCGTGTTCAGCCCTTTTAAACTATAGATTGATAGGTTGGACCTTGATGTTAAATCAAGGGGGTGCTAAGCAAAAGCCTATATTATATTGTCGTCTGAGTCCTCATTCCTATCTTTGTGAGGATAGAAAGGGGCGTTGAGCATAAGATTGCCAATCATATGATATAGTCTTATTGCATATAAAATAAAAATTGACTGGTCATTTTGATAGAGGGTCGGTCTCTTAAATCATTCATGCATAGGATAACTTAGAGTCATGTACACAGTAGGGTTATGTTGTCAGGGTCCTTTGGTTCAAGTCCCTAAACAAAATATTTGGTAACTATTTATCAGTGTCCCGGGTTGTAAGTCCCTAAATTATTTCTCTATTACTTCTCGGCTGCATGCTACTCGAGCATCCCGTAGGCTTAGATCCCTGAAAGTGAAAATAAATTAGGCTTTAGACCTGTAGGTTAAATTCTTTGACCACCATGATCCAGTGATTTCCTCGCTAATTCCTGGCTCATTAAAAGGGAATCCGCCAATCCTTGGCTCGATAATAAGGGATACGCTTCTGTTGAGGGCAAAAGGGTGTGAGAGTGTGGTCCCACTGAATTTAAAGTAACCCTGTGTACATCGCTATTAGTTATCCCCATACCTAATAATAATTATGTATAATACTGGTTGGCGTCGACGCATTAAAATAACATTAATAATTGAACCTCATTTCCTCAAAATATTGCATCATTCACATATACGCATATACATATATATATAATATTATATAACACTAGTATTTCAGCGTTATCATGGTCTATTATGTTCAGTGACCGGTAATAATTGTGCTTGCTTGACGCCTTGTACGCTATATTTTTATATGAGGTTGAGCACAGTAGGTTTTTGCATAGTAAGGCTTGGTTGATCATTTTCAGGTTTCTTTGGTGTTCTTTGGATTGCTGAGCTGTCGTAGGGTATTTATGATATTTTCATTTCATATTTCATTGTCGTAGTCTTATTCTCGCTTTTGGAGTTGGTTGAGAATTTTATTCACTTTAATCCATTTATTCATTTAATTTATATTAAGTTATTTTCCGCTGCATTTCTTTGATAAGTAGATGTAGTTAATTTCTTTAGAAATATATTACATCTGTGGGGTTTCATCCGTCGGATGCCCGACTTGTTATGCCTTAGAATTTTCTTTATAATTTTTATCAGAAAGCGGATTTTGTGGCGTGACAAACTTGGTATCAGAGCGCTAGGTTAAATCCTTAAGCAGTTTAGATATTAGAGCAGGACTCGTTAATTTTTTTTCAGTTTTTCTCAATTTTCTCAATTTTTATATTTTTGCGCGTTTACTAATTTTTGCTTTTATCTTGTCTAGATGGTGCGAGGATGAGGTCTTGGGCGTGTTGCTGCTAACCATGCTGCTGTAGGTCGCGGTGCTCCTCATCGCAGTGTCCGAGTGCCAGTTCCTTGTGTGCCTGCTACATCGCACGGTTTACGAACCAATGTCCTTCGGGGATGTGGTTTAGGTCATGGTGTAGGACGTGGTGCATTTCTAGCAGATGAGGTAGTCGTGGAGACTTCGGTTCATGTGGGACAGGATTATGTTCTAGAGGTTTCTCATGATGAGATTGTTGTGCCACCTACTCCTGCTGTGATTCCACTGGGGGATTTTCAGTAAGTATTTCAGATGTTCATGTAGCAGCAAAATGTAAATTAGGGGGTCGGTAACAAATGGCAGAAGGAGATGCGACGGTACAAGTTGGATTCTTTTGTGGGTCTTCCTGATTCGAAGATTGCTAAAGATTGGATGAAGCAGGTTGAGAAGATTTTCAAGAATATGGGATGTCCTGATGAAGAGAAGGTGGAGTGTACCACTTTTCATATGAAAAATGAGGCCTGGAACTGGTGGGAGATGACTGAGAGGAATCACGGGTTGGTACCACCAATGACTTGGGCTGAGTTTAAGGTTAAGTTCTTTGAGCAGTACTTTCCACAGAGCTTCAGGCATCAGATGACAACTGAGTTCTATCTGCTGACTCAAGAGAAGATGACCGTATCACAGTATGAGGCACGTTTTATGGAGTTATCTCATTATGCTCCAGTAATTGTAGCTGATGAGGAGTCCAGGGTTGTGAAGTTCATAGAGGGTCTTATTCTACCTATTCGAACTAGATGGAGTGGTTTTCTTGAGTAAACTTATGCGCAGTTGGTTTTACGAGCTCAAGAGTTTGAGCTAGACTATCAGAGTAATATCAAGCTAAAGGAGTGTAGGCGGGCAGATAAGAAGGATGATGGTGATTCGGTAGTTATTCATTGTTACCAGGATGCTCAAGAGCTGAACAAGAAGCGTCAGAGGGACGATAGACCTTTGGATACAAGGGCAGTTGTTCCATCTCAGGGGCTCATATTCCAGGTCCTTGTTATTCTTGCAGAGAGCATGACCATCTTGCTAGGCGTCGTCCTCGTAGGGAGGGGCAATAATTTTAGCAACGATCTCATGATCAGGGTTAGGGACACCGTCCGTAGGGTCAGTTTCAGCATTACCAAGGTCAGACTCCGCATTAGCAGGGTCAGCAGGGTTAGAGTCAGACCCAGCATCAACAGGGACAGACTCAGCAGTATCGAGGTCAGGCTCAGACTCAAGGTAGAGTGTTTGTAGTCCAGCGTGATCGGAGTGGAGACAAAGCGGGAGTGGAAGGTACTTTATTAGTATCCCATACTCCTCATAGAGTTTTATTTGATATTTCATTGGGTTTAGGGCCTATTATGTTATAGACTTAGTTGCCTGTGTCTATGCCTTTAGGTAGTATAGCTTTGCTTGACTGCATTTGTAGGAAATTTCCTATTGTTGTATGTATATTGTTATGCCTAGGATTTGAGTACCTTTTGCAGAGTCTAGTGTGCCGAATTTCAAGGACAAAATTTCTTTTTAGGAGGGTAGAATGTAGCGCCCCGCTTTATTTTATTTTATTTTTCCGTTATATAACTTTGTCCTAGTTAACTGTAGTAGTTTAGTAAGTTGTACTTGAGAGTATGCTATCATAGCTCTTTTTCCCCAAACCCATTCAAACAACCACCACCGAATTCCCCAAACTCTTCTCCAACTCCTCCTCCTTCTTCTCCTCCTTCAACCTTTCTTCCCTCTTTTTATTTTGAAATCAGAGGAGAAGGTAGCTATCCCCCAAACCTATTGTTTCATCAAACCTTTAATCTTTAAAGAATTCTTTTAAATCCTTCATCATTGGTGTGGCTGGAAATTCTGAGCGAGTATATCGAGAGTGGTCTTTACTTTGCTTTGCTCAGCATTAACATTTTATCAAGGCAAGTACCATTACTGCTCTTCACTACTCTTTGATCAGAATTTCATAGTTGTTATACAATTATTTGGAACCCATAACAGTAGGTTTGTTAGATTTAAAAGGAGTATAATAGTTGATTCTACGAGTTACTTCAATGAGTTGCTTCTAAATCATAACAATACGTCTGCTTGATATACTATTATTTAACTATTAGTTGTTTCTGTTGTAGTTATAAATCCATACTATAATAGTTCTTTTGATCTCAGTAAGGTAGATTTGTTTAGAATATTTTGGATTTGCTTAATATATATTCAAAATACATATTTATGCTTTTAAGGCAGATTCCTATATTATATAAACATAATATATATATATATATATATATATATATATATATGTTAAATAAGGCAGATCTGTATATTGTAAATACAGAAGGTATATATATATGTTTAATGAAGGCAGATTTGTCTATTATATGTATACATAATGTATATATGTTTATAGCCTAAGGCAGACTTGTATAATGTGTACTTAGAATAATTATATGGTTAGTGTATAAGGTAACTTGTATTGAGATAAATTAGGTCCATATCAATAGCATTGGTAGTAGCAATTGGTGCCTCGTGTTCACCCCTTTTAAACTATAGATGGATAGGCTGGAACTTGATGTTAAATCAAGGGGGTGCTAAGCATAAGCCTATATTATATTGTCGTCTGAGTCCTCATTCCTATCTTTGTGAGGATAGAAAGGGGACCTGAGCATAAGATCGCCAATCTTATGATATAGTCTCATTGCCTATAGAGCAAGGATAGATTGGTCATTTTGATAGAGTGACGGTCTTTTAAATCATTCATGAATAGGATAACTTAGAGTCATGTACACAGTAGGGCTATGCTGTCAGGGTCCTTGGGTTCGAGTCCCTAAACAAAATATGTGGTAACTGTTTATCAGTGTCCCGGGCTGCAAGTCCCTAGATTATTTCCCTGTTACTTCTCGGCTGCATACTACGCGAGCATTCACATATACGCATATACATATATATATATATATATATATATATATATATATATATATATATATAATATTATATCACACTAGTACTTCTGTATTATCTCGGTCTGTCATATTTAGTGACCGGTAATAATTGTGGTTGCTTGACGCCCTGTGTGCTATATTTTCATAAGAGGTCGAGCACAATAGGTTTTTGCTTAGTGAGGCTTGGTTGATCATTTTTGGGATTATTTAGAGTTCTTTTGATTGTTGAGCTGCCGTAGGGTATTTATGATATTTTCATTTCATATTTCATTGTCGTAGTCTTATTCTCGTTTTTGGAGTTAGTTGAGAATTTTATTCACTTTAATCCATTTATTCATTTAATTTATATTGAGTTATTTTCCGCTGTGTTTCTTTGATAAGTACATGTAATTAATTTCTTTAGAAATATATTTCATCTCTAGGGTTTCATCCGTGGGATGCCCGACTTGTTATGCCTTAGGATTTGCTTTATGATTTTTATCAGAAAGTAGATTTTGGGGCGTGACAGTACCGAGGATCAAGTTGCCCATTATTCCCAATATCTCCGTTAGGAGCTAAATAAATCCATATGAAGGATTTTGACCAAGTCCAAGCAATAATTGAACTTAATCCCATAAACAACTTTCGTAAAAATATCAGCCGGGTTATTACTCTTATGAATCTTCTTCAATAGAATCCCACCTTCTTCAAGTACCTCTCTGACAAAATGGTAATGCACATCAATGTGCTTCGTGCGTTTATGATGAACTTGATCTTTCGCCAATAAGATAGTACTCTAACTATCACAAAATACATCAAGATGCTCCATCTTGATGCCTAAATCATGGAAAACACTCTTCATCCAAATGAACTCTTTAATCGCTTCAATAATCGTTATATGCTCTGCTTCAGTAGTAGATAAGGACACCGTTGACTGTATCTCAGATCTCCAACTAATCGATCCTTCACCCAATGTAAATACATACCCTGTAGTACACCGCCGTTTATCCAAATCATCCATATAGTCATAATCCACATAACCCACACAAAATTGATCAATCGAATCCTACTTTCACAATTTCAAACCAATATTCACAATACCTTTGATATACTGTAGAATCCATTTCGCATCCTGCCAATGATCTCTTTCCGGATCATGCATATATTTGCAAACATCCCAACTGCTTGTAAAATATCTGGCCGAGTACATACCATTTCATACTTCAAGCTACCAACTGCGCCAGCATAAGGAACATGACTCATATTACGTTCTTCATCAGTTTTTGGAGACATAGTAGCTTTAGGCTTAAAATGAGGAGTAATAGGCGTACTTACAAATTTTGTATTCTCATCAATACCAAATCTCTAAAGTACCTTCCTCATGTACACCGTCTGAGAGTGACACACCATTTCCTTATCTTTATTTCTATGAATCTCCATACCAAGATTCTTCTTCGTATTACCCAGATCCTTCATTTTAAAAATTTTACCCATTTATTTCTTCAACTTGTTAATCTTGCTTTTGTACTTACACAAAATAAGCATATGATCCACATACTAAAGCAGGTAAATAAAGAACCCATCGCGTAGCTTATGTAAGTGGACACAGTGGTCATAATGAGTCCGTTTGTACATCTGCCCAATCATAAACTGATCAAACCATTTATACCATTGTCTTAGAGACTATTCAAATCGTACAACGATCTCTTCAGTTTACACACGTAATCTTCATTTCCAAAAACTTTAAACCCACTCGGCTGAGTCATATAGATCTCTTCCTTCAAATTCCTATGTAAGAATGCCAACTTAATATTGAGGCATTGTAAATTTAAATCAAATTATGCTACCAAGGCCAATAGGATACGAATGGAGGAGTGTTTCACCACTAGAGAAAAAACTTCATTATAATCAATCCCCTCAAGTTGAGCATAGCCTTTGGCTACGAGTCTTTCCTTAAAGCGTATATCATCATTTTAAGATCCTTGTTCCTTTATACAGATCTACTTACAACCAATCGCCTTCTTTCCCTTAGACAATTTCAAAAGTTCCCAAGTTTCGTTCTTAAAAAGGAAATATATTTCTTCCTTCATCGCTCTCTCCCATTGGTTAGCTTTGGAACCGTAAATAACTCATTTATAAGTGGAATAAACATCTTCTTCAAAGCCTGGTAGTATGTAGGCTACTATGGCCTTCACCTTTGGAAGTATCATGTCTTTTGTAAACCATAATCACTCCTCTTTAGTTTACTAGTTACAATTGACACCACAATTAGAGTCCCCCGTATCTGTAATACCAAGTGCTCCACTTTCGTCTATGTCTTTAGCATCTGGAACATTAAATAATGGTATATCAATCATTGTCACACCGGTAGATGATACCCCCTTTGGTAAAGAACTATCTGGATTATGTGAAAATGCATCAATCTCCACCCGCTGCAAAATCTTGTTTGTCAGCTTCTCTTTATGCTTAGAGACATGTGACTTCATCATAGAAGTCCCGTTAAAAGTAACATACCTATACCCAAAATAATCTTTTGGTCTTTCATATCCCATAACTTGTAGCCTTTCCCCCCTTTCTTCTAACCCAATAAATAGTTTCCTTGCTTGAGGATCCAACTTACCATCTTTGACATGATAGTATGTCAGATACCCAAAAATACAGATAGTATCATAATCTGTAGCAGATTCTTCTGACCAAGCTTCCATTGGTATTATACCTTTAATTACAGCTGAATCCAGCCTATTAACGAGGTAGTATCCATATGTCAAAGCCTCAGCCCAAAACGCTTTGCCCAACCCAGAATTAGATAACATATACCGTACCTTCTCCAGCAAAGTACGATTCACGTGCTCCACTACCCCATTTTGTTATGGTGTCTCCCTAGCGGTAAAATGTCAAACAATTCCCTCATCTGAGCATACTTACCAGAACAAATTACTTATATACTCCCCACCATTATCTGAATAGACCAATTTGATCTTTTTGCCTGTTTGAGTTTTTATCAACTTCTTCTACCTTATGAATATTTATAGGACTTCATTCTTCCTCCTCATGGTATATACCCACACACGCCTAGAAAAATCATCAGCAAATAACATAAAATAATGTTTACCTCCAAGTGATGCATGAAAGGGTTCAAGGATTTTACGAGTACGATAGATAGTCGTGCCAAACTTTACCCTTGTATGTTTTCCAAAAACATAATGTTTACAGAAATCCAACTTGCATGCCCTAACACCTTTCAATACTCCTTGATTTGCAAGAACTCTCAAAAACTTCTCACCTATATGTGCCAAACTTATATGCCACAATCTAGGAGTATTTCTGGAAGTAGTCTCCACACTTACCAAATTAGCAACCTCCCCAAAAATAGTTGTACCATCTAAATAGTACAAATTGTTACTTCTTCTTCAATCCTTCAAAACTACCATTGCTCCTTTAAGAACCTTTATAATGCCATTTTCAGACACAACCTTGTAGTCTTTCACCTCAAGTAAACCAGTTAAGATAATATTTGATAAATCATATCAAATCGGGTATTGTAATATAGGTTAGGGTTATCGTTCTTCAGGGATGCATAGATCAAATCATATTTATATTATCAAATTTAGTACTTAGAAATTATAAATAAGAACTTAATGATAAAGAACACTTACATTGCTTGATTTCCTAAGATACTCCAAAAATTAATACAATTCTCTCTATCTGCAAGAATATAATAATACTAGGGCGATTAACAAAAGATAAAAAGGTAACTCTCTTCATTTCTACCTCTATCTCTTTAACTTAACTAAATTCCTCCTCTCTCTCAACAACCCAGATTGGTGGAGATATTTTAGTTAATTCTTGACTACCAAGTCTTCCAGCATCTCTTGACAACTAGGTCATCTCCAGTAGCTCTTGACAACTAGGTCGTCTCTAGCAGTAGCCTTTAGCTTGTATGAGTTGGGCTTTAAGAAAGGCTTGGTTACAAATGTCTCATTACCTACAATAGTAAAAACATACTTCAATTAGGTACAGTAAAACAAGAAATAAACTTCTAGATCATGTAAATTTAAGGACAAAAATAGGCATTTTTCATGCCTATCAAATATGCCCAAACTAACATATTGCTAGTCCCTTAGCAAAAAAAAAACTAAACTCTTTCGTGGTAACTTATGATTGCATTTAGCATATGCAATAAGCCTTTCAACCTATAGGTTAACCCCTATAGGACGAGTTGCGTCTTGTAAGGGTTTTCAGTGAATATACCTAATAAATTCTATCACAGACATTCTAGTATTATAAACAACTTATAATTGCTGCTCCTGGTATCACCAAAATGGATTGAATTCATCTCAAAGATATAACATTTAAACAAGAGTTAACTATTAGATACATTTAAAATTTATATAGTCAATTTTACTACCATCTTATTATATCAAGTTTTAAAATTTTTATCCTTTTGTGTAGTGAATTTAGTTTATGGAATCAAGGTGCTTGATAATCCTTCCAAATAACCTTAGCCTTATCTTGAGTATGGTGAAAGAAATTTAGAAGTTTGTTCGACAAGTGCCCTAGTTGGTTCATTCTCTTTTATTGATCTTTCAGGGATAATATATATCCACACAAGCTTTTCAAGGTAAGACATTGCATTTGAGATTTTATTTATTCTTTTATACTTGCAACTTTCCCTCCTTCACATAGTTCTCAACTATACTCGTAGAGATTCATTTTTTTGCTTCTTTTTTGGCTCTTACTTTCACATTGATTCATGGCTTTCCTCGAGATTGGTAAAAACTCTTCCTCTTTCAGTTCTAAATCTTGCGAGGGGCCTTGAATTATGGAGGTTCATTTTTTTCTATTTTTTGGCTTCGTGAAGGAGCCAATAACTTGTGAAAATACATACAAACCCTTAGTTTGAATATTTGAGAAACGAATATTCCTTAGTAATTGTCTCATTCGTTACAGATTCTTGATAACCCAAACTGTTGATTAATCAAAATGTGATAGTTAGTTTTAACAAAACCTTAATAACATAACTGTAGTAGCATATTTTCCAGGTTTGACAAGGATAAGTCAGCATAACATAGTCGAAGAAAGCCCTGCATTCAAAAAGATGCCACGTCAACAATCACAAGTTCTCGACCTACTAAAAGTAGTCGTTGTGCGTGGTCAAAAAGAGTCATTGGAGATCTGCGAAGTTCGCCCACTTCTCCGAAATTGGAAACTATTTTCCTTTTTTTAAACTACCTGTATCTACTATAAATACAGGCAGAGAATAGGTTATTCAGATCTGCAACTTTACTCTTCATTCTTCCTTACTGTACTATCACCTAAAAAATTGTAATAACAAGCAACCTATTAGATTTTCAACAAAATCCTCCTCGAGGTCATGGTTTTTCTCAGCCTTTACAAAGTTTTCACGTAAAAATTTATTCGTTTAAGCTTATTATTGCACCATCCTTACTAAAAGTATTGGCAAAGATTATCCTCCCAGAAAACACACCATTACAATTGGCGCTGTCTAGGGAAAAATTACTCTTTTCTTTACCACCTCTAATCTAAAAGCAACCCAATGACGAACATGAATCTCCAAAGCCATTCTAGTACGCTGAGGAATCATAAGATCAACCCGATATAGGAAATATGCAATCTACACAGTGTAGTGATTGAATTTTAGAAACAAATAGAGTCTGACCGAGTCCAAAGGCTTAAAGATCAGCGAATCCATGCCCATGTTCTTCAAGTGGAAAGAGAGGAAAGGAGAAAAGCCTTAGACCTGTAGAGTCGGACACATCATAAAGAAATATAAAATTTATAGAGAACTTAAGATCGACTCACTGGCCGTCAGACGCCACCTCCTCAAGTCCGAAGTGATCATCATTTCAGGGTAACCCAGAGAAAAAACCAGCCAAGAGAAGAATGAGTACAAACTCCTCAATCTAGATCAAAGAATCTAGACTATATAAGTGACATTTTTGATTAACATCCTCAGCATTTGAATTATGTGTAAATTTTCTTCGAGTCAAATTATGCGCATGCTAAGGAGCGAAAGATAACTGTGGATTATTTGTTCTTCTTTGAGCAGGGTGAAAGAAACACTAACAAGTTTTTACAAGAGATTCTTACAGGAAACATGAAAAATTGGGAACTCAGATCTCAAGATCGTCGCTCCAGCATTCACCTCAGCTATGCATATCGACTCCAGAGTTTGAGAAGAGCTTATCTTGTACAAGCCAAGAATGGTGACAGAGATTATTGAAGTTGTTAATAACTACATCGAATTGGAATGATCCAAGAAGGATAAGATAAAAAGCTCCTCTATCATCCATTCTCGTGAAACATTTTCATATCCACCCCAAAAATCAACCAATATCAAAGCACCCAAACAATGCAGAAGAAACACTAACAACGTTAGAAGACAAGACTGAAGGCCAGACAAACCCATCCCAGTTCTACCAACAATAATAACAACTCTCTTTGATATCTTACCAATGATAAAAGGAGATGAGTTCTATTGGGCAGTATAAACAATTCCTGATATCCTCAACAAACATTTGTGTCAGTATCACAACGTGCATAGTCATAAAACTGACAATTGCTACTCTCTTATTTGAGTTTTTTGTCACATTCTATTAACTGGAAGATTTCATAATTATGTAGTCGACATTCAAAAGTTCCTCAAAGAAGAAACAAAAAACAAAGACGCTGGTCAAGAGCAATGCCAAGGGTAAGCTCGCCATCTTTATATGACCGAGATTAAAAAAGGAAAGAAAAGAAAATAAGACGATCGAATTGCATCTTGTTGTAAAATTACATCCTCAGACAAATCAACAAAACTTATCCCCAGCTCGAGCAAATTAAAGCGTCTATACCATATTGCCATCGAGGACTGTGACACCAGCCATGTCAAGTACCCTCATGATGAACCTTTTGGTCATTATGCTCAAAGTAGGACAGGACTACCTACATACACTTCTCGTTGATATAGGAAATGTCACAAATGTTCTGTTCAGAAGGGCAATTGAAGTTCTGGGACTCAAAGACTCAGTAAAAAATTTGACAACCACCATCACAGGTTTAAATGGTTTAAAAGAATCGACCATAAGAGAAATCACCCTGCCAGTTTAAGCGAGATTAGAAACTACTTTTGCTAAATTCATGGTCATCGATGTTGAGTCCAAGTATTTGGGAATTTTAGGACGGAGTTGGCTACATTCGATCAAGGTAGTACCTTTGACATATCATCTGGCATTGAGATTTCCAACAAATCACGGAGTCTACAAAATTAAAGGCAGCCAAGCAGTTGCACGTATCCGCGAGAATAGTACCACCAACTCTCACACGGTAAAGCTTCTCAAGGTATAGTAACTACAGCAGGAAACACCCCCCACATTAGAACAGCGTGGTACTGAGGTAGTAGATTCTATTGAACACGATGGGCCCAGGCGTAACACCTTTATTAGCTCTAAGTTGTCATCCGATGAAAAAGAAATCATGATCCAGCTCCTAAAGAAAAACTTCAACATCTTTACATGGTCTTTCCAAGAGATAGCTGACATTATTCCTTCGATCGCATGCCACTAGCTCTACCTCCTTCCAGATAGTAAAGCAGGTGTACAAAAGCGTCGAAATCTAGCTCCCCACCTTCACGAAGTCGTTAATAAAGAAATTGACAAACACCTTCGTGTAGGATTTATCAAGGAAGCAAAGTATCCAAAATGGGTTTCTAACATAGTAGCGGTCCCAAAGAAGAATAGGAAAATTAGAGTTTATATTAATTTCACATAACCCAACAAGGTTATACCCAAAGATAACTTTTCTCTCCTCCTGATCCCACAACTTCAAGACTCTGTAGCAGAGCACAAACTTTTTTCAATGATGGATACAGCTTTTGGATACAATCAGGTTCTTTACGTCGAAGAAGATTAGGAAAAGTAAACTTTTATCACAAAAAGAGGTCTTTACTGTTACACAGTGATGGCTTTTGGATTAAAAAATGCAGGAGCTACTTACCAATGGCTTATTACGAAAATGCTCAAAAATCATTTAGGCAAAACCATGGAGGTATACATCGATGATATGATCTGCAAAAGCTTGAAGCATGAAGATCATTGCAATAACCTCCAAACTATCTTTAATATCCTCCGCACCTGCCAGATGAAACTCAACCCAGAAAAATGCCAATTCGGTGTCGTATCTGGAAAATTTCTGGGACACTTGGTTAGTAAGAGGGAATCGAAATCGATCTGGCACAAATTAAGGCACTAATGGCAATGCCATCTCCTCAAACCAAAAAAGATGTACAAAAATTTACTAGCAAGATTACAGCTCTTCACAGGTTTATCTTCAAGTCGTCTGATCAATGCAAACTTCTTTACCTACTTCTTCATGAAAATCAAACTCTACTGTCCAAAAAATAGACCAAAGAAATTGTGTAGACTCCTGACTGTAAATTGGCTTTTCAGAATCTTAAATGATACTTGGGGCGTCCTCCTATAATGAGTACTCCAATTGATGGTGAAACACTGACAATATACTTATCAATAACTGATGATTCCATTAGCTTTATCCTTATTCGGGAAGATGAATGTATTGAAAACCAATCTTCTTCATCAACAAAACTCCTATTTCTGCTGAAAATAGATTGACAACAACTGAAAAATAACTACTCGCCTTGTTTTATAGCTCTTAAAAACTTTAACCATATTTCCAAGCTCATCAAATCAAAATCATTACCAAATATCCTCTCAAACTTGCACTCTCTAAAATAGAAAAATATCGAAGAGTTCAACAATGGTCTGTATTCCTCAGCGAATATAACATCTCCTTCGAGCCTCAGATATCAATCAAAGGACAAGTTATAGTTGATTTCTTGGCAGATTTTCTAGTCAAAAACACCGATTGGGAAGAACTCGAAGAAGTATTAGTTAATGACTCAATTATTGAGCCAGACGCATGGTCATGAAGCACATGATAGAGATTCTTTACGGATAAATCTACTGGACCGCAAGGATCAGGAATCGGCATTGTCCTCGTTACACCTTCCAATCATCGCATCGAGAAAGCTATTAAACTTAAATTCTATGCCACCAACAATCAAACAGAATACGAAGCTCTCCTTCTTGGACTCGATCTTGCTATAGCACTTGGAGTAGAAGAAATAGCTATATACATCGACTCCTTGCCCGTCGTCAATCATTATAACAAGACATTCAAGATATTAAGCAAGATGGTCAATTATACAGCCTTTGTCGAAGAAAAAATGAGCAAATTTTGTTGGATTTTCCATCTATACTGGCACTACTTTTCCAGTTTACAAGCACACATGTTAATAGGTTGTATAGGTATTATTGGTTGTGGCCAATTGTTATACCAAGCTAAGGTAGGTGGGACCTAGTATTACTTTATTAGGGCTTGAGGGTATAATGGGAAGACCACTCTAACCCTATCAGGTTAAATAGAGAGAAAGTTCATCTTAGAGGCTACAGTACAGAAAACCATACCATTGAGGTCTACAACCAATCCAAGGGAAGACTCTATTTAAGAACAGGAGATTTTTTAGAGAGCAGGAAAAAAGGTTAGTATAATCTATTTTCCATATCCTATGATTGATCATAATAACTATATGAATTCTCATCAATTGGTATCAGTCTCTAGGATACGTGTTAATATGATTAATGATTAAACAATAATATTATTGATGTAAGAGGTTATTTTCTCTGGTTTTACTTTACTGTTCCCGAGCCAAAGAGAGAAGAACAAACACAAAAGCATACTGGTTTTACTTTACTGTTTTTTACCGAGTCTCTCTCTCTCTCTCAATCACTCCACAATTTTTATTGTTTTGGGTGTTTTCTCCCTCTCTATTGACAATTCAGGCCTTCTTCATCCCTAAAATTCAGACCTTCTTCATCCCTTGATTGAAGAGCTTTGTTCCTTATTCTTCAAGCTTTTACAGATCTGATTTTGGGGGATTATGATTGGGTTTTGTTTAGGGTTCCTGGGTGTTCATCAATTCTCTGCCAAATCTTAGATTGGGTGTTTTCTAGGGTTCATGGGTGATTGAAATCTATTTTTGAAGAGGTGATTGGGTTTGCTTTTGGAGTTCTATTGTTATTGGGACTTCTAAAATCTATTTTTGAAGAGGTGATTAGGTTTGCTTTTGGATTTCTATTGTTATTGGGACTTCTAAAATCTATTTTTGAAAAGGTGATTAGGTTTATTTTTGGAGTTCTATTGTTATTAGGACTTCTAAAATCTGATTTTGAAGAGGTGATTGTGTTTGATTTTGGAGTTCTATTATTATTAGGACTTCTAAAATATGTTTTTGAAGAGGTGATTGGGTTTGCTTTTGGAGTTCTATTGTTATTGGGACTTCTAAAATCTGTTTTTGAAGAGGTGATTGGGTTTGTTTTCGGACTCATGGATGTTCTTCCCCAAATTGGTTTGAAGGATTGATTTGCTGTTGGATAATTTGTTGTTGGGTAATGGGTGTTCTTCCCCACATTCAGTTATCTGATTTATAGGGTTTAATTGATGAATTGGAGAAGAAAACACCTCTATTCAATGCTAATTTGTTGGCTGCGATTTGGGTAACCTCTTATGTTTCGGCTTCGACTCTATTCAAAAGATGTTGGCGTAGATTTTGTACAATTTCGGTTGGCATGGTCCGTGTGTAGAGAGAGGGTGAAAGTTTATTTCTCGTTCTGAATGGGAGTAACAGCAAGGTATTTTGGGGGTTCTGTGTCTTGATTACAGGTCTGCCGGCGTTCAATTCCACGAGTAGCGATAATACTTTACAGTATATATCTGTCTATTTTATTTTGTTTCTTGCTTTGTCCAGGAGTTGCTCGCAGTGATATTTTTGTTTGTTTGTGTTGTGCATGAACTGTTCGTTATTCTTGGATATTTAAGCATACGATATTTATGTATATGATGGCCCTGTTAAGGGATTCCACTGAATCATTAGTGATTACTTCAAGCAATAAATTCATTAATGTTTCTTCTTAATTGACAAAAAGAATTTTGGCAATAGCCATGGATAATCAAGGATTATACTGGCCGAAGATGCGGCAAGACTGCAAAGACTTTGTTCGCAGGTGTTACAAATGCTAAATCCACACTCAAGACATCAAAAGTCCAGTACTCGACTTGCACATAAACAATATCCTCTAGCCATTCAAAAGATGGGGGATCGATATCATTTGACCTTTCCACCCAGCATCAGGAAATCATAAATTTATTCTTATGGCCACAGAATATTTCAATAAATGGGTCAAAGTAGTTCACTAAATGGTTCAGTTCCTCTATGTCAAACTGATAAAAATGAAGTCATTAAGTTTCTTTGGGATTACATCATAACCAGATTTGGCTGCCCATACATGATACGATCTGATAACGACAAACAATTCATCAGCAACAAAGTTCTTAGTTTCCTCCACAAATATAAAATTTAACTATCTACGTCGACACCATACTACCCTCAGGGTAACGGAGAAGCTGAAGCCATTAACAAGAACATCAAATCAGGAATACGCAAACGCCTCGACGAGAAGAAAGGCAGATGGGTTGATAAGTTACTAAGAGTTTTATGGGCATACCGGACAACTCCTCAAACATCCATAGGCTGTAATCCATTTATGATAGCCTTCGGCACCGAAGCTGTCATACCTTCAGATCTCGATCTACCGAGTGGTTAAAGAAAAATCACAGATGAAGACAATGAGTTAGGTCTCCTCTGCAACCTCCACTAGATCAAAGAAACCTGAGACAAAGCCATTGCGAACTTAGGACAGTATCATGACACACTCATGAAATCATACAACAAATAAGTTTGAAAGCAAAAATTTGGCATTGGCGATCTTGTCCTTCGATAAATTCTGGATAGTACTCGACCTAACAATTCTGGCAAATTATCAAAAAACTGGGAAGGGTCATATATTATTAGTGACAAAATTGAGAGTGGGACTTACTGGCTAATGACTAAAGACGAGATATATTTCGAATATCCATGGAATACAGCCTAACTAAAAATGTTTTGCAGATGACAGCTGTAACCGCTTTCGACAATTCCAATAGAACTATATTTACTTTCAATTACATATTTACTATATTTACTTAGTCTCGATCCATACTTGATAAGTATGCATCAAAACTAACAATCATCTTTACTATCTTTCCTTAGTCTCGATCCATACTTGATAAGTATGCATCAAAACTAACAATCATCTTTACTATCTTTCCTTAGTCTCGATCCATACTTGATAAGTATGCATCAAAACTAACAATCATCTTTACTATCTTTCCTAAGTCTCGATCCATACTTGACAAGTATGCATCATAACTAACAATCATCCTTACTATCTTTACTTAGTCTCGATCCATACTTGTAAGTATGCATCCAAACTAACATTCAATTCTTCGACAAACGCTATCCAATTATAGGATAATCTTGTTTGCATTCCCTACTTATCGAACAAAACATGTCATGTTTTGTTCTTTTCAATCCAAGCCTAGATATCCCTTTGAGGATTAACATCTGGTAAATATTCCAAATACTTGCCATTATATGGCCATCTTTCAATCATCACGAATACTTGCTCTGCTACTATCTACAGTCATATTTCACACTATCAATCTTATCGAATATCAACACTTAGCATAAATTTAACAAAAACAATGCATCAATTACTTTCAAACAAAATCTTCGACAAACATAAATTTCAGAATTCAAAAAACATAGTACAATATTGTTTCGGTCCCATCGACCATTTTTACATCTCTCATCAAAAACAAAAATCTATTACAATCGTAATTTACACTATAAGGGGAGAAACCACATCATCAACCTTCACGATTCCACCTGGAGCAAGCTCATCCAATATTTTCTCGGGACGAAAACCCTCTGAAATCATCATCACAGGATCCTTGACAACCTCCATCCTACTGGGAACCTCAGGGGTTTCAAGAACTTCATCTTCAACATCTGAATCGACAAACTCCAAGTTTCTAGCAACAACCAGTCCTTTGTAATAATTTTTCCTCTCCTCCAACGCATTGTACTATTTTACATAATTGGCCTTTACCTTCTTACACGCTTCCAAACTATCTCGCAAAAGTTCAGCCCTCACCTCCTCCATAATTTTCCCATGCTCCACCTCCATTAACCTTTGAGTATCGTTGACCTGGACCCGCACATCCTTCTCAAAGTTTGTTATCAGCAAGGCTAAAGCCTCATCTTTATCTTTTACCAGGTCGGTCCTTATCTCCTCGACCTGCTTGTCCCAAGCTTTCTTTGTATCACGAAGAGCAACTTCCTTCGCCTTTCCAACATCTAGCTTGTACCTATTCAACCTCGTAACCAACTTCTTCTTCTCCTCGATCAGATCTTCTTTCTCCTTTACCATATCTTTCTTAATATTCTTGTAAGCAACCAGTTAATTTGCCAGAGTGCCACCATTGACAATGCAACCTTTGACCTCAGTTAACAACTTCTTGATCTACATTACATTCATAATATAAGTATTCGAATGAGGTACCATATTCTTTAATCAAAGCCAAGCAAAAAAAATCTCACCTTCGACATGTTTCGGTAGCCCTCGTTAAGAAAAGTTATCAAACTCTCTGCCCCAACCAAACAGTCATCAACTTTTGCCTCCAACACAGTCATCCCAGACACATATGCATCCATGGTCTTATGGACCTCAGTCTCTAATTTCTCGACAAATTTCTTCTTCGACAATTATGAAGATGCCTTCTTCTTCGGTAGCATGCTCGTTAAAGCTAGTGGAGGTCACTCATCAGGTACAACAATTGGTGTCTCAACCTTCACCCCTTCATAGATGGTTGACCTTTGAGAAAGCCTCTTTGGGGGTAGCAAAGGAACAACAACTTGACTTGGCGCCCTCTTCTTTTTCCCTTTCCCCAAAGTTTTCGTAAACATTGAATCTTTCTTAGTAGTTACAGAATCCATTGTATACCCAGCTAGTGAAGGATTTTCCAAAG
The DNA here is from genome assembly GCA_014058105.1 of Kingdonia uniflora. Classification (NCBI taxonomy): domain Eukaryota; kingdom Viridiplantae; phylum Streptophyta; class Magnoliopsida; order Ranunculales; family Circaeasteraceae; genus Kingdonia; species Kingdonia uniflora. Next base: position 894,189 of record JACGCM010002866.1, read on the forward strand.
ATAAGCTTGCCTCTGTAGCTCTTTTGTTCCTCGCAGACATTTTTCTGTCGATTACTAGAACCTCTGCCCCTTTAGCCCTCGATCTCTCTAAACTTGCCTCTTGAAATAAAGTTTTAACTTTCTCTTGATCAATGACGAGGTTGTCGATTCTACAGTAGTAACCTCTCCGGATGTTGTACAACAACTCTACTTCAGTTGACCACCTATCAATCTCCTTCAATGCTGTACAAATACAACAACACAGTTACACAATAATTATAACTACAAACAAATCTAAAACATCGACAATTACGTTACCTAACCACAAACCTAGATGGAAAGTTTTTCTCTTTAAGGGCTCCCCAGGATCTTTCTTGTCAAACTCGTAGTTCCCCGAAATGAGAAAACATTCATCGCTATACTGCCCTCCCATTGAAACCATGTCATAAAATAACGGTCTCATCAAAAACCTCACCAAGTACTGATATCCTAACTTTTGCAGGTTTTGCTTGAGTATGTAGTACATACATAAATCATCCATTGCAATCAACTCTTCCCCCCTTACCTTTAATCAACTGTTTATCACCCCACATGCACAAAAAATGTCATAAACATTTGGGTTAAATTGACCAGGTACCACGTCGAAGAAATTCAACAGCTTCTTTTGATAAGCTCAAAGAGGAAGCTTCAAACCCTTTTTAATTTATTCTCGATAAACAAGAATCGCAATAATCCATATCAAATCAGGTGTTGAAACATAGAGGGTTTCATTATCAGAGAAGCAAAGATTTAAAATTGTGAATTCTTTATTATATTGGGTAATAAAAAGTAAGAACAAAGCTTTTTATTCATTGGAACAAACTTCCATTTAAAAAGTAAAATTTATAAAAACTACGGTGGTTTTCTACAGAGAGAGATGATCTTTTAAACTCTTTTTTCCTCTCTAACTAAGTCTCCTCCCAACTCTCAACAACTCTCCTTTGGTGGAGATATTTTAGATAGGTCTTGACTACCAAGTCCATCAACTCTTGACACCTTCTTTTCATTAGGTCATCTCCAGCAGCTCCTGACACTAATCATCTCCAGCAGCTTTTGACAACTGATCATCTCCAGTAGTATCCTTTAGCTTGAAAAAGTTGGGCTTTAAGGTCGGACTTGGTTGCAATTATCTTATTACCTGTAATAGTCAAACATACTTCAATTAGGCCCAGTAAACATATAATAAGGTTCTAGATAATGTAAATTGAAGGACAAAAATAGGCATTTTTCATGCCTATCAAATACCCCCAAACTAACATATTGCTAGTCCCTTAGCAAAAGAAAAGAAATTTAAACTCTTTCATGGTTTCTTACGATTGCATTTAGCGTATGCAACAAGCCTTTCAACCTATAGGTTACCCCTATAGGACGAGTTGTGTCTCGTGAGGGTTTTCAGTGAATATACCCACAAAATTATATCACAGACGTTCTGGTATTATAAACAACTAATAATCATTGCTCCTAGTATCTCCGAAAATGGATAGAATTCATCTCATAGATATAACATTTAAACAAGGGTTAACCATCAGATACGTATAGAATTGATCAAGTCAATTATACTACAATCAGATTAAATCAAGTTTCAAAATTTCATCATTTGTGTAGTAAATTTAGTTTCTGGAATCAAGGTGTTTAATAATCCTTCCAAATAGCCTTAGCCTTATCTTGAGTGTGGTGAAAGAAATCTATTAGTTTGTTCTACGAGTGCCCTAGTTTATTCGCTCACTTTTATTGATATTTCAGGAAAAATATATATCCACACAAGCTTTTCAAGGTAAGACGTTGTATTTGAGTTTTCATTTTCCCTTTGTATGCTTGCAACTTACCCTCCTTCACATAGTTCTCAACTATACATTTTTTTTTACTTTAACATTGATTCATGGCTTGCCTCGAGATTGGTAAAAATTATTCCTCTTTCAGTTCTAATCTTACGAGGGCCTTGAATTGTGAATGTTTTTTTTTGTACGAGTATGTCAGCTTTGTAAAGGTGCCCAATAATTTGTAAAAATACATACAAGCTCTTAGTATGAATTTATGAGAAATGAAGTTTTCCCAGATAATTGTCTCCCTCGTTACAGATTCTTCCTAACCTAAACTATTGATTAATCAAAAGATAATAGTTAGTTTTATCATAACCTTGATAACATAACTACGTGAAGTACAATTATAATGGTGATTTTCTTCTGAAACACATCTAATAGGATAGTAGTACCAAAAACTTAAAAATTCTTAATGCACTAACAATTTACAGTTTAAAATAAACCATAACCGTATAATTTTATCCCAAATGCAACTCTAAGAATATCCAAAGATCAGAGTATACTAAAGGTGTCTACAATATAAGAATGTCCTAGAATAACAATTTTTCTTGGAAAAAGTTATGAAAATCATATTTACCCCCACCCTCAAACTGAATCAGCATGTGTCCCCACAGTTACAAAAATGAAACGAATAGGAGAAAATCTAAAAATATTACCTGAACATGATAAGGGTTGTCTTCCACAAGTGCTAAGTTTAACGTCTTCAGCCAGACGATGGTAGGTACCCCCAAACTAGATAAGACTATAGGTAGAAATAAAGATACCTATGTTTCATATGATGGGTCCCGTAGATTCATATCCTCGCTCGAACCCGTAAAGTACTCGTAAAATAGTTTAAGTCTCTGTCTATTTACCTTATTAATGTGACCAGTATGAGGGTCAAGAATTTTAATAGCTTCATGTGGGAAAACAACATTGACAATGAACGGCCCGGTCCAACGGGATTGAAGTTTTCCAGGAAACAAATGAAGTCACGAAGAATACAATAAAACTTTTTGATCCACTTCAAAGGTCTTTCGCAATATATTTTTATCATAGAAAGCTTTGGTTCTTTCTTTGTATATCTTTGTGGATTCATATACATCTTTTCAAATCTCATCCAACTCATTGAGTTATAGCTTCCGGTGGGACCCAGTCGTAGAAGTGTCAAAGTTAAGTATTTTTATTGCCTAAAAAGCTCTATACTCAAGTTTGACAGGAAGATGGCATGCTTTGCCATAAACGAGTCGGTAAGGTGACATTCCAATCGGGGTTTTATATGCAGTACGATAAGCCCAAAGTGCATCAATTAATCTAACAGACCAATCTTTGCGATTTAGGTTAATCGTCTTTTGGAGAATATTTTTGATCTCCCGATTTGAAACATCAACTTGCCCACTCGTTTGCGGGTAATAAGGTGTTGCCATCTTATAGGTTACACTATACTTTTTGACAAGGGCAGTAAAAATTTTATTGTTAAAATGTAATCCTTCATCGTTAATGATAGCCTGAGGTGTTCCAAATCGAGAAAAAATATTTTCTTTTAAAAAATTGAGAACAACTGCATTGTTATTCGTTTTCGAAGGGATGGCTTTAACCCATTTTGATACATAGTCCACTTCAACAAGGATGCACTCATATCCAAATGATTTGGGAAAAGGGCCCATAAAATCAATGCCCCTAACATCAAAAGGTTCAATAACTAAAATAGGGTATAAGGGCATCATATTTCGTCAAGGTAGGGCTCCCATTTTTTGGCATCTTTTGTACGCTTTGCAAAATGCATGCACATCGTGAAATAAGGTAGGCCAATGGAAACTGCAGTGCAAAATTTTTGTCGCGGTCTTCTTAAAGCTAAAGTGGTCTCCTCATGCTTGGGTATGGAAAAATGATAAAATCTTGGTAAACTCAGACTGGGGAACACATCTCCTAAGGATTTTGTCAGTACAATACTTAAACAAATCTGGATAATCCCAAAAGAAGTACTTCACTTGACTAAAGAAACGATCTTTGTCAGGTTTAGTCCAATGATCAGGAATGGTATCCGTGGCTAAATAATTAGCAATGTCAACAAACCACGGCAACTTAGGAACTAAATTCACAGCCATAAGCTGTTTATCAAGGAAGGATTCCTTAATCGGTAAGGACTCATCAATAGACTCAATCACTATACAAAAAAGATGGTCGGCTACTACATTGTCTAACCCCTTTTTGTCTTGAATCTTGAGGTCAAACTCCTAAGAAAGTAATACCCACCAGATTAGTCGTACCTTTGCATCTTTCTTTGACAAAAGATGTCGAAGCGCGGCATGATCCGTGTAAACAATCACTTTAGATCCTATAAGATAAGATCAAAAATTTTCTAGCGAATTAACAATGGCCAGGAGTTCTTTCTCGGTGGTCGTGTAATTCAATTGGGCATCATTTAATGTTTTACTAGCGTAGTGGATGACATGGGAGCATTTTTCAATCCGTTGTTCCAAAACAGCGCCTATAGAATAATCAGAGGCATCACACATTAACTCGAATGGTTCACTCCAAATAGGTGGTCTAATAATGGGTGATGTTGTGAGGTGGGTCTTAAGCTTATCAAAAGCTACAAGACAAGGTGCATCAAACTCATAAGCCACATCTTTGGCCAAAAGGCTGCTTAAAGGACGAGCAATCTTACTAAAATCTTGGATAAAATGATGGTAGAAACCTGCATGTCCTAGAAAGGAACGGATGCCCTTGACATTTCATGGTGGGGGGAGGTTTGAAATGACATCTATTTTGGCTTGGTCAACTTCTATTCCTTTTTCATATATGAAAATCCCCAAAACTATCCCCCTTTTTACCATAAAGTGACATTTCTCACAATTTAAAATAAGATTCTTTTCTTGTCATCTGAGTAATACTAGAGAAAGATAATGAAGGCACTGGTCAAATGAGTTGCCAAATAATGAGAAGTCATCCATGAAAACTTCAAGGAATCGCTCTACCATGCCAAAAAAAAATGCTTAGCATGCAATGCTGAAACGTCGCAGGAGCATTGCATAAGCCAAAAGGCATGCGACGGTAGGCAAATGTGCCGAAAGGACATGTAAAAGTCGTTTTCTCTTGGCCCTCGGGTGCGATGGGTATTTGGTTGTACCCAGAGTAGCCATCTTAGAAACAATAAAATTTATGTCCAGCGAGTCGCTCGAGCATCTGGTCAATGAAAGGCAAGGGGAATGGATTTTTCCTAGTGACCGAGTTAAGCATCCTGTAATCTATGCAGACTCTCCATCCAGTGGACGTTCTAGTGGGTACGAGGTCATTATTCTTGTTCTTTACAACGGTGATTCCCAACTTTTTTGGGACAACATGTATCGGGCTAACCCACGGACTATCACAAATGGGATAGATGATCCCAGCATTCAGGAGTTTTAAAATCTCCTTTCGAACTACTTCGGCCATAATCGGGTTAGTTCTTCGTTGTCCTTCCCTGGACTTTTTGGCATTATCTTCCAAATTGATTTTATACATACAAACTGAGGGACTAATTCCTTTAATGTTCTCTATACTCTAGCCAATAGCTTTCGTATTTCCCTTAAAAATACGAATCAACTTCTCTTCCTGAAGAGGTTCTAGGTCAGAGGAAATTATTACGGGCATAGTTTCGTCGGGACCTAGAAAGACATACTTAAGGTGAGCAGGAAGAGGTTTAAGCTCTATCTTTGGGGAGGTTACTTGAGCCTCCGGAATGGGTTTCTTAACATCTAATATTTCATGCTCAACTTCTGGCTCTAAAATTTCTAAAGTCAAATCTAGTAAGGTTTTCACCCCATGGATGTACGAATCGTCCTCACAATCTCTATCAAAGTGGGACAAAAATGCTTCTAGGGGATCTGAGGTACTTGACCTCTCAAAAATGTTACTCACAAGACTCTGGATCATATTGCACTCGAGTGGTTCAGAATTAGAAGGAGAATATGACGCATTAAAAATATTTAATTCGGCTGTCATGTTCCCGAAGGTCAACTTCATAATTCCATTACGGCAATTGATTATTGCATTAACTGTTGCCAAAAAGGGGCGGCCAAGAATAACAGGGATCTCGTCCTCAGGTTTTGCCACTGGATTAGTATTTAACACAACAAAGTCTATTGGATAAACAAAATACTCAATTTGGATCAACACATCATCAACTACACCCCTAAGAATCCTAATAGATCGGTCAGCAAGCTAAAGGGTCCTATTTGTGGGTTTAAGTACTCCGATATCCAATTGCTCATAGACAGAGTAAGAAATGAGGTTCACGGCAACACCTAAATTAAGTAGAGCTATTCCTATCTTACGGGTCCCAATCGTACATGAAATAGTAGGGCATCCTGGGTCCTTATATTTTGGAAGGGATTTACGCAAAAGGACAGAACTAACATGTGTATCTAAAAGAATAGACGTGTCACTCTCGTGAACATGAAAAGCCTTTTTCGGGACATGTATGCGCCGCTTAAAAGTGTTTTAAAGAATTTTGCGTAATTAGGAATATGCCTTATGGCCATAAGGATAGAAATGTTAATCACACAATGCTTTAAAATCCCTAAAATCTCTTCATAAACGTTGTCTTTCTTAGCAAGAGTTAACCGCTGAGAAAAAGAAGCCAGCGGATGAACATGTGTTATCGCGGTTTCCTCCTCACTCACAGGTTCTTCTATGGGTTTACTTTGAATTTCCAGCTCGGGTTCCTTAGGTATTTTTACCAAATTATCAATTTTTGTACCGCTCCTAAGAAAAATGATAGCGTTGACTCCATCACGATTGAAAGATCTAGGATGTTCAGTATTCCCTTTAGGATTAGCTTGAGTTTGACTGGGGAACGTTCCTTTGTCTCTTGTGCTTATCTTTGTTGCCATTTGACCTATTTGTCCCTCAAGTTTGGCAATAGATGACTGAGTTACTTGCATAAATGCCTTAAAAGTATCTTCTAAGGACGTAGTTGGAGTAGGCAGATTCTTATTGTGCGGAAGAAAATAAGGCACATTAAGGGAGCTTGGTATGACGGATTTTGTTACCACGAGGAACTAGACTGGTGTTGGTTTACTTGGTTGTGCGGCTGATAAGGGGAACTACCAGAAGAACCTCCTTGGTAATTTCTATTTCCCTGAGAATTGGAGTTGTTGGAATTATTATTCCATCCACCATTGAAAGGTTGGCTATTGGGATGTTGATACATAGCATTGGCCTGGTCTTTCCAACCCTCTTTTAAACTAAACACATCAGGGAAATCTTGGACCAGATGGTCCAAACTTTTACACACCCCATAAAGTGGCATCGCCACATGGTTAACAGAAGAAGTGGTAGGGAGGTGTTCCCTTTTCCCGATCTCTAAGTTTCAATTTTATTAAGAATAGTTGTAAGAGTAGCAGACTCTAAATTAGAGTCTACTTGGTGCACATTTGCACTGTGACAAGGTCTTTCATTTCTCATAGTTTGCCATTGGTAGGTCTTATCAGCTACATCATTTAAAAATTTCCAAGCTTCGGTGTCAATTTTCTCATCAAATGTACCCGCACACATAGACTGAACACGAGCTCTAGTGTCATAATCTAGACCTTCATAGAAAGTTTGAACTATATCAATTAATTGAATCCTGTGATGTGGGCATCCTTGCTCTAAATCCCTAAACCTTTCTAGGTAGTCATATAATAACTCTCCTCGATTTTGTGTGAAACTATAGATACTCTGTCGTATCTTAGTAGCTTTATGGTTAGGGAATTATTTTTAAAAAATCTCCTTAACGAGTTGTTCAAACGTGTTTATAGAGTTCTCCTCAAGAGTGTACAACCAATCCCGTGCATTTCCCATAAGAAAAAAAGGGAACACACGTAATTTGAGAGAATCCTCTGTAATACGTTCAAAGTTTTAAATAAGCATATGATCCCTAAAGTCCCTAAGATGGTTATACGGGTTTTCAGTGGGGCTACCATGAAATTTGGGAAGCATAGACAAGAATCCTGGTTTTAACTCAAAATTTTCTACATTTCTAGGAATCACGATACACAAAGGTTTACTAACAACTGTAGGATGCATTTAATTTCAGAGAGTGATTCTCTCTGTAGCAACAATAGGTTCAGGATCGTTCTGAGCAACAACGGGACCATTAATCCTATCAGTTCTGCTCATATTGACTCTAGCAGCGTTCTTAGTCCGAGTTTGGGTGCTACCCCAATTTAACATGCAACTCAATCAATATATGCGAACACACTAAAAGACCAAAAAATGATGCAAGCACTTAAGAATGTTTTACTGGTCTCTATTTAGGTTAAGTTGTGAACCCGGTCTCAGGGTTCAATGCTCCTACTCCTGACAGTAGATCGGTTCGCACTTGAGTTGTTTTTACTCGCTTTGGCGATAGCTCGCATGATATCTTGTCACCTAGATGCACCTGTGTTAAAAGGCGGGGAGAACCGCTTAGAGCCACCTATCCATACTAGTTATGCCAGGGAACGTACGCCCTCTAGCAAACATAGCTACTTATCAGGTTTTCCTAGTGAGAGTGTCGCTCTAGGTCGGAGCGAAGCCTTTTGATTAACTATGTTTTTTATGGATTCTTATCAAAAAATATTTTAAAGTGGTCGGTACTGTCGATATCGAAAAGATTAAAAACCGGGTGAAGAACTTCCGGGGTCCTAATGTGTGGGCACGCATGGGTGATGAAATCCTATTTTGATTTACCCTTATCTAGGCGTTGTTAAAAAAATTAAGCATTTTATAAATCAAGCAATAGTTACACATGATGTACCGCGACAGAGAGGGTGCGGTGAAAAGACGATTACCTACAGGGCGGCCTTTTTAGGGGCACGTTTGGCTACCCTGGTGAAACCGTTGGGAAGACTCACTCAGGATCGTTTGCGAAGTACATGTTAAAATAATTTTTGACCTGAGTAGGGGTTCCGAAGCTGTACCTACAGCAGAGTACAATTTTTTCACCTTACAGAGCGTCACTCATTAAACTTTACATAAACATTTTCTCAATCCTTACAATATTAAAAATACATAAAAAAAATTAAACAACTAAAAGTCTTCTTGGCTTTGTCTTTGATGTTGGCTTTGCGCTTTGCTTTAATCAACCATGTCCATCTCCTTCAATAACTGAAAAACAATTTAAAATTCAAAATTTAAATCACACTTCACTAAAATTAATCCAAAAATAGAAACTAGAACAAAGTAAAACCCAGAGTAAACAACTACTATAGCAGCGTAGTAAATACCGTAAATTACTGTAGCAGAGTAAAAAAACAGAGTAAAACCAGAAATTTTGATACGATTTACCGTGTCACAAGCACAATCAAAATCACAGTTACCAAGCTCCAAAGATTCGGCAGTAATTTGAGAGGCAAATCAACAAAACCCAAATCAATCAACAACTTAATCCAACTGAAATAACCACATTAACGGCACGCCGGACTCTTCTACAATCACAGAAACCATTAACAACAGCCCCAAATCATAGCTACAACACAAATCCTAGACTTTTTATGGATCACAACACAAATCACAACTGCAACACAAATCACAGACTTTTTTCAGATCGTAACACAAATCAACCAAACAAAATTCAAATCAATAAAGAACTAGCCGAGTTCATCAGTTTTGAGAGTCTGTAAATCGAAGCAAAGCAAACAATAGTACCCCAAATTGTGAATTTTAAATTGGGTTGACTTCCAAGTCCATCAACTCTTGACACCTTCTCTTTATTAGGTCATCTCCTGCAGCTTCTGACACTAATCATCTCCAGCAGCTTTTGACTACCAAGTCCATCGACTTTTGACACCTTCTCCTCATTAGGTCATCTCCAGCAGCTCCTGACACTAATCATCTCCAGCAGCTTTTGACAACTGATTATCTCCAGTAGTATCCTTTAGCTTGTAAAAGTTGGGCTTTAAGGTCGGGCTTGGTTGCAATTATCTTATTACCTGCAATAGTCAAGCATACTTCAATTAGGCCCAGTAAACATATAATAAGGTTCTAGATAATGTAAATTGAAGGACAAAAATAGGCATTTTTCATGCCTATACTTTTTAAATGGAAGTTTGTTCCAATGAATAAAAAACTTTGTTCTTACTTTTTATTATCTAATTTAATAAAGAATTCACAATTTTAAATTTTGCATCCCTGAGAACGAAACCCTCAATGTTTCAACACCTGATTTGATACGGATTATCACCACCCAAAGGAATTTCCTTATCAGTTATATTATACAGATATTTCTCTAACCTAATAACTTGAGGAAGACCATACTTCTTCTTAAAACTTAATATTTCTTTTGCTTCTGGACCCTCACCATAATAAACCTCCTCCACCTCCTCAACATCTTCTGCCCCATCCCCACTCTCTTCTCGATCACTAACCTGTGGTTCGTGATCTACATCTGTATTGGTACCCTCCTCGTCAGAAACTTCCACAATTTTGGGTGCCACCCTAAAGTGGTCGACACTAGCCACATCTGTACTACTCGACCCCACCCTATAACTGCCGCCCAACCTTTGGGTACACGCTGTCACAATAATTAAAAGGAGATCTACATCTATCAGGTTCCCAAAAATTTCTTTATCATCAATATTGATAGGTTCAACCATTTTTATGAGCCTGAAAATCAGATTCCATTCTTTTTTAACAGCAATTAGTATTTATCAAATCTTATACATTATATATGTTCATATGCTAATATTTATATCATTGTTGAGCTTAATCTCCAACACATCATTCTATCATTGCTATCATTACTATCTGAATGCACATTTACTACATTCAGTTCTATTTTTTTTTTTATCAAAGTTTAGGAAGCTCAGCTTCTCGAATACACATTACCTCATTCCCGCCAAAATGAGCCGAATTCAAAAAATATGTGAATCCACCTTCTTCGGCGTAAAATCCAGCCAAATCATACCTAATCCGGTATTTTATTACCGGCAATCTCATAGTTGTCACAACAAATACCCTACAGTCGTGCAGTACTCGCAGCGGCACCAACAAATCACTCTCTCTACTCACCACCTTCCATTTTCAGCGACCCCTCTCTCTCAAACACCCTATTAAATCTTTTTGACAGTATTGCCACCAGAAAACATACCATAATAACTCCAAATCACAACTAATTTCTTGAAAACCTTAATGCCTTATTTAGCTAATTACTTCCATTACAATCTTACTTCATACAACCACTTCCTACACTATTACTTACGTTTCTAAATCTACAAAGGGTTTAATCAAAATCATTCAATATCAAATGATAGACAAAAAACTATTGACCCTGAATTCACGCTGGCTTGGTATCCCTCTATTTTACACGCTTTGCTCTCTCAATTAGTACACTTATCTCCTTATTCCCAATCATTGATAGTGATTCAAGTGAAGAACACAACATATTCGCACTAGAAGAAATTTTTTTAAAGTTTGTAAAATGTGAACAGTCACCTACCACGGGGTTATTTATAGACCCTACACAACTGATCATCGCACCACTTCGTGACCATTCAAATACTTGAGCATAATGCCTTTTCCATCTTTTCTCGAAGTCATTGATTCTTCACCTTCTACAAGCCAATAAACATATGCATTATTGTTTTAAACCTTCCATATCTCTTTGTGCATCCTCTGATATATCCATACTCGCTAACAGACAACCTATTTTATCATAAAGATGTTGAACATCCATTTTCATATACTTCAAAATATCACATATATGAGTACACCTAGATATTTTAATTATATCATTACCTACACACATTTACCTTATTTATAATTCTCCTATTTTCTCAGGAAGATCTTCAACATAAAATTCATATTTTAAATTTTATTCGACAACCTTCTGCAATAGCAACTGACCCTAATTCCAATGGATACACCGCGTGTAAACGTTCTCTACCTCTACCTCCCTCAATTATCCCAACCATAAAAACCACTAATTCTATATTAAACAACATGAACGACCTAATACTAAATTTTACCTCTGTATAGTCGTCGCAGTTACTGTCTGCACCCTCTAACCACTTGTTATGACACGCCTGGGGAAACATCTTTACCATCACGACTTCCATACCATTCAACCACCGAACAAATCCTTCTTTCATCGTCAATTTATAACCTTACCTTCCAGTTGCACAGTCCAATGTTCTGTATTAAATACTCCTTGAGAAAAACATGACCAGATTCACTTGACTTTGACCTCAGAAATGACAGAATGAAGACTTGTACGATATTTGGGAACCTCTTTAGCTTCCAAATTTCTTCTCAACACAACAACAAGTAATTATGTCGAGAATGGGGTAATCATAGTAGTATATTTCCTAGGTTTGACAAGGATAAGCAAGCATAACATAGTCGAAGACAACCTAGCATTCGAAAAGATGCCACGTCTACAATCACAAGTCCTTGACCTACTAAAAGTAGTCGTTGTATGTGGTCAAAGAGAGCCGTTGGAGATCCGCAAAGTTCGCTCACAACCCCCAAAATAGGAAACTGTTTTTCTTTTTATAAATTGCCTGTATATACTATAAATACAGGAAGAGAATAGGTTATTCATATCCGTAGCTTACTATTCATTCTTCTTTACTGTACTATTACCCAACAAACTGTAATTACTAGCAACCTATTGGATTTTACATCAAAATCCTCCTCGAGGTCATAGTTTTTCTTAGCCTTTACTGAGTTTCCACGTAAAATATTATTCGTTAAAGCTTATTATTGCATCATCCTTACTAAAAGTATTGGCGAAGATTATCCTCCCAGAAAACGCGTCATTGCAATAACTACGTGAAGTGCAATTATAAGGGTTTCTTCTGAAACATATATAATAGGATGGTAGTACCAAAAAATTAAAAATTCTTAATTCACTAACAATTTACAGTTTAAAATAAACTATAACCTTATAATTTTATCCCAAGTGTAGCTCTAGAATTCTAAGAATGTCCAAAGATCAGAGTATACAAAAGATGTGTCTACAATACCAGAATACCCTAGAATAATAAATTTTCTTAGAAAAACTTATAAAAATCTTATTTACCCCACCCTCAAACTGAATTAGCATGTATCCCCATTGTTGTCAAAAATTAAAATAACAGGAGAAAATCTAAAAATGCTACCTAAACATGATAAGGGTTACCTCTCGTAAGTACTAAGTTTAACATCTTCAGCCAGACGATGGAAGGTACCCCCAAACTAGATAAGACTATGGGTAGAAATAAAGATACCTATGTTGTATATGATGGGTCCTGATGATTCATATCATCGCTTGAACCCATAAAGTACTCGTAAAATAGTTTAAATCTCTGTCCATTTACTTTATTAATGTTACCAGTACGAGGGTCAAGAATTTCAATAACTCCATGTGGAAAAATAGTTTTGACAATGAACGGCCCGGTCCAACGGGATTGAAGTTTTTCAGGAAACAAATGAAGACGTAAAGAGTGCAGTAGAACTTTAATTTTGATCAACTTTAAAGGTTTTTTACAATATATTTGTATCATGGAAAGCCTTGGTTCTTTCTTTGTATATCTTTGCGGATTCATATGCATCTTTTCGGAGCTCATCCAACTCATTGAGTTGTAGCTTTCGATGGGACCCAACCGTTAAAGTGTCAAAGTTAAGTATTTGTATTGCCCAATAAGCTCTATGCTCAAATTCGACAAGAAGATGGCATACCTTGCCGTAAACGAGTCGGTTAAGTAACATTCCAATCAGTTTTATAAGCAGTACGATAAGCCCAAAGTGCATAAGTTAATCTTACATACCAATCTTTGCAATTTAGGTTAACCGTCTTTTGGAGAATATTTTTAATCTCCCAATTAGAAACTTCCACTTGCCCATTCGTTTGTGGATGATAAGGTATTGTCACTTAATGAGTTACACCATACTTTTTGAAAAGGGCACCAAAAAATTTGTTGTTAAAATGTGACCCTTTATCGCTAATAATAGCTTTAGGTGTTCTAAATTGAGAAAAAATATTTTCTTATAAAAAATTAAGAACAACTGCACTGTTATTTGTTCTCGAGGGGATGGCTTCAACCAATTTTGATACATAGTCCACTCCAACTAAGATGTACTCATATCCAATAGACTTGGGAAAAGGCCCATAAGATCAATGCCCCAAATATCAAAGGGTTTATTAACCAAAATAGGGGATAAGGGCATCATATTTCAACAAGAAAGGGCTCCCATTTTTTGGCATCTCTCGCACACTTTACAAAATGCATGCGCATCGCAAAATAAGGTAGGCCAATAGAAACCACACTGTAAAAAATTTTCTGCGGTCTTCTTACAGCTAAAGTAACCTCCATATGCTTGGGTGTGGCAAAATGATAAAATGTAGGAAAACTCAGACTATGGAACAAATTTCCTAAGGATTTGGTCAGTACAATACTTAAACATATATGGATCATCCTAAAAGAAGTACTTCACTTGACTAAAGAATCGATCTTTGTCAGGTTTAGTCTAATGATCAGGAATTGTATATGTAGCTAAGTAATTAGACATGTCTGCAAACCATGGCAACTCAGGAACTAAATTGATATCCATAAGCTGCTCATCTGGGAAGGACTCCCAAATCGGTAAGGACTCGTTAACAGACTTAATCACTATACAGGAAAGATAGTCGGCTACTAAATTGTTTGACCCATATTTGTCCCGAATCTCGAGGTCAAACTCCTGCAAAAGTAATACCCACCGGATTACCCGTGCCTTAGCATCTTTCTTTGACAAAAGATGTCGAAGCGTGGCATGATCCGTGTAAATAATCACTTAGATCATATAAGATAAGATATAAATTTTTCTAGCACATAAATAATGGCCAGGAGTTTTTCTCGGTGGTCAAGTAATTCAATTGAGCATCATTTAACATTTTACTAATATAGTAGATGATATGGGGACATTTATCAATCCGTTGTTCCAAAACAGTGCTTATAGAGTAATCAGAGGCATCACACATTAACTTGAATGGTTCACTCCAGATAGGTGGTCTAATAATGGGTGATGTCGTGAGCTGGGTCTTAAGCTTATCAAAAGCTACAAAACAAGGTACATCAAACACATAGGCCACATCTTTGGCCAAAATGCTACTTAAAGGACGAACAATCTTACTAAAATTTTGGATAAAACGACGATATAAACCTGCATATCCTAGAAAGGAACGGGCGTCCTTGACATTTCGTGGTGGGGGGAGATTAGAAATAACATTTATTTTGGCCTGGTTAACTTTTATTCTTTTTTCAGATATGATATGCCCCAGAACTATCCCCCATTTCACCATAAAGTGACATTTCTCCCAATTTAAACTAAGGTTCTTTTCTTGGCATACGAGTAATACTAGGGAAAGATGAAGAAGGCACTGGTCAAATGAGTTGCCAAACAATGAAAAGTCATTCATAAAAACTTTAAGGAATTGTTCTACCATGTCAGAAAGAATACTTAACATGGAACGTTGAAACGTCGCAGAAGCATTTTATAAGCCAAAAGGTATACGACGGTAGGCGAATGTGCCAAAAGGACATGTAAAAGTCATTTTTTCTTGGTCCCCGGGTGCGATGGGTATTTGGTTGTACCTAGAGTAGCCATCTAAGAAGTAATAAAATGTATGTCCAGCGAGTCGCTCGAGCGTCTGGTCAATGAAAGGTAAGGGGAAGTAATCTTTCCTAGTGACCGAATTAAGCTTCTTATAGTCTATGCAGACTCTCCATCTAGCGCTGGTTCTAGTGGGTACGAGGTCGTTATTCTTATTCTTTACAACGGTGATTCCTGACTTTTTCGGGACAACATGGATCGGGCTAACCCACGGACTATCAGAAATGGGATAGATGATCCCAGCATCAAGGAGTTTTAAAATCTCTTTTCGAACTACTTCGGCCATTATCGGGTTCAATCTACGTTGTCCTTCCCTAGACTTTTTGGCATTATCTTCTAATTTAATTTTATGCATGCAAACCGAGAGAAAAATTCCTTTAATGTCCTCTATGCTCTAGCCAATAGCTTTCGTATTTCCCTTAAGAACACGAATCAACTTCTCTTCCTAAAGGGGTTCTAGGTCAGTGGCAATAATGACGAGCATAGTTTTGTCTGGACCTTGAAAAACATACTTAAGATTAGAGGGAAAAGGTTTAAGCTCGATCTTTAGGGTGGTTACTTGAGCCTCCAGAATGGGTTTCTTAACATCTAAGATTTCATGCTCACCTTCCATTTCTAAAATTTCTAAAGTCGAATCCAATAAGGCTTTTACCTTATGGATGTACGAATCATCCTCACAATCTCTATCAAAGTGGGCCAAGAATGCCCCTAAAGGATCCGAGGTACTTGACCTCTCAAAAGTGGTACTCATAAGACTTTGAATCATATTATACTCGAGTAGTTCAGAATTAGAAGGGGAATGCGATGCATTAAAAATATTTAATTCTACTATCATGTTCCCGAAGGTCAACTTCATAATTCCATTTCGGTAGTTGATTACCGCATTAGCTGTTGCCGAAAAGGGGCAACCAAGAATCACAGGGATCTCATCCTCAGGGTTTGCTACTGGCTCAGTATCTAACACAACAAAGTCTACTGGATAAACAAACTGCTCAATCTGGATCAACACATCTTCAACCACACTCCTAGGAATCCTAATGGATCAGTCCACTAGCTACAGGGTCCTATTTGTAGGTTTAAGTACTCCGATATTTAATTGTTCATAGACAGAGTAAGGAATGAGGTTCACGGCGGCACCTAAATCAACTAGAGTTCTTCCTATCTTATGGGTCTTAATCATACACGAAATTGTAGGGCATCCCGGATCCTTGTACTTAGGAAGAGATTTACACAAAAGGACAGAACTAACATGTACATCTAAAAGAATAGATGTATCACTCCCGTGAACATGAAAAGCCTTTTTTAGGACATGTATGCGTTGCTTTAACGTATAAAGATCTTTGAGGAATTTTGCATACTCCTAAGGCCGTAAGAATAGGAATGTTAATCACACAATGCTTAAAAATTCCTAAAATATCCTCTTAGATGTTGCCCTTCTTAGCCAGGGATAACCGCTAAGGAAAATGAGTCAGCGGCTGAATATGTGTTATCGCGGTTTCTTCCTCACTTACAGGTTCTTCTATAGGTTTACTTTGAATATCCTCCTCGAATTCCTTAAGCATTTTTATTAGATTAACAACTTTTGTACTACTCTTAAGAGAAATGATGGCATTGACTCCATCACGATTAAAAGATCTAGGATGTTCAGTATTCCCTTTAGGATTAGCTTATGTTTGACTAGGGAACGTTCCTTTATCTCTCGTGCTTATCTCTGTTGCCATTTGACCAATTTGACCCTCAATTTTGCCAATAGATGACTGGGTTACTTGCATAAATACCTTAAGAGTATCTTCTAAGGATATGGTTGGAGTAAGCAGATTCCTATCGTGCGGAGGAACATAAGGCATATTAAGGGGAGCTTGGTATGACAGATTTTGTTGCTATGATGAACTAGACTGGTGAAGGCTTACTTGGTTGTGTGGTTGATAAGGGGAGTTACCAGAAGAGCCTCCTTGGTGGTAATTTCTACTTCCCCAAAAATTAGAGTTGTTAAAATTATTATTCCATCCACCATTGAAAGGTTGGCTATTGAGACGCTGATACATGACATTGGCTTGGTCTTTCCTACCCTCTTTTAAACTAAGCACGTCAGGGTAATCTTGAACCAGATGGTCCGAACTCTCATAAACCACACAAAGTGGCATCGCCACATGGTTAACAGAAGAAGTGGTAAGGTGTTTTTCCCTTTTGCCGATCTCTAAGTTCTTAATTTTATTAAGAATAGTTCTAAGAGTGGCAGACTCTGAATTAGAGTCCACTTGGTGCACATTTGCAATGTGACAATGTATTTCCTCTCTCATCGTTTGCCATTGGTAGTTCTTATCCGCTACATCATTTAAAAATGTCCAAGCTTCGGTATCAGCTTTTTCATCGAATGTACCTGCACACAAAGACTGAACACTAGCTCTAGTGTCTTAATCTAAACTTTCATAGAGAGTTTGAACTGCATCAATCAATTAAATCCTATGATGTGGGCATCCTTGCTCTAAATCTTTAAATCGTTGTAGGTAGTCATATAATGACTCTCCTCAATTTTGCGTGAAGTTATAGATACTCTGTCGTATCTTAGCAGTTTTGTGGTTAGGGAAATACTTTTTCAAGAACTTCTTAACGAGTTGTTCAAATATGTTTATAGAGTTCTCCTCAAGAGTGTACAACCAATTGTGTGCGTTTCCCATAAGAAAAATAGGGAACACGTGTAATTTTAGAGAATCCTCTACAATACGTTCAAAGTTTAAAATAAGCATATGATCCCTAAAGTCCCTAAGATGGTTATACATATTTTTAGTGGGACTACCATAAAATTTGGAGAACATAGGCAAGAATCACGATTATAACTCAAAGTTTCCTACATTTCTGGGAATCACAATACACGAAGGTTTACTGACAAATGTAGGATAAATTCGATTGCATAGAGTGGTTTTCTCTGTAGCAGCAGTAGGTTCAGGACTGTTCCTAGCAATAGCATGTTCGAGACCATTTCCATCAGTCCCGCTCAATCAATATATGTGAAACACTAAAAGACCTAAAAATAATACAACCACTCAAGAACGTTTTACTGGTCTTTTTTTTAAGTTAAGTTGTGAACCCGGTCTCAGGGTTCAATGCTCCTACTCCTGACAGTAGATCAGTTCGCACTTGAGTTATTTTTACTCGCTTTGGCGATAGCTCGCGTGCTGTCTAGTCACCTAGAAGAACCTATGCTAGAAGGCGGGGCAAACCGCTTAGAGTCACCTATCCACACTAGTTATGCAAGGGAGCGTACGTCCTCCAGCAAACGTAGCCACTTATCAGGTTTTTCCTATTGAGCATGTTACTCCAGGTCCGAGCGAAGACTTTTGATTAACTATGTTTTTTATGGCTTCTTATCTGAAAATCTTTTAAAGTGGTCGGAACTGCAGATACCAAAAATATTAAAATTGGGTGATAAACTCCTGGGGTCCTAATGCGTAGGCACGCACGGGTGATAAAATCTCATTTTGGTTCAACCTTATCTAGGCATTGTTGCAAAAATTAAACATTTAATCAATCAAACAATAATTGAACAACGATAAACCGCGACAGGGAGGGTGCAGTGAAAAAATGATTACCTACAGGGCAGCCTTTTAGGAGCACGTTTGGTTACCCTGGTAAAACCGTTAGGAAGGTTCACTCAGGATCGTTGGCAAAGTACGCGTTGAAACGATTTATGGCCTTAGTAGGGGTTCCAAAGCGGTACCTGTAGTAGAGTACAATTTCCTCACCTTATAGAGCGTCACTCAATAATATTTACACAAACATTTTCTCAATCCTTACAATACTAAAAATACATAAAAATTTAAGCAACTAGAAGTCTTCTTCCCTTTATCACTTTGCTTTAATCAACCATGTTTATTTCTTTCAATAAACTTTAAAAAAAAGTACTTATGCATGTCTATGTTCATAAACCAAGTATGTAGCAGAAATGCTACCCAACTATCTAGATTGAGCAATAGATATCGTCGTTCGCACAAGAGGAATACATAGGTAGAGTTGAACAACAGTTGTTGATCCTGACTCGTTCATGGCAAGAACAAGCTCTATAATACTTGGTGGATGCGAACAGAGTTATACAAAAGAAACCGTATGGCGACGAAGATGATGATAGCAGCCCCTGATCAAATATCAAAACAACACAAAATTCAAACTTTAACTCACAGTTTCAATAAAATTAATCAAAAATAGAAACCAGAAACAAATGTAGGTAAGAAACCCATAAACAAAGTAAAACCCAGAGTAAACTATTGTAGCAAAAATAGTGATACGATTTACCCCAATGAAGATAACCAAATATTCTCCAAGAGCAATGCAACCTCTTACAAGCACAATCATAGTCTCCGAGCTTTAAAGATTCAGTAGTAATTTGGGAAGTAAATCAATAGCTGAGCCCAAATCAATCAACAGTTGAACCCAAATCATCAACAGCTAAACCCAAATCAATCACTAATCATAGAGACCCCCAAAACTTGGCAGAAACCACAGAATCACACACTGATACACTCAAAATTGAGATTAAACTAAGTTAATCGAACTAAAAAACCATCTAATTGTACAATAATTATATCCAATTCAGATATCCCCAATAACGCCCAATTCGTGTTTTGGGAAACCCTAGATACACAAATATCGATTTATGATGACAAGTGTAGCTGAAAACCAAAAGGGGACCGGATTGGGGTTTCAATGTTGAGATAGAGATGATCAGGAGTTAGGGTTTCATGAAATCTTGAAGCTTTTGTCGATGAAAAATTTCAAAAACTCAAGCACAGTCGTGGAAAATAATAAAAACTTAAATTTGAGAGAGGAAGTTTTGATAATGACAGTTAGGGTTTGTTCATGTTAAGATCTCACTCTGAAACTATGAACTCGATTAGGGAAGTGTTGAGATCGCTCTCTAATAGCGAAAATCGAGAGAGGGAGAGAAAATAGAGAGATCTGAGAAAAAAAATTAAGAAGAAGTTTTAAGAGAGAAAAAAAAAGTAGAGAGTCAGTGATTTGAGAGAGTTTATTTTTAAAGAGAGAGAGTCGTGGTAGTTGTGAATTGGACGAAACAACTTTATTGTTCTGTGTTTTATGATGTTGTAGATCAATTAGACTAAACAAGGCTATCAGTTTCTGAACCTGTTAGCTGCTGAGCTCTGGTTTAAATTTAAAACTGCATTCATACTTTTCCTATACATAACAGATCAAACAAATACCTCAAGCAGAGCAAAATAGAAGAAAAATCACTAATAAAAACAACAAAAAACTCGTCAAACAGAATAATAATTTAATAACAAAAACATGATTTTAAAATCGATTGCATCCCCAGCAACGGCGCCATTTGGTAAACCATATCAAATCAGGCGTTATAATATAGGTTAGGGTTGTCGTTCTTCAGGGATGCATAGATCAAATCATATTTCTATTATCAAATTTAGTACTTATAAATTATAAAGAAGAACACTTACATTGATTGATTTCCCAAGATACTCCAAAAAGTAATACAACTCTCTCTCTGCAAGAATATAATAATACTAGGGTGGTTAACAAAAGATAAAAAGATAACTTTCTCCTTTTCTACCTCTATCTCTTTAACCTAACTAAAGTCCTCTCTTTCAGCAACCCAGATTTGGTGGAGATATTTTAGCTAATTCTTGACTACCAAGTCTTCCAGTAGCTCTTGACAACTAGGTCATCTCTAGCAGCTCTTGACAACTAGGTCATCTCCAGCAGTAGCCTTTAGCTTGTAAGAGCTGGGCTTTAAGAAGGGTTTGGTCACAAATGTCTCATTACCTACAATAGTAAAAACATACTTTAATTAGGCCCAGCAAAACAAGAAATAAGGTTCTAGATTATATAAATTTAAGGACAAAAATAGGCATTTTTCATGCCTATCAATATTCTTCTTCATTGTCGGAATATACCGAACCTCCTCAATTTCTTTAACTAAACCATTGTACAACTTTAGACGGATAATACCTATCCCCATTATATGACATGAATCATCATTTTCCATCTAAGCAACTCCACCTTCTCGCCTTTTGAAACTAGAAAAATAGCCCCTTTTGGGACAAATATGATAAGTAACACCCGAATCCATAATCTATTCTTTGGAAGCAACAATACATGCACTAGATGATATAGTTAAAGAAAAGTTAGAATCATTACATTTATTTACCTCACACTCTTAAGCGACATTTATTGAAGAACCAGCTTTCCCACCTTTCTTCTTTTTTAGAAGCGCAAGACACTCATTCTTCCAATGTCCCGTCTCTTTATAAAATGTACATTGGTCTTTACCCAAATTGTTTTGATTTATACCGCAACCTCTCGACTTCGATTGAGAGTTGTTACCACTAAACTTTTTCTTGTCCATAGACCTCCCTTTTGCCATCAATACCTCAGACGTTGACTTGTCGGACTCATGTTTATCCTTCTTTTTGTACTCATATTAACCACCACTATAGTCGCATCCAAATATTTTAAAGAGCTCTTCTCATAGGTAATCGTCTTAACGAAGTGTTCGTACTCTTCGAGAAGCGAGTTCAAGAACAATAGAGCTTTGTCCTCATCACCAACAACCTCTTCTAAATTTGCCAAGTCAAAAAGTAACTTGGTAAAATCGTTCAAATGCACCAACATAGAAATCCATTGTCTCATAGTGAAGCGGTAAAGTGTCTTCTTCACCAAATACTTCTCCTCAAGAATCCTCCAAATCTCTTTTGTCAAGGATTCATTCATCACAAGGTACTTTATGTCTTGAGCTAGGCATGACCTAATTTGACCATATGCCCTTTTGTTCATCTTCTTCTAAGCACTCTCTTCTACCTCCTCGAGTTTGTCTTCCAACACCTCGTCCAAATCTTGTGGACTAAGCACATCAATAGCTTCACATCGCCACATGCCAAAGTTATTTGTGTCATTGAATTTCTTAACTTCAATTTTGGCATTGTTAAACATAACTGTTGTGTTATTCCGTTTAGGCATCGTTAAGGAACTTGGTTCATCTTCTACCATTGTTCCCCAAATTTTTATGCGCTAATTAAATCGAAAATAAAGCACAATCAAGATAAGTCGTTACCTTAAATTTTGAGAACCACCGAGAACACAACCTCGCCCTGATACCAATTGTTGGGGCACACCGCAAAACCCAAACACTTATTCGATTTGATTAGCGATGAACAAACTAAATGAATAAACACAATCATACGAGAATACACATTTACCGTGGTTTAGCAAATTGCCTACATACACACAAAATAGATAAAGAGTTTTATTCAATGATCCGAAGTTACAATTACTTACTAACCAATTTGAGGTTTCTCAAGATTTTTCTCTCAAAAGATTTCTCACCAAAAGATCTAACCAATGGTGGCTACCAAATACCCTAAGTCTCATTTATATACTTGGGATACTTATTACATTAGCACGGATCTCGAGGCAAAACCAACGTCTTCAATTCAATACTCAAAATTGAGTTTATCGATGTCTGTTCGAACAACCTCCAAAGTCTATTCGAACAGACATCAGTAAACTCAGTTTTGAGTATTGAATTGAATATTCGAACATAATAAGGTACTGTTCGGCCTATTCTGCAAAGTCAATTCGAACATTACTTTCTGTTCGAACAGACTCCAAAGTCTATTCGAACAGAGGGTGTGTTGCTTCTTCTACTCAAATACATATTGTGTCTATTTGAACATAACATTGATCCTCTACACAAATTTCTCTAGAACTTAACCGACGGCCACAAGACTCTTTTTTTAAATCATCTCACAATCAACCACTTCAATTGAACAAGAAACTCCTCTAATTCTTATTGAAACAAAGTTAAACTCCTATCTCATTGGGGTAAAACCTATATTGTGATGTTGTATTGCATGAACCACGATGTAACTAATATTTTAATATCTCCCAATATCTCAGAACTTCGCGTATTTTGGGATAACATACATACAGGACGTGGTTACAATCTCTGTAGCTCGAGTACAGAAGATATCTTTTACTGAAAACACATCAATGATGTTAGAATTTTAGACATCCGATTCAAGCATAATTTTGGTGTGGCATTACAAAAATACATGAACTACATGTCTACATCAATTGTGTAAGATGGTTGGTGTAAAGTTGTAAACTGTGAAGGGTAGTCACAGAGTAAGAGAACGTATTATGAAATACAAACTACATTATTAAAACCTATTCCAATTTGAAATTAAACCAAAACCTCGCATAAATGGAAACTAAAATTCAATTCAAACTATTGTATACTGATTCTTAATCCGCAAATGCGGGCTAGAACTTCAGCACAATACAAATTAACCAGATAGTATTCGAATTTGAATTCTGATGGGAGACACAAATATAAATCAAATTTGATCGAAACTACAATCCATAATTAACCCAAATGGTTGGGATTGTCAAGTCGTTTTCTTAATGAACAACTTCTTATTGCAAAACCTTACGTTATGTTTCAAGTTCATATAGATTACCTGCTAAGTAAGAAGGATTATCCATAGAACACAATAGTAAAACACAACCTTCCTCTCTTTATTAAAGAAGTATCCCCACTATCAAAGCCATTCGTACTCGAGAAATTTTATTACAAGCAGTCAAGCACTAGCAATTTGATCAAACTCTCTCTTAATTACTTATGACAACCACAAGAACATTGACCATTTATACAATTTGCGCAAAAGAAGCCAAAACAAACGGAGTTGCAATCATCTTCCTTAGTGCAATGCTTGTGCTGATTAAGATTGGCATGTTGCACTCCGACCTCCACTCCCTGCACCTTCTCCATCAATGGCATTCCAACTGCAAAAGAGAAAAAGAAAATGTGTACTTTAGCAAAGCGTACAAATTAATAAGAAATCAAATATACAAGAAGATATCTGAATTATGTGATGAGAGAGTTGAGAGACAAACCAGATGCAATAACCAAAAGGACTAAGAAACACATTTTGAAGGAAACCATATCTCTTGCTAATATTTCAGACCTTCAAAGGATATCTAGCTATCACCTTTTTGTATGTTTTGGATTAGTGCAGACACTGTGTATTTATAGGGACATTTTTTTAACAAAAATATCTCTCAAAATATTTTCGCATCGAACTTATACTCTTGATTTGAAAAAAAATCTATATAAGATTCTTGTTGAAAGATTTTGCAGTTTTGGATATAATCAAAGTACTTTATTAGGTAAGAATTGCTTACGTATAGTAAGGTAAAATCTTTTTACATTTATTGCTCTTATCTACAAAATCAAGTATCAGAATTAGATATGATAAGATATAATATAAAGACAAAAATATTTTCATTTCTCCAAAATCTTGGTGCTTAAATCCTTAATAAGGGCCACTGGAGTAGGTTTCATTATAAGCAAACATTGTTCATCAAGCTAGGTAGAATTCCTTGATCTATTACCATGAGACTACCTCTTAATTATCCAGTATGTAGGAAACATGTCCAAGCAAAGTTCTCAGGCGTTCACGCCACAGGTCGTCAACTTTTCAATTATAACAGGCATAAATGACCAAATAACCTGTATCCAGAAGCCTACAGATTGAATTAGAGGAAAAAATGAATGCTTCAGAATTTGCGTAATGTACAAAATTTAGAAGTGGAAAATGGAAAAATAAAATATGTAGATTCTCCATAAATGAGACTCCCACATGCTTCCATTTTTGGTAGGAAAAAAAAAACTTGCACTAGGTTTGATATAAATGAAGAGTTTCTTCAAGTGAAGGCAACTCTACATAGCAGACCAGAAGTAAAATAAAAACTAGCAATGCTTTCTGCACAGGAGAGGCAGGAATGACGAGTTACGATGTTGTCCTCACTTGTGGTATCAATCCCACCCTACCCAAACTTCATCGCCTTGAGACTTCTTTGTCACCTCCCCTCCACCTTTTCCAATCATAGAAGCAGAAACAGGACTATCTACTCCCCAATCATCCCATCCTTTAAAAGACTTGTCATCACTTTTCCCTACATAGTTATGTTCGATATTTCCATTAACGGTCCCATTCAATCCAGGAGGACGCTGGGATTCTACTTTCCAATCAACTTCATCTCTTGTGAATTCCTCAACTTTCTGAGATGCAATTGACATAACATCCTTCATGATTCCCCAGGTTTTTTGTCCAATTTCTGTGGTCTTTGCACTTACCATATTTGCAGTTTCATTCATTTTTTCATCAGATACACCGTCTCTAACCTGTAAAATTCCCGAGAAGATTTTATGAGATGTGCAATACTAATGTTTGCATTACTTCAAGCAGAGACGACATTACATAGTTTATGCAGTTCTTCCAGGGCTTTAGATCCCATAGATTGGGTTCAGATCTTAAATCATACTTAGAAACAGCAATGTACTGTCAATAGCTTTAAGGTTACTAAATGCATTGAACACCATAATTTCGAAGTGAGTTTAGTCCAACAGGAAACCTAACCACGTGTTGCTAAAAGCCCGTATTAGAAATATGGTTTATATCTTGATAATTATACTATTCGACCTTCTCATCGAGTTGGAAATGTATGCAAGCAAGGGTAGTTATAACTCGCACAATTCGTCTTTAACCTGGTTTACCTAATGACTATGAGCATAGGATAGACTCCAAATACATGATGATTCCCAGTTAAACAAGGAACCCCCTCTTCTCATTGTACCTTTGAAGTTAGCTCCTGCGTTCCCGCTTGAACTGCTTTAGTCGCAGACTGTACAACACATGATGCAACCATAGATAATCGACCAAAGCCCTACAATGTAACAATAACGTATCAAGTTAGAGTGGGTTTAGATAACATGTTCTTTATCTTCCAATTGTTATAATTTTATTTGAAGGCGTCACATTGAACACTTTCAATTAAATATTGAAAGAACTTGGCAGCACATCAAAATATTTGTGTTAACCATCTGGTTCATGGGCAAATATATTTGCGACTTCAAAGCCTAGAAATAAGCAAATGACACAAAGAACAACGTTACCGATGCACCCATCCCCTACAATCTAAGGCGATACACCCATATTGGAACCGCATTTTCAAGCTTGATTCGTTCAAAATGGTACTCTATACAAAATAACCCTGTTATTCTACCATCAATTAATCTAGAAAAGCTCACAACCAAAACTTGGAAACCATGTTGATAATTGTATCTCACCTGAGAAACAGCGGAAACAGTTTCAAAAATAACATCTCCTTGAGAACTACCCCTCGAAATTTGTCGCGCCCCCGTAGATCCAAATCCAACATACTTCCCCCCTTGTGAGGGCGGAACCCCCACCGGTTTCATTTCATTCTGAGCAACCTTCTTTGAAAAATAGCCTTCTTTATTCGTGGCAGAAGCCCGCACTTTCCCATGAAGATCCTCCGATGACCAACACCGACTCACCCCATTCGCTTCCTCATTCGTCCTAAAATTCCCAACCGACTGATTCCTCCGAATATTCCCACTATTATTATTACTATTACCGCTATTATCATCCCATCCATCCCATTGCCACTCAGAGTTGTTCGATTGAGGCTTCGGAGGTTTTGAACCAACAACAAACTCTACTACAACATGGGGTTCATTCCAAGGTCGATTCTCAGCAAGGGATTGAACTTTTTCCCGGAAGAGAGCCGCGGCATTGGTGTTATATTTCACGGAGATATTTGCTTCTTTAGGAACGCTGCGAGCGGCTAGGAAATCATTTAAAGCTTGGTTTCCGCCAGGGTTTGATTCCATTTTCTTGAGGTAAGGTTCAGACCAAGTATCCATCGTTACAGAGCGGACAAAGCTGAGGTGAACACCAAGGCCACGGTGTTTGCCTGAGCAATCTAGGCACATGAAAATGCCGTAAGATACCGATGCCCATTGTGGGTTCTTTTGGGAGCAGTCGACGCAGGTTTTGTTTGTGGGAAGAGATTGCAGGGCTCGAACACGGCGAGACGCAATGGTTGAAGACATATCTGCGGCAGCAATGGCAACAGGAAGGTTTTTTTGTTTGCAGTTATGGTGGTGATTGTGGAGGTAGTTATTTCTGTTGTGCTTATTTGGTTTCAAATTTTAGAAATAAATTGCCCTAATTGTGCCCTAAGCCAAAATTGTCTTATTTTAGAGGCTAGGTGAAAAATATGTTATTTTAGGTCAGAAAAAAAGCAGTGCCTTATCAGCGAAATATTTCTCCTTTATCGCAGAAATAGTAAACGAAAAACCCTGGAAGTTTGAAGATCATCCGAATCTTGCCAACAATTTGTACGCAATAAGCATGAGCAAGTCCAGTCTTTTTAATTTTGCATAACCATCTAATTCAGATATCAATTACCTCAATAATATATGAATCTTAAGACTTCAAAGATAAGTGCAAAACAACTTCAAGAAACTAAATAATGTAAATCAAAGAATTCGTAGAATCTAATGTTTCTGCGAAAATATATCTGAGAAATAGAAAACAAAAAGAAAGAAAAGCAAAAGCATCCAGTGCTTGATAGTCTCTTGTAAATCGTGTATGTAAATCCGAACTTGACTTAGATATCATCGGGTCTTCTCGGCTTTCCCATCTCGATGACATCGTCGGGAATATACTTGCTCCAGAATTTATGTTGCTTCCACACATTCCACATCTCTTCAATTGGTACACCCTTTGTTTCCGGCAAGAAATAGTAGATGAAGAATGTCATAATGATCGTGAAACAGCCAAAGAAGTAGAAGAGACCAAACTTCATGGTGCAAAGCATCGGGAGAAAGATTTGAGCGATGACGAACGTGAAGAACATATTCACTCCGACGGTGATACTTTGCGCAGCTGATCTGACCTCAAGTGGGAATATCTCACTAGGTACCAACCATCCTAAGGGACCCCATGACCATGCAAACCCGGAAACGAAAGCACAGACGCAAAATACAACCACAATAGCGTAAGGCTTACTTATCACAGCAACACCAGCAAGGCCAAACTTGTATGCAATTAGACTTCCAACCAAGAACTGCATTTCAAACATGATAAAAATGTCATATTACGATATGTTTGTCGATTAATTATAAAACGTCACAAAAAATCAATAACTAATACTTGAATCCCCAAAAAATATCACATTTAATTAGAAGTTCAATTTTGCAGTGATATTTAGCAATATTTACCTGAAATACACCCATTTGAATTGCACCCTCGATCAAAAGAAACCTCCTCCCCTTCTTATCCACGAGCCACATAGAAACAAACGTTGCAAGAACGTTAACTCCACCGGTAATGACAGCAGAAGCGAGAGCTGCATCATTTCCAAACCCGAGAGTTCTAAATAACACTGGAGCATAAAACATAACAACGTTCATCCCTGTAAGTTGCTGGAAAAAGGGAATCAATATAGCCATGGTCAAATGCGGTCTATACTTCTTTTCCCATAAGAGCCTGCTCCACGGGTCGGTCACCAAACTAGATGCTTCACTCGCAGCAACTAAATCCTTAAACTCTTCCTCAACATCATCAGTTCCACGGATATTCTTAAGCATTGCCTTAGCCTGATCACGGTGATTTAGATTACGTTCCAGAATTGAATTTGGTGTGTTAGGGAGGAAAGTTGAACCAACGGTAATAATCACAGCGGGAACTGCTGCTAGAGCCAAACTCAAGCGCCAACCCCAACCACCCTTGATCTTGTCCGAACCATAGTTTACAAGGTTTGCCATCAATATGCCCAACGTGATCATCAACTGGAAAAGGATGTTGAGTCTTCCACGATGCTTGTAGGGCGCCATTTCAGATAGATAAAGTGGCACAGACTGGCCACAATTCAAAAGTTTTAATCAGAATGGAGATTGAAATCGCATTGAATCAACTATATATTACGTAATTAAAAGATTTGCAAACTTGCTATATAGCAAAATATCTAGAATTTGTACCTGGTTAGCGAATCCAATACCAACACCAAGCAAAAGCCGACCAATAATAAGCATGAACACGTTCATTGCAAATCCATTAACTGCTGCTCCAGCAAAAAACACCAAACCACCGAAAAACATGGAAAGTTTCCGGCCAAATTTCCTTGTAGCATATGAAGCTACAAGAGAAGCTAGCAATGCTGCTAGGTAGAGCGAGGATGTAAACAACGTGAGCTTGATATTATTGAATGTGCAATACTGGTTTGAATTGTGTGCGTCGTTCTCCTGCTCATATATCTTCGGAAAGAATTTCTTGAGAAATGGAGCCATGGAAGTTACTCCTCCTAAAACCCAAAAACAAGATAAACATCAATTATATCAAGAAATTAAGGGACGGGAAGTTGAAAATTAAATCGATATAGTTAGTTTTGTATTCTTACCTGATATACCAATATCGTAACCAAAGATCAAACCACCACAAGCAGCAACTAGAATTGCCCAGAACACATAGAACGTCATCCCGCCAGAATATTGTTTCCCAGGACTACCCGAGTTAAAAACCACACCACCAGCCATCGCAGTTTTTCTGCTTTAAAGGAAATATTTTTTTGTCTTCAATATTTTACACAGATTTCAATAGTAAAGTAGTGTATCAAAGTTTAAAATATGAATTGAAATAAGCAATGAACAATCAATAAGGAAGTATTTGGCATATTATTCACCAATCAACTGTCTAATTTGAATATTTATACAAATAGACACATTACTAATTAATAAGCATACATCAAATTTATGATTAATATTTGTTTTTCAGATTGTTTATTTAAATGAAGACTGTAGGTTTATATTTCAATTCCTAGTTTTGATACGCAAACATAGTATATCTTAAGCCCAAGTTTCAGAGTTAAAGATCTTCTACATGTATAAGTAACAAACTGCTTATTTATAAGCAAGTTAAATCGAGTACCCCAAACCCTAGTTATCAAGTTATGATCTTCTCCATGCAAAATTAATCAGATCAAGTTATTTATACCTATCTGTTGATCAATCAAGCATACCCAAATACAGATCACATAGTAGAAAATCTTAAAATTTGTTTCAAATCAAGAACAACATATATAACACGTATTAAACCCTAATTCAAATTTCAGACTAGAAAAGTTTTAATTGTACCAGTACAAACACATATCTAAAATCGATATCACTCTACATAACATGTTCCATCCAACATAAACAAACAAAAAACACATAAGAAAGCTTGAAACATTAAACAATCAAAGAAAGAAGAACTTACTTCAAACCAAGCAGAGTGAGAGAGGAAGAGAGCAAACTTATTTGACGGAAAGAACTAGAGAAGACTCAAACGTAATGAAGCTTAAACTTAAAGAGTCCCTGGGTATTTATAGAAGTAAATATTGTAGATAACCCTAAATCTTAAACTAATTAGAGTAGGATTTTAATTTCTGTTATTATCTTTTGGGATAAGTTAAAGATGTAGTTACATGCCCTCTTTGATGGGAAAATATTTGAGTTCTATTTGGATTTGGTATCTATATATAATATATTAGCGTAGACTTATCTTTAGTTAAAACTGTGGATAATGTAGGTGACTTCTTGTTATGGTCTCTTCCTCATGTTTTGGTGACAAAAATAGATACAAGTTTGCCCTAATTGAGACTCCAAACTCTTTTGGACTTATGAGTAACTCTGTAACTGTCTACTTGTATGTAAGCCCAACTGAGGCCCATAAAATTTTCAGTTCCAAAATCCCCCGACCGCAAGGTGTGAGACCCTAGCTCGTGCTACAATAGAAGTGTGGAGTACTGTAGCTCAGTCTTTCCTAAGGCTAATATAAATTTTGCAAAAGGATCATCTTAAATCATTCCTAAAGCTAATATAAATGTTTGCAAAAAGGTCATCTTAAATCACATTCATTGAAAGCCATATTTGACCCTTAATATCTACGATTGTGAAACATAATTAGATATAAATCACTGTTATTGCATTGTTGTTTGTACCATGTTTTCATCGATGCCATGCCGGCGTTATTAACAGTAATTTGATACCAACATACCATAAGCGGAAAAAGATGTAGTTTTAGGAATGGTACAAGATAACATTATAAGAGCATATGCATTAAGTGGGTTCAAACCCACCTTTTCCTCCTAAATAGTAACCAACCTTGAGTTTCTCACATTTGAGGTGGGTTGGAAACCCGCCCACTTAGATTAAACCAATCGTAAAAAGTCACATGGCAAGAGAGAGGGGAGAGAAAAATATATATTATCGGCCCTTATTTTAAAAAAAGATTATACGCATCGCAAACCGTTAAAACTTGTAACGTGTATTAATCTGAAGCGTTTATTTTGCCGTGCAGTTCTAAACTGCACAACATTGAAAAAAATGGAAATCACCTTTCAGGGTCTCTGAACTGATCCTTAGGGTGGGTTTTTTTTTTTTTTTGTTGCTACCTAGGTGAGAAGACTCAACTGCTTGGTGGTCGGTTTGAGAAAAAGATTGTGGGTTGCCACCACCTAAGCAACCCACACTACTGCTGCATATGCTCTAAGAAACCAAGGATTAAAATGCCAAACCATTCTGGTTTACCGACATCTGCCTATGGCGGCTTACCGTGATATTTTTAATTTATCACGGCTCTTTGGTTACTCTATCTTTTAATCATTTAATGCAAAAAATTGGTTTAAACCGAATTATCACGATATATTGGTGGGTTTATTTTAGTATTGTGATAATTATTACGATATGTTGATAATATTGCTTGAAATGTGTAAAAATGTGAAAGAAGTCTCCAAAAATATTTGAACTTGAAAAAAGATTATAGACAAGTAAATAAAAATGTTAAATAGGAAATTGATAATCAAAAAGTTTATTACAAGAAAATATAGGCAATTCGATTACAAATTAAAACTTGACATTTAGGAATTGTCTCATAAAGTTACAGATATATAATAATCTAATATATATATATGAGTAACGCGGTTCCTCAAAATTATTATTTTCTGACTGTGAGTTACCGTTAGAAACATTCCATCAATATTCCTCCCACGAGGCCACGACAAATGCTTGAAATAAAGGTCTCAGTTTCTTACGTGGTTCTCATACTCTTGTTGAATTAAGTACGGCATAATCCCCAGGGGTGTGCAACCACTTATAGCTATTACTCATGTACTCTTATCCATGTAATGTTGTCTCAAAGACTGTGACAATTTTCCCTGACCATGTCCGTACTCATAAGATGACGCATCAATATACGGATTTGCATTACCGAAAAGACCCCCATTGTCGTTTTGCTGAGCATCAAAAGTGAACAAATGTAGGTAATAGCGAGTGCCCATGCTCATGCCATCAAAATGCGATAAAAGAGAACTCGCATCTTAACTCCTGTGAAATGAACCTAACCCAAATCCTCTTTGTGACCTTCCCGTTCGACTTCATTGGTTTACCAAACTAGTTAATCTTTGACGATAATTGTGGCTGAAATTGTTTTGTAATTTTTTTGCCATGTCTTGTCTTATCATTTTGATTATGTTAGAAAGTTTGGGAACAATCGAATTACATCAAAAAGCCTAATGTTTGAAACCATAGTTTAAAATAAAAAGCCACGATAACATGAAAAATCCCACGATACATTCACGGTATTTACCGATAAATTTAATGAAAATACTAAAAAAAAATTTTTCTTCCGGCTTACTGGGCAGTATTTTGAAAAAGCCCTAACATTTTAAACTATGTAAGGAACTAATTAACTCAACTGTGATTTACATAAATTCGTGTTTGGTTTATCTCTAACAACTGAAAGTTAACCCATGCGGGTTCAAACCCATGAGCTCTTGGTTTGGTAGCTCTTTTTTTTATTATTCTTTGAACATAGTCCCACATTGCTTAGAAATTGGGAATTAATATGAAGAAATATATACCCTCTTACTTAATCATTAGTTGCAGAGTTGAGTAAGTGGGAAGCATGTGAGTGTGTGGTGAGATTTTATTCCAACACACTTGCATACACACCCTTTGGCGGCCCACCGCCGGCTCGGGCACGGGCTCAGGCCTCGGGCTTCGTGCTTTGGGATTTGGGTAATTGGCTCTTCTTGGCTCTAGAGCACAAGGGCCTCCTATTCTTTTTACTGAAAAGTTATTTGGAGTTGGGCTTGTGCTTTTAATTAAATCAAAACCTTTACTAGCCATTTTAATTCTATCCGTTGGGTTTTTTACTTAGAATCCAAATTTCACTGCGATTTATTTCATCCCACTAGCCGTTGTCGAGAACATGTCTCCCCGTTTTTCCCTCCCACAACAGCTCTTTTTTGGTTTATAAAAGAAAACCAAACCTGCAGTATTTTACAACACATAACACAGTTTTGAGTATCTTTCTCTCTGTTCACAAACAATTTCATGCTTTTACGAGTTTTGCGATCTGAGTTATTATATAAAAGTGCAAAGAATCATAACGGTTTCCTTTCCTGTAAAGGGAAACTGCAGTTTATCGAAGCGCCAATTTATCCTGGGGGCGACGTATTGTCTACCTGCTTTACTTTGGGGAAGTTGCACAAAACATCTTAAAGATAGTGACCTGGTACGTGACTCGGCCACTCCATTCTAATCAATTCCGGTTTGTTATTGTTGTTGTAGTTCCAGTTTATCATTTCTCCAATTATCTCTTTCTGCTATTTCATTTTGCTGGAAACGGGGTAACCCAAGTTTATATTTTTAACAATTTTAAGATGCTTGATATTCTGCTATGGAGGATGGTAAAACTCAGACTTCTATTTTCACCGACCAAAACTCAGACTTTTGTTTTCAAGTTTGAAGGCTTGCATTTCAAACAGTGGAAGCAGAAGACATTCTTTTACCTTACCACCAAGGTTACTTCTGTTACTGCAACCTCTAAACTGGTATTTGAGCCACCCCTTAATGATGAAAATGTTCAAGCAATTATAAAATAAACTGAGTAGGATTTCCTTTATAAGAATTATATCCTGAATGCCTTGACTGATGATTTATATGATTATTATGTTGTAATGGAATCAGCCAAGGACATTTGAGATGCAATTCAAAAGAAATATGATATTGGGGATGCCGGGTTGAAAAAATATGCGGTTAGCCGCTACCTCAAATTTCAGATGGTCGATGAAAAATCTGCAATTACCTAGTCTCACAATTTACATAAGATAACTCAAGAGATTGTGTCAGAGGGTATCCTGCTCGATGAGCAATTTCAGGTGGTTGTCCTCATAAATAGACTTCTGCTTGGATGGAAAGAATTTAAGAATACCCTGAGGCATAAATCGAAGGAGTTTTCGATAAAAAGTATGATTGTCTGGCTAAGGATTGAAGAGGAGACTCAGAAATAAGATATCAAGGAAGAAATTCCGATTGTCTCGAACAATAAGAATAAAGGAAAGGTTGTTCTCAAGCCGAAAAGAAAAACCATGAAACTGGACCAGAACCGTAACTGACTATGCTCAGAATCAGAATAGGAACCACAACCAAGGTGGACCCTCTTCTCAGGTAGCTCATATAACTGACTTTATTCAGTTCATTAACTATAATTATAACAGACCTGGCCATATGGTTAAGTTCTGTCGGAACCCCAAACGCCCTAGACCTCCCCGGGCTCAGGTGCATGTGATCAAAATGTATTTTGTTGCTATGATATCAGAAGTTAGTCTATAGGGAACGTAGAACTGAACTTCACTTCTTGAAGGACACTTCTGCTAAAAGATGTCCTGCAAACTCCAAAAATAAGGAAATACTTATTTTCTAGGTATCTTCTCAACAAGGCTGAATTTTTGTAGACTATAGGATCGGATCAGTACACGATCACTAAGCATAATATTTTTGTTGGAAAAGGATATGCCTGTGATGGAATGTTTAAGATGGATATTAAAATCAATAAAATTGTTTCTTCTTACTCTGTATGCACTTTAAAATTTTGGCATGCTAGGCTCTATCATGTTAATAAGAAACTTATTAAAAATATGGGTAATCTGGGGTGATTCCTAAGTTCTCCTTAGACAGTTTCAAAAAATGTGAGTCTTGTAGTCAGGCAAAAATTATAAAGACTTCACATAAATCTATCCAAAGGGAAAGGAAACCTCTATATCTTATACACTCATATATATGTAAACTGGACTGTGTCTTAACTAGAAATGGGAAACGATGATTATTCGAACTTTACTTATGTTTATCTTATGGCGTATAAGAGCGAAGCTCTAGAAATGTTTAAAACCTTTTTAGCATAAATTAAAAACCAATTTAAAAAGAAAATTAAATATTTTCGTTGCAATAGAGGAACTGAATATGATTTGACTGCTTTCAATCATTTTTACAAATCTAAAGGTATTATACATGAAACTATTAGACCTTATTCTCTTGAAATGAGCGGTAAAGGTATTATAAGAGAAATTTTGACTACTGACCCACCTACAGACTAAATATTTACCTTTAGTCCCCAAGTTGTTTAAATATGTAGTTTTGGTCCCCAAATTGCCTCTGACCACAGGTCAACCTTCGTTGAACTCAAATTTTAACATGACCTGACTAAACTACCCTCACGCGAGTTGCACGTGATTTCAACTAACAGGTAAACAAGTTGTCTTCCGGTCATCTCTACACCAAAACTATCCCAAACAAAAAATTATTCATTGAGGGAAAATTTAGGAAATTTTTTATCTTCTGCAACTATAAAAATTTGGGAAAACTAGAGTACGGCAATCTAATACCAAATCTCGCCAAACCTTTGAATCTCTTATATCTCTCCTAATCATAATGTAAGCTTTTCTCTCTCCCTCTCTCTTTCTTTTATTATGAATAGTCAAAATTTGTAAATCTCTCTCTGATATCTGTTGCTTTAATTGGTTTTCTTATTTTAAAAGTTAAAAGATTTGTGCTAAGAATTAGAGCTTGGATTACAAAATTGGGGCTTTTTATAAATGGTTTGGATTATAAAATTAGGGTTTTAGTTTTCTGTAATTAAGGTATATTAAAAAAATTGGGACTTTTACAAGTGGTTTTTTAACTAAAAATGTCATTATTCATTGGGGAGGTAGATGGTCTGAACCTGAGGAGACAAGGTACACACATCGTCTATAAATTGATGGCGATATGCATATATTTAAAAATATAGATGGGGACCAGTTTTACTATCAAGGTCTATTAGAGTATATTATGTCTAATGTTGTTGGGATAAATGAAGCTATCTCACCTGGTTCTAGGATAGTGGTGAAGATACTGTGTGTAGGTAAGATAGTGGATGTTTGTGATGATGCAAGTTTATATAAGATGTGGCATTGTAGTGATGTGGATAGTATGTGGGATGTACATTTCAATGTATATGCAGTGCCTATAGAAGTTGTGCCCCCACCTTTAATTTAGCAGCCAAATGTAGTTATGATGGAACCAGATGAAGGACCACCAATATGTCATACTTCTCAAGTTGAGGTTAAGGTTGAGACTACACAGTTTGATCCACTACAGTGTGAGAGTACACAGTTTGATCCACTTCAACATGAGACTATTGCCAGGGGTAGACAAAAGGTAGTTGTGACTCAAACAAAAAAAAGTTGTATCAAAGCCAAAAATAAAAGGCAATAGTTTACAAAGTGGTGAATATAACACTAAAAGAGTTAAGAAACCAATGGCAAGTGAAGTATCTGAAAAAGAACTTGATGATTTGCCACATATGGACTTCAGTGATGATGAACCTAATATTGAATCTTAGGGTGGAGTTGGATTGGAGGAAGATGCTCCAATTAATGCTAAAACTGAGGCTATAGTTGGATTGAGGGGAGAGGCTCCAGCTAATGCTGAAATTGAGGCTGGAGTTGGATTGGGGGGGATGAGGCTCCAGTTAATGCTGAAACTGAGGCTAGAGTTAGATTGGGGGAGAGGCTTCAAATGATGATGAAGAAGTTGATGAAGTTAATGCTTGAAATAGATGGGCAGAAACTAACCCAGATAGCCTAGATGCAGAGGAAGCGTATTACTCAAATCACTCATCAGTTGATGGTGATGATGGTCCAACCCAAGTTGATATAGACAAATGTGATGATGAGTTCATAGATTTGGCCAAAGAATGTGATAACATTTTTGAGTTTTTTAGACTTATATCCTGATATTTATATAGATATTTGACTTAAGTCCTTCCATTTAGCAAAAAAGTAGTTATAGTCCTTTATTTGCAGTTTGACCTTAGTCACTGCAATTGACCGCATTGACTCAGTAAATCTGGGCGTACAAGAAAAATGACTAAAATACCCTTGGAAATCACGTGTTAACTGGCTGTTCTCTCAGACCAAAAAATTTAAGACCAAATTGTTTCTCTCCCACTTCTCTCATAGACCAGAGTTGTTGTTTCTCACTTCTCTTACAAACCGTAAAACTTGTCTCTGATAATGGTGAAGAAGAACTCGAAGAAGCAGGCCAGGAAGATGGTATTGAGAGATGAGGTTGGTGATGATGATTCAAGCCCCATCACCATCCCTGATAGCACACTAGATGATTACCCTCCACCTAAAATCCAAGAACCAATGTTGAGCCATATTCCCTTCCCAAGGTATGTAATTTATACTATACATTGCCCAATTAGAATTTTTTTAGGGTTTATTAGAAATTAGGATTTTTAATGCGATTTGAAGGAAGTTTGCCTATCTGTACCTAGAAATTGGGATTTTTTTACTGAATCAACAAATGGAAACAATAATAAGCATTACAAAGTAGTGTACGAGTGGTCCAACAATAAGCCCCTTTTGGGTTTGTAATTAAATTGGGGATTTATAATTTAGGGTATTTGTTACTCAATTGGGGTTTTTAATAGGATAGTACCACTGTACAATGTTCAATTCCTATATGTTGTATTGGTGTTCAATTATTATGTAAGACAATGTTCAATTCATATATGTTGTATTGGGAATTTTTGCAGGCATTCATACGATTTAAGGCATGTCTTTATTAACTATGGGGGAAAGTGGAGTAAAATGAGTCCTACAGGTTGGGTTGGCAGTGATTATAAAGGGGCAAGAGTTTTAAGTATGGGATATTATGTGGGTAGAGAATAATTTATGAGGAATATGTAAGAGATATTTCAGTCAAGGTTAATGGCTACCATGGGGTGGGGAGTTACATTCCAGAGCGGAATGTGATAGAGGTTATATGTTTGTACAATGGGTTGCCTTTTGTTGTCAGATGTGCAGATGATTTGAGGGATATGTGAGCAAAGGGTGATGAAAGTTATCCAAAGAGAACACAGTTTTACATGTTGGTCGTGCCAATGATATTTGTGACATCCCCGATGCACAAGGTTAGATAAGAAATATATTCGTACCGTTATAGAGTAATAGCGCGACGTACTTAGTACGTTTATCATGTTGGTCGTGCCAATGATATTTGTGCCATCCCCGATGCACAAGGTTAGATAAGAAATATATTCATATTTTAAAGGGATCGAGTGCGTGGTACTAATGTCTCTTAGACATATACCGGTTACTGATGGACGAAATTGAATCTTACCGTTGTTACCACTTCTCGTTAATCTACGGTTGCGACCTTATCTGTAACTTCCCCTGTCACTAGACCCAACATTATGTGACCTTGTCACATGCTTACTATTAGTAGGCATAAGCTTGAGGTTCGTAACCAATAACTCATTATTTTGCCCATAAATGAGGAAAATGTGAATTAGGCATGCGTGCGCAGTGATCTATCAAATGTTACCTCGGAAGCGCAATATTTGAAGTATAGAAATTGTAATAGAATATTCCCAATATCTATATTTACCTCAATTATTTCTCCATGTGAGATTATAATGGAGTTGCACTGCCGAATAAAAATTCTGTTGTAGTCATATAATATTATTATAGTATAAATTAATCCATGATCAGGCCTTCCTGAATATGGAGGCGGAGGTGCCAAACAAAGCTACTACTTTGTTATTTAGAGACTCATTGTTCTTAACAATAGTCTTGTCCAGATTCTGCAATAGCATATGGATTTTAGTATCCATACAGGTCAAGTTTATTGGTACCTGAAATAGAAATTACAGTATGGGAAGTACTCAATGTTC
Source organism: Kingdonia uniflora (assembly GCA_014058105.1). NCBI lineage: Eukaryota > Viridiplantae > Streptophyta > Magnoliopsida > Ranunculales > Circaeasteraceae > Kingdonia > Kingdonia uniflora. The sequence goes on from JACGCM010002866.1 coordinate 933,529, forward strand.
TGAGTGTTACCAACATTTATTATGCATGTAGATCAATACCAGTAGTAGTACTTGATAAACATTCTTTGCATAGAGGCAATTCATAGTATTCAAGTCAGTGATTCTCATTCCTTACTTGTAGGTGAACCTCGTTCAAATCCTATTACTTATGAAATTTTATTTAAGTATATGATTTCCAATCATTACTTATGGTTCATAGTATATAGCGCAATGAAGTACATGATTCGTAATCATTACTTGTAAGTGAACTCTATTCATGACTTTATACTCATAAAATTCTATTAAGCGTTAAATCTCAATATTACCCTATAAAATGGTAATCTTAACCTTAAAGTATGTTTTAATAGAGTCTTAGCCAAGATAGTTATTCAAAACCACTAGTAGTTGTGTTCCTTATTCTGAGAACTAGGGTGTTCTAAGCCCTATAGTTCTATTAAAGTTTGTATATTCAAGCCAAATGACCCTATTTACTACGAATATGAGGGGTATAAGATGTTTAGCTGACAAGTAGCTTTATCCCAAAGTCAGCTGGGTTCACAAGATAGGTTGATTATGCATGTCTTTGAACTAACATTATAGGGTATTATAGGTTATTATTAATGCATATATACCTATAAACGTTATCTTGTAACATCTAATTGTACCTAGATACAAAAAATTGGTTCCTCAGACACCAAGTTTTTAGAAATAAGACTTAATCAATTCCCAATTGAGTTCTAGTTATTTGTCTGAGACAATTGACTATGATTTAGATATAACTCATGGTCGTATCTAAATTAGTATTGGTTTTATATTATCTGTGATCCCTGATCATGATAATTAGTATCCTAGGAGCATTCTAGTAATATCATATTAGTTATCGTAAGATACTTAAATATGTATTACACTATTTACGTATATCACATATAAGTAAGTCAATGCTCCTATACGAGGCACCTAGTCCCAAAAAAATTTAAAAATATTTTATATTAAAAAAATCAAATGGGTCCCCCACAGGGTAGGTCCAGTCAATAGGAATTTTTTTTAAAAAAAATTGGGCTCAATTTGACCAAAAATTAGGCTATTTATAGCCATTTTAGTGTCTGGACCGGTCTGACTCGGTCTGGGTCAAGGCCTGGACCGGGTTGACTGGTCTAAACCAGTTTGACCTGGTCTGCCACATGCCACACGCACGGGATGCACACGTGCCGAACACACGGACTGTACGCGTGTCTCACATATGTGTCACGCACGTGGTTGCCACGTGTTACTGCCGGAGGAATATTCGGGTAATCGTCTCGCAAAAATTCTGGCGGCCGACCAGTGGCCGGTCTCCGGTGACCATCCGATGACTGCCACACATGTAACGCACGTGTCAGGCATGTCACATGTGCCACGTATGTGTCAGGCATTCTACACGTGCCACGCACATGTCATGCCACGTCATCGTCAGCGTGCCACATGCCCTTGACACGTGTCATTGCTGACGTCACAGTGGATAAGGATGATGTCATATAGGATAAATATTATAAAAATAAAAATAAAAAATTGCTAACGTCATGGACCAAAAAATGCCGTTTTTAGCCGTGAAATTGCTTAGTTTAAACGTGTTATTCCTGTCGATTGCGATATTTCCTAGAAACATGTCATATATCGCTGGAAAGGTCTTAGAGTAGGCTATCCAACCAAAGTAATCTCACATCTATCCGATCTTCACATTGAAAAATATATGAGTTTGAAAATAACCCTTTATCAAGGGTAAAAAATACTAAAAACCCTAATTTTTAATCCAAAAAAATAAAGAAAAATAGGTTTTTGAAACATGATGATCTATTATATAGCATAGATCTAAAAATAGGTATACAAAAAATTGTAAAATACCTCTTCACCTGATCGCTTGGTTTATGTGAAAACTCTTATCAGAGGGTTATTTCTGCTCTCCTCGTTCCTAGAGTGTGTGTGCTGATAACGTGTTAGAAGATGATAAATCTAGAGCAATCTAATAATATAGCTTATGAACAATAGAAGAGAGAGAGAAAGAGAGAGATTTATTGATTCATCATAATTGTGTTCTCTGTACATAGTACAGTGATATATATAGACAACCCAAAGAGTTACCTAATCTACTCAAACTCTCCCCATAACCCTATCGGGCCTATGGGTTTGTTAGGAGTCCGTATAGGACACCCCAACCATGTTGGGTTCCTAGCTTGGGCTTGGACCCAACTCCTAACATATACGAGTTTTAATTTCTACTGCTACTATTTATATTTTAGTAGTTCACCAAATGGATGTAAAAATTTCTTTTTTAAATGGTAACTATGAAGAAGAAATATACATAGACCAACCTGAAGGATTTATCATACCTGGTCAGGAGCATAAAGTATGTAAGTTTGTTAAATCCTTGTATGGTCTTAAACAAGTACCTAAACAATGGCATGAAAAGTTTGATAACTTAGTTATTTCACATGGTTTTAAGATTAACGAAAGTGAGAAATGCATTTACTACAAGATAGCTGAAAATGCCTGCACTATTATATGTTTATATATGGATGACTTACTTATCTTTGGTTCCAACATTTCTGTTGTGAATGAGACTAAGAATTTCCTAAGTCAAAACTTTGACATGAAGGATCTTGGAGAGGCTAGAGTTATTCTAGAAATTAAGATTACTAGGACAAAAGATGGTATCTTCTTAGATCAGTCTCATTACATTAAGAAGATTCTAAAGAAATATCATTATTTTGATTGTAAGCCTGGATGTACTCCTTTCGACCCTAGTGTAAAGTTGTTAAAGAACATCGGAGAGAGTGTAAGACAATCTGAGTATGCTAACACAATCGATAGTCTTCGATATGCAACTAATTTCACTAGACCAGACATTGCTTACGCAGTAGTGGGGGTACTATATAGGTTTACCAATATACCTAGTATAGAGCATTGGCATGCTATAAAGAGTGTCATGCATTATTTGAAAAGAACCATGCACCTATGAATACACTACCAGAGGTTTCCCGTGATCCTTGAAGGATATTGCAATGCCAATTGGAATACCTTTTCGGAAGATTTTAAGGCTACTAGTGCTTATATTTTCAACATAGTAGGTGGGGTAATTTCTTGGAGGTCCAAGAAACAAACCATTTTAGCCCAATCAATGATAGAATTTGAGTTGATAGCACTAGTTGTTGTTAGTGAGGAGACAGAATTGCTGAGAAGCCTACTGTCATATATCCCTCTATGGGATAAACCGATATCAGCCATACTTATTCACTGTTATATAGTACTACCGTTATCGCTCTTGTACAGAACTGCTACTACAACGATAAGAAACTTGCAATTCGTCGTAAGCATAACTCAGTTAAAGGCAAGCTAACTGCAGGAGTTATAAGAGTAGATTTTATTAGGTCTGAAGTGAACCTGGCTGAACTTTTGACGAAAGGACTAGCTCGGAAGAAGGTGTAGAACACCTCGAAAGGGATGGGGTTAAAGCTCATTTAGATTTGAACACTTTAAGATGGTAACCCAACCTATAGAATGAGACTCCTAATAAATAGGTTCAAAGGGAAAAACAAGTCACAGAGTGATTGTTGAGAATCATACATTAATTTAACTCCTAGTTCATCCCTATAGAGCATGACTCCTGTAACAGGTAAAGGATGAGTTATTTAACTCTTAATGAGGATTGTACTCTATTTATAGTGGGATGCCTACAAGAGCGTCTCTGATAGACTCACCTCGATGATTGTAGAAGTGCGGCCACTTCCTATGGGAACTTGGGCAAGTTCTCTAGAGCCTTCATTATGATTGGGATACGAGTGCAGGGCCATTAATGCTCTAGAACTTTGCACTATAGGACCTGTGTGTGATATAATTTCCTTGTACCTTTAAAAACTTAGAGTTCAAGACAAAAATCACTCTATATTCTAGTCTCTGATCTTATATTCATTAAAGTAAATGTTCAAGCTCGAAGACACTTCTACTTAAGCACAGTTTTGGATTTTTACTCAGATATTTTCTCGTATACGTTTTTTATTGATATTGTGGAGGATTATTGGGTTTATCCCTAAAAATCGAAAGCTAACCCATGCGGTTTCGAACCCATGACCTCTTGGTTGGGTAGCTTATTTTTTTTGTTCTTTGAACATAGTCCCACATTGCTTAAAAATTGATAATGTGAAGAGATATATACTCTCTCACTTAATCAATGGTTGTAGACTTGAGTAAGTGGGAAACATGTGAGTATGTGGTGGGATTTTATTCCAACACATTTGCACATACCCCCTTGGGCGGCCCACCGCCGACTCGGGCTTTGGGATTTGGCCAATTAGCTCTTCCTGGCTCTGGGACTCAAGGGCCTTCTATTCTTTTTACTGAAAATTTATTTGGAGTTGGGCTTGGGTTTTTAAGTAAACCAAAACCTTTACTAGTCGTTTTAATTCTATCTGCTGGATTTTTAACTCAGACTTTTGAGATCTGAATTTCGTTGTGATTTACTTCGTCCCACTGGCCGTTGTGGAGAACGTGTCTCCCTATTTTTCTCTCCCGGCTCTTTTTTGGTCTATAATAGAAAACTAAACTTGCAATATTTTACAACACAGAATAGACAGTTCAGAGTATCTCTCTCTTTATCAGCATTCACAAACGATTTCATGTTTTTACGAGTTTAGTGAATCCGAGTTATTATATAGAAGTGCAAAGAATCAGAATAGTTTCTTTCCCTGTAAAGGGAAACCGCAGTTTATCGAAACACCGATTTATCCTGGGGGCGACGTGTTGTCTACCTGTTTACTTTAGGGTAGTTGTACAAAACGTCTTAAAGATAGCGACCTAGTACGTGACTCGGCCACTCCATTCTAATCAATTCCGATTTGTTATTGTTGTTGTAGTTCCAGTTTATCAGTTCTCTGATTATCTCTTTCTGTTATTTCATTTTACTGGAAACGAGATAACCCAAGTTTATATTTCCAACAATTCCTCTCGGGTATTACTGAGCTGACACATTTTCTTAATTACCATATTTGCTCATACCTTATTCGAAAGTTTACCCATCTCTACCATTCTTCTTTTTGTTTAAATGAGAAAGGGGAAAAATGTCATAGACGCCAATATGGATCGTTGTTAAGAGCATGAGCAACAGGCTCGCCAAACCAACCAAAAATTCCTTTTTGCAGGATCGTCATCGCTCAAATAGCGCTCTTATTGAGAAAATTAATGGTTATCTGTGGCGAGCCTGACCAGAACAAGGGTTGTTAGTTGGCCACTATGAAACATTAAATAATATTTTTTTTCTTAAACAAAACGTATTATTAAATTAAATAGAGGAGTTGTGCATCAATTGAATTGGCGCGGGTTTTTTTAAAAAAATTTAATTTTTTTATTATTAAAAAAAAAAAAAAAAACCCTCTGACACCCATCCCCACCCTGAAGAAGATCACTTTTCTACCCCTGGTTACATGTCATCCAGTAATTTCAGCTTTCAGATACTTGTTTATAAATTCAAAATATCGGCCTTTTTATGTATGTAAAGATTTTATGTTATTTCTTAGGCAAAATAAATACTGCCACATATAGTCTGATAAATCTAGATATTGTCGATCTATCGCCATAGTCATTAGTCAAGGGGCGGTACATAGGCACGATATGATGTTTTGAGCCTCAACCAACCAACCAACCAACCAAGTATAAAGCCTCAATCCACAATAAGTCAATAACCCATACATACCACAGATTCCTTGCATCTGAGACTTTGGAATCATGGAGTCCAAATATCTCAACTCCAATCCAAACCTCTGCTCCTTCTACCAAAACTCACCAAAACATTTAGTCTCACATCGATTTCACACTCTCATCCCAACTGCACCAACTACCACTATTAGAATCACTCACAATACAAGATCCAATACCATTTGTTTCCCTCTAATGGCATCAAAACACCCCAACTCTGTATTTGGATCTGAACTCGGCAGATTCGAGTCTGACCCCAGTCTTACAAATGATGATCTTAGGCCAACGACCCCTAATGAACGTACGTTCTCGGGGTCGGAGATGGCAAGTCTATGGATAGGCCTAGTTGTGGGTGTCCCTACGTACTATCTAGCGGGTAGTTTGGTTGATCTTGGCATGGCATGGTGGGAAGGGATTGCCACTGTGGTCATAGCCAATATTATTCTTTTAGTCCCGTTGATATTAACGGGGCAACCAGGGACACAATATGGGATATCGTTCCCTGTACTTGCTAGATCATCGTTTGGGATTCGTGGGGCACATGTTCCAACACTTTTGAGAGCGTTGGTTGGGTGCGGGTGGTATGGGATCGAGACGTGGATTGGTGGTGAAGCTATTTTTCTACTTTTACCATCTTCACTCAAGGGAACGGTGTTTGCTAGGACGGTTCCCTGGCTTGGGACCTCGCCGCTTGAGTTTACATGTTTTATTTTCTTTTGGTTAGCCCAATTGGCGATAATTTGGAAGGGGATGGATGGGATTAGAGAGCTCGAGAAATACTCCGCGCCGATTTTAATAGTACTTACGTCTTTACTCCTCGGTTGGGCTTATGTAAGAGCTGGGGGCTTCGGTTACATGCTCTCTTTATCGTCTCGTCTATCTGGTGTCGAGTTTTGGTCACTCTTCTTTCCTTCTCTCACTGCCAATATCAGCTTTTGGGCTACTCTGGCAATAAACATACCAGACTTCACCCGTTACGCAAAGAGCCAAACTGATCAAGTCCTAGGCCAAGCCGGGCTTCCCATTTTCATGGGGGCATTCACATTTGTTGGACTAGCCGTGACATGTTCCACAAAAATAATATTTGGTCGGGTGATCTCAAATCCGATTGAATTATTGGGAAAAATCGGGGGTTTCTTCACTTTAGTCCTGGCCATTTTTGGGATCAGTCTTGCTACTATAACAACCAACATTGCCGCGAACATTGTAGCCCCAGCGAACGCTCTAGTTAACCTTAGCCCTTCAAAATTCACATTCACAAGAGGGGCTCTTTTAACCGCACTCCTCGGCATCGCTTTTCAACCTTGGAGACTTCTCCAATCGAGCGAGAGCTTTGTTTACACTTGGCTCCTCGGGTATTCTGCACTACTAGGTCCAATAATGGGCATAACATTATCCGACTACTACCTCATTCGACGTACTAATTTGAATATTAATGCATTATATTCGACTAATCCTCTTGGGACTTACTATTACACTGGAGGATATAATCTTACAGCAATGACCGCTCTGGTTTTTGGGATTTTACCCGTGATCCCGGGTTTTCTTCAGAAGGTCGGGGTCTTAAATACGGTGTCCAATCTGTTTATTGTCATCTACAACAATGCTTGGTTCGTTAGTTTCTTTACTGCGGGAATAGTTCATTGCATTCTGTCATGTTTGAGTGGAACCGCGGAGAATTCTCAACTTGTAGATCCTCTTTTCCCTGGTGAATCATAATTTGTTGGTGTACCAATGTACATTGTGTAAAACAGCCTAAAGTTTCAAAATGTCCTACTTTGCAAACAAACTTCTGTATTTGGATTTTGTTTTTAATCGGCGTTACTATCGATCAAGGATAATCAGGAAATAGTTTTATAACTATCTATTATTGATTTATCATGGGAGGACATCAGAGAAATATACAACTCAATTGATACTATAATGTGTTCTCCTTTCTTTGTTTCGTGGCCATAGTACTTAGGTTCAATTGCTCTAGCCTCTTAATTCTGAAGACAACCCCATTTGGATATCAACTTCTGGCTTTGGGTTACTGACAGTGGCTCATGATGCAAGTGAATAATTGATAAATAGACCTTTTTCGTATTATAGTTTTTCTTATACACTGATACATGCAGAAGGTAACATGATTTTGATATACCTGATTGGGTGTGAAGGTTGCACCCTTATTGAAAAAGCAGCTTAAAGCATCTCCAACAGTAGAAGAAATGGGTGTGGGTTGGGTTTTGTTGTCAGCTCACACTCTCAACTCACACTTTTGAGCTCCCAGCAGATGAAAAAACGAGTGTGAGTTGTTTACGTGGCATTGTTAGAACTCAATCGGGTGTGGGGAGCTCACACTCAAAAAAATGGGCGTGAGGAGTTTAAAACACCGCACGGATTAAATTACACCGCGTAGATTAAATATTTATTTATTGGTGTGTGAGATGAGATATATAATTGCGTTATGTAAAGAATAAATACTGCGCTGACTAAAGAATACCGCGCGGACTAAAAAAATATTTTCCTTAAATAAAAAGAAACTTTTAGCTTTAACCCTCCATATTATGGCATCAACTTGCCATTACCCCCACATTCCTTGAAATTCGACAATATACTCTATTTTAGCCGAAAAACCAAGTCAAATTCTGTGACCGATCTGGACTCCGGTTGACCATGTGAAAATACCAGCTTACCCCTTATAAATAGAAAACTCAACCCACACTTAGAAAAAAAACAACAATTCAGCTATGGTACGTGGATTGCACGTGCTACTTAAGATCTCATCTGTCTGTTATCTGCTGACTCGTCATGCGATTAACGGTTTAATTTGAGGCGGCAAATTTCCCACCCCTTTTGGTTTACTTTCTTCTTCAGACAAACATTGCTTCTCTGTTCTTTAGACAAACCATTCTTCTTTGTTTTTTACACAAATTGAAGTATTAGTAAAAGCTTTTCTCTTCTTCAGACAAACCTTTCTTCTCTCTTCTTTAGGCAAACCTCTCTTTTCAGATAAACTAGTTCTTTAAACAAACTTCTCTCTCTCTCTCTCTCTCTCTCTCTCTCTCTCTCTCTCTCTCTCTCTCTCTCTCTCTGTTTTATCACAAATGGGTTATTCCAGTGGGATGTCCATTCTTCTCATCCCAAATTAGTGTTAGGGTTTACTCGATTTCAATTTGCTATTTATGTTAGGGTTTAGAATTTTGGGGTTTTTCTATTTTTTCCAAACTAGGGTTTATAAATTGGGGATTTTCAATTTTCTATGTTGTCTCATAATGTGAATATACTTTTGTTTGTTTGTTTTACTTTAAAATAGCCATTGAATGTCAATTAAACATGTAGTCATACACTTTGGTGGAAAATGGTGTGTAGATGAACCTTCTGGGGGGTATGAAGTGACATATTGCATAAGTGGGGAAAATGAAAAATTTAAGGATGTTGATGGGGAATATCTTTGCTACATGAATTTGTTAAATGTTATAACTGAAACTGCTGACCATAAATGTGAGAAAGCCTTTTGTCGTGCTGGGAGTATGCTTGTACTACACTGTATTAGTAAAGGCAAAATAGTGGCCATTGATTCAAATAATGCATTGACTGGTGTATGGCATAACATGATGAAGAACCAACTGGGTCTATTCATTTCTATGTGTCATCATAGCTTTGGCACCAAGTGTACCTGGAACTCCTAGAGTCATACATGGGACACTTGAAAGGGATCCAAATAATATGGCAAACTTGCCTAGAAAGAAAACCTTGGCTAAGAAGACAGTACTAAGAAAGAAAGCAGTTAGACTAGGAAGTGTTGTGGGTGATGTGAATATGTCTCAAGTTATGGGTGATATGACTGTATCTTAAGTTATGGGTGATATGATTGTGTCTCATGTTATGGGTGATGTGGTTGTTGGGAGTGGCTATGTAGGTAAAAATGTTATTTCTAAGAAGCTAGAGTAACTAAAAAAGACGAAAAGAAGAACATTGAAACTAATAGACATAATCAACCTTCTGTTATGAAGAAGAAGAGACTGAGGCCAAGTAAACTACCTGAGGAAGAATTGGACCATTTGCCACTATTATATGTGAGTGATGATGATAATATAGTAGGTGATAATGTGAAAGTTGTTCGTGAAGTTCCTATTTGGGAAGAATATCTTGTTGAGAATGAGTGGTATGATAATACATGTATTGAGAATGAGTGGTATGATAATGATATGGATGAAGATAATGCTAATGAGGGTGGGCATGATGTTGATATGGGTTGGGATAGTGAAGACATTGAGACACAAGTTTATGAATGGATCAATTTTACTCAGTAGAATGTAGATATTTTAGATGTTGAAGAAGGTTACTACAACACTCATTCTTCTCAGGATGGGGATGGTATACCTAATGAAGAAGACATAAGAAGAAGTAAAGTGTTTGAAGATTTTTTGAATAGAGAAAATAGTATATTTAAAGAGGAAGAAGAAGTTTTTAAGCCACAACCTCAAACTGATTATGAATCATTGCATGTTGGGATAGAATGGCCAACTGCTTCTGAAGCTAGAGAATACATGAGGAAATTTGCAATTCTAAATAAATTTGAAACTAAACAAGTTAAAAATGAGAGTTATAGGCCTAGGTACAAGTGTGTTGTAAAAAAATGCAAGTGGCTGATATATGCTAGAAGAAGCTATGATGGTCATAGCATAGTTCTTAAGAGGTGTCATTTTGAATACACATGTACTGGGAAGGTTGGAAGTGAAAATAAGTTGGCAAATACACTTTGGATAGCAAATGAAATTAAGGAGTTGATGAGGGATGTGAAGACTTTGACACCAAAGGATGTCTAAATTACAATATAAGAAAAATATGGGGTTAGTGTCTCTTACTATACTGCTTAGAATACAAAGACCATTTGCATTGAGAGGATCATTGGATCATTGATGATGGTTACAATAACCTACTTGAGTTAACTAGACAAGTACTCTCATCAAATCTTGGAAGTATAGCAACTTGGAGCTTTCAGTATGACACTAAGCAGTGGACTAGTACATGTCTGGCATTTAAGGCCACACTTGATGGTTTTGTTAATGGATGTAGACCTGTATTAGTTCTTGATGATTTTTTCTTGAAGGGCAAGTATGGAGGGCAGTGTCTCTCAATTGTGGCTTTGGATGAAAAATAATGGATTATTACCAATTGCTATCTATTTATTTAGATCTAAGTGTTATTAAACTTGGCACACTTTTCTAACTATGTTGGCCCCTCATTTGATAAGGCACCAAAGCAAATTGGCATTCATTTCAGACAGATAAAAGGCCTAATTAAATTTGTTGCTGAGGTGAGTGTTTGAACTTGTTTTTAACTTTATTTCTTTATTTACTCATATGTATTTCTTTACTTACTTATTGGGTTTATGTTTCAGGTGTTCCCACATCAAAACCACAGGTTCTGCTTTAGGCACATGTGGAAGAACTTCAAAAAAGATTTTAGGGGGTCACACTTAGAAAGGCTATGTTGGGAAGTGTAATGGCCTAATTCCATAAGCTTGAAGTGGCTTAGAATTAGCTATTACACCAATGTACTTACGACAAAAATCAAAATAGAAAACAATGTGGTTAATGGCGGTTAACTGAGTAACTGCTAAGTTCGTGAGAGACAGGTATTTTGACTTGTTCAGGTTTTTTTGTTTGAGCTCGACCCACTTTTTTTATCAGTTCATGGAGTAGGTGGCAATATTGACTGGAGATGCCATGTGGAGAATGCGTAGGTCTGACATGGAGGTAGTTTAAAGTGGAGACAACTCGATTTAGATAAGATCGAGAGGTAGGCCTCTATAATCGCCCCCTCGTAACCGAAGTCACGAATGGCTTGGGTTGAGAAAGAATTTTTGGGTATACGGGTTGGAAATTTGAATAAGGAAGGAAGTAATGATGGTGTTTGACTGCATGAAAAATGTGTGTGTCAAGGGGGGATGTACGTGCATTGAATGTTGATGGGAATATTGATGTATGTGACGGTTAGGGTTTGAAGAGTTTTGTTTGCATTGAATGATAACACTTGGGAAAACATTCCTGTACAATAAATATAGGGTTATATAAATAGTACATGTACCGAGGTTTGTGGCCAAGTACATTTGTTTTGCTGCAATATTCTTTAAAATTGTTGAAGATGGTGAAGAATCGTAATTGCTTCTGAAATGCAGAAGTTAAAGTATTTCGAAGATCAATCCTTGGAGAATCCTACCATTGTTCATGTTCCTCTGACGTATTAAGGAATATTAGAAAATGAAGCGGCTGAAGCTGAGGAGGAGTTTTACTGTAGATGAAGGTCTCACCATATTATCTTGACAGGCCAGGAACGTTGGGTTTGTCTCTGCATTCTTGCGGAAGACAAAGTTGGGGAAACAGATGCAAGGATAGGCGTGACTGCCGTGCAGTTACGCTGAAGTCTTGCGCTCGAATAGATTCTAAGGTCGATCCCTCTTTATCTCTACCAACTCTGAGGGGGTGGTGATTATAGGAAAGGTGGTGGTGGTAGTGGAGGAGGAAGATGGAGAATGGAAGTTTGCTTCTGTACTTCCATCGCTACTTTGCGCTAAGAAGGCCTTCAGTTTGAAGAGTTGGTTCAAGCACAGAGTCTCCTACTTTCATTGTTTCCATTTGAAGTTCGTCTAGACTTCGACCAAACTCATAGGAGGGAGGATACTCATTGTTTCCAATGTCTGCTTTGCATCAGGGTGAAAGATCACTGAAGTAGAACGAACTGAAGGATTTGACGCTTCAGAGTGCCTCAAAGACTTGTTAGCTGTAAAAGTACTTGAAAAACATGTAACTATAAAGTACCTGATGTTAAGTACTTGAAGGACCTGTTATCTATAAAATACCTGATGTTGAGTACTTAAAAGACTTGTTATCTGTAAAAGTACTTGTAATTTGTTTTGAGATGAATAAAATTTGTTATCCAAACTCTGTGCTGATATAGAATAGATAACTCTAGAAATCGAGCTGAATGATCCAAAGACTTTCGAATATTGTATGAAATAAAATGTATGAGGGTAGAAAGTAAAATAATTGTAACAATCGAGTTGTTAGAAATTTATCAATGAAAATATGTGTTAAGTAGAAAATATTATTTGACGATCTGTGTGTTAGACATGTGGGGGTGAAAGAAATTATAAAAGGTTCGGAATAAAGAATCGATCTTACAGAGGTCATTCTAGAATATTAGACTTGGAAAGAATAAGCTCGATCTAGAATAGTATAAAATGACTGAGTTCGATAGAAAGAGATATGTTCAAATATTTTCTCTCAAGATATTGGGGTTTCTATTACGAGATAATAAGATAATATCATAAATTGCGGGGAATTGGTAGCAAAAATGTATAAATAAGGGGGAAAGGAAGTCAAAGTTTGGGGAAGGAATTAAGAATGGTGTGGACTCGATCTGAGATAATCCGAAATGCCACAGAAAGGCGGTTGGCGATAAAGATCGCTGAAGTGTGGGAGTAAATTTTTGGATTATTTGATTATGATGTTGAGCTGCCAGTGAGGAAGATTTAAATGGAAGGTTTAAATGGGATTGGGAGGAAATATGAGTATGAACGTCACTTTTATGAAGAGATGTTTTGAGAGATTATTGTGGATCCTGTAGTTTGAAAATGTTTTAAGAGATTACTTGTTATAGAGGAGATCGAATTAGAAGATGTGAGGATTGCTGGAGGATATCTAATTGGATGTAGTTGCCTGGGACATCAAGACTATTTTAGATGTAATTATATGTGAGGTGAGGAAGCGGATATAAATAGGGATAACAGAATGTATGTAATTGTATGAGTTTGAATAATTTGAAAGAAATTGTTATTGAATTGATCTTCTATTTTTGCGAATGTTGTTTGTGACTGTTGTGGAAAAAAAATTTGAAAAAAATTAAAATTTTGTTATGAGCGCTTTGAAAATGACATCATTATTACTATAAGTAGAAAAAGCAGGGAGCTTATGATTTTGTTCCTTGTGTAAAAGTTCTGAAAACTTGATTGCGTGTAAGCGTGAGTGATCATGAGTATGGTAAGGTCAGAGTGAGATTGGGAAAATAGAGATAAAAATATATTAAAATAAATGGTAAAGGGCAAAGATGGGAAAACATTTTTGCCGAAATGGTGCAAGACGTCTGACATGGATAGTGAAAGGGATGCCTCACTTCTAAAACTGAGGGCAGCTCATGCGAGGCTCAATAACTACCAGCAGTTAGAGAGAAAAAATATAAATACTGTTTCATCTTCGTTAATCAAACGTTTCACAACTTCTGAAAACTTGAAGAGCAGTGAGAGAGGAAGGAAAAAGGAAGAAGAAAAGCAAAAATGACACAGAAACTCGTAGAGATTTAATTTACAGTGATCATTAGTCCAAGAGTGAGAGAGTTGCTGAAACTGAGATGAAGGTGGTTATACAACAGCGTTGTGAGGGAAAGATTTGGCACTGCCTCGGATTCGCATTCCGACATAGAAGGTTAGTAGAAGATTTGTGTTGCATGTATGTATGTTTGAAGATCATGCTTTGTTTCTAGGTAAAGTAACAAATTACTATTTATAGTAATCTATGAAAAGCTACTTGGTATATGATATATGAAAGATTCTTGTATGTGGCTGACGCATATGTAAAAGTTAATTATAGATACTTGGACCTGTATGTAGGTTGATCGTGATGAGTATTTGTGTAGGAAAAAATCATTTTCTGTAGTTGATATGGTGAGTTCCCCTATAACTGAGGCATCGACCTCGGGTCGGTCGGCTGAGTCTAAGATTGAAATATCTGAAAGGGAGGAAGAAGTAGGTGTTGATCAATTTCCAGATTTCCCTGGAAGATTGGAATCCTATCCTTCTTGCTCGAATGTATTTAAAGAGTTTTGTAAAGCCAAGGCTTTTGTAGGAGGTAGATGGGGTAACTGTATAGAACACGCCAGTAGGCAATTTAGGGGTTGCACTGTTGCGACGGGGGAGAAATATTTTTATTTGTTGGCCAATTTGGCAAAGGAGAAAAGGGATAGGGGTATAGACAAATTGATCTCTCTAGAGTATTTCGATGGGAATGTTTAGAGTGAATTTTTAAAGGGTTTTTTATGTTACCTGTCTTAGTTGGAATACGGGTTGAGTCTTTCCCTTAGCAATATGGCAAAAGGGATTATGAACCTCATCGGGGTATGTTCTGTTCAGATGAACGGGAACATGTGGGAGGTGATAAGTGTATATGAATCTCTGAATACATGGTGGGAAGGAGATGGAAGAAGGAGGAGGATATCCTCTGAGGATGTGTTGCAATTTTATGGGGTAAACAACATTTCTGCAAGTGGAGGGGCATATTTCTTTGCGAGCTCGACTCGGCCTCGCTTCTTCAATCTGAACTCAGCAGGTCGACCATGGAATGATAATGTGATATGGGTGAAGGGTGATTGCCTTCAGAGAGATGATAAAGAACCCATGGAACTTTTATTTAGAACTGTAAAACAAAGTAAGTATAACAATGTATAATATATCAGATTGACAGTTGAAATTGTATGATGCTCTGCTGATGATAATGTTTTGTGAATGACAGCTCCCAAATCTCAGGTGGTAAAGAAAGAGTCGTTGTTGGATATAGTTACTTAAAAGGGGATAGAGCTCAAGGCTGTATTGGAAGAACTTGGCATTAACAAGAAGAAGCATGTTAACAGTCGAGTAAAAAAAGTTCAAAAATCTCAGTCGGCGAGGCTAATGACGAGTGTTGACGGCAGTAAGAAGAAGGGAACTGATGGGGAAGGGCTAGTCAACTCGTCCAATCCCCATGGAGTAGACTGCATAGGGTTACCTGAGTCCACTACGTTGAGCAAATTAGCTCAAACATTTCCCAAGAAGTAAATGCTGAAGCGTCCTTCGACCTATAGAACCACAGAAAGTGGTGAGGCTGAGAAAAGAGAAGGGTTGAACCTTATGAGATGTCGGGGATGAAGGACGTAGAGGATCGACCTGTTATAGATGACGATTTGAAAGAGGTAGAGGAAAAAGCCAAGTTGGCTGCTCCCCACGGGGAGGAGGAGATGAGCAAAATGGTAGGTTCATATGTTCGAGTATATATTATGCTGACTTTGGTATTATGATTCGAGATAATCAATGAGGCTAATTTGTTTATTTTTTGCAGGCTGCTCATCTGATGAAGGGAATATGCCTCGGGGTTGAGGAGGAGAGAGCTGACCTGAAGGGGAAGAAGGTCGAGCTCGAAAGGAACGTAGCTCGATTGAAAACTAATCTGCTCATGGTGGGAAAACGGATGGAGGCTCTGAAGGCTTTGCAAGTGGTGGAGATCAATAATCTACATACAGAAGGAAGAACGAATTTGGAGGAGGTGGTAGCTAAGCGTGACAGACTCAGGCGCCACCTTGTGTCAAAAGGATATTCTGAGGATGAGGTGGATGCTATTGGGGCAGACACCTATGTGGAGGAGGAGGAAGATGAAAAGATTAAAGATGTTGTTGTTGGCGTTGTGGACGGCCTGGATGGTGTTTCTTCTCAAACGGTGAGAGTAACCAAGGGGATGACAACGCGCGTCTAGAAGGGGAAACTGAGAAGGTAGGGTAGTGCGATGGTTTTGTGATTGTATGAATATGTGGGAATGTTTGTAAACTGATTGGATTTTTATTTTTTTTGGATAGAATTTTGTAGGCTAAGTTGCTTTTATAAACCTTGCTGTAAGAACTTAAAGACGTACGCCTCAAAATAAAATATTTAGAGGCAGAGCTTGCTAAGGAGAGAGATGCATCAGCGTCCCTGTTGTCTTTGTAAGCGGAACTGCAGGTTAGAACAGAGCAATAAATATTTAATTTGTTTGCTTCATTAGTATAAAGTTACAAAGTAATAAATCGAGTATACAGATGGACCAAAAACCTGTTATCGGCTTAGTGGCAATGGTAACTAAATGGCACACAGAAAATACCAAAGTATTAACAACTTTAAAAAATATCCTTAGACTTGGGAGTATATGTTATAGAGTATCCATCTGAGATTGTACTTCGACCTTAAGTTTAGAAATAGTCTTATACGGTAGATGTCAAAATAGATATTTTGTTAGAAATGAGTCATATGTGGTGACTGAGTGTTCTAAATCGAACTTGATATAATATATTTGTAATGTGCAGGTCGAATTGTAGTCAACTCACTTGCGTGAAGATGTTGCTCGCCAATGTAACCAAAAATTTGCAGAAGAGTTTGATAGGATGAGGAAAGCGAATGAAGATAGAGAAGATTAGCATATAAAGGTGCACTTCAAGTTTGTTAAGGCAACACAGACTGCTGTCGACCTAGCTTGGCAAATCAAAGAGAAGGATGCCAAAATTGAGAAAGGGTTAAAAGAGCTCGCAGCGTTAAAAACTCATCCAGCAAAACTCAAAAGCCAGAATGATGCGTTGATGGTAAAGAGCAGGGAAGCCGACAAGGCTCATTACTGTATACAGGCGCTAAAAAGATTATAGGAAGGATTAAATCAGTCGGTGGCCAGTTTGAAGAATGATTTGATCAAAAGACATATTACAATCATGAGCAAACTCGAGCTGATCTAGCAAATAGCAGGAACGAGCTAGAACGATTGAAGAAGAAATTAGTTGATAAAGATAATAAGTTGAAGAGAGCTTGAGACGATCTATATGCGTTTAAAGTTGTAGTTGAACAACTGACTACAGCTTTACCTGCCAAAGATTTTGAATTTCAGACAATGCAGCGTAAGTGTGATGAGTTGAACAAAAGAATGACGCAATTGAAGGCCGAATTAACGCAGGGCAATTCACGTGTTAGACACGCCGAGGACGGAGAGAGATCGAGGAAGAATAAAAATAATACCAAGGTCTCCCTTGTGCAATGAGATGTAGTCAGCCTATCAAGTCGAATAGGAGAACTGGAGGGGGATGTAGCTCGTATTCAAGGTTATGTGCGAAAAGGAGTCGAGCGGTTGAGGGAGAGTGAAAGGAAGCTGGATGTTGTTCTTTCTAGGGAACAAGGGTTAGAGCGGACTATCAGAGGTAAGGATATTTTGGTGCAGCAGAAAGACAAAATGTTACAGAAGATTCTGGATGTGAAAGAACTGAACAGGGAGATTAAGGTACTACGTGCCCAGGTGGCCGATTTGGAAGCAATTAATCGAGCTGAATCAGCAAAGGCCAACAAAAAATTGGAAGAGAACATTACTTTTATAGATTGGGTAGATAGATAAATAACATGGCTAAAAGAACGGTATGCGAGGTTGAAAGAATGCCTTCAGAAGGCTAGATCATATTTCTCTAGGTCTGTTGTAACTGAGGCATCGCACTCAGAATTGTTAAGGGCAGTTATTGCCTATTTTTTAAAGGAAGTAAAAAGGATCAAGTCGGAATGAGATACCTTGTCCAACAGTTTGCCAGACAGAGGATGTAATTGCAGAGCTGATGTGGATTGAGGAAATTGTATGTAGTCCATGGAAACGGATCTAGGCCTTCGACTTGCTGAATTGATAGAGCATGGCAATATTATTGTGACTTCTCGAGCTCAAGAATTTATGGCTGATTGACCTCCTATTGCAGGGGGAGCTCAATAATTTATGTTTGAATGGCCTCCTATTTCTGTAGAAATCATAGCTGACATCCCAAAAGCAAAAAAGGATCTATTATAGAGGTTGTATATGTAACCTGAAATAAAAAGTAGTTGTTGCAGTCAAGTTGAGATATGAAAGCTAGTATTACCTATGTTTATCTTATGTCTATTAAAGTCTTTGATGTAAAACAAATGTTACCTTAGTTTTAATCGCAGAGATTTAGTAGAGTAAGCCAAACCAAGTGTTAACCTTGATTTAACGGGTATGATGTTGTAGCTATAGTGGCTTATTCCACATCTCGAGCTCATGCCTCATCTTCGAACTACAGATAAACTTTTGACCTCAACAACAGAACACGTGGCACAATTAGAAACATATACAACATGAGTTTCTCAACCAATACCACTCATCCCCGATGATACTCATGCTATTGGTTGAGAACCGTCTTGTAATAGCTTATTTCGTATCTCGGACTCAAGCTTCATCCTCGACCTCATCATCATACATGAAGTACTACTAAAGACGTGACCAAACTTTCTTCAGTCTGAGACATCACTTTCGGCCTTTACACCAACAGTTTGACCTTTGGGAAGCACACAATCAGCAATAGAGCCGTTGTACAGCAGCAAAGGTTGTAACGTTATACAATCTTGTCAAAGGATATCTCAACCACACTTTGTAACGTCCATTATTAAGGGACTTTATGGTCATCAAACAGTCATATTAGAGGACCTATAAAAAGACCTGGAGAACTGCAGATGAAGGACGAAACATTCACCATAGAAGAGTTCCTACTCTATCACCCTATATTCTCAGAACGCTCATTATATTAAACTAGCAATCTCAATAAGATCATCACTTTCTCGAAATCCTCAAGAGAGGTCGTACTTTTTCACCTATTCAAAAGTTTTACACGCTAAATCATCTTGTTGCTTGTTGTCTATTGTTCTTGAACGTTCTAAATATATTTGGTGTAAAGGCTAAGTCCGGATCCTGAAACTAGGCTATTACATTTGGCGCCATCTGCGGGAATCAAAATTCTCAAATCCATTATCTCAAACGCCGCTGATCATTTTTTATCAGAATATCGCCTTCAGGTCCAAGCATGCCGATTGTCTAGGTGGAAGAAAACGCAGTTTTAGCAGATTTGGGGGCCACTTTGAACTCAGAAACAGAAAGGTGTACAACCCTGGAATAACAACTCACAAGTATACAAGACACACTGAAGGTTTTACAGGGTCAATAGGTCGTCGTCCAGAAGAACAAAGCCGTACAACCTGAGGGCTCACAGATTTCCGTTCATGACAGGAAAAAAACCTCCTCCAAAGGGGATTCACGCAAGAGGTGCGCTTCTATTTAACCATCAACAACAGGACATGGAGCCCACCCTGATCCAGGAGATCTAACAAGAAGTAGATGGCGGCCTGGCGGGAGTCAGACAGAGTAAATATTTACCTCGAAGAGTTTGAGTCCTGGTAAAGGGACGTCTAAGTGAAGGAAGTGTTGACCACAACCCTAGAGAGGGGGATGTCACACGACCAACCATCGCAGCTCGACAATATGTCACTCAGGAACATGTTGAAAAGCGGATCAAAGAATTACTAGAAACCCATACACCGACTAAAGGGATCCACAACAGATTACAGTAGAGCCCGATCGCCCAGAAGCTATTAGATGATGAGGTCCCCACCGGGTTTCATACTCCGAACATCCGAAAGTACAAAGGAACTGATCCGGTGGAACATGTTCAAGAGTTCCAGGATGCTCTAGGCCTGTATTACACGTCCAACCGCATTCTATGCTGGCTCTTCCCTACCAGCTTTTCAGGCATACCCCTACAATGGTTTCACACACTGCTTGAAGGATCCATCACACTTTCGAACAGTTGCGCAAACTCTTCATCAAGAATTATTCGCACAATAGGGATAAATAGGATAACTTATATTCTCTTTTCAGCCTCAAACAGATTTTGGGAGAGAAACTCGAGGCGTTTACTAAAAAGTTCTTGGAGTTGGCACGAAAAGTAGATCGACTCGACTAGAAGATCACTATTTCCGCTTTCACCAACATTTTACTCGTCGATGGCCGGGCGAAGGAGTACCTCATCCTCAACAAACTGACGACATTGGAAGACATGATTGAAAAGGTCAACGGATACATCGACCTGGAGTGGATGGTGTCTGATAGACAGAGACCTCAAAAATCAACACTGACAGCTCGAGATCAGTCAAACCATTCCAATTTTAATCGGATACCAGACTAAGGAGGAGACAAGAAAAGAACCAAATCCAATGACGAGCAACCTCAAAAAGGAAGTAACTTGCTGAAACCTTATCTTCCAAAGATGAATGGACTCTATCCAGCATCTACCCTATATTATAGAAAGACAGATTCTTCCGCAATATACAGTACCTTCAACCGATCGAGAACAAGCCATACTGCATCTACCATAAGGTCCGACTTCATGAGATAGAACAATGTTTTACCTTACAACTGTTATTGGAAAACATCTTCCAGATGGAAGAAAGCATGAATACATAGTGGACGTGAAGAGTTATAAGAACGGGAGTTACAAAAACTCCACTAAAGCTGTACAAGTCGAGGAGCCCGCAACAGAAAAGCATTTGTACCATATCTCACTCTGCCATCATGTGGAGGCTCAGGTTGTCAAAGAATCAAACAGAAGCAAACGAAGGCATGTCGGCCAATGTCACAACTTACCCATGCAAGAAAAGAAGCTCGTTTAATTCAAGTATCCAGCTCTCAGCGAACTAGGATTTCTTTCGATGATTGCGACGTTCGGCATGCCAACTATCCTTACCATGATGCCTTGGTGATCATGTTGAAAATGCAGAATATGGTGCTTCATACGATGATGGTAGACACTGGAAGAACTATCAAACTTCTCTTTCATAGTACGATAGATCAGATGGGTCTGGCTGATAAGGTCCCACTCAGCGACGTTGATATCTGTGGTTTCAATAGATCTAAGGAGGAGCGTGCAGGAAAGATTATACTTCCTATCACCACAGGACCGGTAATACTCGACGTTGTCTTTTACGTTGGCAATACAGAATCCCATTATCTGGGGATAATGGGACATTGTTGGTTACACAATATGGACATTATTCCATCAACCTATCACTTGGCATTACATTTTGAATGGGAAGGTAGCGTTTACGAGATAAAAGGAAGTCAGAAATTAGCACGAGTGTACAAAAATTATGTCATCATTGGACCAGAACCTTCTAAACATCAACTCGTATAGCAATTACAAAAGACAACAGGAAACATTACAGAGAACTATACAGTCAACTTTGTAGGGCAACATCTGCCCAACACAAAACTATAGAGTACGTTGAAATTAGTGGACCCAAGCGTGGGACATATATTGGCACTCATCTGCCCTCAGTAGAGCGCGACACTATCATCCAGTTCCTTAAGGAAAACATTGATGTCTTCGCTTGGACGTTTCACGAGATGCCTGGTATCGATCCGAACCTGGCCTGTCACAAACTCAACTTAAAGGAAAAAGTCGTAGCTATCAAGCAAAGACAAAGAACTTTAACACAAATACTTCGAGACGAAGGCAACAATGAGATCGAAAAACTTATCAAAGTTGGTTTTATCTGAAAGGCCAATTATCCAGAATGGATATCAAATATTGTAGCAGTACCGAAGAAGAACGGGAAGATCAAGGTGTGCGTGGATTTCCCAGACTTGAACAAACATACTCCAAAAGACAATTTTCCACTCCCTGTCATAAATAACCTGCTAGATTCTACATCAGAACACGAGCTCCTGTTTATAATGGATGTCGAGTCAGGATACAACCAAATACATATGTTACCCGACGATCAAGAGAAATTAGCTTTCATTACATAGTACGGCCTATACTACTACAAAATTATCCCATTCAGTCTCAAGAATATTGGAGCTACTTATCAGTGAATGATGACCCAGATGTTCAAAGATCACCTTGGAAAAATAATGGAGGCCTATATAGACGATATGTTGTGTAAAAGGCTTTAGAAGGAAGACCATATAGAAAATTTGCACACGACCTTCGATATTCTCCGTCTCTACAAGATGTGGCTAACCCAGATAAATGTCAGTTCAAAGTCCAGTCAGGGAAATTTTTGGGCCACCTAATCAGTAAGTGCGATATTGAAGCTAATCCAGATCGTATTCACACATTATTATCTATGCCTTCTCCGAAAATGAAGAAGGACGTCCAAAAGTTAGCAGGCAAGATTGCCTAATAAACTGTTTTGTTTCAAAATCGTCTGATCGTTGTCGATGGCTGTTCAACTTATTATGTGAGGGGACAATAAAGCAGAAACCTAAGAAGGACCCCGAGATCAAATGGACAGCAGAGTGCGAAGTAGTATTTCAGCAACTTAAACTTTACTTGGGTTCACCGCTAATGATGAGTACACCTAGCGAAGGGGAAGAGCTCACCATTTACCTAGCAGTTATTAAAAAATCATTAAGTTATGTTCTCATTCGACTTGACGAGAAAACCGAGAAGCTTGTCTACTTCATCAGTAAAACTCTAACTCCAGTAGAATCCTGATACAACAAGGTCAAGAAATTACTTTTAGCTCTCGTCTACACCTCGCAAAAATTAAGACAGTACTTTCAAGCCTACTCAATATGAGTAGTGACCAACTACCCTCTGTGTAAAATCTTATCCAAATGAGAAAAATCCAGACGAGTCCAGTAATGGTCAGTCACTCTTGGTGAGCATGACACCCGTTTTGAACCCAGACATTCTGAAAAGGGTCAGATTGTAGCAGATTTCCTTGCAGACTTCCCCCTAAAAGATCCTGATTGAGAAGAAGATAACACAGAAATTCATAAAGAACAGGTCAAAGAAAAAGTAGACTGGATAACATAAAAGGGATGGTGTATTTTAAGTGATGGATCCTCTGGACCCAAAGGATCAGGCATCAGAATCGTGTTAATCACACCTTCTAATAATATAATCAAAAAGGCAATCCAATTGAATTTCGAAGCTACCAACAATGCAATCGAGTACGAGGCGATGATTTACGGTCTAGACATGGCTCTTGAAATTGGAGTATCAGAGCTGTTTATATATACTGACTCTTTACTCATTGTCAACCATTACACGGAAAAATTTCAGAAGAATGGAAAAATGATCGATTACGCGGCCGCAGTACCCGACAGAATGAGTAGATTCAAGAACATTTCTATCGAACATTTGTCACGCGGAAAAAATAGATATTCTGATTCCCTCGTATATCTTACATGAGTCCTTGGCTCAGAAGCTCGATATCTCAAGATGGAAGTATTATCGACCCCCAGCATTAACATCATAAGCTCAAATTTTGTTAATACTGGGGGTGTTGAAGAGGATGAGGATGATTGGAGATGACCTTTCCAAAAGTATATTGGTACCAAAAACAAATTCGACGGCGAACTCCCCCAAGACCGCAGTGAAAGAAGACGTATACTCGATAATGCAAAATGCTACATCGTGGAAAATGGCCTCTTATACAAGATTTCCGTCATAAGACTAAATCTCGAATGCTTATCCCACAAAGAAGCTCAAAAATTCATATACGAACTACATGAAGGTACTTACGGTTTCCACGTAACAAGAAGATCTTTAACAAATTGAGCTCTTACCCAAGGCGTCTTCTGGCCTAAAATGAAGCTCAAGCAATCGATCTAGCAAGCAAATGTGATGTCTGTCAACGTCATGGTCCCCAAATTCGAGCTCCATCTTTAAAGCTCCATTCCAGCAACGTTGTATGGCCATTTAAAATATGGGCCCTCGTTCTTGTCGATGAATTTTTTACTGCACCAAGTAAACGGAAACATCTTTTAGTCACAACGGATTACTTCACTAAGTGGATAGAAGCAGTTTCTCTACGCCGCACATGAGAAGATGATGTCATCAAGTTCATCTGGGAAAACATTATCATTCGTTTTGACTGCCCCCATCTCATCAGAATCGACAATGGACCTCAGTTCGTTGGCTCCAAAGTCATCAAATTCCTTAATCAACACAACATCATACATTCTTCTTCCAATCCGTATTACCCGCAAGGAAATGGTCAGGCCAAAATCACTAATCGCACAATCGTGGATGGGATCAAAAAGCAATTAACAAAAAAGAAGAGCAATTGGGTCATAGAATTACCACATGTGTTCTGGGCTTATCGATCTACGTCTTGAGTTTCAACTGGATGCATGCCGTTCCTTTTGGCTTGCAGTACAGAAGCAATCCTCCCTACTCAGTACCATAACCCTATTCGAGACCATACCATGACCGATAAAGAAAACGAATTCCATTTTGCATGTAACATGAATTGGACCGAGGAGACTCGTGACAGAGCAATCATGAAATTGGGAAGGTATCACCAAGCTTTAGCCTGATCTTATAACAAACGCATTCGTCACAGAGAGTTTAAAATCAAGGATCTGGTTCTTTGAGAGATTCCCAAATATCACAAAGAGTTCAACACAAGGAAGTTACCCAAAAACTGGGAAGATCCTTTTGTCGTTATCGAAAAAAGCGGCCTCGGTTCCTGCAACCTCACCACCGGGCATGGTAAGCACATACCTAATCCTTGGAACACAAGGAGACAGACGTTATATCGCAGATAACAAATCTGTTATAGTATACCTTTTTTTTACGCAAATAGTAATTTTATTTATGTATATAAGAAAAAAACATGAGGGGGGCTTAAAGCCTGACCTCCGAACAATACATTTGCATCAGTGTCTAATAGCAGCAACCCTTAATTTTTTAAGAAAATAGGAGGCTCTTATATGTTTAGGTAGCATAGCAGCCGACCAGAAGAGAAGGTTCTGTTGTGCACTTCCCAACTTGGAGAGACCATCAGCGGACCCATTTCCTTTTTTGTACGTATGCACCATGGTGATTTGTAGCTCCTGGCTGATTTGGAGGACCATCTTCCAGATGGCTTGAAACTTGCTAGGGCAGAGTCTTGTCTATTTGAACCAGTTAACTATGACCTCGACATCCATCTCTACCACTAGTGGAGACCAATGATTCTCCTTGTAAATTCGGAGGCCATGCAAGAGCCCATATAGTTCAGCTGTCATATTAGTGTCATTTCCTAGTGCTACACTGTAACCGAGTTTTATTCCTCCCAATGAGTCTTGAATGATACCCCCAGCCCCAGACAGACCATTATGCAGAGATGATCCATCAGTGTTTAGTTTAAACAACCCTGGCGATGGTGTTTGCCATTTGACCCATGTACTTGCTTTGTGTTTTATTCGAAGCTTATGCAATCGTAGTACCTGAAGAGACAAAGTATCTCCGTAGTTGTAGCCGTGAGTTACTGAAGTTTTGATCATGAGATCTTGAAGCCAACGGCATGTTTTGATAACAATTGCTTGTGCATTCATGAGCACGTTGTCGAATCGATGCATGCATCTTACGTTCCATAGTTCCCAGCTTATTATGGCCGGAAGTACTCCCTTAATAATGCCCATTTGTATACACTTGTTTTTTGCTAGTATCCAAACCCCTTGCCAAGTCCAAAAACTTTCAGTTGGAACGTTGCGAACGCCACATGCCATCACAAAAAACTGCCAAACTTGTTGTGCGATCTTTCCACTTACGAGCAAATGGTTTGAAGTTTTGATGTTACCCAAGCGACAACAGCTGCATTTGGATGTAAATGGTATCTGGTGCTGAAGGAGATCATCTACCATGATGACATTCTTCCATATTTTCCAGTTGAAGACCTGAATTTTGGTAGGGAGAATTTTGAACCAAATCCAGTCCATACGGCGTTGTACTTCTGCAGTCCCTCTCTAGAATTGCCATGCTGATTTTACCGTAAAGTTACCACTTTTAAAAGGACCCCATACCGGCGTGTTGTGGCCCTTACTGATGAAGAACTTGTTGACAAGTGTGGTCTTCCATTGCGCAGGCAGTTCGTATTCCAGACAGTTCCAGTTCCAGTTTGTTCCATTCTAGATAACGTCTTTCACCAGGATTATCTGTGTGCAGTCGATGCTCAGCAGGTCAGAAAGGTTGCCTTCCCCGGTCCAGTCGTCGAACTAGAAACTACAATTACCTGTTCCAAACTCCAAACTGTATTGGCTTGCACTGTTGTGATCAAGTTTCGAATACTTTTTCACAAAGAAGAGGTTTTTGATCGAAGCTGAGTGAAGTCATCCTGTATTGTGTATATGCTTTTCAGAAAACGAGTCCAGAGTGTGTTGGTATATAGCACATTCCAACATTTCTTAAGCTGGAAACTATATTTGATATCGTCAATTTTCGGATGCCGAGTCCGCCTTCAGCTTTGGGTGGACATATTTCATCCCATGAAACCCAGTGACGTTTGTTTTAACCTTCGAACTTTTCCGAGAAGAAATTGGAGAACATGCTCTCCATTTTTTGAATGACCGATTTCAGGACATTGATACATGCGAGGAGGTGTATCAGCATGGAATTCAAGACATGGTTAATCAAAATGAGTTTGCCCCCTTGAGATAAGAGCTTACCGTGCCATCCTTCAATCCGTTGTTGTATCTTTGTGAGGAGCATTTCAAAGTGAAAGTGTCGAACCTTTCCATAGCTGATGGACGCCCCCAAATAGATCTTAGGAAATAGCTTGTGTTGAAAACCACTCGTGGTTTGTATGATTTTTTTCTGAGCTCCTGTCGTAGTATGATACACAAAGACAACACTTTTCTCTTTGTTGACCAATTGCCCAAAGAAGGCTTCAAATCTTTCCATAAACTTTAGCAGCCCTCGGAGAGAGGATTGACTTCCATTAAGAAATACTAGAAAGTCATCCGCGTACAGCAGGTGTGTGATCGGAAGACATCCCTTAGAGGATTTAAAATACCCAATCTGCCCATTTGCAAAACACCTCGTTAGCCCCTTAGAGAGTGCTTCCTCTGCAATGATAAACAGTAAAGGCTAGAGGGGGTCCCCTTGTCGGAGACCTCTAGTCGACTTGAAAAAACCTTTGAAGATGTTTTGTCATAGTGTATTTTCCTTCAATCAATCTATCATTTCGTATGACGATCTGACATCAATGAAAGACTTATGTTTGATCCACATACATCTGAGTATTTTCTCTATACTACAGTACTTTTTCTAATATATCCAACAAGTACTTCTGAACACATATTACAGATCATTTTGTTGCTTCGGCCATATCGATCGTCTAAATATATTACAGATCGTTTGTTGCTTCGGCCAAACTGATCTATCTAAACACATTCGCGGTACGTCAATCTTACACCAATGAAATACTTGTGTTCGATTCCCCTACCTTACAGTACTTTTTATAATATATCCAACAAGTACTTCTATATATAGATTATAGATCATTTGTTGCTTCGGCCAAATCGATCATCTACATATATTACATATCATTTGTTGCTTCGGCCAAATCGATCATTTACATACATTACAGATCGTTTGTTACTTCGGCCAAACCGATCATCTAAATACATTACAGATCATTTGTTGTTTCGGCCAAATCGATCATCTAAACTACATTATAGATTGTTTGTTGCTTCGACCAACCTGATCATCTCATACATCGCAGATCGATTACAACTTTGGCCGAACCGATCACATATCACGCTGTTTTCCATACATTATCGTTGGTACCTCACACGGTTAGTACAGTTAACTGTTTCGTCTTTATCTATTGCTTCATACATCTATATTGTTATTCTTGTTGCGTATACATACAACATAATCACATTCCTCACTCCTAGCTAGAGCTATCACTTAAAACATTACCTGCATTAGAAGGACCAGCCGCATCCCGTAAAATACTTCTAGCTATACATCGACTCATGAATTCTAGCAGCCTCCCTACAACAATCTTCATCCCCTCTTTAACTATTCTCTGTTTAAATGATCCAATTCTGGAAATCATGGGTCATAAATATTCTGATCGGATTACCTCAATCTCACATTCTGCACCTTGGGAAGTCAAACAATCATATACCCTCGGACTTTCAGCTTCCAATCTCTTCAATTCTGCCGTAAAGAACGAGGTTACTGCCACCATCTCTCTCTCCTGACTTTCACCCACTTCACTTTTAACCTATTTACTGAGAAGGAGTTCACTCAGCTTATGTTGCGTTTCCTTCAGTACGCTTTCTAGTTGCTTACAATGAATGTCCACTCGTCATTTTGCACGGCACAGATCCGAATTCCGAGCATCCAGCACTGTCATAAATTCGTCCATATGATAAATCAGAGATATTGATGATTCGTAACCTGCACATTCTACCCTCTTTGAGTCGTAACTTATGTCCAACCATAACAGATCCTCATTAAGCTTCGTATTCACGTTTCAATGTCTGTCATTTTTGGACTGGTATTCCAAGATATCTAGATGTTGCGTTTGCGCAATCAGCTCTAACTGACATATTTTATTCCAGTCCCTTTTTATGACATCATTCTGTTGGGCACAAACCTCCTCCTTCTCCTTTCTGATCATCCCAGTAACCAACCACAATACTTCATATTTGCGAGCATGAGCTCTAACATTGCTTATCTCCGCTCTAAGCATATTAACTTGAAACTGTAACTCTTTCACATTATTTCTTTCCCCCTCTAACTTGTTTTGAGCTCCTTCCAACTTCAGCACCCTTTCTTCTTATCTCTTCTTCCAAACTTTCTATCTTTCACAGACAAACAGCCAGTACCGCCTCTTTCTCTTGAAGAGTTTCAGTTATCTTTGCCATAACTTTTCTTCTTCTTTACTAGCACTTTTTTGGGCACCCTGACTCAATCTTAGCTCAGTACTCATTTGTTTATTCTTGGCACGCAACACGTCGCACTGACTTTGTATAGCAGCCAGATCAATCTATCACAACAGATTACATTTATAATAGTTCTTCATAATAATATTGTACGTATAGCAGTTCACAAGGTTACATCAAGAATATGGTATCTGAGTAAGTGAGATACATCATTCTATTCAAACAATAAACAAATTACATTTCTCATCAAATAGTACGAAAGACTGTTTACAAGAAGACAAAAGTACTTTATTTGAGACTCTTCTGGACATGAGACTACTGTAGCTTGTCTCTCACCATCTTCCTATTCGGCATCTGTATGTCTACCGGCATGGTAAAGGTCACAACCTCCGGTTGATGTTGTTTACGCTGCGTTCGAGGTATCAGATTCTCGACCTCCTCCTCTTCTGATGACTCCTCCCACGACCTAGGAATGGGTTATTCACCAACAATTTCTCCTTCACCCTGGGCAAACCACAAGTTTTCTGGCTTGGCATTTTCAACTTCAAAATCTTTCCCACATCCCGTCACAACTTCCTAAATTCGTTATCTACTCTAGCTAGTTTTCCCCCATAAAACTCGACAACACTGTCTATGTGATGTTCATGCTCTATTCGAGCAGCGACTTTTACTCGTGAGGGATAAATGTGCTCCTTCAGTATCATTTACTCTTTGTGCAACCACTGGCGCATGTTTTTTAGCAGCACACCTAAAGCCCTCACATCCGCCTTTACTTTCATTCGAACAACCACTTCTTTCGACAGCCGTGTTGCTAAAGACATTTTTTGCTCCTCGTACTGCGATAGCTCACCTTGTAATCCCCTTAATTCACCCTCAAATTGCTTTTGGACCTCTATTTACTCTTTCCTTATCCTGAAAAATATAATTCTCATGGCCCTCCGATCCTACATAAAGCCAAATACATCAAATAAAGGTTCTACATCACCCCATACAACAGACACACCAGCTCGAGCAAAACAGTTTTTCGCCTCTAAACTATAACGATTGCGTGCTTCTTGAGCTAAAAACATAACTCGAACATGGTCTGGAACTATACTTCTCTTCCTAAAAAGTTCTATATAAGCCTATTTTAACCCTCGTTCACACTCTACTTCGACCTCAAAATATAAAGTCAGAGCTAATAACATACTCTGGCACCTCGCCTTCCCCCTTGGGTCGTTAAAACAAGTTAATTTTTTTGGCTTTCGAACTAATATTCCCCTTTTCTCTTCCCTTCTTAACACCTCGTCTCTCTCTACTTTTATCTTAGCATATCTACATTGCAGATCATATAACTCTTTAAATATTTTCTTTAAATTCAATTTAAATTGTCTTCTCTCATATTCAGTTATGTTAAGTACATATTGAATACGGGTCACGGAGTCCCTCGCTATACTCAACGACTTCTCCAACTCGAAGTTTGTTTTTCTCAAATGCTTTATCTCCTACATAGATTACAGATGTCTTGTTTCAATACAACCATTCATGAAAAACATATTTTAACAACATCACTCAAAATGAAAATAGTGTAAGATTATATAAAGTACTATCTCTTCCAAATCAAACAAGCTGTAAAACAAAAGACAGGATACCACAGAATGTTTAAAGATGCTTGCTAATGTCTACCTCAGAAGAAGATTTCAGCGTCTTCCTCGGGGAGGGAACTATTTTAGCATGTTCCACTAGAGGGTTCACTGTTGGCTCAGTAGCACAGACTGGCTCTGTACTGCCTAGAGGAAGGTCTGACGCTTTCTTAGACAAACCAGTAGCATCACCAGCCACCTCTTCCTCCTCATCCCTAACAGAGAACACTATTTCTGTATATCTACCATTTCGGGTCAGCTCCAAATCATCAACACTCAATCAAAAAACATAATATGAATTGATAAAGTAACCTCTCTTCACTAAGGCTGTTGCAACTGCAATAGTCACGAGCTTGTCATGCCATAACAGATCACTGAGCTTTTTTACAGCTGTAGTAGCATCTTCAGCCCTCCTCTCTTTCTCCAACAGAAGGTCAGCCTTAAGCTTTTTTACACGACCTGACTGAGCCTCAAACTTTACCGTCAGAGCATCAAATTCTGGGCCCCTTTTGTTCAGGCATTATCTTGCCTCCTTCATCAACGTTGAGAGCCGTCAAATACAAACAAAAAGGAAAAGTCAGTTCAATAGTTTTACTCAGTTCAAAGGTAATATCAAGTCAAAATTTTCGACCACATACCGTGAATATGTACTTGAGGTACTCATCCTCGAGCTGTTGCGAGTTCGTCCCAGCCATATGATAGTATTTCTTCTCCAACTCTTTCATCTTGGCCATAACAAGAGATTTAGTTCGGTCATTATCCTCCTCTAAATGCCATTTTCTCTTAAGCGAACTCTTCGCAGCCTCCCCAAGAGCGGGCACGCTCACTTCGACTTTTCATCCACACCACCAGTAACAGGCTTTACGACCTGATAGACACGTAATATTTACGTGAACAACTCCTAAATTTATATCTACCTAGTCATTTATTAAATAAATGTGACACTAATAGTGCTTTTGTTTGTATTTATAGAAATCGGTCACATGATAAACAAGTCATACAATTTTCTGGTTTTTAACAAAGAACAAAGGTAATACACTCCAACAATGATTCTCATTTGAAGTTGTCAACCAAAGGCCCATGCATGGAAGCCCATTGAAGAGAATTAGATATATATATTATTCTCATGAGTTGTAATGCATGATTTTTGGCATTGTTTAGGGGATTTTATATTAATGGTGATTTTTAGTAACCTTTCTTATACTCTATAAATAGGAAGGGAATCCTACCCATGAGAGATCATCTTGGAGAGTGTAAATCAAAGTTCATAGCAATAAAGCTTATTCTTTCTCTTTTTCTTGTCTTTTACTTTTTTCGTAGTAATAGTAGTATGGAAATGATCAAAGGGATGAGTAGCTAATCTTCTTAGCCAAGGCTAGAGGAAGCTCCACCCAATGTAGCCTTAGTGTAGATTGTGTAGCTTAGTTAGAGTAATTACTTTATCTTTATCCCATAATATTGCATATTTGTATTCCTTCATCCTAGGCTTGACCATAGCTAAGATTAGGAGGAATAAGGAATATAAGTAACCATCTTGTTTGACCATAACAAGATAGGTTAGGAACATGGAGAAGAGAACATAATCCATGCTTATCAACCACACTATGGTTGAATAAGTTGGTTTATGGGTAGCTCCCAATTGCTAAATCTCTTGTATCTTTTGATGTATTGCATATGCCCGACCAAGGATATGCGATACGGGAACTCGTAATTTACTTTAATTATTTATGCTATCGAACAGTTATAAAGGGTGGAGTGGAATCGATGCCTTGGTTTCCACTCCAATTTATCTTGTAATTTGTTTCGTTCTTCTTTTTATTTCAAAACCTACACAAACTCGTTGTTATTGGCTAAAACTAGTAGTTCGAAGTATAATTCGCACCACAAGTCTCTTGGGATACGACCCCGCTTTCATTTGTACTCAACGGTACACCGTGCACTTGCGGGTCTTTTAAAACGTCGGTTTATAATCGATCAAGTTTTTGAGACTGTTGCCGGGGACTAAAGTGCGTTTTATTGAGATGTTATTTTAAGCCAATTTTTCCTTCTTTTATGTTTTTTATTTATTTATAGTAAGTTGAATTATAGTGACCGGCAATAGCATATAGTATTTCTATTATTATTGCTTTTCTAGTTTAGTTTTTAAAAGAAAAATAAAATAAAATAAAAAATCGAGTTTTTGACGCTACAGTAGCTTTGAAGTCTGTCCCTGAATGTTTCACCGTTTTTGATCTTCTATACATCATATTTGGGGAAAATGTTTGCTACAAAAGTTTAAGATAATTCAAAACCCTTTCCGAACTGTTATAGATTATATTTTTCTGTCTTGTCGTTTGTGAGTTACAGCGTTTTGAAAAAAAAATACAAAAACAGTCTCCCTTAAGGATGCCGCTTTACATTCATCATATG
Source organism: Kingdonia uniflora (assembly GCA_014058105.1). Lineage (NCBI taxonomy): Eukaryota > Viridiplantae > Streptophyta > Magnoliopsida > Ranunculales > Circaeasteraceae > Kingdonia > Kingdonia uniflora. The sequence continues at coordinate 966,566 of JACGCM010002866.1, forward strand.
TTTTGAGAATTAGGAAAGCTAAATTATAGAAAACTTCCTTCTTGAAGATTTTTCCTTTCTGAATTATCTTTCCGAATTGATATTATTAAATATTCTCTCTCAACCGAGTTAAAAGATATGCGCATTTAAAAATTAGGACATCATATACTACAATAAACTTGGAAATTAAATTAATATTGTTGTCGCAAGTTCACTAATATTTTTTTCTCTTGTTTTGCAGGATAGTCACAAAGTTGAAAACGAGACGGACAATACGTAAAGCTGAAAGCATCATCAAATCCATCTCTCTTGCGCCCCCAAGTGAAGGGGCACTTCCTTCTTTCGCCCCATAAGTAAAGGGGCGGCCACAGCTACACCGGGAAACACTTCCCGGAGGTTGGTACTTCCCAAAACTTAACATCTAGAAGGCGTTCATATCCGCTCCGCCCAGGCACTAGGATCATAAAGTTGTGTGGATTGTGCAAATACACGCTGCTCTAATAAAAAAATTATTGTGGTTGGATTGACCTATTGCTATGTTTAATATTCTTTTTTATTTCAACATTAGTAAAGGTAAAAACTGTTAGAGACTTGCGGGATTTCATCACCCAAAAAGCTCTCCAACAAGTGGGACCACCCATTAGGGATACGAAGAGTAGCAAGATTCCCGACCTCAAAATTCGTATCACACAAAAATTGAACGTCCCAGACCTCAAAATAACTGTTAATAAAAAAGAGTAGCAAGATTCCCGCGGGATTTCATCACCCAACAGATAGGAGTACCGGACCGGGGTACAAACATGGGTTTATAGGATACAGCCTCAGCCTAGCACCGTAAAATACTGGCTGTAGGTTTGCAATATCACCGTTCCGAGTGCTGACGTACGATAAGGCGACTCGCTCGGGCGTGAGGACTGAACATCTACTTTAAGTTGGTACTAGCATAATGACGCAGGGGAGTATAGGAACCAAAACCTTTTGCCATCCTACCCATTTTGAACATAGAAGAATATAGGGGAGACATAATTATTACTTCTAAAAAATATTGATGTGCTAGAGTTTAGACTTGATTGGTTATTTATTGCATTGGGTGTTGCTTTTATTTCAAAATGTCATACATGCAAGAACATTAGAATCCATACAGCTCACAATTCGGCATCCCGCAACAACCTCATAATCATTTTCAATCATGGGATCACCAAAAATCTCAATACATGGAACCTTTCCAACCTCATATGATAGTATTTCTTCTCTAACTTTTTCATCTTGGCCATAGCAAGAGGTTTAGTTCGGTCATTATCCTCCTCTAAATGCCATTTTCTCTTCAACGAACTCTTCGCAGCCCCCCCAAGAGCGGGCACGCTCACTTCAACTTTTTCCTCCACACTACCAGTAACAGGCTTTGCGACCTCTTGTTCTGTGAGTAGAACCCCAGCAGTTGAGGAACTCTGTTGCGCTGGCTTTTGGCCCTTAGTAGTAATGCGTTTGGTAGTCAAAGGTGCAGGAGGTGGAGAATGAAGCACATTAGCAATGATCTCAACAACTTTTCCCTCAACCATAGCTCATTTCTCCTGAGCACGTTGAACTTTGGGTGCTACCGAATCTACCCTTTTGTGTCTTCAAATACCCAATTAACTAAATACCTTTGTTAGCTCTCCCTGATCTCGAGTAACACAATCAAATAGACTGGTCTTATTCGGAGTGGCCAACGATTTGGGTCCTGCCAATAAAAAGGAATAGAACATCAGTTAAACAACATGCAGACATAGTTATCGACTATTCGAAGGTTAGTCAACATTACTTACTCGGATTATAATATCTGTGGTTTAGCTCGAGTGTTGGTTCATCTGGAACCTGTAACAGTTACCCTCAACCCATACAAGGTGGTCATTTCATGGTCTACCCACAGATTCAAAATCAAAGAAGTTCATCCTAGCCGAATCACTATATAGGTAACCACTACTCTGACTCTCCATATACTTAAACTTGTAAAACTTCAAAACATCTTCAGCTACGAACTGTTTCGCAGCCCCTTCCTTCCTCCATTTTTTATTCAATGCCTCACATACCCTCATCATCTCATACACATTCCCATCTAGTTGGGCAGGGAGGCACTGTAACGCATTCATAACCCCTTTATGAAAGTAGGTCACTAGAATTCTAAGGCCGTATAAGACCTGATTTAAGAAACATAAACCCCCCCCCCCCCCACTTGGGCCTGACAACCCAAGCCCATTGTAATACGAAAGATTAACCCCCTCACTAATACCTCTATCCTTCTTCTACTTTTCCAAACATGGAACTTGATAGTACATTGCCTCCTCCCCCCTTTTCGGAGATATAGGCTCTGAACCAGAGACCTTGGTCCTCCTCGTAACTCCCCCAGTCTCCTTGACATTTCTCTCTATTTTTCAAGTATTCCTTCCCTATATCTACCCCTCTGGGTATATGACGAAGACTCTCTCTTTCTCTTTCTCTCTCACCATATTAGTTCTACTGGGTCTAACAACCTCTACGGTTGTCCCTACACTGTTAATAGTTTCCTCCATTTCACTACGCTTGTCCCCCCTCCTTGAAGAAGACGTTCCCTCTTAATCGGACGAGACTACAAATTTACTAGCAGGAATACTAGGTTTATAACGCATACTGAACCTACATATAGAAAGACATATTTTATCATTATCGCTAATTTACAAACAATACAAACAGAACCACCTTCTACCCATTCAACACGTTTATTTTTCTAATTCCCAAAAATAAAAAAGCCCAAATCAAATCATTTCAAATTTCCCTCCTCTTCTCCAACACACGTACTTTCTCTCTCTAACAGGATTAAAACGTATACCACAATTCCTACATTATAGGCCTTCTCTCATATTTATTTTTAAAATCCCCAAAACCCCAGATTCTAAAACCAACTATACAGATTACTAAAGTTTAAAGATTACTACATAATACAGATTACTCATAAATCAAACAGACAAAAGTATTCCATTACCAACCTGCACTTGCAGAATAGCAATCCTCTGCTTTACCTGGATGTCTCTTCGAATACAAACGTTCCCGTCGTCTCTCCAACAATCTTCTATCATTCGATTAAGATCTTTTTCTCAAATAACAATCAGCACTCAAACGTCTCCTCTCCTTAGCAATGATATTTGGACCACCTTTTATCTCTCTGAAACTGTAAACAATTTATGAGGGAGAGTGAGAGAAATACGAGTTTTTATACTTTCTATAGGTTTATAAAGCGACGGCTTCTTCTGACACGTGTCAGTTATCCCCACTATTGCTACAGGCATGTCTTTTCGTTTTATAACATCATCATGATTTCTATGATAATGTTTGTCATCATTACATTTATCTTTCTTATCTACCATTACCAATCCTACACCTCTTTTCAGTCCATTACCAAAATGACCAATCATCTTACTTATACTCTGCCAAGATCGTACAAACATGCCTAAAATAGATCAATTTTCAAAATTTGAAGATATCTATACAGTTGTTAAAATCCTACAGCTGTCATACACAATATCAGTACACAATCAATATAACAGAATACTTTATTCAATCAGATCGAAACATCACATACTTTATTCTTTCATGATCTCTCGTATTACATTTATTCAAACTCAACCACATAATACTCCTACAACAAATTAATTTTAGCAAGGTTCAAGACTTCGAGTTTACCGAGCTCCCCAGTTATATCTAGAGCAACCCCGATGGTTCGGTTCCCCGCACATAATTAACTCCCTATTCGCTACCCTTACATCCTCTTCCACGATCTTATCGTATGCGAACTGTCGAACAGTCAGTTGTCACACCTGGGGATCCAACAGAGACTTACAAAAAATATTACACCAAACAAAACAATCATGCTCGACACGCCTGCCTTCATCATCCAACTCAGCCAGATTCAATGGCCATTTCAAAAGAACAGTATCATACGACAATTGACAAAAATATCGTTCACGAAGTTCAACAACCTGGATATGAAACCAGCCATCCGCCGCCTGCTGCATATGCTGAGAAGGAGTCATCACCATGCTCGAACACAACAACTCCAGAACAATGCAAATAACAACAGTAAGGAATCCTTACTTATAGACAAAGGAAGATCTCCGCAGAATCAGTCACCCTACAAATTTTCCTTAGATAAATATTTTTGTAAACATTTCTGGAGTAGCAGAATATCTATACAGAATATCATGACAGATCATTATTCCCATAACACAAAATATCCTTTTAGATGTTGTACACAGCAACAAAAAGATGATAGTTAAGCTCAGCAGTTGCACACACATCTTCACATCAACCCTGTCCCCCAGCTCGTATAAATGTGAAATCAAGATCACATCAACAGTTTAACCTTCTCTAAATTTTAACTTGGCTCTCACAACCATTTTCCCTTCCAACCCATAATACCTAAACATCTACGTTACCAATGCCTATGTTACAAATAGAAAGTGAAACTAACAAGCTTGAGACAAAGCATCATCATAACAGAATACAAATATTTCATTCAGTCTGAAAGCTTCTCTTACAAAATACTTTAGAATAGAGTATAGAGATTTTACAGATTACTTCAATTTACATCAAGTATCTGCTCGAAATCCTTTTCTTGGCACGAATAGTCAACAGAAGAAGCAAATTCTAAACTTTGATCACATGCTGCAAGATGCAGGAAAGTCCGAAATAGGCATCACAGATGAAAGATCTTCTTCATGGCCAAAGAGTTATGGTCCATAGAAGAAAATGATCCTCTGCTTCCTCCTCACCTCCCCGCATGCTAAAGAAAGACGGAAAGCTTCATTTCTTCAACAAGACCCATTCATTAGCAGGATATCGACGAGACTCTCTCGGCCGAATGCCTGCCGCTTTATCTTCAGCTATAACAGCTTTCTCTGCTAGCAGCCGAAGACCGTTATAATATTCTGCCTTAGATATCAACAGGTAATGGAAGCGTACTATTTGGAGGTAGTCATCCTCTGCCTCCAATACTTATTCATAAGACATACAAAAAAAAGTGGGAAAAACAGGAATTGGAGTAGGCATATGTAACGGTTGATAACCAAAATACCTAATACACAATTTCTCCATCTTCCTTCGAATCTTAGACTCTCAGGCCTGAGTCCTAGTCGTCACCATTTTTACCACAGTAAAAAAAGAGGGCAGAGATCAGAGACGAAGGTTTTACTCCTACCACTCAACCCAGAGTGCCTTTTATATACGGATCAGCATTCAAAACAGACTCTCTAAATTCCCAACGTCAAAAAGGTTCCCCACGCAACAATATTTGACTATAACAATTGGTTCTAGGAAACCCAACAGATACCAACAAAGATTCATGAATATATATTGGAAATAAACCTCAAATATAACTGCAGGATTTAATGATACTTCTCATCCAACACCACTCACCTACAATAATTCTCGTACTGTTGGCTGAGAGGGGGCGGATGTAGTTGCTTATTTCGTATCTCGAGCTTATGCCTCATTTTTGAACTACAGATGAACTTTCGACCTCAACAACAGAACACGTGGCACAATCAAAAACATATACAGTACGAGTTTTTCAACCAACACCACTCATCCCCAGCGACACTCATGCTATTGGTTGAGAGCCGTCTTGTAATAATTTATTTCGTATCTTGCACTCAAGCTTCGTCCTCGACCTCATCAGCATACAAGAAGTACTACAAAAAATGTGACCAAAATTTTCTTAATTCGTGATATTTCTTTTGGCCTCTACACCAGCAATTCGACCTGTGTGAATTACACAGTCAGTAATAGAGCCGTTGCACAACAACAAAGGTCAGAACGTTACACAATCTGGCCAAAGGATATCTCAGACACACTTTGTAACGTCCATCATTAAAGGACTTTATGGTCGTCAAACAGTCATATTAGAGGACCCATAAAAAGACCTGGAGAACTGCAGATGAAGGACGAAATATTCACCATAGAAGAGTTCCTACTCTACCACCCTATATTCTCATAACGCTCATTGCAATAAACTAGCAATCTCAATAAGATCATCACTTTCTTGAAATCTTCAGGAAAGGTCATAGTTTTTAACCTATTCAAAGGTTTTCCATGCTAAATCATTTTGTTGCTTATTGTCTATTATTCTTAAATGTTCTAAATACATTTGGTGTAAAAGCTAAGTCTAGATCCCAGAACTAGGTTATTACAGTAGCCATATTGAGGTAGATGAAAACTAATTTTATCTTTTATTTATCTTATATCTGGTAGAGTCTTTGATATAAAATAAGTGTTACCTTAGTTTTAATTGCAGAGATTTAGTAGAGTCAGTCAAACCAAGTATTATCCTTAATTTAACTAGTATGATGTCACAACCATATTGAGGTAGATGAAAGCTAGTTTTACCTTTACTTTATCTTATGTCTGGTAGAGTCTTTGATGTAAAATAAGTGTTACCTTAGTTTTAATCACAGAGATTTAGTAGAGTCAGCCAAAGCAAGTATTATCATTAATTTAACGGATATGATGGTCGATTAAAAGCTAGTATTATCTATGCTTTAATCTATGTGTTGTTGTACGAAGTAGAGAGATATATGGAAGAAAAACTTGAAAGTTTCATTGAATAGAAAATGATTTACATTGGATGGAGATGAATATATCACTTTTGGAATAGAAAAAATGAGAATTTGAAATGGAATAGTAAGGAACTTAATGATAGTACCATTTCAGTTGTCTAGTATCCTAAGGATTTGAAATGTGAACTCCCTTTTCTATCATTAGGTAATATGATCCTAGGCCTGAGAGACCTGTAATAAAGAATAAACCCTCCCAATTGTATGTTAGTTTCCCAGTATGAGGCTCTTTACGATGTTGAGGTATTTCTCTGAGGACGAGATCATTGATTTAGAAGGTACGGCTTCTGACTCGTTTGTTGTACGAACTGGCCAGCATATAGTGATATCGATCTAGGTTTGTAATGACATGTTCCCTTGTTTTATCAATCCAATTGAGGTTGTAAGCCAATTTGAACTCATTTTCCTCGTCAATTAGCTCGTGATCTTTGATTGGATGATGGTATTCAGAGGAAATGATGGCCTTGGTACCATAGGCAAGGAGGAATCGAGTGTAGCCTATCGACTGTTATGGAGTGGTACAATATGCCCATAAGACATAAGGAAGTTCACAAACTCAATTCCCTTTTTTATGTGTGTGTAGCCTTTTCTTGAGCCCATCCACGATGGTTTTGTTGGTAATTTTGGCTTGGCCATTGCCTTGAGGATAGTAGTGATTGGATAGTGAGTAGATGATATTGTGTTGATTGAGGAAAACTATAACTTTTTCTCTAATCAACTGGGTCCCATTATCGATACAAATTAGGTGGGGGCACCCAAACCGAGTGATGATGTGTTCCCAGATAAAAGAGACGACTTCTTCTCTGGTTCGACAGAGTGGAACTTCTTCTACCCATTTTGTAAAATAATCGGTAGCCACGAGTAGGTGGCGGCGGTTACCTAGTGAATTAGGGAATTCGTCGACAGGATCAAGTCCCCATCTTTTGAATGGTCAAAACACCTTGCTTGCATGGAGTTCGAGTGCAGGGGCGCGGATCATTTGCCCATGTCGTTGGCATGCGCCACATTTGCGTGAATACTCTTCTGCTTACTTGTGCATGCCAGGCCAGAAGACTCCCTGTATAATGGTTTTGTTTGCCAATGATCGACCTGCGGTATGAGAGCCACAAGTCCCTTCTTGTAGATCGCGGAGCACCTCGTCCGCTTTCTACTTGGAGAGGCACTTGAGGTAAGTCCCCGTGACTGAACGGCGGTATAAGGTACTATTTTGATTAGTATAGCACTTTGAGTTATCTATCAGTTGTCAGCGCTTTTTCGGATCGGCTGGAAGTGGTCCTTCACATTTGTTATCAATTCTGAGACAAACTAAGAAAGGCTTTCGCCAATCGTTGTGTCCTTCTTTATCGCCCCTAGTGCTGATCGTGCATATAAAAATGTGATCAATGTTGGGGGTTGAAATCACTTCTATCTGGAGATATCGAGCTTCTGTGCCTAAGACCCCGGCTAGATATGCTAAGGAATCGACATATTTGTTTTCTCCTCGCAGAAGATAATCGAGAGTTGCTTATACAAACTTGCTCATCCTATCTGTAACGAGGGTTGCGTATTCGATCATCTTGCCATTCTTCTTGTATTACTCAGAGTAATGGTGGACAATGAGTAGTAAATCTATATAAACTGAGAGTTCGGGGACACCGAGCTCAAGAACGAGGTCGAGACCATGAATGAGATCTTCGTACTAGGTGATATTATTTAAGGCCTCAAAATTCAAGAGGATTGATTTCTCAATTCTGTTATTGGAAGGGGTAATCAATACAATTCTAATTCCTGAACCTGGGGGTCTTGTTGATCCATCTGTAAGAAGTCTCCACCCTTTCCTTGTAATCCATTCAACTCGCTCGTCAAATGCTTTGGGGGTAGATCTTCTGTTTCTTCCTCTGCAAGATCAGGATCGTGTTTCTCCCACTCGAGATCCTCCACTGGAAAATTTAAGAGAAAATCGGCAATGGCCTGACCCTTTTTAGAATGACATTATTCAAACTTGATATCATGTTTTCCCAAACTGACTGACCACTGCTGCACACTCCTTGATTTTTCTTTCTTGGATAGAACCTCCCGAAGTGGGTAGTTCGCCATGACTTTGATTAAATGAGCTTCAAAGTAGTGTTTGAGTTTCTGTGAAGAATAAACAAGAGTAAGAAGAGGTTACTCGATTTTAGAGTACCTCATTTCCACTGGAGTGACTGATGAAGTAGATTGGTTTCTTGATTTTTCCTTAAGGTTAAATAAGAACTGAACTGAGTGAAGTATTTATAACTTCTAGGTAGATAATCAGTTCCTCATTATCTATTGGGGTGTTCATAATGGTAGACTTCCCCAAAAAGGTTTTGAGATCCTAAAAAGCTGCTTCGCATTCTGATGTCCATTAAATATTTGTATATGGTTGAATTTTTTCTCGTTTGGTATAATCGCAGAGTAATAGGAACAACCAACGACAGCGGTCTGAAGATTTCAAAACAAAATGGTTGATAGCGGCAATTTTGCCAACAAGTTTATGAATGTCTTTTATTATTTTTAGAGATGGCATGTTAAGGAGAGTCTGAATCTGATTTGGATCGGTCTCAATCCCCTTCCTATTGATGAGGTGGCCTAGAAATTGATCTAAATGTACTCCGAATTGACACTTATCAGGATTGAGATGCATACTGTAAGATCGAAGAATATTGAATATTATGTTGAGATCTGAGATATGGTTGATGGAGTGTATTCTTTTGCACAAAAGATCATCAATGTAGACTTCCAAGACTTTCCCAAGATGTGCTTTTAACTTAGTAGTCATCAACCGTTGATAAGTTGTACCTGCATTTTTGAGTCCAAAGGGCATGACTTTATAGCAGTAAAACCCTCTTTTAGTGATAAAAGTGGTATTTTCTTGATCTTCATCCAAGAGTGGAATTTGATTGTATCCAGAAGCAATGTCCATCATCGATAGGAGTTCGTGACCTGCAGTGGAATGAAGGATCTGATAAAAATTGGGAAGAGGGAAACTGTCCTTTGGAGTATGTTTGTTTAGTTCGATGAAATCTATACAAACTTGGACTTTCCATTCTTCTTTGGGACAGCGACGATGTTAGATATCCAATCTGGATATTTAGCTTCTCGAATGAATCCCACTTTGATCAATTTCTCGATCTTTATGTTTACTTCATCTCGAAGTCATGGTAATAGGCGTCGCTATTTCTGCTTGACCACAGTGGCGTTGATGTTGATGGCCAATTTGTGACATACCTTGGTCGGATCGACCCCAGGAATCTCTTCAAAAAATCACATAAAAATGTCCTGATTTAGTTGTAAGAATTGAATGAGAACACCTTTTTCATGTTGAACCAGCTTAGTACCGATGAAAGTACCTCTACTAGGTCCATCAATGTTGATGTATTCGGTGGGCTCCTCCATGGAAGCCTGATCATCGGGGTGATCAGCTTTCTGTAATTGTTATGTAGCATACCTGCTAGAGGTATCTAGAATCACAGAGACAGTATTTTTGCTAGCTCGAGAAAGCTTTTGACTACCCCTGATCTCATAGATACCATCGTTGTGTTTAAAATAGAGTGCTTAATGATAGGTGGAAGTGATTGCTTCCATGTTATGAATCCAGCAACGGCCCATAATCTCAATATAACCAGATTTGTCGCTGATCACATAGAAAATAACATTGATTGTGGTAGGTCTTGTGGTAATAGGTAAGATGATCTTCCCAAGTCACTCTTCTTTGGAACCATTGAATTTGCTGATATCGGTGTCACTTTGAATAACTTGATCAGCCAATCCCATTTGGTCGATAATGCTATGAAAGAGAATCTTAATACCGCTGCCAGTATCGATCATCATTGTGTGCATGACAAACTTATTCATCTTGAGCATTATGACTAATTCATCATAATATGGAAACTTGACATGGCTAGTATCACAATCTTCGAATGAGATCCCGAGCAGGCAATTGCTCGACTCAGACAGAAGTTTAGCTTTTATGTCTTGAGGTGTGAGATCACAGCATTCGGACAATCTTCTGCGTTTGAATATGTTGGAGTTGGTAATCGGATTAATCTCGATCATGTTATTGTGGCGTATATGGTAGAGATGCTTCTCCTCAGCTTGATCTTTAACCTGGACAACTTCAAGCTGCTTCTTATAGCTATCATCCTAGTATGATTCCAGGTCGACATTATATTCGAACATCCGTCCCTCCTTGAATATGTATTCGAGCAACCTCCGTAAAGTATAGCAATTGTCAGTAGAATGATGGTTTACCTTATGATGCATACAGTACGACCGGTTCTCGATTTGTTCCAATGGTTGGGAGAGACGGTAGAGCTTATCATTTGAGAGGATTTGAAAAATTATGGAGATTTTCTTTGGGAGGACTGGTTTGATTTGTGAACCGCCTTTATGAGGGTTACTGGTATTTTCCTTGGTGTACTTTTGGTCACCCTGATCTTCTTTCAGCTCAGTGTTTCAATATGTAGGTGGACCTTTTATGGTAAAGACGAATTTAGTAGATTTATGCCTTTCGGACATCATCCATTCCAGGTCGACGTAACTATTGACCTTGGTAATTATATTTTCCAAGGTCACAAGTTAGTTGAGGAAGAGGTGCTCTTTGGCTTTGCAGTCGAACTGGAGTGCATTGGTAAAAATAGTAACAACTTTTTTCTGATCAAGATTGTTTACTTTGCGCACAAGCTCCAAAAACTTCTTCGTAAAATCCTCTGTAAATAAATTCTCTTATTTATCTCTATTGTGAGCATATGTCTTGATGAATTGTTTTTGCAGCTGGTCGAATATGTATATGGAGTCTTCTGGTAAAGAGTGGAACCATCGGAGTGGTTCCTCCTGCAGACTTATGGCGAGCAGACGGCAGAGAATGGGTTGAGATTGGAGTATAGCCCCAATGAATCACGGTATTGTTGAATGTGCTCCTTTGGATTGGTACCCTTGTACTTGCAAATTTTCAGAGTATGGAAACCTTTTGGTATCTCCATATCTAATAGTTCTTTGGCAATCAGACTTCCTTGTAACTTGGTAAGTTCATCAGTAGTACCCAAAACTTGTGCTTCGATCAACTCCTTAATACGCTGGTCCATATGCTTTTGTATGACATAATGACGTATCGGTTGAGTGACTTGACGAAGTGGTTACAGATTGTGAGTACCGGTACCTTCGCTTAGACGATCTCGTACTGGAACTTAAGGTTGAGGTCATTGTTTTTCCTCTTTATGTATGGCACATCGGTGACCTCGGCTGACCTCAGATTGAATTTCACTACCCAAATGAATGGAAGGTTGAGGTTCATTCTGAATATTTCTGGAAACGGCTTTGCTTGTGACTCTTTGAGGTCCCAATCATTCCCGCGCTGAAACCCAGGAGGCTTCTAGCACCTTATCGCAATCTCATGTTGGAGGAGCCTATTGAGTATTCTGCATAGCTTGCAAGGTAGTCTGCATTATTTTCATTTGATCTTCATGTCGCTTGAGCTTGTCATTCGACATCGAGCTTGAAGTAATGGCCTAATTTCATAAGCTTGAAGTGGCTTGGAATTAGCTCTTACACCAATGTACCTATGACAAAAATCGAAATAGAAAGCAAGAAATGACATAGTTGTTTAGCGTAGAAAACCTATGAATAGGTAAAAAAACCACGACCTTGAGCTGAGGATTTTTGCAATAGTAACGCTTTATTGCTTGAGGCTGATATCTTATTACAAGTGATCTTTTGGCTTAGAAATGCTTGATCTTATGAATAAGAAGTTAGAAGTTTTGAGAATCTAGAAAATATAGTTTTCTTGGTGATTTTTCATGTAATTTTCTGGTTCTCATCTCTTTTGGAACTTTTTTGTATATAGGCCTTTTTCACAGTTCTTCATCCTGCTGAAGTACATTCTTCGAATAATGTGGTTAGTAGCGGTTGACTAAGTAGCTGTTGAGTTCGTGAGAGACAGGTGTTTTGACTTGTTCAGGTTTTTCTATTTGAGCTCGACCCATATTTTTCATTAATTCGTAGAGTAGGTGACAATATTGACTGGAGAAGCCATGTGGAGAATGGGTGGGTCTGACATGGAGGTAGTTCAAACTGGAGACAACTTGATTTAGATAAGATCGAGGGGTAGGCCTCTATAGGAAGCAACAAAGGCTTTTGTTAAAGTTGGTAAGCAAGTATTTCTAAACAAACTTCAAGTTGATAATCCTGAAGCCAAGAGGTGGTTGGACAAGGAACCTGCAGAGTATTGGTGCAGGTCACATTTTGACTTTACAGCCAAATGTGAGTACATCACCAATAACTTTTCATAGTCTTTCAATAACTGGATTTTAAAAATTAGAGACAAACCACTAGACAAGGTAATTGAAGGTATTAACTTGATGACGATGAAGTTAACATATGATAGAAGGGTGAAAGCTCAAGGTTGGGATCAAAATTTTGTGGTACCTAGAGCCAAGACACATATTGATATGATAAAGAGGTTGTTCAATGAGTATAAACCCCAAGGTTCTGATTTTAATAGTTGGGCAGTAATTTCTAACGATGGGAAGAAGTGGAAAGTAAATCTGGAAGAAAGGACTTGCGATTGTAATGTGTGGCAGGTTGCAGGGTTACCTTGTGTTCATGTATATTGTGTGATAAGTCACATGAGGTTAAACTGGGTGGGGCAAGTTGACTTATTTTTCTAGCCTTTTTTTTATTCTTTATTTCTTTTTTGTTAGATTTACAATTTTTCTTTTTATGGCTTATTTCCAAGTATTATAGTGAGTATCACATGGTTTCTTCTTATGTCAAGACATTAAGAGGTGGGAGAGACAACACTCAAGCTGGAAAAAGTGGGAGGGGCAATACTACAGTTGTAAGAGGTGAGAGTGGCAACACTTAAGCTGGAAGAGGTGGTAGAGGCAGCACTGCAGTTGTAAAAGGTAGGAGAGGCAGCACTCAAGCTGGAAGAGGTGGGAGAGGCAATACTACAATTGTAAGAGGTGGGAGAGGTATTACAAGCTTATCATAAGAACCAATAATTCCTACCCAGGGAAGTCAAACTAGTAAGCAACCACCCAACAATCCATACAAGAAATTGTTCATACCTCCCAGAGTAGTTTGGTTGATTTAATGTGGATCTAGAACATAACTTTTTGAGAATTTTGTGAAAACTGCGTAGTTTCAAAGTACAAATTTAGACGGGTGTAGAATTCTGTTAATGAATGGAAGCTATATTTTTGGGTTTTTTTTTTTTTTGAGAATTCTATAAGAATTCTGGAGTATATGTAGCTAAGTTTGGAGAAACACTACTTTTTGAGAGCAATGTATAATCCTAATATTTATGGTGGGGGAACAATGTTCAAGTTTAACAGTGATATTATTATGAAAATCACATTTTGAGAATTGTTTGTGTTTGTGGTTGTTTATTTCTGTTTCAATATGAAGTTGTGTTTGCACTTGGTTACACTGTTTGTAGGAACTTGACTATTTACAGGAATCTGGCACTGTTTATATGCACTTGGTTACACTGTTTGTAGGAATTTGGCACTGTTTTTATGCAGGAATTTGCCACTATTTTGTAGGAATATGCCACTTTTTCATGCAGGAATATGCCACTATTTTGTATGCAAGAATTTACCACTATTGTTTATGCAGGAAAGATCTATTGTCTAGGTGTGCAAAGACCTTTTATGGCATGGCATGCATGCAGTGTAAGTTCACTAAGCTCTGTTGTATGTTTTTTATATGTGCAGGTAAGAGAATGTGTTGCGTGTCATGCAGCATGGAATCAATTAATTTGCAGGGATTACTCATCTCCTAATCTCCCAACTACTTCTTTTTTTGCAGGTATTGTCTAGGGCATATGGAAAATTGTAAAGTATATTAATTAATAGAGTAATTAGCTTGTAACCCCTATGTAACCACAACTGTAACCTCTAAAAGCATCACAACACAACCTCTACAACCTTATTCTCTTAATCTTCTACAATGGACAGTGATAATAATGACAGTCTAAGTTTCACTAAATACTACACACCCTCTGAAGATGAAGAAGAAAGGGACTATGTTATCCCATAAATGATGAAAATGAAAGAAAAAAAAAGTGAGGATGAGGAATCTGATGAAGAGAAGTATGAGGACACATATGAAGAAATGAGTGAGGACTCAGATAAAGAAAAGAGTAAGGAAGCAGATGAAGAAAAAAGTAAGGAAACAAATGGGGATGGGGATGAGTACTCTAGTGACTCTGATGACTTTGATTCAGATGATGGTGGCAATGGGGGTGATGGTGGTGATGCCAAAGGTGATGGTAGCTACGGTGATGATGGTAATGCCAAAGGTGATAGTGGCTATGGTGATGGTGGTCCAATAACTAAGAGGGCCAAAACCTGTGCTTCAAGAACCTCTAGTGTTGGTTCCAACACTATCATCATCAACTAATTTCAAGTATAAACCTAGTAGTTGGTTAATAAAGTAGGGTAGGGTATTTTGAGTCTGTAGTTGTGTATCTAGTTTTACAGGAGTCTTCTTGTGTTTCAAGTATGAGGGCACTTTCTTTTTGGTACTCGAATTTTGCAGGAGTATTCTCTTATGGTGAATGTATGGATTGCATTATGAGGGCATTGTCTTTTTGGTATGGATTTCAGTAGTCTAGTTGTGTCTTTTGGTATGGTGAATGTATTAGAACATCTTTTTGGTATGGTGAATGTATGTTTTATTTGGTGCATGAAATCTTTTAGAACATCTTTTATCTTGTTAAAACATAACTGCAGATAACTAGAATCCAATATTACTTATAAAAAGAAAAAAAAACATTACAATCATCCTTACAAAAGTTGATTCATCCAAGATATTAGTTTTCCCTTTTAAATCCCTAACAAAATCATCCAAATTCATCTTAATAGTCACCTTCACATCCACCTGCATTTTCTTCTTCTCTCCATCTTTACTTTCTGCTTGAATGGCATCTATTAACCAAATAAACTTGTTGCAATGGATGTTTTGACACTTTAAAAATTTCTTCCCTTTTGTGCCATCTTGCTTAGAAATTTTGAGCTTTATCTACCATGACATCACTCCACTGGACATTTAGTCACTCTCCAAAGGTAGTCTTTCACCCAGTGACTTGTCCCTCCACATCCATAGTAGCCTGTAGTACTTGAAGACCCAATTTCTTCTTTACCTTCCTTAGTGGCATTAGATAGCCACTCAAATGCATTGTACTTAGTGAATTGACATAAAATGAACTTCTTATTGGGGTACTTCAAGGTTTTAGAAATGAGAAGCCTCATAATTCCATTGCAATTTGGCCTTTTGCACCTAGAATAAACCCATGGGCAGGAATATGCTTTGTGTCCTCTAATTCATAAATTGGGCATGAAACCTGTGAGAAACCATGTTGAAATTAATGTACTGCTAACATTTTTTTTCCTGTTAACCCCCCAAGTTACAACCTGCAATTCGTGTTCGCCTCCCCCCCCCCCCCCATAATGAACACAAACCCAGATTTCTAGATTTTAACAAGGATTTACCTGATGTTTGCTTCCACCTCCTATTGATTGCAGTTAGAGATTGAAGAATTTCATGTTGAAGATCTGAGTGTGTTTGTCTGAGTGTTTGGGAAGTAGATTACGAGCTCCAACAGTCATATTAAGAGATGATCACAGCAATTGATCTATGGTGAGTATCTTTATGTTTTTTTTTTAATTTTTTTACAAGTTTTCTTCTTATTACATATCTCGGAGTAAAAGGGTATAGTTGGGTTTAAAATTTAATAGACCTGGTCAACCGGAGTCCAGATCGGTCAACAAAATTTGACTTGGTATTCAGGCTTAAATGGGGTCTATTGTCGAATTTCAAGGAATGTAAGGGTCAATAACAAGTTGATGCCATAATGTGGGGGGTTAAAGCTAAATTTCTCAAATAAATATCATTACTGAAAGGTTGAGTGTGGGTTGGGTATTTTTGGGCCTGACAAGGTGGGTCATGCTCCCCACTCACAGCCAAGTGCTGGAGATGCTCTAACCTTTCAAAAAAAATAAAAACTAGAACCGTATCACAATTTACCTCGTTATCTATTTGACTTGTTTTTGCCAACTAGTATGAGCAAGGTCCAAAATTGATCACCATTAGGCCGACTTATCCCCGGTCCCGGGGCATGTGAGAACCCCAGTAACCCACATGTCGGATAAGTCAGGATAAATTCTAGCAGGTGGCTCCAGTGGGTAATGAATCAGACCAAGGGTTAAAATGGTATGTTATAATGGTGTAATAGGCAGATGTCGTTACCGTTATAACGGTGTTACTCTTTATTAAGCCAAATAACAAGTCAATGATAATCAAATTGTTTAAAATTTAAAAATAGTGATTCAACTTATGTACCATACGGGAGTTAAATGGATTACTTAGCTCACACATTCATCATTAAAGTAGTAGACAATACGGCATTGCTCATATTTTCTCAAATTTTGCTATAGTTTTCAATTATAACTACTTATTTTACAAATAACAGTTTATATCAGCGTTATAACAGTATATAACTTTAGTATAAATGTAAAAGAATTTTTTTAAAATAACGCGTTGTTATAACAGTAACAACGACCCTTATAACATAAAATAACGGTATGTAACAGCATGTAATGGTTGTTATTTTATAGCATACTAGCAGTCGGGCACACACAATCGCGTGTGCCTACAATTATTTGTAAAATTCTTACCTATGTTTTCAAATAGTTTAATATTTCAGGTGTTATACAAAATGTTAATAATAGAGTTGATATATCAAGCATCGATCAAACGTTTAACATGAATTAACTTCGATTCAAGGTAGAATGGAGTATGGCATTATGAGTAAAATCATTTGTTGCAAGTCTGGGGTTTGAATTATTATTTCCTGTCTTCAATATTAGGAAAACGGAAAAACAAGTCTTCAAGTTATACTTGCATGAATCTTTACAGGGCGCTTGATCATAGTATTTTAACACATCATTGCATGATAAGCTTTGTCTGAGACTTGAAGGAATGCGGAAACTAATTCTTTACTTCATATATACGCGTGCTTATAGATTATTTGCAAATTAGGTATCGTCTTGTTTTTATTGTTTCCCCTCTATTTAGTTTCCTACAATTATGTTACCTCGAAGAGAAGCATAAAAAAAGAAGAAGTGTAGGTTCATACAATTGTTTGTATCCAAGTTAAATAAGCAGCAATACCGACATTTTGGAGCAACAATAAGATAGGAGGAAGAATTCTGCCATAGAACAAAAATCAAGAACAACTTTAGTTAAAGAGCACATTGGTATGAGGGATTAAGAGGGAAGACCTTATTAGTTGAGATACTCAAGCCATTAATAGTGCACAATTCCTTTTTATACTGCGCATTCCCTCCTTTTCACCATGGTAATTTTTTTTGTCAACCAAGTAAAGAGGTAAGTCATGTGTTTTAGCCTTAAGTTGAAGAACACGTTTACGATGTTTTTTCCTTGAGAGAAATCGAAGCTTATTGTTACAGAACGTGTTTTTTCTGTTTAACTTATGTATTATATGATATGATGAATGCACATGTTTTAGATTGGTGATAGTCGAGACGGTGATAGTCAATATTTGTAATTTTTCATGTTTTACATTTATATCTGGTTTAATACTTGATTCGCGATTCAGCCCTTAGAAACATAAATCGTGTGAAACCCTAAAAATACAATAATAGCTTACTGAAATAGACTCGTCATACAAGAAAACTTTTGATAAAAGTTGATAAGCAATAAAAATAATATGAGAAAATCAGCAAAAATACGAATTTACTTACCAAATATGTGTAAAATAGTTGTTACAATACAACCCACATTAATTTGTTGTCTTAATCTTCTTATACATGTTCTTTTTAGTTTTCTCTATAACGAATAAGTTGTTACATAAAGTGCCTACAAACTCTAATATTATTAAACAAATATAGGTAAAATATTCCCACTTAATCATCCGTCTTTCCACTAAAATGAAATTAGGATTTCGAATGACTGTAACTGATAGGACGAAAAGCTGAAACCTGACCTTCCTTCATTAGTAGAATTTAGCTCAAACTTCTGAAATGGGCTGCAGGTTCAGTGAAGAACAAATTGATCAGTTCAAAAGGACAACACTATGTGGATAGGCACAATATAGCATCACAAAACAAAATAAAATAAAATAGAGTAACATAAAAGAAACCAAAATAACAAAGCTGCAAAACAAACCAAAATATATTATAATAAGATAAAAAAGTGACCAAATTTTTCTGTAAGAGTGCTCTAGGAACAATGTGTTTGCATATCAATGTAAATGTAAGAATGATTAGTGTGAGTTGGATACAAAATATAATTACAACAACAAAGATCCAGCTTAGAAGAATCCTTCTCATGATGAACATAGGTCATCTATATAAAACAGAGTTAAAACATGTGACAATGTACTTAGAAAAGAGTCAAATTGAACCGTAACCTCTTTTTCGTTGTATTTCATAAATAATTTAATTTGGATTGTACACATTTAATAATTTAAATAAGACTAGACCACCCTTTACGTGATCTAATCGAATCCCTTACTTCAGTCAATTAAAGCACGTACAAAACCTTACGCGTTGTTGGGTAGCATAATCAAGTGTAAACCACGCGCAAAACATATTGGACAAAATTTGTAAAAGTAGTAAGCCTTACCTTAACAATACATCCATCCCCAGTGAGAATATTCTGCGACTTCATACCACGATGGATGATACGGTTGGAATATAAGGAATCAAATCCCTTACCTAAAAATTATCAAAAGTAAATAATAAAAAATAGAGTTTTGAATGTAGAGTAATGTTATTACGCTAGAAATAATAACCAAACCAAACACCCAAAATCGTAAATCATAAAACATTCAATAAAAGGGATAAAGATTTTAGATTTTGAGGGAGAGGGAGAGGGAGAGAGAATTGTTTGAAGCTCTCAACAAGTGGTTTCTTAGCTTCTTCGACCTCTTCCATGTTTAAGAATCTCTCAAACCATACATCCATTATGTATCCAACACATCCTGCATCATAACCATATTCTCCTTCTCACCCAAAACCTTAGACCTTACCCTCCTTAGCTCTTGCATATGCCCTGCAACACCCAAAATCAAACCCAAAGTGTCATAACATAAGTATCAGCTTCGCATGATATCCAGAAGACAACTACATGCTTATCAGCATCATACTCCATAAGATTACTCTCATAAATAGTCCTAATATGAAGCTGACGCTTCACAACATAAATAAGCAGTGGGCGCTGAAACACAATACCCGTAAGCATTTCTAGCGTTCTA
Organism: Kingdonia uniflora; assembly: GCA_014058105.1. Lineage (NCBI taxonomy): Eukaryota > Viridiplantae > Streptophyta > Magnoliopsida > Ranunculales > Circaeasteraceae > Kingdonia > Kingdonia uniflora. The sequence continues at coordinate 986,450 of JACGCM010002866.1, forward strand.
GACACCTTAGCAACACCGGGTACCACCGAATGAAGCCTAGCAATACAAATACTCTTTCGTAGCCCCTTAAGTTGGGAGTTCACAAGACGAGTAGCAATATCAATACAAAAAATGAGATTACCAGTCACTTTGGGATCAAGTGTGACACTGCAACCAGTCTTATCGACTCGAAAAATACGCTTAATCCAAGTAACAACCTCATGTGAAGATTAGTTTGCTGGTTTATCAAGATTAATGATACCATACCTGATGTAGGTCACCTTCTTCGAAGTATTTGATCCCAACGCCCAAAGCGCCCTGTAAAAATTCATCCAAACCCCACTAAATCATATACAAAGCATATGTTGTTTCTCATAAATATTCAATTATTCTGAGGTAAATTATACTCACATATGTACCTTGTATTGAACAAGTTGTACACCCCTTCATGTTGTTCAAGGATGTATTATGAAATCATACCACATACAGTGATACGCCCGTGATTTCTCATATTGAGGAGGACGACATCAAGCATCTTACCTCCAACATTTTCAAAGTATATATCAATGCCTTCAGGAAAGTACCTGAAAGATCAAAAAATGACAGAAACCGTCAGAGGTGACATCGTTTGGCAAATATTTTTGAAGTGGAGTGTTAATTTCCTCTTCTTCAAAAATAGTATTCCAAGTTGAGAATATAGAGTTTTACTATTCAAGTTACAAGAAGATGTTGGTAACATCTTCCAATTCTTGCCCCTCGGGTACAAGTAGGCATTAACAGTACAAAGTGGATCACAAACTTTGAAGTAAATAGATGGATTAGAATGACTGTAAATTTATAAGAGAACAAAAGTGCACATAAATACAACTAATTGCAAGAACTATAAATTGTCAAAGATTAACAAAAGAAAAATAGTATTAGCATATGTTCAAGATCTTCTAGTGTAACTATAGTCACTAACCTTTTCAAAGCTGCATCCAAATCATGTTCTTCTTTATAATTGAATAAAAATATCATCAAACCCGAACTTGTTCTTCAGTAAATCAACCTTGATTGCATCAGCCAAAAAGCAAAACAAGACTAAGCAAACTTCATTCCTAGAAATCTATGATCCATAGATTTTTTTGGTAGTCCTGAACTTCTTCGCCAAAATGGACATACTTATACACATACATGGCTTACACACTTTCGGCACCCTTCACGAGGCCCACATGAAAACAACTTATGGGATCTTTCTTATTGGGGTATGTTACCATTACCATGAATATCATGTATAAAGAGATACAGGCAACTCCAACATTGACAATAGCATCTGCATCTGAATGGAAATTAAAAATTGAAATTGTGCCCATCCATTCAATCTTAAATTAAGAACCACATTTCATGTTGTTACAAGTGTTAGATTTTTATGTGAAAGATATCCAAAAGGACATAATCCCTTAAATAATCTCTTTGTTGGCCTCAAGTGTGACAAACTATCACGAAAATGCATGAGTCCAATCTAAATTTTTCTTCCAAATTAAAAGTTAATGTTGGTTAAGTTGGCTGAGCTCCCAAGTTTCTGACTTACCCCTTTCATTACAACTAAAGATTCCAGACATTCTTTGGTTAGGTTATACATTTCAAGATTGAGATTATCTATAACAGTATGTATAAAATTACAGCAGACGCCTAAATCAGGTGGATCACTTTGAAACAATTTCATTAGATGCCAAATATATTAGTATTGGTGGTGATTCTATGAGGTTCAGATGATTTGCTTGAATTTGCAGTTAGGGCTACTTGCAACATCCTCTTTAACAATACCTATAACTGAGTTCTAAGTCTAGAAGTTACCTCAGACTCATCGTTGCTCAAAGAATTTGCGGACAGTTCTCCAAGTACAAGACAACCTTCAAGTAGATGACATAGTGCGGACTCGATCATCTGCAATAGTAACAAGTAAAAATATATTAAAGTATCTCCAGTAACAATGCTAAAATTTCTAAGGAAACTACAGAAAACAGTTTGCAAAAACTATTAAAAAAGATCTAACTAAACATAATATGAAGTGATATTACTAGTTTATGTTCACTGTAAACGGCATGGATCATTTTTAATATTGTGTTTCACACTAAAATTAGGGTCTAATCCGGCTCAACTATGAATAGGAAAGTTAAAACTTAGAACTAACTTTAGAGTCTACATTTTCTGGGGCAAAATGTATTAAACTGGGTTCAAAATGCATATATGATAACATTGTGATTCCCATAATTTTAGTTGAATCCAAGCCGTTTAAGATTGAAACTGCACAGGCCACAAGTATATAAAAGAAAATAGAACAGTAAAAGGTAAGAAGAGGTTAAAAACTTATAATCGTGCCCCCCTGCAACAAACAAACTTATATATCACTGCAGAACCGTATTAACTGAAAGGAAAGTTGAGAGAACATACAGTGTTTGAATGAAAAGAGTCTGAGAGCTTCTGTACGAGAGCCGATTGTTCAATCAGAATAGTTAGGTACATGACTGGATGCGTCTTTGGGCCATAAAAATCTATTGACTTCTGCCAGTTCCTCTCAGCCAATGAAGCATATTGCTTAACTCTCTATAATATGTTCTCGATTCTGGATGATTCAAAATCATGCAAGAACTTCAAGCAACAATCTCTATGATAATAACCTAGTTGAAAATAAGCGCAAGTAGCCTCCTGCTTCCACAGATCTCCCAGTGATTCATACATAGATAATGCCTCCCTTATGGCATCATTTGCTGAATTCACGTGCTTTCTAAGCTCCTTCCTCGCCCTTCTATCATGAGATCCATTTTCACAAACCTCCGCAAAAATATCTTCTCTCGCTAAAAGCCTGCCGAACATTAAATAGGAATTAGCATATTGGGTATACACATTGTTCCTCAAATTATTTGATAAGCTGACTGAATCTTCGATTGCATTTTACTCTAACCTCGCTGCACAATAGTACTTTAGGGATTCACAGTATTCTAGTTTTGCATTCTCAAGAGCTTGGTTGTATGCTTTTTGGAAGAATACAAGTGTTTTGAGATTTCCCATCTTGCATACCTTTTCTTCAGCCAGTGCTCTTCTACCATGACCCAGATTACAATTAATCAATATAATGTTTGTATGGTCAAAAACTTCTCTAAATGCTGCTATTGCATCTGCAATCGCAAGTTCAGCTTTGTCTAACATTTTTCTCTCAAGCTTGTTTCTTCCCAACTCATTACAATCCCATCCTTTCCTTTTCACAACTGAAAAAAGCTTTGTTGAATCAGCACGAAGTTTGCTTAACATTTTTATGGTATCATTATAACAAGTTACGGCAGCTGGGAGATTGTAATCAAGATCTCCTACTATAGGACCATTCAGAAATCTGAAAAGACCCCCAGATTTTCCCTCAAAGGCTTCTTTCCCACCATCAAGTCCTCCGAAATTAGTAGCTTGAGTGGTAATGGTTTCCCAAGTCTTATCAACTTTTTTCTTGAATGTTTGAACATGAAAATCACTTTTTCTCATGTCTGAATATCCACCTTCATGGCCATTTGCATTTTCCACTTCTAAGCGACCATTTGTTCTTTTAACTGATCTTCTTCCATAAGCTTGTGGATGCACAGGTCCACTGCTACTACTTGCGTTATTACTGCTACTTGCTCTATCACTCTGGCAGCTACAGTTTATCAAAAGAACACATGCTACATTTTTGTTTAAACTGCCCTAACTTCTCTTTTTCAACTTTAGATGAAAGAGCCAACTCACTACTACGCAGTTTCTTATTTGGTTGAACTGATAACTTTGTACCTCTCATAATGTGAAAATCAACGTAGACATCTCCCAAAAGTGTCCATGCATTGGCCCATAATAGATAAGTAAATGAGAATCTATCAATGGATACATGAATGTGGGAGGAACTTATATCTCGCTTTAACGTTTCATTATCCAATAATAACCCCTCTGTCCCGCTACTAACCATAGTCGAGATAAACTGTGCATCATCTAGATATCGAGGCATTGATCCGTAAATGGAACATGCTAAATTGATAACTCTAAGAACTCGATGCAATTGACCATCCTCCTTATAAGCTTGTCCAAGAGCTAAATAGGATTCTCCAAGCAAGAGAACTAGTTTCCATAACTTATGGTCCATCTTAGATCTTGGAAGCCACTCTCGAATATCACAGATTTCAATACAATCAGCATCACCACAAACAAATACAAAAAATTGGATTGGTGGTGAAGACCTATCACGACTTGCCTTCCCATAACCCACCTGTTCATCTGCACTTTGTAGTTGGCGGTTCCATCGGAGAGATTTGATAGCTTGAGATACATGGTGTATTGCAGCCAGCTTGGAGGTGATTGGATTAGTAATAGTTTCAACGACATGTGTAGTTTCAGGAATCTAAAATACTGTCATTGTATCCGCATCCCTTGAACTAGGTTCAATAACTTTTAGATCTCCTAACGTTCTCGCAGTAGATACACTTGTTTCAAATGTATTTTCTGCAAGTGCCTCCCCTGATTCCTCGAGAATATGTTTATTTTTCCCGATGTGTCTTCCTCTGCAACTTCAAAGTGTGACTTATCATCTAAAACTGATTCAGAAAAACCCATAGGGAAGTCTGAGGATTCATCCTCTACGTTAGTGACTCTAGCTTCATATTCCAACAGAATATATTCGGATGTCAAATCCAACTCCTCGTAACATTTCAAGATCAGCCTTGCGAATTGTTCATGAGAAGATGTACGGAGTACCTGTTTTAGAACAAAATTCATTGTATGTTTGATTATATAATTGGTTTTATAAGTTTAAAAATCAAGAGAAGGAATATATCAATAAATTTACCAGACGATCTTGTTCATCTAAGAAATCAAGACATTTCTTGAAAAATCTTCTACACTTGGCTCTACTACTAGTGTCTGCAGCAATACCCAACATCCATCAGCTACATATAACAAGGTCTTTATGCATAGCACCAAGGAAAAAAGTATATACACATACCATAGAAAGTGATAGCCTGTGAGCAAGACGGTATAAGAGAATTCCCAAAGAAAATAACGAATCCCTTCTTCCCTTATGCATCAATGATGGAAGAGAGCTTGAACTGTTATCATGTTCTTCAGATGAATGGCTCTTAGGAATAATGGAAAGATCAAATAGTTGAATTACGTCCTCTCCAGCATCTTTATATAGTCCGGGGTATTGAAACATCAAACACAATACACAATACACAATACCCAAATCACCAACCCCAAACAACACTCATCTTTCCCTAAAAATTGAAACAACAACCCCAGACACAATACCCAAAATAGGCATCAACAATGCGAAACCCCAATTTTCACGGTGAGAGAGAGAGAGAAGAGTCCTCAAACCTAATTGAGAAAAAGTATGGTGAGAGAGAGAGAAGTCTTCAGCCGAATCAGAGAGAAATCGAAGATGAGATTGAAATTTTGGTAGTTTGCCTTACGATTTGGCGTTTTAGGTTTGTATTTAGGCTTCCTAAAACACCCTTTTCGTATATACGAAAAGTTATGGGTTGAACTTCCAAAAATACCCCTTCTTTCATTACCTAATTATGATTGAGATGCCTATTTTGGATGGGATTTGGTATATACGAAATTGGGGTATTTTAGGATTAAAAAAATTGGGAGAGTAGACTAAATAATACTCATGATCTAAGGGCTGTGTTATAAACTTAAGTATAGAATTTTCTGAACATGTGTAGGGTAGAGTGATCAACAACCGAGATTTATTCTAATGGCATAGCTATTATTTTAGTAGTATAGATGCAACAACATATGACCCTTACCGTTATAATGGTTATTTAAAACCATTGATCAAACTCAATACCATAAATATAACTTTCTCTAGTTTTGGAATCCCTAAATAATAGTGGCTAAATTCCTAATTTCAATTGCTAAAATACAAACCCAATTTCACTAAATCCCTAATTTCAATTTCAACCCAATTAAAGAATCTTACCCAATCCAAACACAGTTGACAACATACAAGTATCATCCATGTCCATGAGAGAGCAAACAATGAGAAGAGAAGCTTTGTGTGAACCAAACTCTATCTTTCTCCAAAACAATGTCATCTTCACTCTCTCTCACATCTCTCTCTCACTTCCCAAACCCCAGCAACCAAATCCCTCACAAACCCATCTCTCATCATACCAAAAGAAACAACCCTTCTCACTCTCTCTCCACCAAATCCTCAAACAAAGACTCCAATTCCACTAAAAATGAGAACAAAAACATTAGCCAAAATGGTTCATGGGTTAGCCCAGATTGGCTCACATCACTAACACGGTCTCTTAGTGGTACGAGTCGCGACGATTCAGGTATACCCATTGCTAGTGCTAAGCTTGATGATGTTTCTGATCTTCTGGGAGGTGCACTTTTCCTCCCATTGTTTAAATGGATGAATATGTATGGACCCATTTATAGGCTTGCCGCGGGGCCTAGGAATTTTGTGATTGTTAGTGATCCTGCTATTGCAAAACATGTGTTGAGGAACTATGGGAATAAGTATGCTAAGGGACTTGTTGCTGAGGTTTCTGAGTTCTTGTTTGGGTCTGGGTTTGCTATTGCTGAAGGGTCGCTATGGACGGTAATGATTGTTATATGAATGCTTTGATATTAAGTTGATTTGAAGTCTTAGTTTGAACTTTTTTGTATATTTTTAGCTAATTGTATTCGCTTTGTTATTGATTTGATTTAAGTTTACTAGGCTTAGTTTACCAAGTGCTTTCATTTTAGTTTTCCTCAGGTTGTACTAATAACTAGTAAGTACATAGAAGCATAAGGTTCCCGCAATAACAACGGTAAGAACTTGGTGTGAGTGAAGTGGTGTGAGTGAACGTGGTTCACAAGTTCTCTGGGAACAATTTATGGATCACGGTCCATGAGGCATGAGTAGATAGTTAATCTGGATTTCTACACTACTTTAATTGGGAGTTCTTGCACATTTCTATCATCTAGGTGAAATGCCATTCCAGATATTGTATAAGAGGGCTTATGTGAAGGGTAGATATGTACATGATTGGGTTTTGATAGCTATTAAATACCTGCGTAGAAAGCACAGTGCAAGACGAGGTCCTGTGTAAGATAGACATGGTCAAAGTTTACGAACAGGTAAGCTAGGAATGCTTGGACTATATGCTAGGAGATGGACTTCGAACCCATATGGAGGAATGGGTGCGGAGAGGCATATATTTAATGTTGTGTTGTCGTGGCTAGTGGGTCTTTACCATTTCTGTTTTAAAAGTCGAGGGTTTAGGAAAGGATAACCAATAGTAATTGGTGTAACGGTCTAGGATCATGCCTCGAGAAGCGGAGTTACCTGAGACCGATTCACCACCAACGGGAGTTACTCGCCAGGATTTATCCTGACTTACCTGGCGTGTGGGTTGGCGAGGTTCTCACGTGCCCCGGGATTAGACGAGCAAATGGTGATAAATTTTGAGCCCGGATCACATTGGTTGCAAGAAGAGAAAGAGTTTAGGAGACTGTAAAATTAGTGAGGCTCTTGGGGAGTCTTGTATCACTAGGAGAATTAATAGGATTTAAGGCCGGTAGGGATATCTTCGATTTTCCAAGTCTCCAATCTGCATATAGTACTCTAAAGTTGTGCTGGGCGTAAGGATCTGTAACTCATGTACCTTATCTGTCTCTTAAGTTTTGTTCATGACTCAATATACAAGTAAAATGAATGGGAGTTGAGGTGGTGTTTGAATTCCCAGATGGATTTAGGTCGTGGTGTAGAGACTTTTCTGTTGACCTATGTAGGGATTCCACTCAAAGATCCATATACTGCGAAGTTCAGCTAAAAATCAGTGGTTAAAAAATGTTTAAAGTACTGGTCTTGGGGAAGTGATAGCATTATCACAAAAGGAGGGTGGTTATAGTCCACTGCACATTATCGAACATGTCAATGTAGTTCATGACTTTATGTCATTGTTTACTGTTCCTGCATGCTTCAGGCAGAAAATTAAGATGTTGTACCACTTTCTGTGAGGCAAGGAAGACAAATTCAAGTACGACATATCAATTTGGATAAGATTTTTCATACCAAGTAACAGAGTCTTTTGAAATCCACTAGATATGTAGAATGGAAAAGGTTTTCAGGGGTAAATGGTCATAATGCAGATGAATCGAGAGGCTTTAAGAGTCCAAGAGTCAAAGGAGTTGAGTACGCTCTTGTCTGTAATTTATGACAGAGGTAAGGGTAAAGGGGAAGGAACGAATGAGGGGTTCAGAGCCATGTCCAGGTTGATTAATGTATGTGTGCAAGGCATTTAGAAGGTATGATTCCAGAGTTCTTTTGAGACCTATTGCTCTCGAATTGGTTTTTGGACCTCTTCCTTCAAAGCTATGATGGGATGACGTTTTGAAGATCTTGCAGTGAGGACTTTGGGATGCTTTTTATTTTAAGATTTGTAATTTTCTTTTTCCTTTGTTTTAGGGTTGTGCTTTTCACCTCAGAAAACTTCCTTTCAAATCTATAGCCATTTTTTTTCAAACTAGTTATTGGGGATTGTGACTTCTGGGAGGATATTCGATGTGACGGTTTATTTTAAGTTTATTTGTGATCCTTGGATGAATAAATCAGGCTGCAGTTTCTACATTCAAATGAGTTGGAAACTAGGTAGAGCATAACTATAATTTTTTTTTGCAAAACAAGCAGGGGTTGAAAGCAGACCGCTCTGCTTATATTAATAGGCTAAGAAAAATGTACAATGGAGAGGGGTCCTTACAGACAAGGAGGACCCCAAAGAACAAAATAAATACAGAGAAGCTACGAAAAGCAGAAAATATGCACCCTTAAGGAAAAAAAAATGATCTCTCTAGAGAGATAAAAAATTGATCTCTTCAAATCATATCATTACATGTGGCAGAAGAGAGAAAATCTTAAAGACCAAGTTAACCCCACAAGTAAACTGCCGTTATTCTCCTCTATTATTTATTATTACTAATTTATAAATAATTTTTTTTATTAAAAAACATTAAAGTCTTTTTTTCCTCTCTTTAGCCCTAGAACGATTCCTAATTCCAACTTCCAAGCAATAGTAAAAAAGAAGAGGGCATCACCTAATCCAATACAGGGGAGTATGGGGAATGCAATGGTAGGTAGTTGAGGAAAGGTGAAAGAGCATGGGTTAGGGAACGATTGAGTTGTGCTGAGCAACATTTGTTTTTTACCCAACCAACATGTATTCTTTTAGCTTGTGGGGACATAAAATATGAGTTTAAAAATATGAGAGCTTGGTACCTGTACAATTTTGTCTTTGACATCGTCTATTTGGGTCTTAGCCTAACGTTCACTAAGTGCCCACTCAGACAATTACACTCACCCAACTATTTGATCTCTTCAAATCATATCTTTACATGTGATAAGAGAGAGAAAGTATTAAAAACAAAGTTAACTCCAAATTTAACTGCCGTTTGGGATTTAATGATTTATAATTTTTTGCTTCAAAATAATAAAATATTTTATTTCTCATATTAAAAACCCACATCTACCGTAAAAATTAACCATTCTCTGTTTAGCCGGTTCCATTAGTTTTCGCATATGGGTTAAACTACTAAATACCCATAATCACTTATCGAAAATGCACATAAACGTATACGACTAAATAAAAGTAAATTCTCGCCACCGAAATGGATAATCTTCATTGCATGATTATTTACATCTTGTTAAAGATGTTTTAAATACCTAAGTGTGTCCCCAAAAAATCATCGGGTGAGTATAATTGTCTGAGTGGGCAGTTAGTGAATGTTAGGCTAAGACCCAAATGGACGATGCCAAGGACAAAACTGTACTAGTACCAAGCTCTCATATTTTTAAACTCATATTTTATGTCCCCACAAGCTAAAAGAATACATGTTGGTTGGTAAAAAAACTAAATGTTGCTCAACACAACTCAATCGTGCCCTAACCCATGCTCCTTCACTTTCCCTCAACTACCTACCATTGCATTCCCCATACTCCCCTGTATTGAATTTGGTGATGCCCTCTTCTTTTTTACTATTGCTTGGAAGTTGAAATTAAGAATCTTACAAGGGCTTAAAGGGAGGGAGAAAGACTTTTATGTTTTTTAATAAAAAATATTATTTATAAATTAGTAATAACAAATAATAGAGGAGAATAACGGCAGTTTACTTGTGTGGAGTTAACTTGGTCTTTAAGAATTTCTCTTTTCTGCCACATGTAATGATAGTTTACTTGTGTGGAGTAAACTTGGTCTTTAAGAATTTCTCTCTTCTGCCACATGTAATGATATGATTTGAAGAGATCAATTTTTTTCTGAAGATGCACCTTGCAGCATCTCCCAAAATTGAATCAAAGTCTGGGGGAAGAGAGCCAGGGAAGAACACAACTTCCTCAAGATCTGTAAGCAGGTTGGCCATCATGTTTGCTGCTTTGTTTGCCTCTCTATAGTTGTGCATAAGCTTTAATTCATTCAAAACATCAATCATGTCATATATCTCCTCCGTCATAGGCTTGCAAGTCCAAGGGGTTTGGCTCCTTTGTTGATGTAGGAGAGAAGGGTGGAGTCTGTGGTAAGGCTACCTTGATCCTGTAGAACTCATCTTCAAGGTCCGTGCATAACTATAAGTTAATTCTTCATGTAGATGTTTGGGAAGAACCCTCCATTGGAAAACTGATTGAGGGAGAAGGCTAATCACGCAAACTCCCAAGTGAGAGTACATGAAGGAATGTACAGCAGACTATGGATTCTTATTGGTCAAATCTTTCTTCTTAGCATGCCCCTTTCCGAGTCGACTCATTGTATGGTGCACAGTAATCTGTAGACGCGCTTTCTTTGTCAGACCAAGACCGTTCAGAATCACATAAGTAGTAACTAGATTCTAGTTACTACTATTTTATGTGTAAATCTAGCCTACTTTTTTATGTGTAAATCTTATAGAGCAGCTGTATACCTTCTTCAATTACCTTTGAAGGAAATATATAAGGACAGCGGGGGATGCACATATGCACATAGAGTCCAGGGTGGGCAGCTGAAAATATTGAAGTATCGATTTTAATAGGTTTAATTTCAACTAAATCCAGACATCCCCTTTACCTATTATTCTGAAATTTAAATTGCAAATGGTACTACTAGTTTTACCCACCCATTAATCAAATTTTCCAAGTGTAGTTTTGTACTTGGTCTTTCTTACACTAAAGACCCACTCGCATCTCCTCAAACAGATCTCTCTCCGGAAAGAGTTAAGAGATTAAAAAACTCTCCCTCCCAAATTTAAGCACTTTTTTTTATCTTCAAACTTAAAAATTTTTGTGGTGACTGGTAAATCTCTCTCTCTCCCTCTCTCTCTTAGGGGATTGGGGGTAATTTTTCACTATACATTTGTACTTTAAATCAAACTCTATTTTGATTTTGGGTCACTTTAGATTTATTTTGAAATCTAGCGTTGATTATTTGTTGTTAGATTGATTTCTATGGTATTGGGTATTTGAGTTTTATCGATTTTCAGATTTTTAAGGTTTAATGTGAACCCTAACATTATTGCTTCAAATAGATCAAATAATTTAGGTTTTTTTTATAGTGGGTATTCCATTAAAAGTCCAATTGTGATGTTTTTGTATTACTGTATTGTGACATAGTCCAATCAAATGTTTTGGTAATTGAATGCTCTAGAAAAATTTAGAAGTTAATGGCGTCGAATTCACTTCAATTGCAAGGTGCTGAATTTAACAAATGAAGATTGTGTCCTTACAGTAAACACGTATCTTATTTATTTTGTTATGTTTAAATTTTACTAGTAAAAATCCAAGCCTTCTTCTTTGGAAAATGTTGAGTTACCGCCTCCTCCTTTGGAAAATGTTGAGTTACCACCTCTTCCTTTAGAAATTGTTGAGTTACCGCCTCTTCCTTTAGAAATTGTTGAGTTACCGCCTCCTCAAGAAATTCAAAAGAACCGTTGATTTATCATTACTACTTTTTGTGTAATTATGTCTTTTGAATTTCTTAATGATATATCGCAAAAAAGATACAAAAATTCTCATTTTAGTCCTTGACGAGGCTTCATATCCCAGAACCGTTGCATGATTGCTTCGTCATCGACTTCCTTGAAAACATCCTTCACGATGTATGTAACTAAGCCATTATTCAGCCGCTCATCGCTCATTCAACTGCGTAATCAAGTCTTTATGATATGCATAGCAGCGTAATCAAGTCTTTATGATATGCATAGCAGAGAAGATTTTTTCAACATTGTCAGTAACATTCGGTAAGATTAAGGCCAATTTTAGGAGTAAATAAACTAATAGGAAACCAATGTCTGTTTTAATCTAAACCATCTTCTTGGCGAGGTTGGCAATTTCATTCACTTTTGAAAACTCCTTTTCCATCCGCACATGTCAAACTCATCCTCAAGCGTGCTCAGATCAAATCATGAAAAACAGCGGATAAAGACAAGCAAGACTTATTAATTTCTATTTTGTCGAAGGCGGAGAATGAATCAGATGGATTCAAATATCCTAAGCCGAGAACTAACTCTGTATTCGCTTCACTAAAACGATCATTCAACTCCTGTAAATGATGATCTATAACAGTGTAAACGTATCCAAAATGATAATGGTTCATGTTTGTAGTTACTTCAGTGTTACGTCGAGATCAGCCCCACGTTACAAAGTTTTCTTCCATATCCAGAACGACAATATTGTCTCTCATGTCTTGCAACTTTTTCTTGTATACTTTCACTAAAGAAACGACATTCATGATATCTTGATCTTTGCGTTGTAATGTTTGAGACACGTTATTCGTCACGCCTAAAATTGCCTTCATCAAATGCATATTCAAGATGAAGTTAAAAGTTGGGAGTGATTCCAGTAGAGCTTTTGCTTTGCCTTTATGATCTAAGTGTGTGTGCTCAAGGACATCAAACACGGAAAAGAACATTAAAATCAAGTTAATAAGTGTTCTGTAATGAGAGCCCCAACGAGTATCTCTAGCTCGTTTGAGGTTTGTTTTTTGGTTTAAACCTCGTCCACTTTGAAGTTCACCTTAAGCTTTTCAATAACTTCAACACTATGTTTCTCTCGAAGAAGGTCGAGTCAATTGCAAGAGGCTCCAACATATTTGTCACCTTTGAGACCAAATTAAATAGCAAATCTATTTGGACGAGATACTTTGCAACAAAAACAAGTACCAATTGAAGCTGATGGGCAAAGCAATGAATGCAAACTGCAAATTTATTTTTTCGTAATATTAAAGCTTTAAGGTCATTATACACCTTGCATATTGCTTGCACCATCATAACCTTGTCCACGAACCCTCGAGAAGTTCAAACCATGTTGAGATAATAAGCCTTCGAGTGCCACCTTCATTGATAATGCGGCTATTTCCTTAACATGAACAATTCCAATAAAACGTTCAATAATGGATCAATCTTCATTCACATACCTCAAAACAACCACCATTTCTTTTTTGACTGATATGTCACGCGATTCATCCACCATAGCAGCAAATAACTTATCTCCAAGATCATTGATAATAGCCTTAGTCGTTTCATATGCAGCGGCGTTCACAAGATATTTTTGAATATCAGGTGCAATCATCTTACAATTCTCGGGGGCATTCTCAAGATCATGTTTGTGAATATCTTCATTGTGTGTTGTGGTATATCACAACAATTCAAGAAAGTTCCCTTGGTTCTTAGATTTTTCTGATTCATCATGACTTCGAAAAGTTAGTCCTTGATGTACAAGAAACTTGATACAATCAAGTATTGTTTGTAAACGAATGTGATTCTTCTTTCGATCTTTGTTAACCCTTTATCAATATTTATAATGATGTTTTGATCTTGATTCAACAAATCTTGAGCCTTCATATTTGGCTTGTTGTGTGCATTATTCGAACCTCCAACATGAACTTTTAGTTTACTTTTGTTTTTCCAAACTTGAAAACCATTTCTTAAAAAAGTATCACAACTAGCTTGTAGTCCGTTACCTAATGAAAAAAAAAACTATACAAGCAAAAAACTACATCTGAATGGTCATTGTATTCCAGCCAACTAAATCCTTATACCATTCCACATGAAACTGTCTACCATCTGTCACGGGGTAATTATTATTTTTAGGCTAACATGGACCCTTCAATAAATATCTTCTTTGAATAGAATCCCGATCATTGAGATGGTAATCTAAGATTGGAGTTTGTAAACCAGGATCTATAGGAGGAGCTGCCAAGTCAACTTCTACACGGCTCCGCTTCAAGCTAGCATTAGTAGGATGATCTACTAAGACAACATTTACATGATCGCGCTTTAGGTTTGGAACTACATTACCAACTTCGTTATCATCAGCCAATGAAGGATGCGGTAACTCAGCATTTTCCAATAGAGGAAGCGTTAACTCAACATTTTCCAAAGGAAGATGCGGTAACTCAACATTTTCCGGAGACGGTAACTCAACATTTTTTAAGAGATGAGGCGGTAACTCAACATTTTCCAAAGGAGAAGGCTTGTATGTATACTTGTAAAATTTAAGCATAACAAAATAAATGAGATACCTGTTTACTGTAAGAATACCGTCTTCACTTGTTAAATTCAGCACCTTAGTTACCAAAATAATGAAATAAATGTGAGAGATGCTTGAGATTCCTCGGGCTGCAATTAAAGTGAATTCGACGCCATTAACTCCTTAGTCTTTTGCATAAAATCAGAGCATTCAATCCCCCAAAAATTTGGTTGGACTATGTCACAATACAGTTATACAAAAACATCACAATTGGACTCTTATTGGAAGACCCACTATAAGCAAACACCTCAATTTTTAGGTCTATTTGGAGCAATAGTGTTGGGGTTCACATTAAACCCTAAAATCGGTGAAGCCCAAATACCCAATAACATAGAAATCAATCTAAGAACATAATCAACCCTAGATTTCAAAATAAATCTTTAGTGACCAAAAAATTGAAATAGAGTTTAATTTAAAACACAAATGTATAGTGAAAAATTACCCCCAATCCCCTAAGAGAGAGAGACTCACGAGTTACCACTAATTTTTTTAAGTTTGAAGATGAGAAAGAGTGTTTAAATTTGGGAGGGAGAGTTTTTTTAACCTCTGAACTCTTCCCAGAGAGATCTGTTTGAGGAGATGCGAGTGAGTCTTTAGTGTAAAAAAGACCCAAGTACAAAACTTCCATTGAAAATTTTGATTAATGGGCGGGCAAAACTAGTGGTATCAATTGTAATTTAAATTTCCAGGGTGGGCAGAATAATGGGTAAAGGGGATGTTTGGATTTAGTTGAAATTATACCTTGTAAAATGGAAACTTCAATATTTTCAGGGTAGGCAACTGCCCACCCTGGACTCTATGTGCTTGACACTGCATACACAGTACCAAGAAGTATGTGGCTAAATGTGCTTACATATAAAGATTCACCAATTTCACTATACGCAGCAAGGCACTGTGCAATGATGGCAATACTATCGGGTTCCGAGAAACATAGGAGTTTGTGTGTAAATTGTAGCTGATGGGTTACGCTCATGCAACATTGCTGATGATGATCAATGAGTGCTTGCTCGGTTGGTAGGGGTTATGGCATAGATTCGAAGTAGTCCTGGGTTCAATTCTCCTCTCAGACAGCTTCCAACTCAACAACGAAACAAAGAAAAAAATACCGCTAATGATTTTGCTGTCTCCCATCGGCCAAATAGTGAGTGGCTTGCACCAAAACATATCTTGGTCATGATTCAGTACTACTCTTTGGGCACAGCCTGATTGATTCCTATATCTCTATTAGTCTTGTTCAGATTGACATGGCTTTTATTGTTCATTTTCCTCTCAGTTTTCCATATTTTTCACTTCATGTATTACACTTGAAATCTGTCAAAATCTTCTCAATATGATGGTATTTTTACTTTTGACTTAAAATTTTATTTTAAGCATTCTATTTGATTTCTAACAGGCAAGGCGCAGAGCAGTTGTTCCTTCTCTTCACAAGAAATATTTGTCCGTAATGGTTGATAGGGTATTTTGTAAATGTGCTGAGAGGCTGGTGGAAAAGCTTAAGGATGATGCAATTAGTGGAACTGCGGTTAACATGGAGGCAAAATTTTCTCAATTAACTTTAGATGTTATTGGTTTGTCAGTGTTCAACTACAACTTCGATTCACTTTCTACAGATAGCCCTGTTATTGATGCAGTTTACACTGCATTGAAAGAGGCTGAGGCTCGTTCAACGGATCTTTTACCCTATTGGAAGGCAAAATCTTACCTCCATACAAGTAGTTTAACGTCTCTTGAGCCATGGAAACGCGGATTTCATTCTGCTCTACTATCCTCGGGATATGCAGCATCAGTTTATTATGTATATCCTGACGATATGTTAGGACAATCACTTAACGAGATATTATGGTTTTTGCGTCTCTAGAGATGTGCAAATATTTGGCCATTTCCTCTGATTTACTCTTCGTCGTGAAAGTCCATATCTCATATCTTTGGTTTATTCATGTTGCAGATTAAACCTTTGTGCAAGATTATTCCAAGACAAATTAAAGCCGAAGAAGCAGTTACTGTAATTAGAAGAACCGTTGAAGAACTTATTGCTAAGTGCAAGGCTATTGTCGAAGCTGAAGGGGAACAGATTGATGGGGAAGAGTACCTCAATGATACTGATCCAAGTATCCTTCGTTTCTTGCTAGCTAGCAGAGAAGAGGTTTGTAAAGTTCTATTATCACTTATTCAAACAGAAAAACATGTGTCTGTGCTACATTGCCAGTACCTTTAAATGGGAGATTTTGAAAATCCTCTAAAGTTAACTTTATAATATTTGAACAAAATGGTGGATCTAACCAATTGTTGTAGTTGATTTGAGTTTGTAAAAACGGGGCCGAGTGTAACTGGTTCAGGAAAAATATTGTTTTGCATTAAGTTAACTTGTGTTACTAGATTGTTTCAGTCATTTTAATGCACTTCTAATAGTACTATGAGTGGGATGAGATTTGAAGATCCGATGTGAGAGGCTTTTTATTTATTCTTCTCTTCCTGCTATAAGTCCATCTCAGAAAGCCTACTTTTCAGTTGTCTTGATAAATCTTAATTTCTCAAAAAAATATGCGTATGCCCGCAGTTAATAGATTTGACTTTCTTCTAAACGGGAATAGTTTGATGTTTATTCTCGAATTATTTATTCCTATATTCTTGGTTGTATTTGCGTGGGATTTGCTTTTCTAATAATTGTTTAAAGTGGAATCAGTTACGTGGTTGATATAAAATATTACTTGTTTCTTGATATCCTTAAATATGCAAACACTATGTGACTTACTCGTTATTGGATATGACAGTTCCATATGTTTTAGGTCTCGAGTGTACAGTTGCGAGACGATCTTCTGTCGATGTTAGTTGCTGGGCATGAGACAACTGGTTCGGTTTTGACATGGACACTGTATCTCCTAAGTAAGGTAACCTCAGAACTTTCGTCTTTTCTTTTGAGACTTAATTTTGCATACTTTGTTGCAGTAAACGAAGATGATGATGCAGTATTATTAGAACAAAATCTGTATACTTGAAAAAAATGCTGGAGATTTACATCATAAGTTGAACTGCACAAATATTGACTCAGTCTGACCTTTCAAGTATAAGCTGTTTTACATATAATGTTTCTTTTTGCTGATATAAGCCATTTCGTTAAGAGTACCCTCATAAATATAATATTATGTACTTACTTTTGCAGGATTCATCCTCTATGATCAGAGCGCAAGCAGAAGTTGACAGAGTTTTAAAAGGAAGACTGCCTACTTATGAGGACATAAAACAGCTAAAATACTTGACCCGCTCCATAAATGAGTCGATGCGTCTCTACCCACATCCTCCTGTAGGTTGCAACACAACTTTATACTTGTATATCATCATAGTAATGTTTTTTTTGTATTGAACATTTCTATACTCTGGAATTCATAGGTCCTATTAAGACGGGCTATAGTCCCAGATGTGCTTCCAGGAAATTACAAAGTTAATGCTGGTCAAGACATCATGATTTCAGTATACAATATCCATCGCTCCTCACAGGTATTCGTGCAAATATTTCCAATCCCTGAGCTGACTGACCTCCTTATGATATCCTTGTTATACCTCGTTCAGAGAAGATGTAAAATCGTGATCATCTTCTCTTTGCGGTGTCAAGATACTTAACGGGTTTCTATATGTCAATAACACGTTACGGCCATCACCTGATTTTATCGACTCTCCAGAGATATACAGCTATCTCTCTTCTTTTGCTGAGTTGGGTGCTCTATTGTTATTTTCTTTTAATTGCTTGTGCACAAAAAATATGGATCTTGAGGATTTACATTTAGTAAACCTATATTCTGTATGAACTGATTGCAATTAAGCAGATTCAGCCTTCCGGAGTTTCTTAATCCAAATGAAAATACTCTATAATATTACTATCCCGGAGCTTATGTTTTTTTCATGTTAACGTTTTGAGAAATGCTATTTCTTCATTCTAACATTCTAACTTTACTGTTATGGTGCTCAAGGTCTGGGAGAGAGCAGAAGAGTTTGTACCAGAAAGATTCGATTTGGATGGACCAATGCCGAATGAGACAAATACTGATTACAGGTGTCTATTTCTATCGATTTCTCAAAGTTTCTGGAGTAATATAAGCTGAGTAAAATAAGATTCGATTAGGATGGAAAAAGTTATCTTGTTTTCTGGTGTACATCGCTCTTGATTACATTGTCGAGGCGTTCTCTTTTTCACGTCTAGAGAGACTTAGAAGTCTTCTTGACAATCTGTTAGCATTTGTTTCAAAATGACATCATCCGCTAATGTTAGCTGTATTTCTAACTTTTGAGAGAATATCTGTAGATTCATTCCATTTAGTGGAGGGCCCCGGAAGTGTGTCGGCGATCAGTTTGCCTTGTTGGAAGCCATTGTTGTACTTGCAATATTTGTACAGAAGATGAACTTTGAGCTGGTTCCTGATCAGAACATCAGCATGACCACTGGGGCGACTATCCATACAACAAATGTAAGTTTTCTTTTGTAATGTATCTACCCCTCGACTTGTTCCATATAATGTAAACATGGTAATGTTTCGGGCGTAATAGATAAATTGTGAATATTGTATTTTGGCATTATTTCTTTGTACAAAAACAAATGGCAATGATGCCTCATGATATTTCTTGATATTTGATATATTTCGTGATGTATCTCGATTTCTGATTAAGTAATATACATTGTGCTATTCTTTTGTTCACAGGGCTTGTATATGAAACTAAGTCAACGTAGTGCTCAACCTGCATTTGCGCCATCTTTGATGTAACTCCGATTGTAAGTTTTTATCTATATATTCATTACAAACTTACCATCGATCTTGTATCGTACCACATATTGAAAGAAAGAACTTAGTTTTATGATTCTTAGCTTCTTTCGTCCTTTTTCAATTGCTATCTGATCCTGTTCGATGACAAAATGTATGAAGAATGTAGATCAAGTTGTTTTACTTTTGTTACTGAAAAATCAGTGGGGCAGGAGTGACTCACATGGACTTCTCAGCTATAACAGTTGTGTACATCATATTTTTGAAGGAATTTCAGAGAGTTCTTTCCAGTTTCATTGCCATTTTTTTCTTCCTTCTGGATCTAATACAAAATAGACCTAAAACATTGTTCACCATTCACCAGGAACCAAGGCAAACAACTACCATCTGAAACACAAAACTAACAAAGCAACAACACATGAGAAAACAATGCTCAAACTACCCTCGCATTCATTATACTTAATCCCACAAGCATCCTTATATATAATTTTCTTTCAGTCTTAAGCAAATGAGGTATAATGTGTCAAGAACACAGAACTTTTACGAAATAAGTTGCTTTAATTCGAGGAAAATCTTGCCTCCTGACTGGTTCTTCGAGGGAACCAAACCTCCAACAAAACACAAAGTGTTTACAGATATTAATCGATACTCTCTCAAATCAAATGCTTAAATAAAGCTTACATAGTGGACTCTATCTCTACTCCAACGAAGCCTAAAAACAAGGGGTTCTCCTACTTAGTCTCTGACTCTCATAACTACATGTTCAAGTTGAAACCACCTATTTGAATTATTCAAATAACTACTTGAATTGTAACAATCCTTCCCTCTTAAAATTCAGACTTGTCCTCAAGGCTGATATTGGAGAACTGCTCCTTCATAAACTCCCTATCTTCCCAAGTGGCATCCGCAGGAGAAGAGCTGTGCCAATGTATTAGAACCTCTTGTTTCTTCTTCTTAACCCGACGATCTAGGATAGCTTTTGGTGTTGGAAGGACCTTCTCTTCATCGATGCTCATCGTAGGCAACACTTGCTGGACATCAATATTATCTCCAATATTCTTCTTGAGAAGGGAGACATGTACCACATGATGAATTCGTGAAGTTGGTGGTAGTTCGAGTTTATACGCCACTGCTCCAATACGCTAAAGAACTTTGAAAGGACCATAGTACCTCGCTGACAACTTAAAGATTTTCCTTAGAGACACAGATAGTTGTCGATACGGTTGTAGTTTAAGGTAAACCATGTCACCAATAGAAAACTCTCGTTCCGTATGCTTGGAGTCATAAACTCGTTTCATTCATGCTTGAGCTTCAACGATTTTGCTTATGATTTTCTTAAGCACTTCATCTCTTGCAATCAATTCTTCTTCAGCCGAAGCGACCCTAGACTTACCTGGAACATAAGCCAATAGTGTGGGAGGGTGTCGTCCATAGACCACCTCGAATGGTGTTCGCCCAATTGGTGTATGCAAACTGGTATTATAGCAAAACTCGGCTCACGATAGCCATCTAGTTCATTTCTTGGGTTGGGAACCTGTAAAACATTGAAGATACATCTCCAATGTACGATTCACTACCTCGCTTTGTCCGTCGGTTTGAGGGTGGTAGCTAGAACTAAAGTTGAAGGTTGTACCATTTAATTGAAAGAGTTCCCTCCAGAATAAGCTTGTGAAAGCGGGATCCCGGTCACATACTATTGAGCGAGGCATTCCATGTAATCGAAAAACTTGATCGAAGAAGACTTGAGCTAAATTGCAGTAAAGTGCGCCTACTTGGATAGCCGGTCGACGACGACAAGGATGGTAGATTTACCAAGGCAATCCGTCGATGAAGTCCATTGATATATCCTCCCAAACATGATTTGGTATAGGAAGCGGTTGTAGAAGACTAGCTGGAGCGAGATGTTCTACCTTGTTTTATTGGCAAATGTCGCAACGCCTAATGAACTCTTTTACCTGAGACCTCATGCCCGACCAATAAAAGTTTGACTGAATCCGGTGAACTGTTTTGAGGAACCCTTCGTGTGTGCTGTTGTGGAATTGAGCAATAATATCATCAACAAGGAAAGAGTTTTGAGATAGATAAATCTTATTCTTGAAAAATAAGATACCACCTTGTATACTCCATGGGCCAATGGCGTCACTGTCTTTAACATTCTGTAACAGTTGTTGTAGCGAGGGAGTTGATTGATTCTCTTCCTTAATTGCTTCAACCCACTTGGGAATTGGATTAGATATTGCATAACTTTTGGCAGGAGAATCCTTTTCATCTCGACTTGATAATGCATCCGGAACTGTATTTTCTTTCCCGCTTTTGTATACCACGACGAAGTCGAAACACATTAACTTGTAAAGCCATCTTTGTTGAGCCGGCGTCGTTATCTTTTGTGACCAGAGGTGTTTAAGGCTTTGATGATCAGTGCGCACAACGAACTACCTACTCAATAGATAGGGCTGCCATTTTTGAACTGCCAAGACCAGAGCTAAAAGTTCTTTTTCGTAAGTGGATAAGAACAAGTTCTTTCCATGAAGAGATTGGCTAAAGAATGCAATCGGCCTTTCTTGCAATAGAACAACTCCAATTCCAAACCCTGATGCATCACACTCCACAATGAACTTCTTGTCGAAATCAGGTAGTGCCAATACTAGTGCTCGAGTCATCGCCTCCTTTAACTTTTGAAATGCTTCTTTGGCTAATAAACTTCATTGGAAAGACTCTTTTAACATATTCGTGAGAGGACCGACGATCTTACCATAGTTTTGAATAAACTTGCGGTAATAGCCGGTTAATCCCAAGAATCCACGCAAAGCTTTTGGAGACCGAGGTTTAGGCCAACATATCATCGCTTCAATTTTCTCCCCGTCGGCCGCTACACCTGTACTTGATATTACGTGGCCGAGGTATTTAACTTCCTTTTGGCCGAACTCACATTTCTCTAGCTTTATAAATAACTGGTAAGAGTGTAAAACTGAGAACACAATCTCCAAATGAGCAATATGGTCATCCCAAGATGTACTATATATGAGAATGTCATCAAAAAATACGAGAACGAATTTTCTCAAATAGTGCTTAAATACCTCGTTCATAAGCGATTGGAATGAGGATGGTGCATTGGTGAGGCCGAAAGGCATAACCAAGAACTCATAGTGGCCTTGATGAGTACGAAATGCCGTCTTCTCTACATCTCCTGGGTACACCCGAATTTGGTGATAGCCGGAACGGAGGTCGAGCTTTGAGAAGAATTGGGCACCATGCAACTCATCTAGGAGCTCATCAATCACTGGGATTGAAAACTTGTCTTTGATTGTGATCCGATTTAGAGTGCGATAATCAATACACATTCGCCACGACCCATCGTTTTTTTTTACCAAAATAACTGGAGAAGAATAAGGGTTGTTATTGGTCGAATTACGCCGGAAGAAAACATTTCAGCCACCAATTTCTCTATTTCAGTTTTCTGAAATTTCTCTATTTCAGTTTTCTGAAAATGAGGGTGTCGATATGGCCGTACCGAAACAGGTCCTTGAGCGGGTTGCAACGGAATTTTATGATCTTACACACATGTGTGGGAGGAAGTCCTTGAGGTTTCTCTAACACTTCCTTGTATTGATGAAGGAGTTGTGTTACTTGCGTCGGTATAATGGAAGCAACCTGGGCTTGAGGAACCCGTATGGAATACATTTGAAACATAATGCCTTCCTTCAAATGAAGACTGCTAATAACCTTTTTCTTCGGAGCTAACAAGCCTTGTAATGACACGTCCTTTCCGCCCACATTAAACTTCATTTGAAGCTTAGAGAAATCTCAGAGAATAGGACCTAAGGTTCTCAACCATTGAGCTCCCAAAACAACATCATAGCCCTCTAATTGGAGAACAAAAAAATCTACTAACATTGGGACTCCTTGTAGGTTAAGTTTGGTATGCTTGCACGTACATGAGCTGCTTAATTTATGGCCTTAAGCGACTAATACCTCCAATCGGTCTGTTGATGTCGGTTGCAATCCCACTTTCTTTGTGACGCCTTCACACACAAAATTGTGAGTGCTCCCCGGAATCGATAAGCACGATGAATGACTTGCTCCCAAGACTCCCCATAACTCGCATTGTCTCTGGAGCACGAGTTCCGGCAATAGCATGCAATGATATTTCCAGAATATAGTCGATGTGATAAGTACTACCTCCCTCAATCTCCATATCTACATCATCATCGCTATCCTCAAGGCGTGCTTGAATTGAGAATAGCTGTTTGCAACGATGCCCCGGGCTAAATTTTTCATTACATTTAAAACAAAGCCCTTTCTTTTTCCGCTCGGTTATCTCCTCCAGAGTCATCTTTTTCACCATCATTGAGGAAAAATTGTTGTTCGTTGTATTGCGAAGTTGAAAATTTGGTTTCGGAATAGACGAATTTGTTTTCCGGTGAGCGAGATCCCTTGCTTCGTATAACCTAGCCAACCCAATGGCAGATGATAAAGAAGAGGGCTTGTTGGCTAGCACATCCGTGCGAATCGGTTCCTGTCGTCAACTAACAAAGTAACTCACTTGCCGTGATTGCGGTAAAGACCCCACTTTTGCGAGTAAATGCTCAAAGCGCCTATGATATTCTTGTATAGTTCCCGTATGTTGCAACTTTGTTAGTTCCCCAAAGAAATCAATGAACTGATTGTTACCGTATCTTGATTGCAGACCCTCTTTGAAGTCCTCCCAAGAGATAAAGAGTGTCTCTTGTTTCAATAATTGATACCACATTTGCGCTTCTGTCTCAAGATGAAAAGATGCCAATGAAACACGATCGGGCGTTGGTGTTTCATGTAGTTTAAAGAACTGCTCAGCCCGACACAGCCAACTCGTCGGGTCTTTTCGCCCCGTCAAATCGAGGAAAGTCTAGCTTCACCGTTCTGGGTACAAATGAATCGGTTGAGCCGCCATGATGAAAATTGGAATTGTTGTTGGCACGACCTTCGTTGAACCGTCCATTAGTTGTAGAATTTTCACCCCCTTCATTAGGAGATTGAGTTGCAATCTTATCCATTCGAGCATTAAGCTTGTCAAATATCTCCTTCATTTGACGAACGATGTCTCCTTGGCCTTTTGAAATTGATTCCATGTTCTTCTCAATTTCCTCCATTCGTTGATCCATTGCCACACTCTGATACCAAGTGTTAAGAACACATAATTTTACGAAATAAGTTGGTTTAATTCGAGGAAAACCTTGCCTTCTGATTGGTTCTTCGAGGGAACCAAAAAACCAGGGTTGCGGATCCCTATAAAAAACTAGCTAAATAATAAAAAAATAAAAAAATAGTGGACTCTATCACTATTCCAACTAAGCCTAAAAACATGGGATTCTCCTACTTAGTCTCTGACTCGAATAACTACATGTTCAAGTTGAAACCACCTATTTGAATTATTCAAATAACTAGAATTGTAACACAATGAAACCTACTTAGGACCGCCAAAAAGTTTACAAATATAAAGGCTGTACAGTTATATAAGTCGTAATTAGAAAGGATTTGCATTTAGGATCAAAGTTTTTGGTGCGTTTAGAGAGGTTGCGCATTTATGCTGGGTGCAATAAGACAAGTTTCAGTGTAGGCAATAGCTCATAAAACTCCTCAGTAGTGCGAAGGTCATCGATCTTGTCTGCTACTCTATTGGTTTCCCTGATGATATGTTTGAGTTCAACTGAATAGAGCACACAACTGAAAAGGATGTTGCATATACATAGTAAATAGAAGATTACTAGTATACCGCTAAACAGTGGGGATACCATCGCCACATTTTTTAAAGCTAAAATGGCGTCCCTTAGGCACTGCACCACTTTACTTTGCATGTACCCAAGTAAGACTTACATAAAATTGTCACTAATTGGTGAAAGTAAAACATTTCTTTCATGCTTTTAGCAAAATTTCTCCCGAAATTTTGGCATCAGCTGTGCCAAAAGAAAATTAAGTACATCAAACTACTAAAAAAAACCTGTAAGACAATCAAAATCCCTTATAGAGTCAGAATAATTCCACACAACCCAACCCCACATGCACAAATATAACAACAACCCTATATAATAATCATATTACACAATAACCAACCCTATATAATAATCATATTACACAATAACAAGTACTTCAAGATTTCATCATTTCACAATAACAAGTACTTAAAGTTTCATTTTTCGAGTAACTATTTCTATCACATAAAAAGTAGTTTTTAACGAAGAATATGTGAAGTTCAATATTACAAAAATAAAATAAAATTAATGAATATAAATTTATTGATAAAAACTAGCACAACGCCCAAACACAAACACAACCACGAACATTAAAAACGCCTCAACATGACAAAAAAAAAGGCAAAACAAACTCTACGCCAAGATTCTCAATTGAACCTGTGATAGTCTCACGGGCACACAATGGTGGCACAATATTATACTATCAGTAGGTCACAAGACAATCATTAATATGCACCCGATTTGTTCCTGCAAGTATAGCAAATTAAACTGTCAATTTAATATGCAATAAGTTATTAAGTGATGAAGTGTTTATAATGTTTGATTTATCAGAATTATATATGCACAAGAATGGATGACAGGAGTCATTGAAATATTGAATGCGTCACTATTCACTGATATGTACTATGTGTTCTAAGCAAATAAGTCGGTTAGTAATAATAAAAACTTCAGTTAGTGTCAACAAACATTTGGGGGCTACTACACAAGAAAGAACAAAACCTGTAATATATGGGGTTTATTTAGAGATTAGATTTTTCATTTATAGTTCAAAGAGATTGCAGGGTTTAGTTCATGTTAAATCATCTGATAAAATCATCAGTTATTTCTGTACTATATGGGGTTTAGGGTTAATTAAGAATTTGGTCCAACATTATTAGGAATTGTTGAATTCCAACTTCAATGTTTCCCCCAACTTCTCATCATGGTTTTGAATTGTTGAATCATCATTGCTCATAACCTGTTTGAGAAAATGCCAGAACAATAATGCTCTGCATTTGCTCGTTAAAGGCTTTGGGAATATGAAGACGAGATCTTCATAATTTACTAGTTTGAAAAATGGAATTTCAGGTCTGAATATTTTTTTATGTTCCAGAAGAAGGCGGTTCGACAATGCCTCTTTCGTGGAATGGTTGTACAATTTCACAACGTCCCTATTTGAATTAAATTTAAAAGACAATGGGAATTGTGAGAAATTTATTGCCTTACCTGATCTAGATTCAAGGAATTAGATGGGGTGAGCTGAGAAATAATGAAATGAGTTCCTTTCTCTTTCGTGAAGGGAGCTTCACACATTGTAAGCAAATTTTTGAACCCCATGCAATCAATCATCCTTGGGGAATTCTTTGCGATTACAAATACAAAGAGATGTAATGCCAGAAAGTACATCATAGAGATAAATGAACCTCAAACACAAAAACATCCTCCATCTCCCAAACCTTCATTATAAACAGCTTTTTTACTCCTAAAGGAGATTCTAGGAAAGCTGGCCTACACTTCTTTTACATACCCCAATATACATTATCCTACATAATCTAGTGAAAAAGGGAAGTCACATTCGGCGCTTTACACTGCAAAACTAACTATGATAGCCAACAACGAGATATTACAACCTTCGGTTTCATGGCATCAGGAGTTATTTTGGTACTACTCAACCGGTTAACTAACTTGGGTAGCTCCTACTGCAAAATCAAAGATCACGACCTAGCCATGCAATTTTATTGTAAATCATCCTATAAAAGTTCTCATTAACTCAGACAAATCAGTTAATGCTTTTGCATTTTCAATAATATCAACAAATGCTTGCTCACTGACCCTAATTGCAAATATTGGCTCAACTAATGCGAACATATATACATTTGAAACAACCCTTTAATGCACAAGACCCAAATCTTACAAACTCTATCTGATTACTTGGAGTATCTCCAACAGAGAATGTATGTTTTTCCGGTTTTGGGGAATAGCATACCACTTTGCTACAACATATTTCTCTCAAATTCAATTTTTTTTATTAAAATTGGAATCTACAATGCTATTTTATGTAAGAGAAATTTTTTATTAAAAATTGGGACCCACAATGTTATTTTATTAAAGAGAGAAGAAAGGAAGAGAAAGAAATATTTGTAGGGACCCACAAAAGTAGTATGCATGTACCACTCTCCAATTTCGAATTCACATGCTTTTGAGGGGTATGAGATGAGTATGTTGAACACCATACCCTGGTTGGAAGGAGTTTTTGTAAAAGTATGTGAAAAGCGTAACAATATATCATGTTGTTGGAGTTGGAGATGCTCTTACAAAAAGGTAATGATTTGCAATCAAAGGAGAAGTATAAACATGGTCAAATTAATTGAAATCCGGAATGCAGATGGAG
Organism: Kingdonia uniflora; assembly: GCA_014058105.1. Lineage (NCBI taxonomy): Eukaryota > Viridiplantae > Streptophyta > Magnoliopsida > Ranunculales > Circaeasteraceae > Kingdonia > Kingdonia uniflora. The sequence goes on from JACGCM010002866.1 coordinate 1,014,104, forward strand.
AAAGTGCACCTTAAGCAAAGATGACATTTCGTGAATACTTAAAAGCTTCTTCAGTTGTTAATGGAGAAGACTGTTGTTCGTGTTTTGAGATCAAGAGAGAAGAGGGCGAGATTGGAGAGATTGAGCGGGAGATGGGACTAAAATTATAGGTTTTACCCTTTTCACATTTTAAAATTGAGGGGTATTTTTGTCAGCTCCAAATTTGGGTAGATGTAGCTGACGTTAACATAGCCATTTCGTGTCCGAGAAGCGTAAAGAAGACCTCCTGACGTCGGTCTTGATTAATATAGGGAAAAAAATGTACTTAGACTCTAACATCCAAGGATTACCTAAAAAAACCCTTTGATTATGACTATGAGTCACGTACTAAGTTGAATATGTATGATGGTTATGCCAAAGCAAAGATATAAACAAATTGTCACAACCCCACTCCTTGATGACAAGTAGAATGATCTTAACTTAGACAGATTAAGCACCTACCAGCTCAGCCGGAATATTACAGAAATGTAGATAAATATAATAATCAGTGAGGGTCACATGGGCAAGGTAGTCGCCAGATATTTGAGCAGCTCTAGTCCCCACGAAAGGAAGAAAACATTTGTTTTACAATTATTTATCACATCCTATGGCAAAAATACAAAACCTCAAAACAATGTGCCCATGCAAAATTCCAAATTTATTTACAGAGAGAAAACTCTAGACTTTGGATTTTAGAAAGATGACACCACAGTTACAACCGCCTCTCCCCCCATTCTACTAAAACCATCTCTTTAGAATGAATGAGACCAACCATACGTAAATTACTTTCACTAGAAGATGTCCCATCAACCTTTTCATTCCCAGCTCGAGATTTCGCCATCTCCTCCCTCGAATCCCACGCTTAAAAAGCCTCCCACATCCTTCGACGTCTCCATGGGTCTAACTATATTGGTCTTATTTACAGCTCTGCTGTTCATGTGTTGTATGTCCTTTTATATGCGTCGTTGCGACGCTGAAGTTCGACGAAGCCAGAATTCTAACAGTAGACGATATCAACGACCGATGAGTACTGTTGTTGTTGGTGCCAAGAGTGTGCCGCGTGGGTTGGACCCGGATGTCGTTAATAAACTGCCGTTGTTTTGTTATGAGGGGAATGAGGAGGATGAGGGCGATTGTGCCGTTTGCTTAGGCGAGTTTGAGGAGGGAAAGAGTGTGAGAGTGATTCCGTGCTGCGGACATTTGTTTCACCAGGACTGCATCGACATGTGGTTTGCTTCTCATGATTCTTGTCCGCTTTGTCGAGCGACGCAATTGTTTCATCTGTCTCGTGATGCGAGTCAGCCATGTAAGGAAGAGGGATCAATAGTTGTGGATGTTCGAGATTAGGTTATAATATTGAAGAGGTTGTTTGGGAATTTGATGCGAGCAATGGAGATGACAATTTTGATGCAAAGTAGGAGTGATGTATATAAGTGCACTAGTTTTTGTCAATGCACATTATTGGTATGCTTGCTTTGCTAAATGTAGGAGCATATTCCCCAGATTTGATAAATAATAACTATCAACGACATGTCGAAGATATTCGATCGTGTACCCAACTGTAATTTGAGAACATTCAAATCTACAATTACAGAGTCGAGACAATTACAGAGTTCGACTCTTGGCAATAACCGTTACACTTGCTCAAATATAGTCGTTGTACGTGCTCCATAAAGTTCGCCTACCTTACTTAAGAATAGGATAAATATTATATTTTTGTAACTGCATGTATCCGACTATAAATACAGGCAAATAATACAACAATAAGAGGAGGGGGCTATTCTTTATTTTTTGCACACCCACTATCCAAATTTCTCTACAAGTGTAATAGATTAGCATTTTAATAGATTTCACATCTAAACCCTCATTGAGTTCGTGGTTTTTCTTAAGCTTTATTGGTTTTTCTCGTAAAATCTACTGGGTATTAGCTTTTAGTTGCACTTAAATCTTACTTCTTTACATAAAGTATTGGCGAGGTTTACCTACCGAAAAATTAGTCATTACAATTGGCGTCGTTTGTGGGAAGCTATTTTTTCTCTTTATCAAATCACATCTTTAACAATCACTACCATGACCACTATGAATCTCAGAAGTGTCTCCTGTACTCAGAGGAACAACGAGGACATTCAAGCTACTGTTTTGTCAGGGACTGTCAATTTACACAATGCTATTTTTGTACTCCAAAAATAGATGGAATCTGACAAAGTTCAACGACTCGAAGATAAAAAAATTCACGCTCAAGCCCTCTAAGTCGAAAGAGTTGAGAGGAGGAAAGCCTTGGAGCAGCAAAGTCGAACCCATCAAAAGGAGATGAAAAGTCTGCGTAGGCAACATGACTGATTCATAAATCGTAAGGGGTCGCCCATCCCAGTCCGATGTGATCACCAATCGAGAGTATCTCAGAGGGAGAAACGACACCAACCTCAAGATCGCGATCTAGGAATCCAGACAGAGTGTTACGACACTTTGGACTCACATCATCAGCATCGACCACTCAGGGTAGCCGACGAACTCGACATCAGACCCCACCACCTCCTCCAAGGCGACCCATAAGTGAAAGGTTGGGCCCCGAAGAGTAAGGAGACTTTAACCCTCATGCTGCTATAGCACCTTACGTGCGCCCTCAGTTTGTTACCTTGGATGACTTGAACAATCAAATTTAGGCTATTAATTATAATAACCCGAGTCGGAGATCTTCTCTAGACAGGATCGAGACGAATCCCATCTCTCTTCACCTCAGAGGTATGCCTATTCCTGACAATTTTCACATGCCAAAATTTCATCAGAACGCAGGCCTCACCGACCTGTTAACCCATGCCAGACACTTCAAAGTAGCAGTCGGCCTTTACTCAAAATTTGATCATATGCTATGCCACTTGTTTAACATGAGCATCAAAGAGGAGCCTCTCCGATGGTTCCATACAATTCCCGAAGGATCGATAACTAGCTTTGCTCAGCTGCAGCAGTTGTTTGAATCAAATTATGTATATGCTAAAGAACGTGAAATTACAGTCGATTCTCTTTTCTTCTTCGAATAAGGTACAAAGGAGACCCTCGCAGAATTTTACAAATGATTCCTGCAAGAAATAAGGAAAATTGGAAACTCAGATCTAAAGATTGTATTACTTGCATTCACCTCTGTACTCCATATCGATTCTAAAGTTCGAGAAGAACTGACACTTCATAAGCCAAAAACGGCGACAAAAATGATAAATGTGGTAAATAATTATATCAAGCTTGAGAGATCAAAGAAGGATAAAATAAAAAGTTCCTCCGCCATTCATTCCAACGATGTTCCTTCACCACTACACTCGAAACAGACAAGCAATGGTGTCACCAAACGACGTGGGCAATTCAACAACAATCTCAAAGGAAAAGATGGGAAAAAGGATAAACCAATCCCAGTTCTACCACCTATGACAACCACCATGTCTAACATCTTACCCATCCTGAGGGGAGACGAGCTCTTTCGAGAAGCACAAGAGATTCCCGACGTCCTGAATAAACCTTTATGCTAGTATCATAATGTCCATAGCCATCAGATTGATAACTGTTATTCTCTCTTACGTATTTTTCAAAGAATTATTTTGGCAGGAAGGCTCTACGAATGCGTTATCGATGTTCAGAAGTTCCTCGAAGAAGAAACAAAAAGGAAGGAAAATAAACTAGGACAAGGTCAGGCTCGTCATCTGTACATGATCGAGATTGAAAAAGGAAAGAAGCGAAAGAAGGATGACAAAATCACATCATGCTATAAGATGACTTCTTACGAGAAATACGATAAATCTGCCAAACTTCTACCCAACTTCAACAAAGCAAAACTCCCATATCACATTTCATTTGAGAACTACGATACCAGTCATGTAAAGTACCCCTACGATGACCTATCAGTGATAATGCTCAAAGTAGGCCAAGACTGCTTACATATACTCATCGTGAATACTGGTAGTGTGGCGGACGTACTATTTAAGTGGGCAATTAACGTCCTCAACCTAAAAGACTCTATCAAAGCTTTGACAACAACTATCATAGGCTTCAATGGTTCTAAAAAAATCTACTTTAGAAGAAATTACATTACCTGTTCAGGCAGGGCCCGAAACAACCTTTGTCAAATTCATCATCATCAACACCGATTCCAAATACCTGGGGATCTTGGGAAGAAACTGTCTTCACTCATACAAGTCAGTACCTTCCACATATCATTTGGTAATACATTTCCCGACTGATCACGAGGTATACGAAATCAAAGGGAGTCAAGCCGTTGTAAGGATGTGTGAAAATACCACCACAAACTCTCACACATCAAAACTTTTAAAGGTATAGCAATTGCAGAAAAAGCCTCTCCCAATGTTCGAGCAACATGATACCAAAATTGTCAAATCCATAGAACTCGATGGACTTGGGATAAATATTTTTATTGGCTTTAAATTCTCATCAGAAGAAAGAGAAACCCTCATGCAACTTTTAAAACGAAATGTTAATGTCTTTGCATAGTATTTTTAGGAAATACCGGGAATTAACCCTTCGATCTCATGCCAAAAGTTAAACCTAGTGCCTGAAAGTAAAGCTATAATACAAAAACAACGTAACCTGGCACCTAGACTACGAGAAGCAGTTAATGATGAAATCGATAAAATATTTTGTGTTGGATTTATCCAGGAAGTTAAATATCCACAATGGGTCTTGAACATCGTAGTTGCCCCAAAGAAGAATGAAAAAATTAGGGTATGTGTGGACTTTACAGAACCCAATAAGTTCACATCAAAGGGTAACTTCCCTCTACCTTTGATCCCTCAACTCCTCGACTCCGTGACAGGACATGAACTTTTGTCGATGATGGATGCAGCTTCGGGTTATAATTGGAAATGCTGCAAGAAGTTAAGTAGCTTTAATCAGTGACAATCTGGATTCGAAACAAATGCATATAGAAGAATGAATGCAAAATTCTTCACCGAAACCACCAAACCCTAAGTGATCAATCGTAATGGAGATGGATATTGCAACTCTCAAGCTCCTTTAAGACATCATCACCCGAGGAATCCATTCGATAGGAGGAGAGGAATTGATGGATACTAATCACCATACAACAAATCCCACCAAAACCCTAAAACTGTAATCAATCCTCACGATGAACACTGATACAACAACAAACAGCAAACAACAATCCAAATCTGACTATACCTTCAGCAACAAATAATCGGAGAGATGCTGCTCAGGTTCTGCTTGGGACTCAAGCTCTACAGAGTAAAATCCCTGACACCATTTTGGCATATACGACTCAAGAACGAGTTATCTGCCCCTGGGGATTCATGGGTAAGGCTACGGGGGAAGTAAACACCATGAAGACAATTTGACCAGAATAAGAACTCATGGGAAATCAGGCTATGGGGAGGGTTTCTACTTCTCATGGTAGCATCCCTGATCCAAATGGAGGAACACCACACCAAACGTTTACTGGCAAGGTTCGAGGCACAATAGCGGAAAGCGAGGAACCGACTGGGTTTATTGCAGCTGGAAGAAGAGGAGACACACCAATTATCCCAATCCCTAGGGATGAATTGTTTGAAGGTATCCCAACATATCAATATAGTCTCATCGGCTGGTTGGACCTATAGAAGATCAAGCTCGTAACGGTACAAGCATACACAAGAACAAATTGGAAGATTAAGGGCACATGCAAATTGATTCCGATAGGCAAAGAATTCTTTATTATCAAACTGGAGTCCGAGGAGGGCAAAATTTACATATGGAACAGAGGGCCTTGGATGGTCGAACAAATTTACAATATGGACTCAGGCCCATTCTTTCCGGTTGATAGATATTGTAATTCAAATGCTATGATTTGGTGTAAATTCCCTGGGTTGCCTATAAAAATGTGGAGCAAAACAATTATCATGTCACTAGGGAAGACGCTTGGAACTCCTATTCAGCTCGATCATTCGACACGAAATCAAGACTATGGATACCATGCGAATGTGCTAGTTGATATCGACCTATCGAAACAAATCCCTTACCACATTCTACTTAAGGTGGAGGGCAACATCATCAAATAGGAAGTACTACTACATCGAGTCCCTAAATACTGCAATCACTGCAAAAACGTTAGGCACATTATTGCCGAATGCAAAATAGTGCAAAAAGCATTTCAACTGAATGACTCGGATTTAAACAAAAACAAGCTGAAGACATCACAAGGAGGTACTAAGGGTAGCAGGGGCAACCATGGCGTCATAATCCATGAGAAGCAGCCCCTAAACCAAGGACATGGGAAGAAAAAACACTGATATTACAAGCAAACATACTTACTTACAAGAGATATTAGAAGAGAGTAGTTTGGCTTCACCACCAATTTACCTTCCAGACATGCCATGGCCAGCGAATCATTTGCACCAACATAAAAAAATTCCTGCGAACTCTGAATGGTCATGAACAAAGAGCAGCAACAAACAACCCACATCACCCAAAGAGAACAGCGATGCTAGCACAGTAAATAAGTTTGCAACACTAAGGGACGTGGAGGCTGATATAGAACAGTTCAACTCGGCACCATTAGAAGAGATGGATAATAACCCGAGTCCTCCAGGGGAGAGACGCATGGAAGATGTAGAGATCCTGATATCACCACTATCTGAGTATGTAGATAATACAACATCCGCAGATAGTGCAAAGAAACCACCAATAGCTAAAATTTCTGATGAGGGAGAGACTTATTTATAGGCGATACATGAGGTCCGACACAACCTAAACCCCGCAAGTTGGGCGAATGAAATGGAACAGGAAGAACAACTGCAACTAGGCCCTAACCAAGTTTTTAAAGGAGGCAAGGTGTATACCATAGTCCCAAGAATTACACGGTCTACCCGCAAAGATGAATGAAAGTTCTCATCTATAATGCCCGAGGGTTGGGGAACAGAAAAATAACTCGATATCTCAGAAAAATAGCTGCAAGAACACTACCAGTCATAGTGGGCATTGATGAACCAAAAATATTCTGTAAGGACTTTGTTCTGCCGGGGTATGAAACTAAAATCATTACCAAAGAACTTAATGGGGAGAAAGGAAACATATGGATTCTATAGAGCAAAGGAAGGCCTGAACCTGGCATTATTGAGCTTTCGAAACAGCATATTATGGTGTAATACTTGTTGTACTGTTTCTTGTTTGTTCATGCAGACTGCAACAGAATTAACAGGTTGGAACTTTGGGCTAACCTCTCTAGTTTTGCTGCAACCAATACAAAACCATGGATATGCATTGGAAACTTTAATGTGATGTTGCGAACCTCAGAGAAATGGGGGAGAAGACCACCCCAACTTAACGCAGTAATGGACTTCAATAATTTTCTAGATACTGCTTGGCTATCAGAGAGTCCTTCAGGACTTCAGTTTACCTGGAGCAATTCTTAAAGTAAAATTAACCGAACTCTGGTGGTCCTGGATAGATGTTTACAGAATACTGAATGGCAGACTAAATTCACGGGTTGGCGAATGAAGGTGATTTCTAGAACCCATTCCGACCATTCACTAATTATTGGTGAATGCTGCCAAGTTCCTAGGCCTCATAACATCCTGTTCAGGTACCTTCAGTCCTGGGAAGAGGAACCTGGGTTTGAGGCCTTGATTGCTAATAGCTGGGGATAGCCGCTGCATGCTGCTCCACTATTCTATCTTATGTTGAACTGAGACATCTAAAAGAAGACATTAAGATGTGAAGAGAGAATTCCGTAACCCACAAAAAAAAATGAGACTAGAGAGATAGGTGCTACAACTCCAACTCCAGTTGGAAGAAGATATCACCAATGATATGATTGCAAAGAGATTTCTTTCCCAAACGAAACTACTCAATAGATAGGAGGGAAGAGAAGAGGTGTACTGGAGGCAAAAGTTGAGGATTAAATGGTTTCACGCAGGAGACAAAAATACCAAATACTTTTACGCAACTACTAAGGCTCAGAATGCCAAAGATCTTATCACAGAAATAAAGGACGATACAGGATGAAGCATTACTAGCCAAATCAGCATCCAAGAACACATCGTCCAATACTACACCTACAAATTCTCGACAGCAGAAAATCAACATTGCCCATCACTATTTGTGCATCTCCCCCAGCAAGTGTTAGATGAGGAAAATACACATCTCACCTCTGCCCCAACTAATGATGAGATACAAGAGGCAGTTTTCTTCATGGACGACAACAGCGCACCCACTCCAGACAGATTTTCAGGAGTTTTAAAAAAAAATATTAGGATATGCTGAGTACAAATATTTAGTTAGAGATATCTTCCATATTTCGCGATGGTATCATCTCTCTGACCTTTAGCTCCAACATCATTGTCTTAATTTCAAAAATCAGTAACCCATCCTCTATTCCGCACTACAAACCGATTTGTCTTAGTAACTTTCTTTTTAAAGTTATTACGAATATACTAGCCATAAGGCTCTCTCCAATTGCAGATAAATGTGTTATAAGGGACCAGAGTGTATTTATCAAAAACCAAAACATTCTCAGCAACATCTTTATGGTGTCTGAAATGGTTAATGAGATGAAAATCAAGAGAAAGAATGATAATGTGGCACTCTAGATTGATATCAGTCAAGCATATGATACTTTATGCTAGACATTCCTCATCACCACCTTAAGAGATTATCAGTAGCAGTATGATCTCTTTTCTTGTGAATGGAAATCCGTCTGGGTTCTTTCAAATGTCTCAGGGACTCAAGCAGGGGGACCCCTCTCTCCCCAATCCTCTTTGCAATTACAAAAGACAATCTTAGCATCAATCTTTACAGAGCAAGGGAACAAAGATGAATACAAACTATGACATCAACAAAGCTGACGCACGGCCCCACTCACCTTCTATTTGTAGATGATATTTTTATGTTTATAAACAGGAACACCACATACCTGCTACAGCTTAAGCTCCTCCTTACAGACTATCAGGTAGCTTCTGGGTAAGAGATTAGTGTGACCAAAAACAAGATTTTCATGAGCAGTATTCCTCTTACTCGAAGAAGAATTGTCTAAGATATATTAGGCTTCAAAGAGGGAACGTTCCAGGAAACATATCTGGGCATCCCACTTATGCAAGGGAGGGTTACAAAGCAAGACATTATACCGCCTATTTAAAAGATCCGAAAGAGGGCTAACTGCTGGACTGGAAGCATGATTTCTTTGCATGGAAGAGTTACTGTAGCAAAGTATGTCCTTAATAGTACCCCCATTCATAATATGGCAATTTGCAAGTGGCCTCTGTCGCTTATCAAAGAGGGGAACAACATTATTAGGAACTATATCTGGACGGGAGACCCGACAAAGTAAAAAGGAGTGAAACTGAAGTGGGAGAAAGTCTGCAAACCGGTAAAAGAAGGGAGACTTGGAGTTCGAAGTCTGGGGGAAGTAAATAATGCAATGCTCTACAAACTGCACTGGGTCTTCAAACAAGGTACAAAAGAATTGGAAAAATTTCTTAAATATAAATTCAACAGCAAGAGCGGAGATCCAATTCGTTACCACAAACCCTCTACAATATGGAAGGGCATTCAAACAAGAGGTGCACATTCAAAACCTCACATTGGCTAGCTTATCAGAAATGGAACGCAAATTGATTTTTGGAGATTCATTTGGGGCGACAGACATTCCTTTCATGGAATACATTGACTTGCCTAGGCACTTGTGGAAAAACTGTATGTTAAAAATCAGCAACTTCATCAACCCACGAGGCTGGAATGTCCGTAATGATATCCGCCTTCTCTACCTTGCCTTGGGAATAGACATACAACAAATCCAGTGTAACCCAAATGCGCAGGATGCAATGATCTGGAAGCCAGACCTATACGATGCATTCACAACCAAGAATGCTTTTGACGCTCTCCATAGAAGAGAGGACACGGCATGGTGGTGGAGATATGTGTGTAGTAAAGTAATCCATCTAAGACTGGAAGGTTTTGTATGGCGTCTGCTGAACCATCTCCTGCCTATGGACGACATCATCAGGAAGAAAAGCATAGCCTTAGTCTCGTTCTGTCACCAATGCCACAACAACTCAGAAATGGAAATACATACACTACTACATTGCCCCCCTACGGCCTCTCTTTGGCAAAGGGCTACAAACTGCTTCTCCTATGATCCTATTATACCTACAGATACTTGGAGAACCATTCTGGAAAGTGGAAAATCGTCTAGCCCATATATTAAAGACATATGGGTTGCCATGGTCTTCTCTATATGCAACAACATTTCGTACGCAAGAAATAAGTGGCATTCAGATGGACTCAAGATTATAATCAAAAAAATCATGCTGAACATCCTAACGGATATTGCAGATATTGCCCACCTCTCTCAACATTCAATGAACAACACAGTTCATGACCTGAAGATGATAAAGGCGCTAAATGTCCAATTCAAACCACCAAAATACAGCAACATCGAGAGCTACAGATGGTTGCTCCCTGAAGTGAACGAGGTTAAAATCTGCTGTGATGGATTAGCTATGGGTAATCCAGGACCGGCGGGGATTGGTATAATGTACATAAATAACACCAGGGAGGTCTTGGGCACTTTCAGCAAATCAATTGGTCAAGCTACAAACTATATAGCAGAAACCACTATAATCATATTGGGCGTTCAACGTGCTGTAGCACACAGTTGGAGACGAGTTTGGGTTATCTCTGATTTAGCTGCAGCTATTAAAGCACTCCTCGAAGACAATATACCATGGTCTCTCTGAACAGCGTGGAATCTGATTACTCATCTCCTTCAGAACATCCCGTTCAGTCATGTATGGAGAGAATGCAACTTCCCTGTAGATCACCTCGCATGGAGAGGGTCTGACCCAGAACAACTTATGGAAGAATGGGCTAACAACAAACCAAGCTATCTGCAGGACATCGAAGAGCACACCACGAAATACTTTAGAGTCAGAAAGAGGTGAACATCTCTAACACTATGCTAGGTGTCTCGGCCTTTAATATTTTCTCAATTTTTTCGTAGTTACCTTGTTAGCTTTTACCAAGGCTGTTGGCATATGCACTAGTAAAATGTACTAGTAAATATCAAGCAACCCTCGCACTCGACTGTAAATGTTCCATAATATCCGACTAAACTTTCTGGAAAAAAAAAGGTTCCACTTGCCGAAGAAGATCAAGAAAAAACCTCATTTATAACCGAAAGAGGCCTTTACTGTTATACAGTCATGACGTTCTGATTAAAGAATGTAGGAGGAACATATAAGCGAATTGTGACAAAAATGTTTAAATACCACTTAAGAAAAATCATGGAGGTATACATCGACGACATGATATGCAATAACCTAAAACGAGAGGATTATTGAAACAATCTGCAAATAATTTGCAAACAATCTTTGATATTCTTCGTACACATCGCATGAAGTTAAACCCAGGAAAATGCCAATTCGGGGTAGCATTTAGTAAATTCTTTGGCCATTATGTATGAAAGTGGGGGATTGAAATCGATCCATAGCAAATCAAGGCATTCATGGCCATGTCATCACCACGAATAAAAAAAGACGTCCAAAAGCTCGTTGGGAAAGTTGTCGCTCATCACAGATTCATTTCAAAGTCATTTGATTGATGCAAACTTCTTTACCTCCTTCTTCCCCTGTAACTAGGAAATGACCCAAGGAAATTGCATGGACCCCATAATGTAAATTTGCCTTTCAAGACTTCATGAGATACTTGGGACTTCCTCCCACAATGAGTACTCCTATTGATGACAAAGTTTTTACAATATATTTATCGACAACGAAAGATTCAATCAATTCTGTCCTCATTCGAGAAGGTAACGGGGTGGAAAAACTAATCTACTTCATTATCAAAAGTACTCTAATGCTTGTAGAAAAAAGATACACAATAGCTGAAAAGCAGCTGCTAGCTTTGGTTTACAGTTCCTAAAAACTTTGACCTCATTTCCAGGCACATCCCGTCAAGGTCATCACCAAATTCCCCCTTAAACTAGTCCTTTCAAAAAAATCCAGGAAGGTGTAATAGTAGTCCATATTCCTTGGAGAATATGACATTTCTTTTGAGCTCCAAATATCAATTAAAGGATAAGCAGTAGCTGACTTTCTAGCAGATTTCCTCGTCGAAGACCCAGAGTGGGAAGAACTCGAAGAAGTATTAGTCAATAACTCTATTATAGAACTAGACACATGGTCCAAAAGTACATGATGAAGACTCTTTACAGATGGATCTGCAGGGCCTAGTGGATCAAGATTTGGCATTATTCTAGTGATACCTTTCAATGACAGAATCAAAAAAGCTATCAAGCTCAAGTTATATACAATAAACATTAAAACAGAATATGAAGCAATCTTACATGACTTGGACCTCGCATTAGCAGTTGGGGCAGAAGATATTATCGTCTATGTGGATTCATTACTAGTAGCCAACCATTACAACAAAACATTCAAAACATCAGGTAAAATGGTTGAATATGCCACTTTGGTCGAGGGAATGATGAAGAAGTTTAGGAGAGCTGCAATTTCTTATTTACTAAGTGTTGAAAATCAACATGTTGATGCACTAGCATATATAGCCGCAATGTTCAAAGATAGTGAGAAAAAAACTTTGGATATCGAAGTAATCCAACTATCCAGCCTTGATAGTGTAAGAGCCTAATTTTGTATCTCGCATCAAATACAATCAGAACATTAGCAATAACAAACAATTACTCACACAAGAATTAGTGTGGAAACCTCTGAATAGGTAAAACCACGACCTCTCTTTAGGATTTTGGAATAGTGATAGATATTTATTTACCGAGTGGTTATCTATTACAATGAATGCTCTGAATAGTTTTGCATAGACTTAATAGGAAAAGTCTATCCCTAATCCATAGTTCTCTGGTCCTACTTATAAGTCTTATAATATGACCGTTATTCACTTTAATGATGAACCTTACAATTATAGTTTTGATGAGTCTTCATAATGATTATGTAATGGCATGAGTAACTATTCTTCTTTGTAACTGCCTCATAATGCGCCATAAATGTGCCATGTGATAGTATGTTTGCGAGGTCGAGTAAATGTATGATGGTCAAAGCTGAGACTTGGGCTCAAGAATGCTAATTAAGCCCTTACATCCGCCCCTTCTCAACTAAAAGTACAGGTGGTTTTGGTTGAGAAGTCCGTCTTATATCTGTTACCTGACGTTTTTGTCTTGATTTTTGTGCAGTCGTTACCTATGTCATGAATGCTTTCCATTGGGAATTTGGGCTTTGAGGCCACCCCTGAGTACGATTTAATTCTATTGTCTTGTAATATGTTGGCCAATTTAGATGAACCAATTGTTGACTTGCAATATATTTGATGTGTTGGTCGAATTTGGATGAGCCAGTTATTGACCCAAAATATAGTAGATGTGTTGGTCGTATTGGATGAACTAGTTGTTGACCTATAATATAGTAAATGTGTTGGTCACATTGGATGAACCAATTGTGGACCTGCAATATATTAGATGTGTTGGTCAAATTTTGATGAACCTGTTATTGACCTAAAATATAGTAGATGTGTTAGTCGCATTGGATGAACCAATTGTGGACCTGTAATATATATATTAGATGTGTTGGTCGAATTTGGATGCACCAGTTGTTAACCTATAATATAGTAGATGTGCTAGTCGTAATGGATGAACAAGTTGTTGACCTATAATATATTAGATGTGTTGATTGTATTGGATGAACCAATTGTGGACCTGTAATATATTAGATGTATTGGTCGAATTGGATAAACTAATTGTTGACCTATTATAGAGTAGATGTGTTGGTTGTACTGGATGAACCAATTCTTGACCTGTAATATATATAGTAGATGTGATTGTCCCATTGGATGAACCAATTGTGGACCTGTAATATAGTAGATGTGTTGGTCACATTGGATAAACCAATTGTGGACCTGTAATATATTAGATGTGTTAGTCAAATTGGAATGAACCAATTGTTGACCTGTAATATGTTGATCGAGCTCGCCCCTAAGTATAATTTAAGCTGATTGACTAAATCTAATACTTGGGGTTTGTATGTTGAAGAAAGCAAGCAATAGCTTTTGTGTCGGCCTCAAGTATGACTCAACTCGAATACCCCGACCTCAAACACCTTATTGGATATGATCTTGATAATAAGATGTAATAGCTTCGAGTACCTCGACCTCAAGCACCTTATTGGATATGATTTTTAACGAGTTTGAATTGAGAGCTGGCAAAAAGCTTCATAGGTATATGAGGTCAGATATGAAGCTTAGTTAGAAGATGGTGAAGAGCTTATTAATGTGGTTGATCGTGGAGCTTAGCTGAGAGTTTCTAAAAAAATTAATAATGAGGTCGAGCATTAAGTCTGAAGCTGAGGCCGAGCTCACCCCCAAGTATGATTTAAGTCGATTGACTGAATCAAATACCTGGAGTTTATATGTTGAAGGAATCAAGTAGTAGCTTTATGACGACCTCGAGCACCTTATTAAATATGAGCTTGATTCGTGGAGGTATTCTCGGCATAGCCTAGAAATTTTGTGAAGATGAATAACTGAGTTACGAAGTAAATCGGCAATGTTGTGTGTGTTACTCAAATGGAACAAGTTGAGTATATCTCTGTTAGTCAATTCGAATACAAATCTGCAAATTACTTCGTTCGTAAAATTCACAATCTTGACCCGATCTGTCGACAACAACCCCAATCCCCTCGGCAAATTCTGTTTATACATGTTATCAAACTTATTAAATGTCGATACCATGGAGTTTGATCCATAGTTCACCCACCTTCTTTAGCCCATCGGCCAACCTGGGGTTCAATGTGGGATCGATTGGGGGGCTGTAATTGAAGATCCAAATAGCAAACTCTTTACAATGTGAGAACCCAATGGTATGAGCACCACTCAATGCCACTGTTTCCTGAACCGAAAACGTCTTTGCCACAATAAATCAATGATCTCTGACATTCCCATCTGCAATTTAGGTAAGATTGTCCATCATTCGAGTTGATTTCGGCACCACTCTATCATTTTGACTTAATCAAACTTGATAAAAGGACCACTCACCATTATTACGTGATCTCCGGTGGCAAGGGCAGGGATATCCAAGCACGAGATGATATTGGGACTCTCGAGCTCGAGAACGGTCTTGGCGCGGATGACATCTAATGTATCACCGGGGAAGGAAAGATTTATGTCGGCATCGCGTTCGGCTTTTTTGAAGGTTTTGGAGGTAACGAGGACGGATGCATCGCAGCCTTCGATCGTACAGTCATGGATGATATAACAGAGGGTGCCTGCTGCGTTGGTGTTTTTTCCTTTCTTTCTTTCTTGTTTGTGATTGTTTCTTGGACAATTTGGTTGAGTTTTGGGCAAGTATCCAGCTCCAGTTTGATTCTTCTATTTAATAAACCTTGAAGACTTTTAAGATGCTTACAAATGCTTACTAGAATTACAGTAACATAGCTAATGAAGTAACAACCAAGACTTTGCAAGCAAAGTGAAGCAGCCATTAAAACATGACCAAGTTGGATCAGGCAATCTAATTCTCTCTGGACATATCATTCATGATAGAGTACCGGATCGAGACGAAGCGGGGAAAGATTAGATGGTGTTGTTGTTGTCAGAATAAGAATCTAAATCTGATGGTAGAGAGAGGTTTAGGGTTTTTGACGCCATTAGAGATGAATTAGAGTTGAAGTTAAAATAGTGCATCTGAAGAGAATGAGATTGCGAGAGAGTTACAGAGATGAGAGCAATGGAGATCAAGCGAGAGAGAGAGAGAGAAATTTCTTTTGCTCGTTCTGTTTATCCATTTAGAAGGTTCTGGCTTGGACTCGGCATTCTGTGAAGCTGGTTCTATATTCGAGTACAGTGGTTAATTGTTTATTTTCCATTGACGGTGCCAAATGTAAGAGCCTAATTTCAAATCTCAAACTTAGTATCTTACACCAAATACGATTAGAACACTAGCAATAGCAAACAATCACTTACACAAGAATTAGCGTGGAACTAGCAATAATAAATAATCACTCACATAAGAATTAGTGTGGAAACCTCTGAATAGGTAAAACCCACGACATCTCTTGAGGATTTGGGAATAGAGATCTTTATTGATAGAGTGACTATATATCTATTACAAGGAATGCTTTGAATAGTTTTGTATAAATTTTTTGATAGGAAAAGTATGTCCCTAATATGTAGTTCTCTAGTCCAATTTATAGGTTCTATAATATGACCATTTTTCACTTTAATGACGAACGCTACAATCATTGTTTTGATGAGTCTTTATAATAATTGAGTAATGGCATGAGTAACTCTTCTTCTTTGTAACAAGCTCATAATGCACCATAAATGTTCCACTTGATCATATGTTTGACGAGGTCGAGTAATTGTATGATGGTCGAAGTTGAGACTTGAGCTCGAGAATGCTAAACATACCCTTACAAATAGAAAATATACAATGCAAATCAAAACTAACGAAGATGAAGATCCCAAAGACTGGAGGAAACCATTCCTCACATACTTCAACTCCAATACTCTCCCCCAGAATAAGGAAGAAGCTCGATCCCTTTTAGCAAAATGTTCAAGATTTAAAGTTCAAGGCAGAGTACTGTACATAATTATCAGCAAAGGTTCACTCATCGAATGTATTTCACAGAAATAAGTACAAATCAAATTAAAGAACTACATGAAGGAATTTGTGTCGAACATGTGTCCGGATGATCATTGGCTCAAAGAACATTCGCTTAAGGTTTGTACTGGTCAAAGATGAGGCAAAAAAGTAAAGATCTTGTTTGAAAGTGTTACAAATTCCAAATCCATGCTTAAGGGATAAAAGCCCAGCCCTCGACCTCCATGTCAGTAGTATCTTATGGCTATTCAAAAGATAGGCAATCGACATCATTGGTCCATTCCACCCCGCATCACGCAATAAACGATTTGTCCTTGTAGCAGCAAATTGTTTCACCAAATGGGTAGAGGCCATGCCACTTTGTCATACTGACGAAAATGAAGTAATTAAGTTTCTATGGGGACACATCATTACAAAGATTCAGATGCCTACAAATGATAAGATCAGATAATGGCAAGCAATTCATCAGTAACAAAGTCCTTAGATTCCTCTACAAATACAAAATACAGTTGACTACCTCGACACCTTACTACTCCATGGAAATGGCCAGATAGAAGCCATTAGTAAAAACATCAAGTCAAGGTTAAGAAAGCGGTTGGATGAAAAGAAAGGAAGATAGGTTGAAGAGTTACTCAGTGTCTTATGGGACTATATGACCACATCTCGACCTCTAGAGGCTGTACACCATTCATGATGACTTTTAGAATTAAAGCAGCCATTTCTTTAGACCTCGACCTTCCAACTGCCTGATGGTAAATAACAGATAAAGAAAATGAACTCGGACTTTTATGTAACCTCAATTGGATCGAAGAAACTTGAGATCACGCTATCACAAACTTAGGGCGATACCACGACACTCTCAGAAAAGTGTACAACAAGAAAGTAAAAAAGCGGGCATTCTACTTAAGCGATCTCATACTTCGACGAATTCAAGACAATACTCGACCAAAAAATTCTGGGAAATTATTAGAAAATTGGGAAGGTCCTTACATCCTAAGTTATAAAACCAATAGTGGCACATACTAGTTAATGATTGAAGATGAAGTACAATTGGAGTATCCATGGAATACGACCCATTTGAAGATATTCTACAAATATGAATTATTATATATTCTCTATCATAATAGAAATTTTCTTTCATATCATTTGAATAAATCATTAAATGCCAATTTTGATAAAACTTTGCAAATTAATGTCAAATCCGAGTCTTATTTATTTGACAACAGATGTCCCATAAATGGGAAACAAATTTGAACATCATTACTAACTCGACAAGCCATAACATGGTTATCTTATCAATCAAAATAGATATCCCATTAAGGGGAAACATATCTAAACATTATTACTACCTCGACAAGCAAAACCATGGTTATATCATCTTTACCTTATCAATCGAAACATATATCCCGTAATTGGACAAAATATCTAAACTACATTAGCAAAATAACAGGTCTTCAACAGTTTTATTAACCGTCTCGATCTAATCAAAATGATACCCTGTCAAGGGATATGAACTATTACATTGCATGTATTAGGCTACTTATCTCAATCATCGACAAATTAAATGAAGTAATTCAGGCAATATTAGAAATATTGTCAACAGGTCCCATCAACCACTTTTACAACTTATCCTTAAAATATTTGATAAACATACCATTAATTACTCTAAAAATCTGATAGAACATAACAAATCATTTCTTCCCTGAAGATATGACCAGGGAAATATTCTTCACTGGGAGATCAGGAGTGAAATCATCAAGAACTTCCTCTCCTACTTTCACAGGAACATCAGGCAAGACTGGAGTAGCAGTTGTTGTCTCAAATATATCTTCTTCAGTATCAGATTCTATAAATTCGAGACCAGTAGCTACAACAAGCCCCTTATAAAAATATTTTCTCTCCTCCATCAACTCGAATTGCCCTGAGAAGTTCACCTTCATGTGCCTTAAGGATCAATCGAGACCTACCAAATCTACCTTCGCGACAGCTTGGGAAAGAGCTTTATCCTTCTCTGCTTCCATCGACTTCCTCACAGTTAGAATTTGTTCTCTAACGTCATCCTTAAATTTTAATTTCTGTAGAGCCAAGGCCTTCTCCTTCTCCTTGGCAACATTAGCCTTCAGCTTATCGATCTCCTTTTTCTTCTCCATTTCCCATATTTTCTTGTCCTCACGGATGGCCGCTTCCTTGGACTTAACTGTACCATCTTTAACCTTATCTTGCTTAGCTTCAAGCTCTTCTTTCTCCTTCACCAACTCTTTCTCGATATTTTTATATACAAAGAGTTCATTGGCTAAGTTCTGCCCTCCAAGAAATAATGTCTTACCATCAAGGAACAACTTCTGATCTGCATTATAGTTAAAGCATAAGTTCTCGATGAAGGAACCAATTTTATTAATCCTGATAATGCATTAAGATTCCTCACGTAATTCATAATTCGATGCCCATCAGCGAAGAAAGAAGGGATGTTTTCTGCTCCAGCCAAGTAGTTATCGAAATCATGCTCCATAGACATAATTCAAGAAGCAAAGGCCTCAATAGTTCGATGTGTCTCTTCCTCCGAGTCCACCAAATTTCTAGCAGGCTTCAATTTTGGTAAATCTCGAGAACCCTTCTTCAACCCCATAACCTTTTGCAGGGGAAGGGAACCTACCTTTACTGGTCGAACGTCAGCAACACTCTCAATCACAGTATCGGCAACCCCTCTATTCCCTCGCTTCTCCAAAGGAAATTGTAGAGTTTCCTTCTTCATAGGTGGAGCAGGTGCAGAAGGTAGAGTGGCGGCCCTTTTCTTCTTCTTCCCAGCCTTCCTGAAATCCTCACTCAACAGTGCCTCCCTCTCTACAGCAGCAGAGGCAGTTGTATACCCACTTAGATTGAGGTTCTCGAGTAGAATGCATGAATCTACTACTTTCATGGTCTTCATGGGCATCTTTTCGTCTATAAGGCATACTTTTTTGCCCTTCATTCGACCCCTCTTCAGCCCTGCTTCCTTAAAAAGATCTTCGACAGCCTCCTGATCCTTAACGAGTTCTTTGATCCAACTGTAGTAATTTGTCCTCAAGTTATACAATCTTTCCTTCACATTTGATTTCTTATCGACCTCCTTCAATGCTGTAGAAGTAGTAAACAACCAGTTAACACATTTACAACTTAAAATGTTTGACAAAACATAAGCAAGCATATACTACTAACCTAAGTGAAAGTGTTTCCACTTCAAAGGTTCACCAGGGTCTTTAGGGTCGAACTCATTATTACCCGAGATAATAAGTCGATCACAAAATATTTTTTGTCAGTCGATATCATGTCACACAACAATGACCTCTTAAGGAACTTGACCAAATACCTATACCCCACCTTATTTGGATTCTGCTTCAGTGTGTAGTGCACAAGCAGATCATCCACAAAAATTAATTACTCTCCTTTCTCTTTAAGTCGGGCATTCAATACAGCAATAACCTGAAACAAGTCATACACGTTGGGGTTAAATTGCCCTTGGGCGACCTCGAAGAAATTTTTAAAAATAAATTATCAGCTCGAAGAGGTAACTTCAATCCTTTCTTAATCTGTTCCCAATGAACAAGAAAACCATCCATTGGGATCTCTTGGTCAGTCATCTCCTCATAATATTCCTCCAACCTCACATCTTGTGGAATGCCAAAATTCTTTTTAAAGTTTAAAATTTTGCTAGTTTCCTCACCATCCTCATCGAGATATACATCAGTATCACCTCCTGTCCTTCCCCCACCAGAATACTCTCCCCGATCACTAGTTTGAGGATCATGTTCGATATCTGTCTGAGTTCTTTCCTCATCAACCTCTTTCCTAGCAGCATCAAAATACGAGGCGACTTCATTCACCACCCTAGTTCCTTCATATTCTCCACACTCATCCCCATCCTTATTTCCAACCAATTAGTATTTTCAACTGTTTCAGCCATTCGAACCTGAAAATCATATCATTTTTTTATTAGCTATACATCATTTTTGTACTACAAATTGATTTAAATTTCTTGCCACATTGACATTTAGAGAGCATCATATATCAATACTATCAAGCTTTGTCAAAGCTTATACTCAAACGGGTCATCATATCTATTACTATCTCGCTCCCGAATAATTTTAAAAACAACTTTGTTAAATTCTTCTATCGACCATATTTTTTTGTCGACAATTATTTAGCTACTTATCTACATTCTCGAAGTTTTTATGCAGGTATATTCAATAATTATTCTCGAAGATGACAACAGAGAAAATGACTCCCAGTTTCCCGCCAAAAAAGAAAATAATTTTTTTTCCGATATCGCCAGCAGAAATTAAGGTAATACACGGCATAAATCCCGACAATTACATATTCACTTCATCTACAACTTCATTCAACTTCCTAACTCTCTCACCACCTCCAATACGCATTCTAAACTCAACACCATATCCTTCACGGTAAACAAAATCCATAATCTCCATCTCAATCAAATAAACACCAATCCTTATACATAAATAAAAACCTTGGCCCAAGATACATGCTCTAATTAGCAACACCATTAAACCCACTCCATATCCCAATCTAAAAAATAACCACCCAAACCCTGAAACAATTCTCAACTATAATTGCTTGTGCAATACAAAATATTATTCCAATTAATTCATATACCACATACATACAGACATAATCTATTATAGGTTTCATTCAATCATACTTAAATTAAACACAGTAAGAAAAATCAAGGAAAGACAGAAAAATACCAACCATGAAAACGACTTGCTTCCAAATCTTTCTCCTTCACAACTTTTTCCCTCTCAATGAGTATGGAGATCTCCTCGGTATCAATAGTAGAACAATTTACAAGAGAAGAGAAGTGAGAATCAAAATGAGTTTTTGAATTTTTAGAAAGCTAATAGTATGAATTATCATCAAACAGTGGGATATTGATAGACCTCACGCGATGATTCGACACACCACCTTGAGACCTTTCGCCTAACCATTTCGCAGTTTTCCTTTTTATTCGCCTAATACGCACCTTCTCAAATTCTTTCACTCCTTTTATCCTTAAAGACAATAAACCATTGCAATACTGCTCTAAACCATCTATATACACCCCAACCTCCTCAGTCCTCTCCATATTCTTAAATGCAGTTCTCAAACTCACAAAAAGAAATTAAATATCAAACTCCTTGTAACTTAATACATCATCTGGGGGTAAACACCTAACCATTGTTTTTTGCAAACTCCCACATAACTTCTATTTTTATCTAACTCCCATATTTATGGAACAGTTACAAACAAATTTTTAAATTCAAAATATTTTCGACGACACAATATTGCAACTAAGTTATACATTGACAAGATAGTAATTGAAGCGACATTTTATTTCATCGAGAACACATAAATAACATGATTATTTGTAATTACATTTGAAATATGGAACATGGTTTGGTTGCCCACATAGGATCAAAACTCCTCCAGTATCAAGAACATCTTCTTGCCTTATCTCATCCTCTGCAATATACCTCAGCACAACACGATGATGAGCAATCTAATGCACTTCCTCTACAAAACACCATATCAGAACTAGCGATCAGCTTCTACCCCTATCTGCTTCGGCGGCATCCTTACAATTTTAAAAGGCCTCGCGGAAGAAGCATGTCAGAAATAGAAAAAAATCGAAAGTACTACTCCTTCACGTTAGCAACTTTAATGGCTAGACGACCTTTCTTTGTATCCTGCTGGCGACAAGACCAAGTTCTCACCACTATAACACACACTTTGCGTATCCTCCAACAAACATGGTTATTTATAGAAGAAGACAAACTTATCCTACCACATATACAACATCGGTAAAGATAATTTCCTACATTCGTGCCATGAATCATGGGATTTTTGTCCCCCATCTTCTTTTCCAAAGACAAAAATTAACATCACAAGTCCCAATAAATGCTTTTCGATACAACCACAAGTACTTGTATCGAGAATGAGGTGATTACAGCAGCATATTCCCCAAATTCGATAAAGAAGAACTATCAACGACGTGTTGAAGATATTTGATTGTGTACCCAACTGTAATTGGAGAACATTCCAATCTATAACTACAGAGCTCGACTCTCAACAGTAATCGTTATACTTGGTCAAATATAGCCGTTGTACGTACTCCGTGAAGTTTTCCCACCTTTCTTAAGAATAGGATGCCACGCCCCAAAATCTTGTAATCGGTAGCTTGACCAATCACTAGATTCTAAGTAGTGCAGGTCGGGGAATCTAAAGATATTACCCCATAAATAGCCAAGCCATAGACAAATTCTGGCTCGGCTATTCACATATAGCAATAATCATCAGAGTAAAGAAATAACATATAACAATAAAATACAGAATTAAAAGATATATATATATATATATATATATATATATATATAGATCAAACAAAAATATAATACAACATCTCAAAATAAAACTCAGCGACATATGCTGAGAACACCTACAGAAATCTAGAACTGAAAGAAATCTACAATGGCAAAATCTATCTCTGAACTGGCCAACCACGCTACAGTCCAAGCTAATCAACCTCTGAAATGGTTAAAACACGAGAGTGAGCAAACCACAGCTCACTAAACCCAACAAAACTAAATATCCTACTAATAAACCTGTACTGACAATAAAGGTAAAGATGAATGTAATGCAGAAATAGGTAAATACAGTCTAGAAATAAACTAAATAATCACAAAAGACAAGGAATTAATAAGGAAAAGAGTTAGAGTCCAGAAGATAAGAGGAGAGAGAATTTATGATAAGAGAAGAAGCAATGCCTTGACGTGACGTGATGACTAGGATAATCCCATACTTATCCTAGGTACAATGATGTAATATGATGCAATGAGCAGGGATATTCCCATAAATATCCCCTAATGCGGAATAATTCAATGCTTAAAAGTGCTTGTGATCCTATTATAATATTTATTGATTAACTGCTAACGCCTAATATTCTTAAAGAGATCAGTAAGGGGACACACTGGTACGATTTGGTTAAGCTCGACCAAGCTAAGGATGGTCGCACTCGATCAAAGTGGTAATGGGTGTATCAACCCAACGGAGCAATAGTCCGTATCATTTCAAGGAATTTCAACCTCACCGTTGAATAAGTTGGGATCACCATGACTCTGCCTCATACCATTCCACACTCCTGAGTGGTTGAACTAGGTATGATAATGCCATTCCCAATCTCACCAAATCTTTTAACCCGTTCTTAGGACTCCTTGGATCCTATTAGAGGTTAACCAAAATGGAGTGTTCATGTATCCAATCTCAATAAGTTTTGAAAGATGTTATTAAAGTTATTAAGAAGCAACAAGTGTATAAAAAAAACAACACAGCTGCCGCTCACATGGCAACACAATTCAGGATGAACAGAGACAAAGCCACTAGGACACTAGCCTAACCACTACTAACTAAGCTCAGGTCCTATACGAACCATAAACCAAGCTCCTGAGTCAAACAAATCTAAACTTCAGGTTAACAATATAAACCGAATAATTCCTAGGTTAAATTATAGTTAATTACATAGCATCTCTAAGTTCAATTTAATACTTTAAAATAATACTCAGAAACTAGTATAGAGACTTAGTAATGATGGGATAAAACTTGCCTGAAGACAATCCCGAGTCCTGCGGAAATCCAACTCGGAAAACTAACTAAATCCGTGGAATGGCAAACGGAACACCTGAAAAGCTAACACAATCACCAAGAAATACAAACAACCAATCAATACAAGAAAACGACATTAAACCCAAACCCTAGAAATCAGACTCCGCCGAAATCGAGCGAAAAGAACGGAAAAGGAATCGGGAAAAATTTACTAAGGATAAAAGCGAAGCTTGCGACGAAGCGGGTGAAGAATGTTCGATGCGATGGGGAAGATAGGATCTAGAGGATGGAGGAGAGGGGAATAGGTTAGGGAGATAAGAGAGAGAAAAAAAAGGGGAAGTTAGGAAAAGAGGAAATAAAACCCAAAAAAAATGAAAACTCACCTTTGTTCGAATAGGAAATGATCATGTTCGAACAGAGTGAAGTGTATTCGAACAGAGACAAGTCTTATTCGAATAGAAAGGGGTCTATTCGTACAGAAAAGGTCCTGTTCGAACAGAACTGCTCCTGTACCAAAAAAATAACCCTAGAAACACCCCGGACCACCCCGGACACCCCATGAACCACCACCACTATCACACAAACACTACTACAATCCCAAAAAAAAATTTCAAGAAAAAAAACAGCACCTCCACCGCCTCACGGCCACCAAAACGCCTAAGCCCCCCAAAAGAAATCTTTTCCTCGGGAGACTCTGGAAACCTACCGGCCACTCCAACGGCTCACCGGAACCATCCCAAACCACATACACAACAAACAAACATCAGTACCAACCCATCTAGGAGTTCCCAAGGTCACAACGCCACCTCCTCCTCCGAATAACCTCCGAACCGCCAAAACTACAAAAAAAATCTAATAAACTAAAACACTGAAAGGAATAAATGGATGCATAATGGATGAATAATGGATGAAAGAGTATGCGGAATATGAATGCGGAATTTAACGTGAAGGAATGATATGCCAATGAGATAAAGAATAGGAATATTACGGAAAAGGAATATAAGCGAATAAAAGGAATAACTAGAATATGGGTCATTACATAGGAGAAATATTAGATTTTTGTAACTGCCTGTATCCGACTATAAATACAGGCAGAACATACAACAGTAAGGGGGCTATTCTTTCTTTTATACACACTCACTATCCAAATTTCTCTACAAATATAATAAATTATCATTTTAGTGAATTTCACATCTAAACCCTCCTGGAGGTCGCTATTTTTCTCAGGCTTTACTGGTTTTTCTCACCACCTTTGTCCCACACACTCTTTCTCTCTTTCTTTCTCTCTTTTTCTCCAGCTTTCTTTCTCTCTAATCTCCCATTAGAGATTCAAAATTCAAAATAGTTTATTGAAGAATCTCTCTCTCTCTCTCTCTCTTTCTACAAAGAAAATCATAGAGTACTTAATTTCGGTCTATCTCTCTCTCACAAACGCAAGAAGAAGATCATAGTCTCGAAGTATCCATCCTATCCTAATATTTTGAATTCTTCTTTGAATTTATAAAGATTTCATCAAGCCAAAAGCCATGAATTGCAAAAATGGTGAGTAATTATCTCAATAGAACCAATTTTAGTACATTTTTGACTGAGTATTTGATAAGGTCAACAAAGGCAGATGAGTGTTGGATTAAGGAATAATCGATCTATCGATGATTCAATAATATATGTATAATGTGTGTATCACAATTACGGCTAATTGCTAATTATGCAAACTATTTCCTCGATCCTAGCGATGATCGACAATATAACATTGATAAGCGATATATCGACAATTCCTTAACTTAACAAATGGTTGATTGTAAGTGTAATCAACAACTCGTTAACAAAGCTTTTAAAGACATTAGTCGACGAGACACGTAAGTTGATTCCGTACTCCAATAAAATCATTGAATTATTCTATCTTCTTAATTAATAATAATTATTTTTGCTCGACTTGCAGGGGATGAATGTAAAGAAGGTAGACAAACCTGAGGATGACCATGAGAGGTTTAGAATTATGATGATTTCGCTATAATTCTTTTAAAATGTGGACAATGTAATTGATGTTTGCATAGATGTTGAAGGGTTTAATTGGATCCATTGACAAATTTTATTCTTGCTTGTGTGAGCTTTTTATTCCTTAGCCATCGATTTCTATGCTCCTAGTAAAACTAAACTTCTTTAAATGCTTACTGCTTTTTCATCCTCAAAAAAGTAAAAAAAGATGTTTAGACGAAATTGCCGATTTTGTTATAAATCAGCAATATAAAGGATAAAGGGATATAGAAATTGTTGGATCCGACAATTTAATGTTGTCATAAATTGACGATTTTATCATTTTCAACAATACATCCAGTATGTACTCTGCATACAATTTATTATGATATGAAGATTATAGGAATTGTCAAATCCGACAATTTAATGTTGTCTGAAATTGTCAATTTTATTATTTTTGGCAATGCATCCCGTATGTATTCTACATATAATTTATTATGATATATTAGACAATATTTTCACCATTTTTACAATATAATGTTGTAACAAATTGTTGATTTCGTCATCATTTATTATGATGGCTTCAGCTTAGATTTTTCCAATTCATCATCGTTGTCTTCTTCGTGGAAGTAAGAACATCTTGAAGCCTTGAAACAAATACTGAAAACTAATATTCTTTATTGTTCTGAAAATTGACAATTTCTTCTAAAAATCAACAATTCATGATATATACCGGAAACCGTGACACTAATTAATAAAGTCCTGTGTATACCGAATCTACACATATGGGTATTGCAAACATTGAAATTCACACAATTTAACACATAATCAACCAATGTCTATGATTGCATCCATATTCAAAATGGTCTCATATAGGATGCCTCCGTGAACCACATTATTGAATGAGGTGCAATGTTTATAAATCAAGAATTAGAAAGTTCTTTTTATTCTAAGCCTCATGGATGGTTATCCTCTGGTTGGGATTGGTTACCTGCTTCACATTTATGCCCTGTAAGTGATCATAGGGGATTCGAAATTGTTTGTATGGTGTTTGGGAAGACCTGAAGGTGAACAAAGGAGTTAGCCATAAAAAAAAAAGTTTCTCAAACGAAATTGCCAATTTTTTTTCAAAATTAACAATATAATGGTATGTAGTATGCATTCTTATATGGCAACCTTGTGCAATTCTTTGCGGAGACTCATCCCTAATAACTTTTGACCATTTCAAATCTGCAACATCATCCATCGTATAAATTGTTCAAACTGTCAAATTCGAAGACAACCCATACAATAGTCATGAATTATACAAAACTCAAATGATAATTAATTTAAATAATGAAATAACGGTATGGTTATTGTCGAATTTGACTATGATCGACATATAACATGTTTCAAAATGATCAATTTCCATATTATCAATAATAAATTTATTGATTTTCAGTTTAATCAACAATATTCTTTGCATGTTTATGTCATAAACTATCTTTCAGAAGACACATTGCTCATCAATTTAACGAGATATCAATAATTTGATACTTTTACACCTGTAATAGCCTAATTTCGTATCTCAAACTTAGCCTTTACACCAAAGATATTCAGAGCGTCTAGATGAATAATAAGCGAATGTTAGCACAAAGTTTAATGTGGAAAACCTTTGAATAGGTTAAAAATCATGACCTCTCTTGAGGATTTAAAAAGAGAGAAGTTTATTGATAGCTTCTAGATATTATAAGAGATGCTCTGAGTATTTTTGTGAGCATTTTTCTCCCCTCGTCAGAAATTTTTTGGCTTTATTTATAGGTCTTTTAATATGACCGTTTGACAACCATTATTATCCTTAATGATGGACGCTAAAATATATATTTGATTGTGTAACGGTCTGATCTTGCTATTTTGTAATGGTTCCATTGATAATTGATTGTTCGTTTGTTCGAATTGTTGATGTAGAGATCGAAAGTGATGATTAGAACTTTGTAACTCTAATGTGTTATACACTGTACCACGTCTCTATTAATTAGGTCGAGTGGTCGTATGATGGTCAAAGATAAAGTATGAGTCCAAGATGAGGAATAAGCCACTACAGCTGCCCCCTCTCAGCCAATTATATGAGAATATTGTGGGCAAGTGGTATTTGCTGAGAAGCTTCATTTAATACTGTAATCAATTCCTGGGAATCATTTCCAAATCATCTTCATGAATATCTATTTGTGGCTTTTGGGCTTTCTAGAACCAATGGTTCTAGTCAATTTTACAACATGGGAAATCCTCCTGACGTTGGGAATTTAGAGAGTTGGCTTTAATGTTGACCGTAGTATAAAGGGCATTCTGATTGGTGTGTGATGAACCAAGTATTCCTCGTGAATTTTATTTTTGTATCTTTCTTGTGTTAACTGTCTTGCTGTAATTTTGAAAATTTTGAGTGTTGGAAATTTTGAGAGTCGACTTTAATGCTGACCATAGTATATAGAGTATTCTGATTTGTGTGTGACGAACCAAGTATTCCTCCTGAATTTTCTTCTGTATCTTTCTTGCATTAACTGTCTTGCTGTAATTTAGAAAATTTTGAGTGTTGAAAATATGGTGACGACAAGGCAACAGTCTCGGGAAGCTAGGATTCGAGTGAAGATGAAAGAACTCCGCGTCAGATTTTTTGGCTACCAACCCTTGCGCCTGCCGATGCCAATTTTGGTATCTCCTACATTTCATGGGATGACATATGAGGAGTTGTTGGAGGCAAAGGATGACCATTTCCAAATGGTCTATTTTCATTATTAGTTGACATCAGAGGTAAAGCGTCGAAATGAGCTATGTCTACTGGCGGAGGAAGCTGTTACAGCTGAAGATGAAGTGGTAGGCGTTCGTCCGAGGGAGCCTCATTGATACCCTACTAGTGAGTGGGTCCTATCTAAAAAATAGGGCCCTTCTTCCTTCTCTGTCACCAAAGGGTGGGGATTATGGTGGAAAAGATGGTGGTGGGGAGGCTTTTCATCCAGGGACCATTGATATTGGCCATGAAGAAGATCATTTTGCCAGTACCATAACTCTTTCGGCAATTTCCAGTTCTCAGTTTTATTGGCCCATTTGTGCAAGGGATCAGCGTTTGGAAGTTGCTTTAATTTTACATCTTCTTCCTCGGTGGCTCCTGAGAAGTATGTCGAACTATGACTCGATATAGCTTGTAAAGTAATCTGCAAATTGTCTAAAACACTTCCTATCTATAAAGTAATCTGTAAGGAATTTTCAAACTAATAAAATGTCATCGTTCTGTTATATTGATGTTGTGTTTTGAACTTCTCAATTTATATATATAGCTTTCTGCTCTAAAATAGAAGTCTGTAAATATGTAGGTATGAGGATAGTTAGTTTGTCATGGGGTATTGCCAGATAAATCAAACTGTAAGGATCTCGATGTGTATATATGTAAAGGATTGTAGAAGTTGAGGTTTGAAAAAATAGAGGAGTTCAAAAATGTAAAGATGTTGTGTAATGAGAGTAAGTAAACAATTGGTTTAAGATATTTAGGTGGTTGTTAGGGTATGTGTATGGTTACGAGCAATAGATTCAAACTTACTAAAAAAAAGTCTTGCCGTATGGAAGTAACTGATATCTGCCTGTATATGTTAACGCTGGACATGCTTGATTTGTATGTTGTGATCTCCGTATCTGTACACATAAAATCTGAGAAGATATTTCATAACATGGAAAGTATAACCTGTCACAATATTTTCTAGCATCTGCTGATATTTGTGTTTCTGAAAATTAACGCAATATAACTTTTAGAAAAATATGCGGGGCGACTTAGATTTTCATAGATCTTCAGTTTGGTTATATAAAGTAGTACGAACCCTGGTTATTATGTCTTGTATCTTCTACCATAAATAACTTTGTTGTTGAGGTAGATTGAGTAACCATGGTTAGGACGCGCTCTTAGCGTGTCCATCATGCAGTAGAAGATAGGTTCCATATCAAGGTCGTTGAACTTCGTGAACGATACTTTCGTCATTTGCCTTATGATGTTGTGCTTCCCAGGTGGTCGTTGAAATTAGATGGTTTTGATGATGAAAGTAGGCGTACAGAGATTGATCGATTTTTCTAGTGTGATGTGTTTTGTGAGTTGCAGTTGGATACAACTTTACGAGAATAAGTTGTTCGAAAGATCGCATGGGAAAAGCTTGTTGAAGAAGATGAGAGAGCAGCAGGAGGTGAGATAATACCATGTGATGTGGTGAATCATCCAGGCTATTTTAAATGTAACTATATGTGACTATAATTTTGAGTTGTGAAAGCTCAAAAATGAATAAGTAATTTATTTTTAGTATTCTATTTTGGTACTCTGCTAAATGTAGAATGAGGCATGTTGATGCTGTGAACATAAATAAATATGAATAAAATATTCTATTTTACTGTTTGTGTGGCAGATATTGTGGATGATAGTTGTTTGATTTTAACAACTCTGAAAATAGTTTCGAATTTAAAAATTGTACTATTTTAGGAATATCGTACGATCTTGGTGTAGTATAAAAGTAAGGCTATTGGTCGTGTATACTGCTTTAGGAAAGAGGAGTAGAATTTTTTAATGGCAGACAATAAAGACAGACGTGATGATAGTAAACATTATCACAGAAGTCATGATGATGTTGTGAGACAAAAATGCATGTTTGTTAAGATAGTAGGGGTGACTGACACATGTCTGAAGGAGCCATCATTTCGTAAACCGAGAGAGAGTATAAAAACTCGTATCTCTCTCCCTCATAAATTGTTTATAATTATAGAGAGAATAAAAAGTGGTGTAACCCATATCTCCGTAGTAAAGAGACGCTTGAGTTATGAGTGTCATTTGTTAGGGAAGGCAACATCTGTTGGGAAAAAATGTTGGATAATTGATAGGAGAGGTCAATCTCTGCGAAACATTCAAGTAAAACAGAAGATTACGGCTCTTCGAGTACAGGTTAGTGATAGATGCTTTTATTTTGTTTTTGTATGCTGTAATCTGTATATGTCGTTGTATGTTCATCACTTTTAGATTTAGAGAGAACAAAGTTGAGAATGTAGGGTTTTAAGAATTTGATTAAATGTTGTAATGTTCTGCAGTACACAAGCTTTGGGTATATAAATAGACTGTAGAGAGAGAAAATGCTTTTTTAGAGAAGAAGAGGGAAAATTAAAATGATTGTCTGTTGTTCTGGAAAATTATAAAATAAATGTGTTGACTGGGTAGAAACATGGGTGGGATTGTTTTTACTGTGTGTAAAGTTTAAAATGTAACATAGAGATAATGATAAAATATTTTGTGCATCTATAGGTCTAGTATGCGTTCAAAACTTATAAATCCCATGAATAAATTTGTAGTAGTATCAAGTTCAGAGGAAACATCATCGTCGGGGAGGGAGGACGATTGTAATGTAATAGAAGAAACTGTAGATAAGATAGACATTACTGTAGGTGTAGAGGTTGAGGAATCCAGTAAAGTAGAAAAAGTTATAGAGACAGAGGATACAAAAAAGAAAGATAAATTATTTTTCTTATATCCTGAGGGAGTAGATATAGGAAAGGAATTTCTGAAACATAAAAGGAAATTACAAGGAGAGTGAGGAAATTATATGATGGGCTAAGGTCGTTGGCTTAGGGCCTATGTCCCAGGAAAAGGGAAGGAAGCAGTATACTATCAAGTCCCCTGTTTGGATAAGTGGAAAAGAGAAAAAAGGATTAGTGAGGATCTTAAAATCTCATACTATAATGGTACTGGATTGGCAGTCCTGAATGAGGGGTTTATGTGTAATCTAAATCAGGTCATTTATGACCTTAGAATTCCTCTGACCTTCTTTTAGAAAGGTGTTATGAATGCATTGTAGTACTTATAGTTCCGTGATTCTTTTTAGGGATAATAATGAGTGTAGGCTCATTTTGGGCTTGATACTTCCCGCCGGAGGAGGGCACCACTCGACTCTCTTTGGGTTTCTCTCTGTCTCCTTGACTTAGCTAGTTGTCCCTAGAAGAGGATAGAAAAGAGGCAGAAGAAGAAGATGAAGAAGAAGATCCCCTCTAGGTTACTTCCTCACTTTTACTTATAGGGAGGGTTGACCTAGTAGGGACCATGCTCATATACTTTGTGTAATTCCTATGATATCCCTTCAGGGTCGCAGGCTTTTATACTTCTACGTAGGCAGGGAGCTAAC
Source organism: Kingdonia uniflora (assembly GCA_014058105.1). NCBI lineage: Eukaryota > Viridiplantae > Streptophyta > Magnoliopsida > Ranunculales > Circaeasteraceae > Kingdonia > Kingdonia uniflora. Next base: position 1,046,516 of record JACGCM010002866.1, read on the forward strand.
TGATGGATCATCGTTGGTTGTGCTTGTAATTGTTCAATGGTCGTTACACGAGTCCTAGCTCGAGACCTATTTGTCGTTAGAAGGGAGCTCGCAAGACGACTTGGTCGTTAAGCGCTAGCTAGAGTGTTTCATCTTTTAGTGGTAGGGTCATTTATCGGCCATCCACCTCATTGTTAGTAGAAGCGTACTCCTACAATCGCCCCCCCCCTTAGGTCTTGCTCGTGACGAGGGAGAGCTGAGGTGGTATGATCGTGTACCCGTGGGTTGTTGTATTGGGAGGTGTATGACATCATGCTTGTCAGTGCCTTAGGAAGATAGAGGAGTAATAATTATTTTAAAAAATGTGTACCGTGCAATGGCTGCCACTTCTAGCGATGTGTCATATCATTGTGGTAGGTCCAGTTTTTAATGATAACAGCCTCCCCGTGCACCCCTATTTAAGAAGACCTACTGTGGACTAAAAAAGACTTTCTGGCTTTTTTCTTTCTATGTTGTGAGTTTGAATCTGTCTTCGTGCTTGCTTTGTTCTTTAAGCGCTGACTATGGTAGAAATATCTAGTTGGCATGGCGATCTATTTGGGTTGTTCATCCTTACGCATTGGGATCACCGATAAGTTCTCTGGTCAATTCATTTGAGTTATAGTGATGCATATCTTGTTGGTTAGCTTGAGTGAGATGACTCGCATAGTGTTGTTTCTGTTTGGTAAGGGTTGGATAAAATGGTATAGAGACCAGTGATGGTATGGTTGCATCGTCGTGAGACCGTAACGGTGGCTTAACTATGACGCTGGGATGAATTGCACTACTTGTTGTGGAGTCACAATTAGGGTGGCGATCGTATAAGGCCCAATGAGGGTCTTGGGGTAGCAGGTCTCTAGAGCACCCTAGTTGGTTATATGGCCATTATGCCCTTCATACCTCTAGGATTGAGTTGGATATTTGTACCTGGCTCGTGCAGGGACGTCCGAGCACCGAGCACGAGTATGTGTACCTCAAAGTTAGTAAGAACAAGGCAAAGGATGGTGTCATCGGGTGAGGAGTTATCGACGGAGGGGTCAGCTGTCAAACTGCCCTGTACTGTACTTGTGGAGTGGGGTGGTAGTCATGGCCACGAGACAAGTACCTCTATCCTATGAGACTTAGAAGCGAAGGCACGCAAGGATTTCATCGTACAAGGGAGAGTGCCTAGGGATATGGCTTGCGAGGCCCTTATTAGTGGCCAGGTGAGGGGAACCTCTGAGAGTTTCTAGACTTACCCCAGTGAGTAAAGGTTGTCAGGCTTGCTAGTTGACTGAAAGAGTATGAGGATAAGGATGAAGTATCTGGACATAGTCAATGAGCGAGCGAATACTAGTGGTAGCGATGATTAGATATGGTCAGACTGCCAGACGCTAGTGGCCAACCAGTGTATCATATATCATATACGGGCTTAAGGTTTCCTTTAGACGACCTAACGAAAAATTTCTAAATTCGTTTGGGCGTGCGCCAGGGCAGATGAATGGTATTTTTTATCGAGTGATAATGGGATGCCAACTGATCAATTAATCAGTACTGCCTTGGTGGAACGTTGGTTGTACCGATATACTGGTCGCGTACAAGATAGGGCATTGTCCTTGTCAGTGAGATGTATTCCCCGAGGGTACGGGGAACGAGGTGGAGGAGGTCGAGGCTTTGGACGAGCTGGCGTCACCGCGTGTGACTCGCTTACGCTCACGGGCAGGTCGCAAGGGAAGGCAGACCCGGACTGTAGTGAAAGCAAGAAAAGTAGAGGCCAAGGCAGCTCCAGTCAAAGGGGGCGAGGTCGAGCCGAGGTGTCAGAGGATCATGCATACCTGTGTTCCCAAATAGAGTCATTAGTACTATATAGCCCGAAAATCTGGCGAGCCCAAGATATTTAAGTTACCTACGAGTAGTAACTATTGGTGTTGTCATCCAATCTTTGTGACCGGTGTCTTTGACTTCGATGATGGGCCCATTCGTCGCTTACGTCATAATGCTTTTAATACAAAGTGTACGTTGCTTCTCGTATTATAATTATTGTCTATGTTTCTATCATGTGTTATTCATGTTATCTAAACTTCTACTCATTGTCGTGCAAGTATAACGCTTTCGACTGTGTCGTATAAGACTTCTCGTTTGCGTGTGCTCGATCACAAAAATAAAGATTATCAGGTGTTAACAACTATTTTGAATGGTACCATTGAAGCAGACAAATACTGGTCACTGAAGAAATGCAGCGAGCCTCGTATACGTGCCGCGATTGATTCTTATTTGATACAGAGTGTGTATAGTTATAAATCCACATAGTGTGTGGGGACGAAGCCTTAGTTTCTGACTGCGAGAGGGAGGGATGCGTCTGGCTCGACGCAAGCGGTGCCCCTTGTGACTGAACTGAGCCCTGGCCTTAGGGGTGTCAGCGGTCACACGGCGAAGGGTGCCCCAACTGTGAAACAACAGAAAATAGTGGTTTCAGGTCTTATTGACGAGGACTTGGATGCTCTTCGGTGGAGGGAGAAGGAATTGCTTTCTCAATCATTTATGGAGGAAGGGATTCGTTCAGCGGGTAGTGGAAAGTTGTTAACTGGTAGCTTTCCAGAGGGGTAAGTGCAGAGTACCCCATTCAAGGATAAAGAGAAAAGTTGTCTGGCTGAGGTGCTAAACGATCCCCAGGCTCGTCGTGCAGCGGTCATAGTAGTTGTATGGGTAAGTACGTGCTTTCAGTCGTGTATCCTTATATGGTCGCCTTAGAGGATGTTTAAATGATTATTTTTGTGTTGTGTAGTGTACACTTACTCTCAAGGCCTCATTGCACTGTGACAAGAACCTGGTTAGCCATAATGCCAAGTTAGAGCTGTGACTTGAGGAGATGCAGGCCCATTAGAAGGAGCTCGTGCAGGAAGTTAGCGGAGCATGTAGTGAATGTGACCGCAGGGCTCGAAGAATGAGTAAAAATATTGACTGAGGAGAAGTTCCTAGTCGAGGGTAACTTGGAGACGACCCATGGGTGGCTAAAGGTGTTGGTGCTGGAGAAGCTGGTGGGTGAGCAAGCGCTCCGTGAATAGCTTGCTTGGGAGAAACAAATGTCGGATGGGCTGCAGGGTCATGTCGCTGAGCTAGTGGATAGCAAAGCGCGGTTGGAGGAAGAGTTTTGCCTTTCCACCAGGTGGTGGGTAGCAACGTTGGCCCCGCCATTGCTTATTCTGCGTTAAACTTAGGACGTTGCCGAGCTGTGCCATCTGGATTATTCCACATGACAAGGTCCTTTTCCCTTCGAAAACAAGATGGATATCACCCCCGAAGAGGAAGCTCAGATGGTGAAGGAGGAGAAAGCGGCATCGAAAACAGCTGTTCAACCAAAAGTGTAGCTGTAATATCGTGTGGCAAGGCCCGTAGTGGCAAGTATTTGAAGATTTGTCTTTACTTTTGTGAGCTTGTGGTGTGTTATGGGACAATTTCGTGGCCGTGTCTGTTGTAAAATTGTATTTACTTGTTTGCGAAATGTAGCAGACGTGTGGTTCTTATAAAATACTAAAGATTTGATGTGTATGCCTGTGTGGTCGTCATGTGTGCTGTTGGTGAGTACTAGTCTCGCGATTGCTGACTGTTAGGTGGTGGCCCATGTTGGACTAGGGCTCGTGGTCATGGAGGTTGCATGTCCAAGGTAATATGAGGGGGTCTAGCGTTGATGTAACTGAAGTCTCAGGGGAGTCATAAATACTACATGGGAGTTCCAAAAATGTGGACAGAGTGTGGGGCCACCTTGGGGGAAGTGGAGAGTGTTTAAGGGGCATAATAATGAGGTGAGGGGCTGTTGGTTTTCCCTAAAAAACTTTAATGAGGCACCTATATTTAGGGATTATAAAAGGACTGAGAAGGGAGCAAAATGTAAGTAGTGTTTGAAGCTCCATCCTAAGTATTAGATTTTCTAAACAGAAGATGCAAACCCGATCACAGGCACGCTTTGAAGCACAGGTGTCCACGTGGGTTGAATTTTATACCGAGATATACTTTGGTAATCGGGGACTGGCGGGGAAACCATTAGTGCGGGCGTACGTTTACTCCTCTGGTCTTCCTAAGGGGGAGAGGAAAATGCAGAAGAAACGATGATTTTGGTATTACATTTTGCGTGATCAGGTAAAGAACTATATAAGCTGTAAAGTGGTATTGAGGGCAATGGCCATTGAGAAGGTGAAGGCGACAAGCTGCGGAGGACTGGGCTATGGGCTTTAGGAGAGGTCATGCCCTTGTTGTATGTAGCTTTGTTCAAACAATGTAGTATTTTGCGTGTTTATCGTTTGTTTTTGCTAGTATAGAAATGAAAGAGATTTGTAATCCTCTATAATTATATGTAGTAATCCTCGTAGGACTCAGACGCGTTATTGTTTGTGCGCTCTTAGAGAGTTAGTTAGGCGCAAAGTGCCCCACCACTTTATGGGTAGTCCACGTGGGACGATGTACTTATTATCTTCTTGGCGACCCTGAAAGCATATTTAGGCGTGAATTGCCCAGCAGTCATTTTAAGCATTTCTCGTTAGACTATGTACTTATTGTCGTGCTAGCGACCTTAGAAGTATACTTAGGCGCGAAGTGCCCAACCAATTTTTAAGCAGTCCTCGTTGGACTAAGTATTTATTGTCGTCCCAGCGACCTTAAAATTATACTTAGGCGCGAAGGGTCCAGCAATCTTTGTAAGTAGTCCTCGCTGGATTATGTACTTATTACCGTTTTAGCAACCTTAAAGGCATACTTAGGCGCGAAGTGCCCAACCAATTTTTAAGCAGTCTTCACTTGATAAAGTATTTATTATCGTCCCCGTGACCTTAAAAGCATACTTAGGCAAGAAGGGTCCAACAATCTTTGTGAGTAGTCCTCGTTGGACTATGTACTTATTATTATTTTAGCGACCGTAAAAGCATACTTAGGCGCGAAGTGCCCAACCAATTATTAAGCAGTCCTCGTTGGACTAAGTATTTATTGTCGTCCCAGTGACCTTAAAAGCATACTTAGGCTCGAAGGGTCCAATAATCTTTGTAAGTAGTCCTCGTTGGACTATGTACGTATTGTCGGTTTAGCGATCATAGAAGTACACTTAGGCGCTAAGTGCCCAATAAATTTTTAAGCAGTCCTCGTTGGACTAAGTATTTATTGTCATCCCAACGATCTTAAAAGCATACTTAGGTGTGAAGGGTCCAAAAATTTTTGTAAGTAGTCCTTGTTGGACTATGTACTTATTTTCATTTTAACAACCTTAGAAGTATACTTAGGCCCTAAGTGCCCACCACTTTTGCCTTGGTGAGGACATCCTTCTTCAAGGACTCCCCCGGTCATATGGGTATCCTTCTTCAAGAACGCCCCCATCATGTGAGTGCATTTTTACTTCAAAAAATGACTCTCGTCTTTGCGACGATGTCCTACTTCAAGGTTGCCCCCAGCCATGTGAGTACGTTTTTACTTTAAAAAATGACTCTCGTCTTTGTGAAGATGTCCTACTTCAAGGACACCCCCAGTCATGTGAGTGCATTTTTACTTCAAAAATTGACTCTCATCTTTGCGAGGATATCCTACTTCAAGGACTCCCCTAGTCATGTGAGTGCGTTGTTACCTTAAAAAACGATTCTCGTCTTTGCGAGGATGTTCTACTTTAAGGACGCCCCCAGTCTTGTGAGTGCATCTTTACTTTAAAAAATGATTATCGTATTTGCGAGGATGTCCTACTTCAAGGACTCCCCCAGTCATGTATGTATATTTTTTACTTCAAGACATAACTCTCGTATTTGCGAGGATGTTCTACTTCAAGAACGCCCCTATTCTGGTGAGTACATTTTTACTTCAAAAAATGACTCTCGTCTTTGCGGGGATGTCATACTTCAAGGACGCCCCCAGTCTTGTGAGTGCATTTTTACTTCAAAAAATAACTCTCGTCTTTAGGAGGATGTCCTACTTTAAGGACGCCCCCAGTCTTGTGAGTACGTTCTTACTTCAAAAAATGACTCTGGGCTTAGTGTAGCCGGGGAAGAGTACGGAGCTGAAATTTAAATTATATATTGCGGGTAGTTATGTACACGTATCATATTGTTACTGATTCCACTTGCGGAGGTTCATGGCATTCCAAGGGGATTTGAGCTCCTCTTCATTGCTATTTAGTAGGTAGTAGGCATTTCTATCGACCGCGTAGGAGATGAGGTATGAGCCTTCCCAATTAGGCTAAAGTTTGCCCTTATTATGATTGTAAGCTGTAGGGAAGACTTTCTTCATCACGTAGTCCCTTTCGCAGAACTGCCGATGGATCACTCGCTTGTTATAGTTTCTTTTGAGTGTCTCTTGATATCGGAGCATGCAGAAATTAACTTCCTCTCTGGTTGCGTCGATCAGGTCGAGGTTCTTTGCGAGGAGTCGGTCATTGACCTCACTGCCTACAATCATGGATCTCATTGTATTGGTGATGACCTCAGTGGGGAGTACTGTGTCAGATCCATAAATTATCATAAATGGGGTAAAGCCTATACTCTTATGCGGCGTCGTGCGGTAGGACCATAGGACGTGGGGGAGCTCGTCGACCCAGCGACCTTTAGTTGTGTCTAGGCATTTACTAATACCATCAATTATTATTATGTTTGTGGCTTCTGCCTGTCCATTTCCTTGGGGGTATCTGGGGCTGGAGGATAAAAATTTTATGTTGTAAGGTCGGACGAACTCGGTGACTTTGCTGCCAACAAATTGTGTACTATTATCGGTCATCAGAACTACAGGGACGCTGAATCCTATGATGATGTGCTTCCATTAGAAGTTGATTACCTCTTCTTCCCTAATACGAGCGAGGGGTATCGCTTCGACCCATTTGGTAAAGTAGTCCGTCGCAACCAGCACCATTGGCGCCTCTTGCTCGTCTTAGAGAGTACCCCGACTATATCGAATCCCCATTTTACGAATAGCCAAGGGATACAGACTGTATGGCAGTCGATGGCGGGGGCGTGTATAAGGTGCCCAAAGAACTAATATTTGTCACACTTTTGTGCATATGCGATGATGCTCTGTCTCATAGTAGGCCAGTACAGTTCCTGTGTTCGGGCTCGGTCAGCCATGGAATGACCCACTGTATGTACCCCAGATACGTATTCATGGATTTCTATGATGTCCCTTGTTAATTTGTCTCCAGCGATATAGATGAGGTGTGGAGCATACAGGCTCGTTTGGTAAAGTTCATCGTTAATGACTGTGTACTTCCGTGCTCTGCTTTGGAGGCTCTTAGCGGCCGCCAGTCAGCGGGGAAGATGTGGTGTATCCCGAGGAGGTCAAAGAAAGGCTAGCACCAATCGGGGGTGACTGAGCTATCGGTTTGCATGGCCGTTACTGGGTGCTCAAGTACGCTAGGTTTGTTCAGGACCTCTACCTGAATTACCCTGAGTCTGGCGCCAATGATTTCTGCTAAGTATGCGAGGGCGTCCGAGTGCCTATTCTCGTCACGGTGAATGTGCTCGAGGTTGACTTTTTTGAACTTGCGTAGTCGCTGTTTCAGGATTTCCATGTAGTCGGACATTCGGCCGTTGGCCTAGAACATCCTGCTATGCTGGTTAACAATGAGCTACGAGTCGGTAAAGATAGAAATTTCTTCCACGCCCAGGGCCAACGCTGAATCTACCCCACGCAATAATACTTCGCATTCAGCTTCATTCTTACTGAGGGAGAAGTTAACCCGTATAGCTTTTTTAATTTTGTCATCAGTAGGAGTAACCAACACAATCCCCAAGCCCGATCTACCTGCGTTGACAGACCTATCCCTGTATAGCTGCCAACCTTTAACGTATGTCAGCTCATCGATCTCCGGATATGTGTCGTAGTCCTCGTCCTCCTCATTGTGCCAGTTGGCATCGGGAATGGGGAGGTCGGCGACCGCATATCCTTTGATAGCAGCCCTCAGATCGAAGCAAATATCAAACTTACCGAGAGTTATTGGCCATTTGGCAATGCGGTTAGTTTTATCTTTTTTGGCGAATATCTCTCGTAATGGGTGGGTGGTGATGACCTTGATTCTATGGGATTGGAAGTATGGTAGTAATTTATGTGAGGTGTATACTAAGGTCAGAGCCTGTTTCTCCACATTGGAGTATCGCAATTTTTCTCCCAGGAAGATTTTACTGATGAAGTAGACCAGTTTCTCAGTTTGGTTATCCGTACGAACGAGGACTGCACTGATGGAATCATCTATACTCCCGAGATAAAAGCCCAGTAGCTCGTATTCTTTGGGGCACTGAGGATAGGTAGGGTGGCCAAGTATCATAACATGTTCTAGAAAGCGGCCTCGCATTCATTGTTCCATTAGCACTTTTTATTCTCCTGGATACAATGGAATAGTGGATGGCATTTGTAGAAGGCTTTGTAAATGAAGTAACCGAGTACTACAATTTTTCCCACGAGGGCTTAAACTTACTTCAGTGTTCGTGGGGATGGCATATAGGCGAGGGCGCGGATCTGATTGGGGTCAGCCTTAATTCTTCGTTGAGCGACCAGGTGTTCGAGGAACTTTCCCGAGGAGACGCCAAGGCTGCATTTCTCTGGGTTGAGTCGTATCTTATAAGATTTCAACTTTGTGAAGATGGTCTCAAGGTCAGCGAGATGGTTACGGCGTAACTGACTTTTGATGAGCATGTCCCTAATGTAGATCCCGTGTTTTTCAGGCTGAAAGGCATGACGGTATAATAGTACAGGTTCTACTCATTGGTAGAGGAGATACACTCTTGGTCCTCGGCTGCCAATGGAATTTGGTTGTACCCGGAGTAACCATTCATGAAGGGCAACCGCTCGTGTCCGGCCGTGAAATCGACCAGTCTGGTGATGAGGGGCATCGGGAAGCTATCCATTGGGCAGTGCCGATTGAGGTTGGTAAAATCGATATAGACTCGTATTTTCCCGTTCTTCTTGGGAACGGCCACCACATTGGCAATCCAGTATGGGCAGTCCATGGGTCAGATAAATCTTTCCTGCAATAACTTTTAAATCTCATCGTTTATGGCCCCTCATAATCGTGAGGCTGTTCGGCATGGTTTTTGCTTGACAGAGGTAGCTTTGTCATTAACGTGCAGGTGGTGACAAGCCAATTCGGGGTTTATACCTGGCATTGTCGAACGACCAAGCAAAGATGTCTTTATATTACTAGAGGAGGGTGATAAGGTCCGATCGCTTATCACCTGTCAAAAAGGAACCAAGATACGTTGCTCTCATGGGGCCGTCAAGGTTAATTCGATCGATCGGCTCTACGAGAGACAGTATCCAATTTCAACTGAACGTGCTTATAACTGTATCATTTTGATTAGAGGGAGGTGTATTTTCCATCATTGGAATATCTAGAGAGCGAGGAATGGGGGACGAGTCCATCGCCATGGGCTCATTCCCTGCTCGCTGTTAATCCTCGATCCTCGATAGCGATACTCTTCCCTTTTTTCTTGAAAGTATCGTGATTCATTAAGTTTTGGAGTGAGTTGGCGTAACATATATGGACCGCGACCTGGCATCTCCATATATGGTACAGGCTACATTTTGTGGGGAAGCGTATTACCTGGTGGTAGGAAGATGGGATTGCCTTCATGGAGTGGATCCAGTCGCATCCCAGGATGCCATTATAATAGACTATAGGGATGTTAATGATGATGAATGTGGTGGGCACCACGACTGGGCCAGCCTGCACTTGAGTGACGCGTTCCCCTATACCCCGTTCAGCAGACCCGTTAAATCCTGAGATCTCTATTTTTTATGGTACCAGGCAATCATTCTTGTTCATGTTTTGGAAGGCATCCTAATAAAGGATATTGGCACCACTACTAGAATCGACCAGCATGCGCTTAACGAGAATACCTCTAATCATAATCCAAATCACAAAAGCATCGTCATGCGAATGGGACACGAAGCTGAGGTCTTGGTTAGTGAAGAAGATTACCTGCTCGCGCGGTGTGTCGGTGGTCGCTTTAATGTCGTGGGCTGTACACTGGTTCTCCATGAGGCAATAACATTGCCTTGTGGAATTGGAGATTGTATCACAGGACGGTACCCTGTTGAGATCCCCCACGATCATTTTGCACACTGCTAGATTCCCCGGTGCCTGTACAGTTGTCGCGGGCTGGTCGAGTATTTTATGAGGTAGTCTGTCAGCGGGCGAGATGGATCGCTTGAGGTGCTGGGTATAACGCCCTTGGCAGAACCAAGTCTCAGTCATATTAATGAGATCATAGCATTCCTCGGTGGTATGGTCATCTACGTCGTAGTGTGTACAGTACGGGTGGCTAGGGCAGTCCGACATGGGGTGCAATTTCCTGTAGTCAGGGTCATTCTTGACGGCGATGAGAAGGTCTGCCTGTGTTAGGGTAAGGTCGCTGGGGGAATACCGTTCCCAGCGTGGGGCCCTCGGTCTACCATCGTGAGTGGGGTTGTTTTATCATGCAGGTCACGCCCTATACTCCCTTTATTCCTGCCATCGTCGAGGTCACGTTACTGGTCCCTCAGGTATTTAGAGGGGTCAGGGCGAGCGACCGGTGATGCGCAATTGTTGGCCTCCACATTTTGATAATTCTGGACTTTTTTGAAAAGGTTCTTGAGAGTTTCAGACGGCTTCATGTGCAAGGCCTCGCAGAGTTTGGAACTGGGAAGGCAGGTAATCAAGAAGGCGAGGCAAGCGGTCGGCGCGTCGACTCATTCAATGAGGGTGAGCACACTTTTAAACCTAGAGAGGAAGGAGTCGGTAGTTTTGCCAATCTGTTATTTCAATGAAAATAGCTCAGCTAACTATTTCTTTTATTGCTGGTTGTATAGGTATTTCTCAATAAAAGCTAGGGAGAGTTACCTAAATATGGAGATAGAGTTGGGTTCGAGACTCTGAAACCAGGCTAGGGCCCTATCGGACAAGGTCGACGGGAACAGGTAACACATGTACTCATCTATTTGATGTTGTAGGTCGATGCTATATTGAAATTTGGAGAGGTGTTGGCCAGGGTCCTGACTCCCGGTAAAGGCCTCTATCTTCGGTTGGGAGTAGCTCTGGCCCATGAGATAGCTCTGGATAGTTACTGTGAAAGAAGTATTTGTGGATTCGGTGGAGGGTCTCCTTGGTTAACTGCCTAGTAGAATCAGTACCTTGCATATTCTTGATTAGTGCCTCTACAGATGCGGCCGTTAATGGCTGTTGGTCATGGATGCCAGTGTCACATCTGAATGCAACCCCACTCCTGGTGAATGACTTGTCAAAGTGGATCCCGTGGTGTTGAGCGTAGGGTAGTTCACATGAAGGCGTGCCAGGATATCGGTTGTGAAATCAGTCATTGTAGGTGTGGTATTGTTCATTGTGGGGTAAGGTCATCGAGGCCATATCGTGGGTACCACTGTGGGGGGTTGGCATAGCCATCACCAAGCCTAGCTTTGTCGTCTACTATGGGAGTTAGGGCGCGAAGGTCATCGTTCTGTGGGGTGAACCGACCGGGTGACGGCAGGTCGTTGCGACTAAGCAGGTAACCCGGTCGCGTCTGTGGAAGACCCATGACGTGGTGCGCTTGGTGGGGAAGCGGCGCAAGCGGGAATAGGATGGGCAGTGGTACAGGTGGCTCGCAGGGCGGTAGGTATGGGTGATAAATCAGCGTGGCCATGTGCTCACATACTAGGCCCTGAATGGGGGGCAGCGTGCCATTACCAGGTGCTGGTTCGTGTGGTGTGGACTCACTTACCAAAGCAGAGATCATTGGGCCAGCTGGCGGTGGTTGAATACCAATGGTGAGAGTATCGCGGTATACATCATTGGCCAGCTGAAGTTGGCGTATTTGATCCTCCTTGGTGGACATATGTTCATGCAATTGAAAAAATGCCACTCTCATCTCGGCCATAGGCTGTTCTTGGGATTTGTTGCGGGTGGAAACTATCATCGTCGCTCGGTAGAAGCTGAAGGGGGAAATGCAGATGGCGCCAATTGCAGTCTCGTGATTCTTTTCAGGGACAACAATGAGTGTACGTTCGTTTTTGGCTTGATACTTCCCGGTGGAGGAGAGCACCACTCGACTCTCTCCAGGTTTCTCTCTATCTCCTTGACTTAGCTAGTTGTCTCTAGAAGAGGAAAGAAAATAGGCAGAAGAAGAAGAAGATTCCCTCTAGGCTACTTCCCTACTTCTACTTATATGGAGGGTTTGACCTGGGAGGGCCCCTGCTCACGTGTTCTGTGTAATTCCTAGGATATCCCTTCAGAATCGTAGGCTTTTATACTTATACGTGGGTAGGGAGCTAACTGACAGATCGTCATCGGTTGTGCTTATAATGACTCTATGGTCGTTACACGAGTCCCAGATCGAGATCTATTTGTCATTAGAAGGGACCACACAAGATAACCTGGTCATTCAGCGCTAGCTGAAGTACTTCTTCTTTTAGTGGTGGGGTCATTTATCAACCATCTACCTCGTTGCTAGCGGGAGCGTACTCCTGCAGTGCTGCCCTACCCAACTGAATGGGAATGTGTATGAAATGATGAGAGCATGCGAGGCACTGAATGATAAATAGAAAAGAGAAAGGACTGCCAAGCAGTTTGAAGCAGATGACATCCTAAAATTTTATAAATAGAAGTTCGTCAAAGGTCGCAATAGGGGATACCTATATAGTGATTCATCTAGGCAAAAAAAATTTGACTTTGAATCTGCGGGTAGACCATGGAATGACCACTTTAGGGACCTATTCCTCGATCTAATCCAATTTGAACTATTTCAATTTAAACTACCTCCATCTAGTTTGAACTACCTGTATATCATTCGAGCTACCTCTATATCAGACTCACACATTCTACATGTGACATAAACAATTAGCATTGACACCTACGCCACGAATTGATGAAGAACGTGGGTCGAGCACAACAAAAAAGCATGAACAAGTTAAAGATGCATGTCTCTAACGAACTCAACAGTTACTTAGTCAAACGCCATTTACCACATTGTTCAGAGAATGTGCTTCAACAGGATAAAGAGCTGCAGACAAGGCCTATATAAAGAAAAAGTTCCAGAATAGACAAGGACTAGAAAAAGATACGAAAAATTACCAAGAAAAGTATATTTTCTAGATTCTCAAAACTCAAAACTTTTTATTTACAAAATCAAGAATTTCTAGTTTGAGAGATCACTTGTAATAAAATATCAGCCTCAAACAGTAAAAGTAATTGCTACTAAAACCCTTAACTCAAGGTCGTGGTTTTTTACCTATTCTAAGGTTTTCCATGCTAAATCACCTGTGTCATTTCTTATCTTATATTAGTTTTATTTCATGAACATTGGTGCAAGAGCTGATTCTGAGCCATCTCGAGCTTACAAAATTAGGCTATTACATTTTGCGTCGTTTGTGGGAAAGAAGACATTTCCACAATATCCTAAGGCATACATACACTCTACTACTAATTTTAATCATGGTCACTTCCAGACGACCAACAACCGGAATCCAGATCAACCTTTCAGTTGAACCAGAACAACTTACAGAACTACATGCAAATCTCCACGCCAAAACAGAAAAATGCAATGAGCTCAAACATCAGTTAACTCTTGACTGAGAGCTCCGTGAGAAGAAGGTCGAAGCTAAGCAACAAGCTCATTTTACAATGTCTAAACAACATGAAGACCAGATGACAACCATGCAGACTGCATTACAAGCTCTGTAAGATACTCACCAGGCTCCTCCAATAAGGGATCGCGATCAAATGCCAAAAACCTCTCAGGTTTCTAGGCAAGACAGATTGGGACCTCGAGGAGCCACTAGCAAAGCTATTTCCATAAATATTCAGCACGAACATCAACTTTCCAAACATTTGGATTATGAAGTTCAGTCTGAAATTAACAGAGGCCACCAATTTTCTAAACGTTAAGAGGAAAAACAATGACCTCAACTACGAATTCTAGCACGTGATCGCTTGAGTGAGGGTACCGGTACTCACAATCCTCAACCTACTCGTCAAGCCACTTAACCGATAGATCAATATGCTACACAAGAACATATGGATCAACTTATCAATGAGCTGATCGAAGCACAAGTTTTGGGTACTACAGACGACCTAACCAAGTTACAAGGGAGTCTGATTTCCAAAGAACTATTAGATATGGAAATACCAAAAGGTTTCCATACTCAGAAAATTCATAAATACAAGGGCACCGATCCAAAGGAGCATATTCGACAATACCATGATTCATTGGGGTTATATTCCAGTCTCAACCACATCCTCTGCTATTTGTTCACAACAAGTCTATAGGAAGAACCGCTCCGGTGGTTCCATTATTTACCTGAAGATTCCATACTCACATTTGATCAGTTGCAGAAATAATTTATCAAGACGTATGCTTACAACAGAGACAAAGTAGATAATTATATTTTCTTATTAGTCTTAAATATTCACACGAAGAGAAGCTCGAGGCTTTTGCAAAGAAGTTTTTGGAGCTCGCACGTAAAGTGAGAATCTCGATCAGAAAACAACTGTTACTGCTTTCACCAACGCGCTCGAACTCGACTGCATGGCCAAAAAACACCTCTTCCTCAACAAACCTGCGACCTTGGAGAATATAATCACTAAGGTCAATGGTTTTTTCGACCTAGAAAGTTTGATGTTCGAAAGACATAAATCTACTAAATCTGTCATAACCACGAAAGGTCCATCCACAGATAAAAACACAGAACTAAAGGAGGATCAAGGTGATCAAAAGTGCACCAAGGAAAACACTGACTATCTTCGGAAAGGCGGTTCACTACCCAAACCGGTCCTCCCAGAGTTGAATGCTCAAATCTCCGCAATTTTTCCGATTATCTCAAAGGTAAAGCTATACCAACCCTCTCAACCATTGGAACCAATCGAGAACCGCCCGTACTGTATGCATCACAAGGTAAACCATCATTTTACTTATAGCTGCTATGCTTTACAGAGGTTGTTGGAATTGATTTTCAAGGTGGGACGGATGTTCAAATACATTAACGACTTGGAATCATACAAGGATGACAGCAATAAGAAGCAGCTCGATGTAATCCTGGTCAAAGATCAAGCTGAGGAGAAACATCTCTACCATATGTACCACAACAACATGATCAAAATCCATCAGATCACTAACTCTTACCGATTTAAGCATAGGAGACTGTCAGAATGCTACAATCTCACACCTCAAGATAAAGAAGCCAAGCTTCTACCTGAGTCGAACAATCGCCAGCTTGGGATCTCCTTTGAAGATTACGGCATTAGTCATCTAAAATCTGAAGATGAAGAAGATTTTCATGTACACAATGATGATCGATACTGGAAGCGGTATTGAGATTCTTTTTTAGAACACAATCGACCAAATGGGATTGACCGATCAAGTTATTCCAGGCGACACCGATTACAGTTGATTTAATGGTTCTAAAGAAGAGTGAATAGGAAAGATCATCATACCTATTACAGCAGGACCAACCACCATCGACGTTATCTTCTACGTCATTAATGCCAAATCTCGTTATCTTAGGATTATGGGCCGCTGCTGGATTCACGACATGGAAGCAATCACTTCCAGCTATCATCAAGCACTCTGCTTCAAGCACAATGATGGTATCTATAAAATCAAGGGTAGTCAAAAGCTTTCTTGAGCTTGCAAAAATACCATTTCTTCCATTCTAAATACTTTAGATAGATACCCTACATAACAATTATAGAAAGGTGGTCACCTTGATGATCAGCCATCAACAGAAGAGCCTACATAATACGTCAACATTGATAGACCTAACAAAGGTACTTTTATATATACCAAGCTGGTCCAACACGATAAGGATGCTCTCATTCAATTTGAATTGAGATGTTTTTGCATGGACTTTCGAAGAGATGCCTGGTGTCGATCTGACCAAAGCATGTCACAAATTGGCCATCAACATCAATGCCACGATGGTCAAACAGAAATAGTGATGACTATCACCTTACCTTCCAGATGAAGTTAACATGGATATTAAGAAATTGATCAAAGTGGGATTCATTCGTGAAGCCAAATATCCAGATTAGATATCCAGCATCGTCGTTGTCCCAAAGCTGAATGGATTACAAGGAAAGGGTGAAGACTTCTTAATGATGGATCAGCAGGACCCGCATGGTCAAGAATTAGAATCGTATTGATTACCCCTTCCAACGATAGAATTGAGAAATCAATCAGCTTTGATTTTGAAGCCTCTAACAATGTCACCGAATACGAAGCTCTAATTCATGGACTCAACCTCGCACTTGAGCTCGGCGTCCCAAAACTCTCAATCTACACAGATTCACTACTCATCGTCCACCATTACTCTGAGCAATACAAGAAGAATGGCAAGATGATCGAATATGCAGTCCTCATTGCTGATAGGATGAGCCAGTTCACGAAAGCAAACCTCGATTATCTTCTTCGAGGTAAAAACTGACAATCCGATTTCTTGGCTTATCTAGCCGAGGTCTTAGGTACAGAAGCTAGATATCTCCAGATCCAAGTGATATCAACCCCCAGCATTGATCACATTTTTGTATGCATAGTTAATACTGGGGGCGATAAAGATGAGGACGACGATTGTTGAAAGCCCTTCCTTGTTTACCTTGGCATCGATAACAAATGAAAAGGACCCCTTCCAGCAGATCCAAAGGAGTGCCGATAGCTGATCGTCAACTAAAAGCGCTACATAAATCAAAATAGTTTTTTATATCGTCGTTCAGTCACGGGGCGTTACCTCAAGTACATATCTAGAAAGAAAGCAGACGAGATGCTCTGCGATTTACATGAAGGGACTTGTGGCTCCCATGCCGCAGGTCAATCATTTGCAAATAGAGCCATTACACAAGGAGTATTCTGGCCAGGTATGCGTAAGCAAACAAAAAAGTACTCACGCAAATGAAATGCATGTCAACGAAATGGACAATAAGATGTGCCCCTGTGCTCGAACTACATACAAGCAAGGTGTTCTGGCCATTCAAAAGATGGGCGCTCGATCTTGTCGGTAAATTTCCTAATTCTCCATGTAACCGCCGATACCTACTCGTAGCTACAGTTAATTTTTCAAAATGGGTAGAAGCAGTTCCACTTTGTCGAACTTGAGTAGAAGAAGTCATCTCTTTTAACTGGGAACACATAATTTCTCAGTTTGGATGCCCCCACCTAATTCGTATCGATAATGGGCCACAGTTCGTTGGAGAAAAAGTCGTAGCTTTCCTCAACAAACACAACATCATCCACTTACCATCCAATCCCTACTACCTTCAAGGTAATGGTCAAGCCAAAATAATTAACAAAACCATCGTGGATGGACTCAAGAAAGGCTTCACTAAAATAAATAAAAACTGGGTACGAGGACTTCCGCATATCTTATGGGCATATTGTGCTACTCCGCCTCAATCAACCGGTTGTACCCCATTCCTCCTCGCCTATGACACCGAAGCCGTCATTCCAACAGAGTAAGAGATTACGAGCTAACTAACAACGAAACTGAGTTTGAATTGGCCTGTAACCTCAATTGGATTGATGAGACTAGGAAACGCATTATTGCTAACCGAGGTCAATATCTCCATATGCTAGCCAGCTCGTACAATAGACAAGTCATAAGCCATAGTTTCCAAATCGACAATCTCGTCCTCAGAGAACTCCCTCAACATAGGAATGTACCAAAAAATTGGGAGGGTTCACTCCTAATCACTGGTCTCACAGGCCTGGGATTATATTACCTCATAACAGAAGATGGAATTCATATCTCAAATCCCAGGAATACTAGGCGACTGAAACGGTACTATCGTTAGGACCCTCACTACTATATTTTAAATTCTTGATTTTTCTATTCCAAAAGTAATATCTTCGTTTCCATAAATGTACATTCTATTCTCTTCAATGAAAACTCCCAAGTTTTTTTTTCGCAGAACTCTCTAATTACGTAGACAATACATAGATCAAAGCAAAGGTAATGCTAGCTTTCAATCGACCTCTATTTCGGTTAAAGCAAAGCTAAAACTAACTTTGATCGACTCTATTATACTCTACGATTAAAACAAAGGTAATACTAGTTTTCAATCAAAGAACTTTACCAGACATAAGATAAAGCAAAGGCAAAACTAGCTTTCATCTCCCAATATGGCTGCGATAATTATATTTTGCGATTAAAACAAATGTAATACTAGTTTTTAATCAATGGACTCAACCAGACATAAGATAAAGCAAATGTAAAACTAGCTTTCATCTCTCAATATGGCTGCGACAATTATACTCTGTGATTAAAACAAAGGTAATACTAGTTTTTAATCCAAGAACTCTACCAGACATAAGATAAAGCAAAGGTAAAACTAGCTTTCATCTCTTAATATGGCTGCGACAATTATACTCTACCATTAAAATGAAGGTAATACTAGTTTTCAATCAAAGAACTCTACCAGACATAAGATAAAGATAAGGTAAAACTAGCTTTCATCTCTTAATATGTTTGCGATATATATTTTTTAGGTTACATATACAGCCACTATAAAAGGCTATTTTTTACTGTTGGGAGGTCAGCCACGCCTTCCCCTGCAGCAGGAGGATGATCAACAATAAATTCATGAGCTCGAGCAGCCACAATAACCCTGCCTTACTCTACCAAGTCTGTAGGTCGAGAACCAAACTCTGTTTCCATGGAGTACATACAGTTTCCTCGATCTATATCAGCTCTACAAATACATCCTCTATTCGACAAATAGTAATGAAATATATCTCCCTTTAACTCAAGCCTTTTTACTTCCTCAACAAAATAGGTGATCACTGCCATTAACTTCTCTGAGCACGATGCCACCGGCACGACCATCTTAAAAAAATTCCCTCTTGCAATTTGAAGGCGCTCTTTCAACCTCTTGTACCGTGCTTCTTGCCATTACATTTGACTATCAGCGCGAGACATAAATTCGATGTTCTCCTTCACCTTCTTCTCAGCTTTAGCTAATTCATCCTGATTTATCAACCTCAATTTCGTCACCTGAACATGAACATCCTCGAGCTCCCTATCTAAATCTTCCCAAGCATGAAATCTCTTTAACAATTAATCATTTCTCATTATCAAGATCTCCTTACCACTGATAACCCGCTCTAACTCTTATTCCCAGGAAAGAGCAACGTCCAGCTTACCTTGACACTTCCTTAACCGTTCATATCCTTTTTGCACGTGACCGTGAATTTAAGCTATATTTCCCTTCAATTCTCTTATTCGAGCTAATAGGCTAAATACAACCTCTTGAACAATGGAGACCCTGGCATCACCTTTATTCTCCAGCCTTAGCATTTTTGGCACGTGACCTGAGATAAATGGGACTTCAACTGTACCACCCTCTTATTCAGCTCATCACATTTCCTTTACACCAACCGAAACTCTATATCTTTAGCAGGTAATGTTGCAGTCAACTACTCAACCAAAATTTTAGAGTTAGATAAGTCATCTCGAGCTTTCTTAAGCTCATTATCTTTCTTAATCATTTTATTCTTCAACCGCTCCAGTTTTCCCCTGGTATTCCCTAAACCAGCTCGAGTCTGCTCGCGTTTGTTTTTTTTGCAGGTTATTGGTCCTTTTGATTGGCCACAAAATGGCATAACTCTTTCTCTGACATTTCAAACGCCTGTATACGGTATCGAGCCATGTCGGCCTCCTTTCTCTTTACCTTCAAGACATCATTTTGGTTTTTAAGCTTCATTGTCTTTTCCTTCACCTCCGCGAGTTCTTTTTGCTATTTATTAATTTTGGCATCCTTTACCTCGATCTTCCGAGTAAGGTCATCAACAGTTTGAGTTGCCTTGATGAACTTGAAATGTACCTTTACATGTTGATCTTCCCTATCTTTATTCGCCTTTCTCATTCTACCAAACTCCTGGTTACATTGGCGTGTCTCTTTAATTCGACCTACACATCACAGATATAATATGTCAAGTTCGATTCAAAACATTTACTCAATACATACATCTTATTTCAAACAAAATTTCAATTTTTTGACATCTACTCTGTGAAACTGCCTCTAAACTTAATGTCAAAGTATGATCACAATTTGATGAGCAATAACATATACTTCCAATTCCAAGGTACACATTCTCTACATTCTAACTTTTTCAACACTTTGATATTATCTATACACATTTGGAGGGATATTGCCCCTAAACTGTTAGCAAGATTTTGGTCTGTCTCTGCACTCAAATTTTTACTTTGATGATCTAAAGTAATGAAGCATACAAGTCAAATATTTCTTGTTTTTTTCTAAGCTGTAGCTCCAATTGCGAAGATAACAAGGACGCTGAGGCATCTTTCACCTTAGAGAGCTCATTCTCTAATTTTTTTATTCTAAGGCACATGTCCTTAAGTTCCTGCAACAAGGTTTACAAGCACATCTTAGCCTACATAAGTCTATCCAACAAATAATGTTCCATTAGATTACAACATTTCAAGCCCTTCATAATCACACAATCATAGAGTCAGCATTATACTTTGCCTTCTCGATCCCTTCTTCTAGACGCTCATTATCATCCACTTGGTTGTCTCGCACCATTTGGGGAGGGAGACCATCAAACCCGTCTTCGACTCTAACCGCGACATCTTCTGCCTCATCATCTTCCTCCTCAACATAGGCGTCCGCCATAATGTTATTCACCTTTTTGGGAGTACACCATCTTTAGGAGGTGGCATCCAGGTCTATCACACTGGATTACCACCTCCTCTAGATTCTTTTTTGCTTCCGTAGTCAGCTAGCTTATCTCTACCTCTCGCATAGCTTTTGCAGTGTCCAATCGTTTCCCCTCCCGAGCCAGTTCAGTTTTCAAACAAGCTACCTTCTTTTCGAGCTCAATCTCCCCTTATCGAGCTCAACTTTCTTCTCCTCCACTCTAAGGTAGGTCCGCTTTATTAAACGAGCAACCTAGAAAAACACAACAAGCATCGACCACCTTGTTAGTTTGAATCGTCATATAGAATTTAGCATATGCTAAAATCATCAAATCTTACCATTTTACTCATTTCCTCCTCTGCATTGCGAACTGCAAGCTTCGCCCTATCCTCCACCACTTTAAGCTCATCCTCTTCACCAAGTCGATCCCCTGAGACCTTCGCCCCAGTCATTTGGGAAGAAGGGTCAACCCTTCTCTTTTTTGCCCCTCCTTCGACCTCACCACTTCTTGTGGTTCCATAGGTCAAGCCACACTTCAGCTCCCCTCTTTGGCAACATAATGTGTCTCTCTAAAGGCATATCTACAAAATCTACTCTAAAGGCCTTTGGCAACATAATGTGTCTCTCTCCATCAGCTCCCCCCTTCTTGTGGCCACCAACACCCGTCATTGGCCTCGTTGCTTGAGACTTTTAAACTTTTTTAAATCTATAGTTAGATCGCTTCTTTCTACTAATACCTAGTTCTTTTAGTACAGCCTCGAGCTCAGTCCCTTCCTGAGCAATAGTGCCTAACAGGGACTTTTTCCACTTCATCTTCGATGTAAGACCTGTCAATTAACAACTCATTGTCTACAACAGAACAACATGTGATTTTTACATTTTAATATTATACGTTATTATACTTACTTTGTTTCATAGTTCTACACAGAAGTTCCATGGGTTCTTCATCATCTCCCTGAAGGCAATCACCCTTCACCCATATCATATTATCATTATACATTCGACCTGCTGAATTCAAATCGAAGAAAAGAGGTCAAGCCAAACTTAAAAAAAAAAGTATGCCCCTTCACTTGCAGAATAGTTTTTTACACTATAAAATTATAATACATCTTCAAGATAAATCCACCTCTCAACTTCATCCTCCTCCCACAACTTAATCAAAAACTCACAGACATTTATTACCTCCCACATATTCTCATTCAACTAAATAGGACATGCCCCCGTGATATTCATAATCCCTTTTTCAAGATTGCTAAGGGGCAGACTCAAACCATACATCAATTGAGACAAGTAGCACAAAAAACCCTCTTCCAGGTCGCCCTGGACATTTCCATCATAATACTCCAAGGAGATTGACACGTTTGGCCCCCTGTCAATTTTCACCTTCTCTAAATTAGCCAACAAAAAGTAATGTTCCTCCCCAGATCCTGCAATACAACTTCTACTCTGCCTACCGGCATGTTCAACAAAATTACCCCATCTTCCCCCTATATAAGTTTTAGCTTTACAAAACTCCCTAAACACATCAGAAATCGGAGGATAGGATACCAATTTCTAGGGAAATCAAGAAATTAAATAACCCCTATTTATCCTCCCTATCAGATACTACATTCTCGGACTTAGCCGATCGACCAGAGGTCGACGCCTCATTAACAGGTAAAGTCTCTAGATCTACTATAACTCTACAGATGAGGCTTGATCCTACACAAAACTCCTCATGCTCGACCTACATATAGGTCCAGGTATTACATCATTATCTTTTACATATACATCACCCATATACATATATCTTTCATATCTCATTTTTTTAATATATCAAGAAGATTTTTATAGATTGTTATAAACAGTAATTTTTAGAGTTGTATACCACAAAAAATATTTTCAAAAGAAACACATTTACAGTATCACAAATCATCTACTGACCTTCTATGTCGGAATATGAATCTGACGCAGTGCCAAATCTTTCCCTTACAACGCTACTATATAACCGCCTTCGGGACTCAGTCTCTGCACCTCTTTCTCGTTTTAATTGTTGATCACTCTCGATTAATTTCCCACAAAATTCTCTGTTATTTTTTTTCTGTCCTCTCTCACTGCTCTTCAAGTGTTTAGAAGTTGATAAACGTTTGAATAAAAAAGATGAAGCATTATTTATATTTTATCTCTCTAACTACTAGCAGTTATTGGGCCTCTCACGAGCCACCTTCAATTTTGGAACTGAGGCATTCCTTCTATAATTAATGTCACAGGTCTTGTACCTTTTTAGTGAAGACACCTTCCCATCATTGCCCCCTACCCTATATTTAAATATATTTTTATCTCTTTTTTCCACATCTCCCTCTGACCTCCCCCACCCATGATATCTTAATACTTACACGCAATTAAACTTTCTTTGTTTTTGTACAAGAGACAAAATCAAAAGTAGCCTACTTTTTCTATTTTTTGATTCTTCTATTTATAGAAGTGCTGACGTCATTTCCAAAGCTCTCAACATTTCAAATATATTTAAATTTACTTTTTTACAACAGTCGTGAACAACATTTGCAACAAAAAATGACAGATTCAAACTTCATTCTTATTACATTTCTTTGACAGTTATTTGAGCTCATACAATTTACTCCCTTATATATAATTACACATGAAACATCCCTGATGTCCTAGAGAGCCACACCTGATCAGTTTGCCTCCAGCAATCCTCATATCTTCCAACTCGGTCTCTTCT
Source organism: Kingdonia uniflora (assembly GCA_014058105.1). Classification (NCBI taxonomy): domain Eukaryota; kingdom Viridiplantae; phylum Streptophyta; class Magnoliopsida; order Ranunculales; family Circaeasteraceae; genus Kingdonia; species Kingdonia uniflora. Next base: position 1,069,864 of record JACGCM010002866.1, read on the forward strand.
TCAGCAATTAGTCTCACAACCACTTTTCGAGTTGAAGGCTCCACAATCACTTCCAAGAATAGCTCCTCATAGAAGTGACTTTCATACTCAAGTTCCCTACCCATCCAATCTAAACCTTTAAACTGGCACTCGGTCACTGGTAAATCATCATCATAATCTAACAAGCCAAAAATATACTTCTGTACTTCAGCTATCTTTATCGGCAACCGTCCCTTTGTAGTATAGCGATTTCTCTCAGATTGAGTCTACACCATTTCTACTTTCTTCCACTTGCTTAAAAGCTAATTTCCCCTATTTATGCAGTTTTATAGATTACTCCAGATCCCCCATAATTCGTAATTATATTTTGTTCTTTCACGGCAGAAAACTCTAATATCTTGAAGAAAATTATTTGAGCTTATCTATCCATATCGACCTCAATAAATTCAACCTATTCCATCTCGAACTTATGTTTTCCAAATCCAATATTCCAGAACGACCTCCCAGAGCTCGAGTTTCTAATTCTTATATATCCAAAAACTTCTATAGTTATATCTACCCCCAATAATAATAAGTCATTCAGTTTAAAAACAAATTCTTACACATCTTCCAGGTTATAAACATATTTTTACAGCTAGATTACTATAATATATTTTGTAGTTCCAATCTCATACATTACATTTTATCCTCTATTCATAAATCTTTGAATTATTCATAGCACGATATCAAGAGTTATTCTATATATCATCACAGAGTTTGAATAACCAAATTTTATTAAGCTTAAATATAAATTATAGGTACTTTATAGATATCAAATCTTTCAGGTACTTTACAGATAACAAGCCTTTCAGGTACTTTATAGATAACAAATCTTTCAGGTACTTTCCAGATAATAAGTCTTTCAGGTTCTCCGAAATAATAAATTCTTCAATTCATCTTACTTCAGTGATGTTTCACACAAAGAATCTTCTAAAGTAAAGCAGGCATTGGAAGTCACCAGATGTCCTTTTCCCTTTATACTAGATTACTCGACTAGAAACTGGGTTTGGAGTAAGTCTAGGGGTAAAAGCAGAAAGACAGTGCTTGAACCAACTCTTTAAACAGAAAGTCTTGTTAGAGCCAAGAGACGATAATGGTGCAGAATCAGACTTCCATTTTCCATCTCCCTTCTTCACTACCACTGTTGCCTCCTCTATAACCACCACTATCGAAGAGTTGGTAAAGATGAAGAGGGCCCAATCTTAGAATCTAATCTAATGCAAGACATCGATGAAACTGTCCTGCAGTTATGCCAACCCCCACATCTGTTTCCTCAACCTTGTCTTCCGCAGGGATGTGGAGACACCTCCAACATTGCTCGCCTTTTAAGATAACGTGATAAAATCTCCACATCCAGTAAAAATCTTCTTCAGCTTCAGCCACTTCTTCTGACATACCCTGATACGTCAATGGAACGGGTACGGGAGTGGGCATCTCCAAGGATTAATCTTTGAAATACCTCAACTTAACCTTGTCTACCGCAAGGATGCGGAGACACTTCCAACATTGCTCGCCTGTTAAGACAATGTGATAAAATCTCCATATGCAGTAAAAGTCATCTTCAGCTTCAGCCACTTCTTTTGAAATACCCTGATATGTCAATGGAACGGGTGCGGAAGTGGACATCTCCAAGGATTAATCTTCAAAATACCTTAACTTAAATTTCAGCTTCTCAACAGAAACTTTCTCCTCGTAAATCATTCTCCGGGTCTTTACCATTGTTAATCTAGACTTCCAGAGAATTTTACAATAAATATCGTACTTTGACACAATCCTCGGTACAGGTACTATTTATATAACCCTAATATTTAATGTACATGTACGTCTCCCAAGCATCATCATTCAAAATAGATGAAACTCTCAAAACCCTAAGCATCGCATACATCAATATTCCCATCATCATTCAATGCACAAACATCTCCCCGTAAATATATACACATTTTCCATACAGTCAAATCCCCATTAAATACTTCCTTCCCTTCCAACTTCCAAAGCCCATATACCCACAAATTCTTTCTCAACCAAAGCCACTCGTGACTTCTATTACAAGGGGTGATTATAGGGACCTATCCTTCGATCTAATCTAATTTGAACTATTTCCAGCTCTAACTACCTCCTTCCAGTTTGAACTACCTCCATATCATGCTTACGCATTTTTCATGTGACATAAATAGTCAGCATTAATACCTATGCCACGAACTGATAAAGAACGTGGGTCGAGCACAACAGAAAAGTATGAACAAGTCAAAGACACATGTCTCTCACGAGCTCAACAGTTACTTAATCAAATGCCATTTACCACATTATTCAGAGAATGTGCTTCAGCACGATAAGGAGCTGCGGACAAGACCTATATAAAGAAAAAGTTCCAGAAGAGACACGGGCCAAAAAAAGATACAATAAATCACCAAGAAAACTATATTTTCTAAATTCTCAAAACTTTAAACTTCTTATTTACAAGATCAAGTCTTTCTAGTTTGAGAGATCACTTATAATAAGATATCATCCTCAATCAATAAAAGTCACTGTTACTAAAACCCTCAACTCGAGGTCGTGGTTTTTTTACCTATTTAGAGGTTTTTTACGCTAAATTACATGTGTCATTTCTTATCTTACATTAGTTTTGTCATAAGAACATTGGTATAAGAGCTAATTCTGAGCCATCTCGAGCTTTCAGAATTAGACCATTACAACTACCTTGTATGGGTAGGGGGCAACTGTATGCAGGTTCTAGATGAACAAGCGCTTTTTCTGAACCATAAATATTATAATCCGAGTAAGTAATATTTGTCAACTTCGACCAACCATCAGGGTGTCTTCGAGTTGCTAATCATGTTTTTATTTCTTGTTTGTTGGGTCCCAATCATTAACACAAGCGAGTCAATGGTAAAATACAGGAGCAACAGAAGCTACAAAGCGCACTTCACAGGTGGTGTTCACAAAATTTGGAAGTAGATGTCACTCGGATATAGAGTATTATGGAAAGGGAGATGCTCCAAACTGGACTTCGGTCAAAAAGAGCAGATCAAAACTGCAACGAATACCACTCAGCATGGTCACAAAGAGCAAGGGGGCTCGAGAGGCCAATCTCAAGTAATCTTCTATGGTGTGTAGACCTTTACTCATTTGGAATTGTAGGGGCATTGGCAATGCCAAAACAATAAGCTATCTTAAAAAGATTATCAAACAACACCATATCTCTATTGCGGTTTTGCTTGAACCTTTTCTAGATGCATCACTAGGGAATAGCATAGGTAGAAGAATCAATTATACTTCATTTATCTCTAATCAGTATTTGGGTGGGAAAATTTGGGTGTTGTGGAAACAAGACTATGTAGTTGAATGTGTTTTTGAATCTAATCAAATGTTATATTGTAAAATGAGCTATAATACTCAGTGGAGTTCTTTTGTTACTATCGTTTATGCCAAATGTGATATCCTCGAAAGATGACGTCTACTTTGGGAAGACATCAAAACAATTTCATTGAATATGAATTCTCCATGGTGTACTATAGGGGATTTCAATACTGTGCGCTACCATGTAGAAAGGCTTGGGGGTAGACGATCCTCGTATTGATCCTTGGTTAATTTCAAAGACATGATTCAGTCAACCGGTCTTATAAAGCCTTCATTTATTGGTTCAAGCTACATATGGTGTAATAATCATCACGACACTTCTCAATAATGGGCACGATTGGATAGAACGTTGGTGAACTCAAGCTTTATGGCATCCTTTCCCAGATACAAAATCTTACATTTAGAGGGAGTATATTTTGACCACTCGCCTCTGCTATTATCATTTACCAATACTCTTTATCAAGGGACCCGAACTTTCTGATTACTAAAAATGTGGGCGTCACATGCCAGCTTCCCATCCTTGGTCTGTGACAACTGGCCTAGTGGTGTATTCGGCAACTGTTTATCTTCTTTTGCCTATAAGCTTAAGAAAGTAAAATGTGCTCTAAAGGATTGGAATACTAATGTGTTTGGCAATGTTACTCATAATATTCATGCTCTCCAGGATACAATTGTGCATTTGGACCACATCATGCAGGACGGTTGGGATGAACAGATAGGTACTGAACTACGGATTGTACAAAAAGAACATGCGTCTATGTTACACAACGAAGAGGTATTTTAGAGGGAACAGTCTAGAATTAAGTGGGTTACGGCAGGTGATGCCAATACAAATTTTTTCCATACTGTTACACAAGTTAGCAGAAAGCGATCTCTTGTAACTGAATTTACTCTTCTTGATGGCACAAAGACGGCTGAGGTGAATGTCATACATGATGTTGCGGTGGGTTACTTCGGGAAGGTGCTGAAAGCGATAAATACTACTACAGATACAAACTTACTTGAGTATATTCCGAATGTCATTTTTGTAGAAGAAGATGCTAGCCTCACACAAATACCAACATTGGAAGAATTACATGACAGTGTACTCAAAATCCCCAGTGACAGCACTCCGGGCAGCGATGGTTTCACCTCAGAATTCTTTACTGCATGTTGGGATATTATCAAGGATGATCTACATAGTGCAGCCAAAGAATTCTTCAATAATGCCCCACTCTCAAGGTGCTATACTTCTTTGTTTCTCACACTCCTACCTAAAGTGGATACCCCAACTTCGCTGGGTGACTACCAGCCTATTAGTTTGTGCTCTGTCGTATATAATTTTTTTTTGTCAATTATTGCGAATCGATTAAGTAAACTCATCTACAAACTAATATATGGCAATCAGGGAGCTTACATTCAGGGGAAGGATATCAGCAAAGCAATAACCTTAGCTCAGGAAATGGTTGGGGATTTACATAGAAAGGTACGAGGCTCCAATGTTATGATCAAGATTGACATGGCAAAGGCCTACGATAGGCTGGATTGGAGGTTTTTATGACAGGTCTTGCATAAATTTGGTTTCTATAGCATATGTGTTTTACTCATAGCGTAATGTGTAGAAACCTCATGGTTCTCGGTTGTCTTACAGGGTATCTTCAAGGGTTTCATCAAATCCTCTCGGGGCATACGACAAGGCGATTCTCTATCTCCATTTCTCTACATCATTGCAGAGGAAGTACTATCCAGAGGGTTAACCAAGTGTTTTGCGGAGGGCGACATTGGCTTATTCCAATCATCCAGAGGTTGCTCACCCATTACCCATCTATTATATGCGGATGATTTTCTTGTTTTCTTAAACGGAAGTCGCCGTTCTATCTCAGGGTTGATGCACTTCCTTGGAAGATATGAAAAATTCTCTGGCCAATTAATCAACAAAGCTAAAAGTGGCTTGTATATGCACCATAATGTTCATGTAGCACGTAAACAGGTAATTCAGAGTGCTTGTAGGTTTCAACAGAGAGCATTTCCAATGATATACTTGGGGGCTCCCATAAGCTATGGCTGGGTATTGCTTATACACTTAGAATAATTGCTCACAAAAATCCAACGGCGAATACAAGTGTGGCAAGGAAAGTTTCTATCACAGGGAGGTAAATTGGTTTTGCTTACACATGTCCTTATCTCGATGCCTATACATCTGCTCTCATGTATATCTGTTCCAACTGGTGTAATAAGCAAGATTGAGTCGATGTTGGCTAACTTTTTTGGGGGCAGTTTTCACGGACAACACAAACGGCATTGGGTTGCATGGGATGCAATATGTCAACCAAAACTTAAAGGTGGATTGGGACTTCTTCGACTAACGGATATCAAGGTGAGTCTTTTGTTCAAAAAGTGTTGGAATTTTCATCACAGTAACTCGACATGGGTAGATTTTTTCCAGACCAAGTACACCATTAATGGAGAATCGTCGGGTTTACACAGAGAAGATTCAGTTTTATGGAAGCAGATGCGAGGGCTCTTACCAACTGTGGATGCGAACACGACATGGTGTCTCGACAAAGGTAACAAATTTTTTTGGTTCGATGATTGAACCGGAGACGGCAGTTTATCAGATACTCTTGATATCGCCTGCACTCAAGATATAATGGTAAAAAACATTGTTGTGAACAATAATGATTGGAAATGGGAGCTGTTAGAGTATGAAATACCAACTAAACTAAAGCATACACTCTCCCATAAATTCTTCATCACCAACAATGACGACATTCCAATATGGGGTCCGTCCAATAAAGGGGATTTCACGGTTAAATCTGCCTGGGATTTTTGGCACAACGAGGAGAAAAAACAGAGTCGTCTGCAATGGATTTGGCATTCCACGGTACCAACAAAAACTCAGATATTCAGTTGGGAAGCTCACCTGAATGTTGTCCCTGTTAACGCCTTTATTCAGCGTTGAATTCCGTTAGTTTCGAAGTATCATGGCTGTGAAGAGGACGATACAGAAACAATGGATCATCTGTTTGTACAGGGTGCTATTGCTGCCCGAGTATGGGCTTATTATACAAATTTTTGTGGCGTCAGGTAAGGTTTCAGTGACAGTTGGTGGATGCGGCAAGGTGTTTGGTTGAATGCAACTGACATGGGTACGCAAATGGGTTTAATACGAGGCATTTATCCTGCTTATATTGTATGGGAAATCTGGAAATCTCGTTGTAAGATTAGGTACGAGGAAGGGTGCATCTCGGTTGTCTACATTATCAAACGAATCAACATCGATCATCATGAGAGTATGACCAAGTTTAAGATAACACGTAGCAGTAACCTCAGTGACAGTATATCTCTTCAAGTACATCAAATCGCCAAACAATCAGCACCGATAAAAAAAACAATTATCGTCTGATGGAGATAGCCGCCTATAGGTTCAAATTAAATAGCGACGGTTTAGCACTTACTTCAGGATTGAGTGGGGCAGGAGGTATTATTCGAAACAACCTTGGCGAACTTCAGCTTGGTTACAGCATAATACTGGGAACTGCCACTAGCACATCTGTAAAAAAAATTGCTTTACTACATGGTTTATTGCACTGCAAAAGGCATTGTTGGTTTCCTCTCATTGTTAAGGTGGATGTTGAACTTCTATTTAATTGGTATAGTTACAAGCGCACATGTCCGACTAGGTACAACACAACTTGGAAACTCATTAGTCAGCTAGGAAGGGAGCTTCATATCATCATGCTACATACTGACAAAGAAGGAAATGGAACGGCTGATGGACTATCAAAGCTTGGTAATTCCAAGCACTCACAGCTTTTTTGGAATGTGTCCATGTTACAACAACAAAATTTGGCAACTTACTTCTTAGATGAAATAGGAACAGCTTCTATTAGGCAGTAAACTAGTGGCCAGGCTTTATGTCCTCCACATGTACTATTGCTTTGCTAAATAAATAAAACAAAAATTCGATCAAAAAAAAAAGATGATAGATTTATTAGAAAAGTACACTGTGATAGATTATTATCTTCAATATATCTTCAATCTCCTTGTGTTCTAAGGATTAGGTACTCTTTCCCCATGTTCGGTGGAGAGGACATAAGAACTAAGTCCACTGTAGGGGACTTGTTTCATAGAGGGGAAACTTGGCTCTTACACCTTAAAGGTTACCCTAGGCTCAGGGGTTTAGCAAATTTACAAGATTATAAACAACTAGTTTAATGTGCTAATATACTTGAGTGGAGTCCTTGAACTGGGTTCTCCATAACCTCTAGTGAGGATTTGAATGGATGATGCTATATATCAAATTAGAAGGTGATCCGAGTTAGATAAAGGTTACAGAGTATTTGAAGATAATCGCCAAGGGGGTTGAAGGGGGAGTATCTCTAACCCCTTCATAATGTCCCCTCCTTTTTATTCAAAGGAGATAGGAAAGGGGTGAGTCAACATGGGAGGTAAGATTACATGTATATCCTTTGGGACAGCTATTCTATATGTGGAGTCGGTTATGACACTGTAGTTGTCTAGCAGCTTGTTTTCACTATTCTGCCTGGTGAGCTGGTTGTCAAGCGTGTCTGTCTTCAACCATATATTACTATGGTCAAAGCCTCTTTAGTACTGGTGCTAAGTTCTGGTGTTGACCGTCTGGCTTTGGGTTCGACTCTGGTACTTAGCTTCGATGATGCCTTCGAGTGTTCGATTAATCATCGAAAGCTTTGTAGAATTCGTTGCTAGTCTTACTGGGCTTCGAGTATCTAGGTAAGCTTCGATGTAGCCTTCGAGTATTCGACTATTATTTGAAGGTTATGAGTAGGCTACTACATCTAATTTTTCCAACAATGATAAAAGGACCTTCCCAATTTTATGTGAGTTTTCCAGTATTTACCTTTCTGTACTTTGGGATCTTTCGAAGGATAAGATCTTTAATTTAGAACTTTCGATGATGAACTTGTTTATTATAGATTTTAGCAAGAACCTGATAATATCTTCCCAAGTTCATGATTGCGCAATCTCTTATTTCTTTGATCCAATACATGTAACATGCCAACTAGAATTCGTTCACTTCGTCTGTCATGGTATAATCACGCAATGGGTGATGATATTGAGTAAGGATGATTGCTTCAGTAATGTATGCCAACAAGAATGGCGTGCAACCAGTCAATACTCGAGGTGTTGTTTGATACGCTCATAATACATGTGGTAGTTCTTGTACTCAGTTACCCTTCTTCTCTGTCAAGCAGTTTTTGATTCCGTCGATGATAGTTCAATTAGTGATTTTGGCCTGACCATTTCCGTTCGGGTAATATGGATTGGATGGAGAGTGGATGATGTTGTGCTGGTTGAGGAACTTAATGACTCTAGAACCAACGAACTGAGGTCGATTGTCAATTCTAATAAGATGGGGGTAGCCAAACCGTATTATGATGGTTTCCCATATAAACTTAATGACTTCGTCTTCACGTGTGCGACATAAAGGAACTGTTTCTACCCATTTGGTAAAGTAATTCATTACTACGAGGAGGTGCTTCTTCTTTCCCGGTATAGTAGGGAACTCTCCTACGAGGTTAAGGGCCCATCTTCTAAATGTCCAAACAACTTTGCTAGAATGGAGTTCCAAAGCTGGAGCTTAAATTTTGGTCTGTGTCGTTGGCAAGCATCATACTTGCTTGCATATTTAATGGCTTGAGCTTTCTTTTTTGGCTAAAAGACTCTATGTGTAAGAGCTTGGTTTGCTAAAGATTATCCTACTGCATGGGAACCATAAGTACCTTCATGAAGTTCGTACAGAAAGTCTTGAGCCTCTTTATCAGATAAACATTGGAGATATGGTCCTATTACCGATAACTTATAAAGAAAATTATCAGTAATGACATATCGCTTAGAAATATCAAGCACACATCTTCTTTTGGTAGGATCTGTAGGTAGTTCGCCCTCAAACTTGTTTTCGGGCCCGATATATGTGAGGAAAGGTCATCTCCAATCGTCAACTTCCTCTTAACCGCCCTCAGTATTAACAGAATTTGAACTTATGATGTTAATGCTGGGGGTGGATATTACTTCGATCTTGAGATATCGAGCTTCAATTCTGAGGACTCCCGTAAGATAAGTAAGGGAATCATAATATATATTTTCTCTACGGGGCAAATGTTCGATGCTAGCCTTCTTGAATCTAGTCATTTGATCGGCTACTGCTGCCGCGTAATCAATCATTTTTCTATTTTTATGAAATTTGTCTGTGTAATGGTTTACTATAAGTAAAGAGTCCGTGCAGATAGATAGCTTGGGAACCCTAATTTCTAGAGCCATATCCAGACTGTGGATTACTGCCTCATATTCTGTCTCATTGTTGGTGACTTTAAAGTTGAGTATGATTGTTTTGTTAATTCTGTCATTGGAAGGCATGATAAGAACAATGCCAATACCTGATCCTGTAAGTCCGACATAATCATCAGTGAGAAGGCGCCAACCTTTCTTGGATATCCAATCTGACTATTCCTTGAACTATTTTTCATTGATCTCTGTACTATCTTCTTCCCAGTAAAGATCATCTACTGGTAAGTCGGCAAGGAAATCTGCTACTGTTTGGCTTTTATTAGAATGTCGTGGTTCCAAACGTATATCGTGCTCACCGAGGGTTATTAACCATTTTCAAACTCGTCTGGATTTCTCGTGTTTGGACAAGATTTTGCGCAAAAGATAATTTTTCATTACCCAAACTTAGTGAGCTTGGAAATACTATTTTAATTTCTACGATGCATAAATGAGAGCTAATAGTAGTTTCTCGATCTTAAATACCATGATTCTGCTAGAGTAAAAGTTTTGTTGATGAAGTAGACAGGTTTCTCCATCTTTTCGTCGAGTCAAATGAGGATTGAACTCAATGAATCATCAATAATGACAAGATAGATGGTGAGTTCTTCTCCTTCCTTGGGTGTACTCATTACTGGTAGCTTTCCCTAATAGGGTTTGAGCTCCTGGAATTCTGTTTCACATTTTGCCGTCTATTCGATCTTAGGATCTTTTTTAGGTTTCTTTTTCTTTGTCCCTTTACGCAGTAGGTCGAATAACCATCGACACTGATCTGAAGACTTGGAGACAAAACAATTGATTGTTACTATCTTGCCAGCGAGCTTCTGTACGTCTCCCTTTGTTTTTGGAGAAGGCATAGATAACAGTGCACAAATACGGCTTGGGTTAGCCTCTATGCCTTGCTTGCTTATTAAATATCCTAAGAATTTTCCTGATTAGACTCCGAACTTGCACTTGTCCGGGTTGAGTCTCATTTTATAAAAACAAAAATTTTTGAAAGTCGTGTGTAAATCGGCGAGATGGTTCTCCTTCTTGAGGCTTTTATATAGCATATCATCAATGTAAACTTCCATCATTTTTCTGAGATGGTCTTTGAACATCTGTGTTATCAATCTCTGATAAGTGGCTCCTACATTCTTGAGGTTGAAAGGCATGATTTTGTAGCAATACAGACCATGCTCTATAATGAAATCCATTTTTTCATGATCTTCAATTAAAAGAGGTATCTGATTGTACCCTGATGCAGCGTCCATCATGGATTGGAGTTTGTGCCTTGCTATAGAATCGAGTAGATGATTGATGATAGGAAGTGGAAAACTATATTTTGGAGTATGTTTATTGAGGTTTGTGAAGTCCACGCAGACTCTAATTTTTCAATTCTTCTTCAGCATTACCACGATGTTCGAGATCCATTCTGGATAGTTGGTTTTTTGGATAAAACCAACTTCAATGATTTTATCGATCTCTTTGTTAACTTCTTCACTGAGTCGTGGTGCTAAAGTTTGTTTTATTTTGCTTGATTGTCTCAGTTTTATCTTTTAAACTAAGCTTATGGCAAGCCAAATTTGGATCAATGTCTGGCATTTTGTGAAATGTCCAAGGGAAAACATCATTGTTGTCTTTGAGAAATTAAATATGAGCATTACGCTCTGTTGTGGGTAAAAGAGTGTCAATGTAGATGCCCCTTTTATCTCCACTGATCTCGATGAACTCTGTGGGTTCTGTGCCTGGCAGTTTATTTTCTGTAAAGTTTTCTATAATGTTCCTTGTAGTTTATAGATGGTTCTGTTACAGTTAAAATAGAATTTTTATAAGCTCGGGCTAGCTTTTGACTACCTTCGATATCGCAAATGCCGCCATTCTACTCGAATCGTAATGCCAAATGATAGGTCGATGGAATAGCTCGCATGTTATACAACCAGCAGTAACCCATTATCCCCAGATAGCATGATCTTGAATTGATAACAGAGAATACTACGTCGACTGTCACTAGACCGGCTGCAATAAGAAGCATAATCTTTCTTACGCGCTCTTCCTTAGAACCATTAAACCCACTGATGTCGACGTCACTAGGTTAAACTTTGTCGTCCAGTCCCATCTGATCTATTGTACTCTTGAAAAGTAGTTCGATACTACTGCCCGTATCTACCATCATCGTATGTAGTAGGACATTTTTTATTTTCAACATAATCACGAGTGTATCATGGTGAGGAAAGTTGGCATGTCGAGCGTCGCAATCCTTAAAAGAAATCCCTGTACGTTGGAAACTAGATACAGGAAGTAATCGTGCTTCTTTGTCGGCTATGGGAAGGTCGTGACATTGACCAAGACGTCGTCTTTTGCATCTGACTGACCTATTAATGGTATAAGTTTTAATAAAGTGGCTGAGGGAAATATGATACATATGTTTCTCCTGAGCTGCTTCTTCGACCTGTACGATCTCTGTAGTAGTCGATAACTCCCATTTTTGTAACTTTCAACGTCCTCGATGTATTCATGCATTCTTCCATCCGCAAAAATGTATTCCAATAGTCACTGTAAAGCGAAGCAATGTTCTGTCTCGTGATATCAGACTTTATTGTATATGCAGTATGGTTTGTTCTCAATAGGTTAGAGATACTGGGCATTGCAAAAAAACTAATCCTTCTGAAGTATATGATATATGCTAGCTATGGTAACAGTCATCCTGGGAAGACAAGGTTTGGGCATATTACTACTTTTTTGAGTTCGATTATTGGCAGATTTGGTCCCCTTCCTGTCTTCTCTGTGATCAATAGCGCGATTGAGATCTTGGTTTGAGGATTGATTTCTTACTGTCAAAGATGATTTCTAAGTTTTTATCTTTCTGCTACCATTCTTTCAAGGTCGATATAACCGTTGAACTTCTCAATCATGTCTTCAAAGGTCGTAGGCTTGTTTAGAATTAGGTACTCCTTTGCCCTACTATTCACGAGTAAAGCATTGGTGAAGGCTGAAATAGTAATCTTTTGGTCGAGTCGGTCCACCTTTCTGGCTAATTCCAAAAATTTCTTGGTAAACGTTTTGAGCTTCTCTCCTGATACTTTCTTAAGGCTGAACAGAGAATATAGATTATCCTCATTATCTCTATTGTACGAATAATTCTTAACAAAAAGTTCTTACAATTATTCAAAATTTGTAAGGCCCTTCAGGTAGTGAATGAAACCATCATAAAGGCTCGCCAAATAAACTGGTAGGAAAGAGCTGGGATAGAATGTGATTGGATATACAATATAGGCCGAAAGCGTCATAAAATTCTTGAACGTGCTCCACTGGATCATTTCTTTTGTACTTTTGGAGTTTAAACCAGTGGGAACTTCACCATCAAATTGCTTTTGAGCGATCAGACTTTTTTGTAACCTATTGTGAATGCCTTAAGTAGTTTGATCCTGGGCGTTGAACAGTTTTTTGATACATTTTTCAACATGTTCCTGAGTTACGTACTGACGAGCTATAATGGTTGGTCATGGGACGCGTCCTTCTCGAGGGTTGTGGTCGACACTTCCTTTACTTAATCGATCACATGTTAGAATATGAACTCTTCCTCGGAGTGGCTCTTCTGCTTGCCTGAATCCTTCAATTCCTCCATCAACTTCTTGGTAAACTTCCTGTATCAAAGCGGGCTCAAACCCATGTTGCTTATGAGCTTCACCTCCCAGATTGTTCGCAAGAGGTCCTATCCTGTCTAGAACAGAGACCCGTAAAGCTGCTGGTAACATGCCTTTGTTCTTCATAGTTGCGATCTGTTGACTTTGTAGAACTTTTAGTGCGCCTTGCACATTTGCCAACTGCTGTTCCAGGGTGGCCTGCCTTTTAGTTTTGGAGTTGAGATTGGCCTGCAATTCTGGTAATGCAGCGTTTTCCTCTCTTAGAGAAATCGGTGTACTCTGGTTTGGAAGTGTCATGTCATAGAGAGATAATCAGCTATTTTTTGAGAAATGAGTTGGAAAACTGCGTTCCCACAGACGGTGCCAAATGTAATAGCCTAATTTAGTATCTCGAACTTAACTTTTATACCAAGGATATTCAGAGCTTCTAGATGAATAATAAATGAATGTTAGCACAAAGTTTAGCATAGAAAACCTTTGAATAGGTTAAAAACTGTAACCTTGCTTGGGGATTTAGAAAGAGAGAATTTTATTGATAGCTTCTAGATATTACAAGAGATGTTCTGAGTATTTTAATATAGAGTTTTATTGAGCATTCCACTGTCCTTCATCTGGAATTCTTTGGCCCTATTTATAGGTCTTATAATATGACCGTTTGACGACCATTATTATCTATAATGATGGACGTTACAATATATATTTGATAAACTTTGATTTGATTGTGTAACGGTCTGATCTTGCAGTTTTATAACGGTTCCATTGATGATTGACTGTTCATTGGCTCGAACTGTTGATGTAGAGGTCAAAAGTAATGACTAGAATTTTGTAACTGCAATATGTTATACATTGTGTCATGTCTCTGTTGATGAGGTCGAGCGGTCGTATGATGGTCGAAGATGAAACATGAGTCCGAGATGCGGAATAAGCCACTACACCGCCCCATTATTTTGCATAATTTTAACATCTTTACTTATACCTTTCTCCTTTTTCTACATATATAAGCTGGGAACTTGGTAGTATACCCCTTCTTCCCCTTTCCCTGGCATCAAAGTCCTAAACCACCGGCCTTGCTCCATCACATAATTTCCCCACTCTCTTTTTTAACTTCTTCTTAAATTTCAAAAATTCATTCCCTACATCTACTCCTTCAGGATATATGAAAAATGACTTATCTTTCACCCCTATATCATCTTCCTCTACAACATTATTTACTTCACTAGGTCCTCCAAACTCTATACCTACAGTAACTTCCCTCCTATCTACAGTCTCTTCCATACCACTATAATCGTCGTCCCTACCTAACGATGATATTTCCTCTGAACTAGATGACACTACAAATTTACTTATATGTTTTATGTTTTTTGAATGCATACTAGACCTACAGGTACACATAATCATTTATTATTTTCTATACCTCTATGATTCAACACTTACACAATTACATGTTATACCATACACACAGTAAAAACAAACCCCACGTATACGTTTTACCTAGTTAAGGCAATCATTTTCAAAACTTTCCAAAACAACAGAAAATCATTTTCAACTTTCCCCCTTCTTCTCCAAAAATAATTTCATCTCTTTAAATTTTTGTTACCATACCCAAAGCTTTTGCAAACAGTAACTAAATGCAGGCGAACAATCATTCCTTAGCCCCCTACATTCCCAAATTTGGCATCCCCAAATCATTTGCATTCAAAGGCGATGAACAAACAACATCATACACAGAGCACTACACAATACAATCAAAATAGTTCACAGAGATCCGCAATCTTCTACCTTGCCAACAGCTTTCACAGAGAGTGATAGGTTACGTTGTTTCTCCAAAATAGTTCTATAACCAGATAAAGCTTTCTCAATGAGATTAAACTCAGAACTCAAACGTTTCTTCTCTCTAGAAATACTGGTTATACCATTTTTTTCTCTTTCTATAACTGTAGATAATTTATGAGGGAGAGAGAGACAAGTTTTTATACTCTCCCTCGATTTATGAAATGACAACTCTTTTAGACACGTATCTTTTACCCCTACTACCCCTACATGCACGTCTTTTAGTCTTACAGTATTATCATGACTTCTGTGATAACGTATACTGTTATCATGTCTATCTCTACTTTTGGCCATTAAACAATTCCTTCCCTCCTTCCCAAGATAATTTAAACGATCTATTACCTTACTTTTATACTCAACCAAGATCGTACCATAATATACGTCATTCCTAAAATAGCTAGATATTCAAATTTTGATATTATCTGCATAGATGTTAGAATCAGACAGCTGTAATCCACAATATTCACCACATGAGCAGGTCAGTAAATTACTGGTCATATAATTCAGTTCGCAAATTAAATTTACATCATTATATATTCAACAGATAACAAAAATAGAATACTGCAAGCAGATTACTTATTTATTTCGAGCTCTCAAAGTTTGAGCTTACAATCAAATGTAGTTACATTTAAAGCAACCAGGATGGTTTACTTCACCACATGGAATTATCTCCCCTCCTGCCGTTCTTTCATCCTCTTCAGCAAGTTTGTCCCGTGCAATCTCTCGAATAGCTTCTTCTCGCAAGGTGGCATCCAACAACAACTCACAAAACACATCACACCAGAAAAAGTGATCATACTCTGCACGCCTTAATCATCTAACCCACCCAACTTCAACGGCCACTCTGGTAACACAGTATTATAAGGCAGCAGGTGAAAGTAGCACTCACGAAGTTCAGCCACTTTGATGTTTAACCTACCTTCCGCTGCATGACGAACAAGCTGAGAACGTGTCCTCACCATGGTCACTTATAATCAACCAACAACAAGTTTTTCCTCGCAGAAGATACAAAGCATAGCATCTAAGGGTCAACATCTTATATAGCAAGCATGAAGATATATTTACACCACTAATATCGCCTACCCAATAGATTTTGAGAGAGGATAAATTTTACAAGAATAAATTTTCAAAAACAAAAATATCAACAGAAGGTCAAAAATATTTTGACAGCTACTACCTTCCGAAGTATATCCTCGGATCTTATTCGCATGCTTCGTATAGATGACGCATAGACAAAGATGGAGCTCGCACCAAATATTCAAGTACATTCGGCAGTAACTCCAACTAAGCACCTACAAACACATAATTTGACCTACATGCATTTAAGGCATTTTCCAATCAGTTTGAAACAGCTTCTCCAAAACGTCAAGTCACCAGGATTATACAATATGGAGTACACAATCTCTTTCACCGGCAAAGGATACTTCTAGCATGCTAGCAACATGCTTTGAACATTACAAAAGGGCATAGTTCATTCGAGCTTTACCAATCTCGTCCGCAGATTGACAGGGTACAAATCCTACAAACAGTTCGACAAAAGTATTCTCATTTGCCTCAAGTCCAACAACTTCTTCACATAACAATCTCCTCTCAACCGTTCCCAGTACCCAACAAGTCATTTCGTAAAGAATGTTAGACTTATAAATTGAAGTACAAAATATAGAACAACATCGACAGAATAAGAATAAATATTTCATTAGCTCGAATATTTCTTACATCTCAAAATTTACAGAATACTCTAAAAATAATAAGTCTTTCAGACATTTTTTATAGATTGTTATGCAAACTACATTACATCAGTTCACAGCCCAAAACTCTTCTTCAAGAAAAGAAAAAAAATAGCAACAAAACCTGAATATGAAAAATTAAAGCATGCTTCCAATCTTTGTTCTTCTGTGAGAATGGCCCATGGAATCCAAGAACTTGAAATCACTGAGGAAGTTAAGGTGTTAGTGCTTGAACCAACCTTCAACAGAAGGATCTTCTTCACGACAAAAAACGATGATTGTGCAGCTGAAAACACCTCCTCCACCACCGTCTCTTCCACCATAACCCCTACCGCCCCAAATGACAAAGAAAGAAGAAGGGTCCTATTTTTTAGATAGAACCCACTCATCAGCAGGGTATCGGCGAGACTCCCTCAGACGAACGCCTGCTGCTTTATCTTTAGTTGTAACAGCTTCCTTCGCCAGCAGACGCAGTTCAGTTCAGCACTCCTCCGATGTTAATAGATAATGTAAATGCACCATTTGATGATGATCGTCCTCCGCCTCCACCACCTCTTCATATGTCATATCGTGGAAGGTAGGACTCACCAGAATTACCGTAGAAAGACTCAAAGATTGATTCCCAAAGTATCAAAACCTTAGTTCTTCTACTTTCGAAAGAATCCTAGCCTCCTAAGATTTAGGGGTGCACACCTAAACCCGAGAACCCGAACTGGGCCGACCCGAACCGGCCGGTTCGGTCCGGGTTAGAGATCTATCGGTTCGATTTCGGGTTTGAATTTTAAAACCCGAAAATAATCGGTTCGGATTCGGGTTTATGATTTGGTGTATCTTAAAACTCGACCTGAACCCGGTAGTGTTTATACACAACAAATCTGGGAAAATCTAAAACACTCATAGCCTATGAGTCATAGAGAGAAAGAGGCAGCCATGAAAGTAACGGAAGCAAGCAATATACGAAACTCTTCTAACCCTAACCCTCCTCTTCGTGTTGATGTTGATTTCCCCCAAAACCCCATTTTAACAATAACTTTCTTTCCTCAATGAAGAACAACAACCACCCTATCAAAGGAGCCTATCTAAAGTGAAACCCATCTTAACCACATCCATGCTCGAATCGAAGACTCGGTCTTCGATACTAATATGTTATGTGCCCGTGGGTATGCATCAATTGGTCTGTTAATGGGGCTGCAATTCAAATTGGGCTACGAATCCCCAATAACCCAATATTGTTTACAATGATCTGAGCTCGTATATTGTTTACAATGCTCGTGGGTATGTTGTATGCATAATTACTTCTTTTGCATAATCAATCTGAAGCAATTATCCTCCGTAACTCCCTGATTCGTAGTTTCGGTCTGCGACTAAAGAGGTTGATTTGGAGAGATGCTTAACTTTTTAAAGAGATTAGATTCCAAATGAGATGAGATAAGATGAGAGTTCATCCATCCTGTCTCTCTATCTTTCCTTTAAAGATGAACTTCTCCTTAAACACTTGTTTATCATATCAATGAGCAAAAAACAAAAATCGAGTAGAACCTAGCCCGACCCGATTTAGTACGGATTGGTTTCGGCTCTGGTTTAGAAGCAGTCTGGTCGGGTCAGAAATATAAAACCCGGTTAGACCGGTTCGGATCTGGCCCAAGACATAACTCGGGCCGACCCGACCCATGAATAGCCTTACCAAGATTGTCATCTAGTGGTTACCATCCTCTTAATAGAAGGAAGGCTGTAGGCAATAAAAGGTAATTAGGTACATAAGAAAAAGGTCAAAGAATCAAAGAAACACTTGGTTAATAACAACTGCAACAACAAACCACAGTACTATTTATACTATCATTAACATTAAAGACAACTTTTCAAATCCCCAACGTCAGAAGGAATTCCCATGCAACAATCTTGACCATATCCATTGGTTCTAGGAAACCCAATTAAAATTTTATGTGCTCGTATTTAATGTATTTCGAGAAATTAGGTCAAAACAATTTCGATCAATCAATGATCTAGGATTAAACATAAACAATCAATAGTAACGACAAAAAATTAAACGACACAAGCAATTGTTCACCCTGTAGAAACTCTTTACTCAGGAGAAAAACCACAGGTCGTTGTCGATGAACAAGACAACCAAAAATCCACTAATCAAAAAAGTTTAATCTGAATTATACTTACACACTTGATAGCCCAGTCTCGTGATTATCTCTTTTTTGATCCAAGCATCACTTCATATCGTTTTCGTTCTCGCAACGACTCTCCTTTGTTCTCGGAATGACTCTTCTTTGTTCTCTCAACGACTCTCCTTGAACTCACAGCAAGGAACACATTTTTGGAATCACTCTAGAACAATATGTGGGAAGTAGGATAAACTAACTCAACATCAACCTCAAGGTTTTTAGGCTTTGATTGATGTCAAATTGTCTCTTTGATAAAGGATATTAAGTTCTTTCATAAATAACTTTTTTCTAAAGAAAGAGAGTGAGTCAAAAAAAAAGTAAAGTTCACTTAAATACTGTTTTAGTTTTCTCGAAGGTCGTTCGAACGAAATTCCTAAAAAGCCTTAGAAAAATATGTGTCATTTGTTTTGAACTCATAGCACTCGTTCGAGCGAAACCTAAGGTCTTGGACCAACTTACATTCTTGGACGTTGGTTGATAGAAGACTTGTACGAAGGTCTTCATTCTATCACTGACTTCGACTGAGATAACTATGGAACTTCATATACACGAAATGAGACAAACCAAAATCTTTTACCAACAGCCACAACAGATATTCATAAAGACACATTGGAAATGAGTCCCCGGTATTAATTATAGTATTAATGAAGTTTCTCGACCAACACCACTCGCCCATAATACTTCTCGTGATCTTGGCTTAGAGGGGGCGATTGTAGTGGCTTATTCTGCATCTCAAACTCAAAACTTCATCTTCAACCATCATACGACCACTCGACCTCGTCAACATACACGTGACAAATTTATGCCACATTACAAAACAACTACCGAGTTTTACTTATTATTCTCGATCTCTATATCAACAGCTCGAATCAACAAGCACTCCGTCATTAATGAAGCCGTTACAAGACAGGAGGATCAAACCGTTACACAATCAATTCAAAGACTATCAAATCTATATTGTAACGTTCATCATTAAGAATAATAATGGTCGTCAAACGGTCATATTATAAGACTTATAAATAATAATAATAATAATAATAATAATAATAATAATAATAATAATAATAATAGATGAATCCTTACTCAGAAACACTATACAAAAACTATCCAGAACATCATTTGTAATAACTAGCAATCTTCAATTGAATCTCTCTCTCTCTCTCTATTTCTAAATCCTCAAGAGAGGTCGTGGTTTTTAACCTATTTAGAGGTTTTTCACGCTAAACTTTGTGTTAGCAATTACGTATCTTTCACTAACATTCTGATTATCATTGGTGTAAAGACTAATATCGAATTACAAAATTAGGCTACTACACCTGTCTTGGCAGCGGATCAAGGTAGCTCAACATGTCGGGTCCCAGATATATATAAGAGGCGACGAGCTTGGACTAACTGGATGGCAGGCAACTCGATTAACAATGTCTCATGACATTTTCTATGCCAAGAAGAACCCATAAACATCCCTTGTGGATAGTCCATAAGTGGGGTCTTAGAGGACCGAGCTATAAAGCTTATTTTGTCATGAGGAGGTTTTGACCAACATCCTCCTTAATATAGCTACTAAGTAAATGCATTGTCATGTGGAGATGAAGCATACTCACCTTTTTTACCTTTTAATCAAATCCGTTTTTAGCTAAACTTAGCGTGTAACTATATTAGGATATAAAAAACATATATCCAAGTAAAAACTCAAAACTCCCGGATATATTTCTTTAGGGCCGTCACACCAAAGACAGAATAAAAACTTTTGTTTTACAATAATTATCACATCCCATAACAAAAATACAAAACCTCAAAACAATGTGCCCTTGCAAAATTCCAAATTTATTTACAGAGAGAGAAAACTCTAGATGACTCCCCCCAGTTACAACCGCATCTCCCCCAAACCCCCACTCTACTAAAACTATCTCTCCCTCCCCAACTCTCTCTCTCCTAATTTAACTCTTAGAATGAGACCAACCATACATACACTACTCTCACTACCATCAACTTCTTCATTTCCACCTCGAGATTTTGCCTTACCATCGCCATCATCTCCCGCGAATCCTAATAACAAATCGCCCACGGCCTTTGACATCTCCATGGGTCTAACTATTCTGGTCTTGCTTACAGGTCTGTTGTTTATGTGCTGCATGTCTGTTTATATGCGTCGTTGCGAGGACGAAGTTCGGTCTAGTCAACGACGGACGAGTACTGTTACGAAGAGTGTACCACGTGGGTTGGACCCGGATGTTGTTAATAAACTGCCGTTGTTTTTATACGACGGGGGCACAAAAGAGGGGGGCGATTGTGCCGTTTGTTTAGGCGAGTTTGTGGAGGGAGAGAGTGTGAGAGTGATTCCGTGCTGCGGACATGTGTTTCATCAGGACTGCATCGACACGTGGTTTGCTTCTCATGATTCTTGTCCGCTTTGTCGAGCTACGCAATTGTTTCATCCGTCTCAGCGATGTAACAGTTGTGGATGTTCGAGATTAGGTTATAACATTGAAGAGGTTGTTTTGGAATTTGATGAGAGCAATGGAGATGACAATTTTGATGTAGTGTAGGAGCAGGACTTTGCAATAGTTTTTATCAATGATTATTGGGTTATACAATTCAGGATTTGGTCTTTCTTTTCTAATAATTAATAATCTTTTTTTTATTGTTTTTGGGAGAGATCATGGATACTCTTTTTTGGACACTAAATCACTTCAAAAGTTTTCTTGAAATTTTTAGGTCATTTCCACGTGACAATGGATAAATTTTAATTTTGATAAAATGGGATCTTATTTTGCTGTACCTTGATCACAAATTACCACATGCATTGAAGCAGTCCTTAGCAAACTGGTTAATGTTGTGTTGAAGGTGCAGCTTGGAATAAGCTTGACGCAGGATAGCACTGAAAAATCTATTATTTGAACTCTTGACAAATGAACTTGAGCGTTGAACAAAGGATTCTGGGTTTGTTACAATAGCTTAGTTAAAAGCTAAAGATGTTACAAAAATATTTAATTTTCTTTTTTCTCCCATATCTCTCTCCGTCCTCCTCTATCTTTACTCATCTCGTTTTTGGTTCTTCTTCTTCATCTTTCTCTCAAATCAAATTGCATACCTCTTCATCATCTTTATGTCATTTGCAAACCACCATAATTTATTAATTAGCTACAAGATGATGATCCCATATACTCTTGTAGCAATACAATCTCAAAATAAAATTATTGGTTGAATGATGGACGAAGATAACCTTTTATAATGAATTAGTATTATTTATTATACATCTCTATCCACAAATTGGAACTTCAGTTTATATTATTTATTATACATCTCTATCCACAAATTGGAACTTCAGTTTATATCATGGATTAGATATCGTTGATTAAAAAATTTATATAGAATCTATAGTTCAAAATATCCACAAAACTTGGTGATATTTAGATTAAAAATGAATAAATTATATTTGTACAAAACCTTGTGACGAGAGAACGTTTGATTATCTTCAGAAATGAGCAGTGCCATCCTAAGAGCATGGGCAGCAGGATAGGTATCGCTATATTAGCGATCCAAATCTTGAAAAAATCACTTTTCCAGACTAGTTATCTCTCAAATTACGCCAAGTTCCAGAAAGTCAGTGGCCATTTGTGGAGAGCCCGTTCAGTCAGAGAAATTATTAAAAAATTGGTTGGCTTTTTTAAAAAAAACTTTAACTGCGCCACATTTTTATTTTTTTTAAATATTTTTAAATATTTTTGTATATTATTTTTTATTAAAATATTTTTTTATTAAAAACTGACATCCATCCCCACCCTGAAGAAAAAAAAAAGAAGCTCTAACTACATGTCATATTTTTCCTGAATTTATGCCTAAGTGGCTCGCTAAGTTAGCGAGGCTGTTGCCCATGCTCTAATGTGCTGACTTTTGCTCAACCTATCAAACTATAATTATCTCCTCAATCCTCTATCCTCTTATGGCTGAGGAAGATGTTAGGGTGAGAAATACCTTAGATTATAATATTTCCTATTCACGTCAGTACGGCTGTTATTTTCAAACCACCCAATTTTTTTTATCTTTTGTTTACTGAAATCTAATGCTATTAATCCACAATCGAATTAGAGAACTTCCCAATCAAAGAATTAAATAAAGAACAACAATTTGGCAGAAGAATTCCTTAATAAGAGCTTCAATTGCTCAATGGACTGATTCCAATTGAATTTCTCTTTTAAACCCTAAGTCGATTACAAAACTTGGATAATTTAATTTTGTCTAGATTTATCCTTTTATGAAGGTTGCAAATTTATAGTTACAAAATAGAACAATTATGCCCTTAAACGCAATAAACTATTAAGAAATCGCGATAGTCGCTTGAGCGACTGAAAATTGAGGCAGACAAAATTGGTCTTCTGGGAACTCAGGTCGTTCGAAAGACTCTAAATATCGTTCGAACAACATGCCAATTTAAGCCTAGAAATCGAGGCAAACAGAACTGGCTAACTTTTCCTTTAAACTCGTTCGAACGGCTCCAAGGCTCGTTCGAATGACATGACATCTTTTTAAGAAGTTGAATGTCTAAATCATTCTGGATCATGGCTCCCCCCTTTAGGAACTTTGAGCTCATGCTCAAGCTAGAACTGGAGATGAGGGAAAACGGTCGTGCCCATTTCCCTGTGGTACCACTTCGACTTGCTAGGTAGTTGACATTTCTTCCTAACTCGTAACGAGTCGATAATACCCTGTCTTGTTGTATGAACTTTCATCTCTATAATATTATCCTCCTACAATAGATCTTCTCTTTCCATCCATAAGTCATCGACTGACGGTAGGCTAGTGTTGATTGTAGAGTTTTCATCTAGATGAGACAGCTCAAATAGTTTCAAATGTTCAACATTAATCACCGAATTATACATCTTCATAAATGGTGGCAAATCCAATTGGAATGAGCTGTCACCAATTTACTTGAGTATCATAAACGAACCATAACGGATATGCTTGAGTTTCTTACCTTTTCCCTTTAGTCTTTCCTTACCCAAATGCAACCAAACTAGGTCGTCCTCTTGAAATGTACACTAAACCCGATGTTTGTCGTGTTGAGCCTTATACTTCGCTTGAGTCTTCTTCAATGGTACTTCAACCGCCTCATGAACCTTATCCTCTTAATGAAACACTTAGGCTTAACTTGTTCATCTTAGGGATGGCAATTTTCCCCGCCCCGCCCTGAATGGGGCAGATTTGGTATGAGCTAAACGGGTATGGGGGTGGGGATGGTATAAGCTACTCAAAATCCACCGGGGATCGGGGCGGATTTGGGTCTGCTCACATCAAATTGTTATCCGCCCCGCATACGCCCCATTAAATACCTAATACTTTTACTAGTATACCCCCAATGAATTACATTAGATTGTCAAAACCCTATCTTTATTCATCTCTTCAGCAGCCAACAACAAGTTCTCTTTCAACAGCAGCTCTCTTCATTCTTCTCATTCAACAATAGCAGCTCTCTTTCAACAACTTCTCATTCTTCTCTTCTCTTCAAGCTGCTCTCTGTAAACCATTGGGTTTTAAGCAAGCTCTGCATCCCTTTTCTTTAACAGCAGTGGAAAATCGAAGAATTGGGTTTCAAGAAAAAATTGGGGTTTTTATCTGTTTTCTTCTTTTAGAGAGAGAACAGACAATGGAGAAAAGTAAGGCCTCTTATCCATGGTGGTGGAGTACACAAAACAGTCCCAATCAATCTCAATGGCTACAAGTAACTCTTACAGGTTCTACCTCTCTCTATCTCTCTCAAATATGGCTTCGATCAAACAAATCATTATTTGCTGTCTTATGAAACATATTAGAGCACGCTTTATCCCCTAATAATTGATCGATTCGTTGATACATAGCTATAAGATGTTCTTATGAGTTACTACAACTAGATCTACCCGGCGAGCTCTGTCATGTGAATATGTTGTTGTGCGTTTTGATGCATCTTGATGTTTAATGCTTATACATCGCGTGACTAGAGCTTTCCTATGGATATATATTTACCCCCTTGCTAATGGAGCATCACTGCATCAGATAATGCTTATATTGTAGCTGGAGAATCATTAGCCCTTTTATTTTACTTTTGGGGTTGGTTTTTTGAGTTGTAATTGGTTGAATTACAATTGTTGTAATATATGAAGCTCATTACGGATTTATGCTGTTAAACACTATTGAGTCATGCAAATGTGATCGATAAATATGCGGGAAAACACTAATTCAGTTGTGGGATAATGTTATTTTTTTCTCAATAAAAGGCTTTTTAGAGTTTTAACAAGACCTTCATATAGTTGTGAAGATGATTACCAATTTACGACAAGTTGTTATGAAATTTGAATATTAGTGAATCAATTCTACCCGTGTGTGTCGTTTATGACAAACATATTTACATATTAATGAACATAATCTCTTGATACTATAATATGTTATTATTTGCAGAATCAGAGCAAAGAACGAAAGAAATGTTAGAACTTCTGCAAGACGAAGGAGATACTATTGCGCAGAGGGCAGAAATGTATTACAAGAAGAAACCAGAGCTCGTTAGAATTATGGAAGAACTCCATAGATCTTTCTGTGCCTTAGCTGAACGCTTTGACCCGTTTAGGTCAGATTTTATTCGAGTCACTAGGTTGGGATCATCATCATCTTCTTCAAACTCATTCGGAAGCTCTGGTCAGACTAAACTAGAGACACCCAACTTACACCCAAAATCCATTCTTGAAGATCCTAATACTGAAGGCAACACCTCCAAGTTCGGCGTTGAGTACATAAACAAGATGCCCCATGATGTTCACTCACCTGAACCAAGCAGACTCAACAATATGATTAAAATCAATATCAAAAACGAGCAAAAGGAGGCAAATGACACGGTTAACGAGCTAGATTTGGGGTAAGATTCTAACGAAGAACTTATAAGTGAGGGAAGAGGTTATGGCATTACAAACTAGTGTAGAACTCCCTATCCTTACTTTGGGGAAAGAAAAAAGGTTACCTGACGTGAAGTTTCAAGTTTCGAAGCTTGTAGAGGATAATCTACGGCAACAAGATGAGTTAATAAAGCGGAATGACGAGAAGAGGGAAGTTATTAAAGATCTTTGCATACAGCTATTAAAGATCTTGAATGGAATAATGGATGTATAGTGGATGAATGGAATAGTGGATGTTTTTTTATTATTATTGGAATAATGGATGTATGGAATAATGGACGTTGATTATGTAATATACTTATTTAAATGGGGCGGATTTGGGGATCCCCGCTTATTTTAAATGGGGCGGATTTGAGGATGGTATTGAACTTATTTAACTGGGGCGGATTTGGGGATCCCCGCTTATTTTTAAATGGGGATCAGGGCGGGGATGGGGATGGTATTGGCTCCCCCGCCCCAAATCCGCCCCATTGTCATCCCTAGTTCATCTTCCTTCTTCCCAGACACCGTCTTGTCACCAAGACTAAAAACCATATCAGAGGGGCTTTAAGGCAAGTACCCAAAACAAACTTCAAATGGAGACTTCAAAGTAGAACCCTAAACTGCCTGGTTAAAAGAAAACTGAAGATACGGTAAACTCTCATCCCATGTATTAGGATGCTTAGAATATAATCCCTGTAATAAGTGAACCAAAGTGCAATTAACTATATTTGTTTGCCCGTCAGTGTGCGGATGAAATGCGGTATTTTTCTTCAACTTAATGTCTATTATCCCTCATAACGATCTCCAGAAATGCCCAAAAATACGGCTATCCCTATCAGAAATAATAGAAGAAGAGAGTCCGAAATACCTCCAAATTAACATCTTTGAAAAATAATCAAGTTCCTCTTTCCCCGATGACCGTCTTCTGGTATGGAATAAGAACTATCATCTTGTTGAATCGATCTACCACCACAAACAAGTAATCATTCTTACACTTGGTCATGGATAAACCACCTATAAAATCTATCGAAATGTTCTCCCAAGGTTGGTTAGGAACTAGTAATGGTAGGTATAGTCCCAACTTATGATTGGAAGGCTTCAATGTGTTGTATAGAACGCAACCACGTACCACATGAGAAACATTCATCTGTATCTTCAGCCAATAGATATAACGCACAAATTCAAAAGAGTCTTCTCAACCCGAAATGACCTGCTACCCGGGAATAATGTGACTCTCTAATCCAATACAAACGATCTCCGCCCTCAGAAATGCATAGTAGACTGCCCCTATAAATCAAACTATCCTTCAATTTATACTCACAAGTCTTTCCTTGCAGTAATTTCTGGTGAATCACACTAAACTCATTGTCATCGTCATACACTACAACATATTCAGACAGAACAATAGGATGCATCTGCATAACTACCAACAAAGTAGAAATAGTTGGTAATAAATGTCGAGAGAACATATCAGCCATTTTGTTGTCCACGCCTTTCTTATACTTGATAATCAATGTGAATTGTTGTAGATACGATATCCACTTCATATGGCGAGTTTTGTTGTAGCTTGGACTGTGTAGATAAGAACTATAACGTTTTGTGATCGGAATGTACCACAACCTCATTTCCCAATAAGTAACTCTGCCAATTCTTCACTGATTGATATAATGCGTAGATATCCTTATCATAGGTAGGATAGTTGCGTACTGTTCCTGTAAACATCTCAGAATGGTAGGCATCCGGCTTTTCATCCTATAATAAAATTGCCCCTAATGCATAGTCTGACGCATTTGTTTCAATCTCAAAAGGACGCTATAAATTTGACAATGCTAACACTGGTACATCTCATGTATTCTTCCACTTCAATAACTAAAAAGACTTCTCCTGGTGATCTTCCCATACAAACTTCACATCGAACTTTGTTAAGGAGTGCAAAGGTGTTGTAATCTATAAAAAATATCGAATAAACTTTCGTAAATACTTACAAGAACCCATAAAACATCGCACTTCTGTCACTGTACGGGGTCTAGGACAATTAGTAATAGCCGAGACCTTCCTGGATCTACCTCAAGTTTCCCCTCCACCAACAATGAACCCCAAGTACACTAATTCCTTCTTTCGAAACTCACACTTCTTCCGATTGAGAAAAAGTTGTGATCTCAAGGCTTCCAACACTTTGCGTATATGTACGAGGTGCTCCTCCTATGTTTAAGTATAAATCAAGATATCATCTAAATTAATAATCACGAAATCATCAATAAAAGCACGCAGTACCTCATTCATCAACCGTATAAATGTCGTTGGAGCGTTGCTTAACCTAAAAGACATCACCAATACTCAAAAAGTCCTTGTTTGGTCTTGAAAGTCGCCTTCCATGTATCTTCTTTTTAGATTTTAACTTGATGGTAACCCAACTTAAGATCCAGCTTGGTGAAAAACTGAGCCTTCTGCAACTCATCTAAAAGCTCGTCAATCCATGGAAGCGGATAACGATTCTTCACATTAATCTTGTTCAGCACCTGATAATCTATACACATTCTCTAAGAGCCATCATTCTTCGGCACTAATAACATCGGTGAACCACACGGTGAACAACTCGAATTAATAACCCATTGCTATAGGATCTCTTGTACCTGTTTCCTGATATCATCAAACTCAGTTACAGAAATCCGATACAACCCAATATTGGGTAGTAGCTCATCATTCACCAATGTGATATCATGCTCCAAATCCCTCTTACACGACATCCCTTTTATGCCAAGAAATAAGTCTTTATACTCCTCTTGCAACTTTCTCATTTTAATTTGTTGCTTAGGAAACATTGCCATAGTAGACAGCATTTTAGCCGATAGACCCTCTTGAACCAGTAGCACCAGCAAAAACACAAACTTGCCGCCCGCATTAGCCAACCTCTTCACTTGAGTCACCATTACTAAATTATTTGTGGTGACATGCTCCTTACAAGCATTAATATGAAACTCATTTCCCTCATTTACAAGACGATACTTGAGAGCTCTAGAGTAATAAATTGCATCTCGATCCCAAAGATAAGGGCTACCCAAAATAACTTGGCACTCATCTAAAGGAACTACTTCACACGAAGAGCCGGCAAAGTGACCCATGACCCGCCAACCCGACCCGACCAAACACGATTTTTTGGTGGGTTTGGGCTTGGCCTTAATAGGTCGCGGGTCATTTGACCCAAACCCGTCTAACCCATTTAATAAATGGGTCGGGTTAGGGCTTACCTTAAACGGCTTGGGTTGACCCGTGACCCGTTTAAGTTTAATTTGAGCTAATTATAATTCAAAGTAAGATTTAAGCTAAAATAGAGTTTTATGTGTTACTACTACTCATAAATATTTGACATTTGATCTGATCTCACCTCAGTTTCATTCTCTCATCCTCTTCTGTTATTACTATATATTTCTTCAACAAACCCAATCTTAAAAAATGGACATTTGATCTCCACTTCCATTGTTGGACTCATCATTTTAGAACACATGTAATACCATTACCTACCAATCAAAGCTTCAACAAGCCCACTCTCACGCAATCGTATCACCCATGACCCAAATTAATATTTAAATAGGTCAAAAGGGTCAGGTCGGGTTGACCTGTTTAAATCAGGGTCGGGTTTGGGTTTGTATTTTTGACCCGTTTAACTAAACGGGTCAGATTTAGGTTTGCATTTCTGACCCATGAACCCGTTATGACCTGACTCGTGTAGCCCAAACCTGACCCATTTGCCAGCTCTACTCACACGTCACCTCGTCAATATATAAACTACTCAGTGATTACAAACTTGAACGTGCACTACTTCGTGATCTTCAGGATTGATATAAACTTCTTCTGACTACCCGAATTAATAATAGCCTCTACTAAGCTCTGTTTTATCTGAATACTGATATGAAAAAGTTATTCCTGCCTCACCTCCTTGGTAGCTATAGTTTACTTAAACATAAGAGTAAACTTAGAATTTGGTTTATCTAAATTCAGAAGATCAACAATCACTGTGGCTAGTTCACATTTCTATCTCTTGCTCCTCTCCTCCTTCGGCTTAAGCTCCAGGTGAAGTTTCTAATATTTATCCAAAATATGCCCATTTGCCTTGCAATGATTGCAATAATTCTTCTTGGATGAAGACCCCTCTCCTTTGGACTCCCCATTGTGCTCATTCTTCCAACTAGATGTATACCCTGACTTACTCTTATCATCTTGTTTATCACTCTTTAAGTACTTACCTTCAATAGCAATTGCTTTCACGGTAGCGTCTTCGATATTCTCTATAATAAAAAGCTTAAACTCCCTTCAAATAGACTCCGAAAACCCCCCCATATACTTCATAAACACTTCATACTCGTCCACATCAGTGCCCAAAACCAAAGCTTGGTTATGAAATTCCGTAGTGAAATCTTGTACGGATTACGTACCCATACTTTTGGCGCAAATGATGCCATTTGAACCATATCTCTTGTTCATACCCAATATGATAAAATTACTTTCTCACCAACACCTTGAACTCTTTTCCAACTCAAGCTTTCTACTACGTGACTTTTCTTATAGAACTTCCACCACGTGAGTCCATGACTTACAAATTTCAATATTAAAAAACATATTTTTTGAGTATTTGAATATTTGTAAACTAAAAAGTAGGTCTCTAACATATCTAACATGTTATATAATTTCTCAGCATCGATTGACCCGTCGAATACTAGAATTTTAATTTTAAAATCAATATGGAGATTATGCATATGATTTATGGACTTACCAATAATAGATCTCTCATCGAAGAATTCAGCATCACTATAATCTCTATCTTCCTCTTCGCTACCCTTGTCATTTTCCTCTCCCGCAACTCCTTTTTTTCGTGCACTCTTGTCATTTCGTTGAAACGGATGCTTTGGCGAGGTTTGCGAGACCTAATTGCTCTACAAACTCCCCTAGAGTAGTAGTTAGGTCAGAAACTTTTGTTTCGAGCTTCGTGAGTCGATCTTCAGAATCGCCCATCTCTGAATTTGCCTTCTTCTTCGAGCTAGGTTTTCGATTAATCTTCAACGGACTCACAATAATCTCCTTCATTTGTTTGAGTTGATTACGTGTAGAGACCATAAACCACAACCCGCCAAAAATTGTAACTTAAAAATATAATACCACTTAATCCAATATCGAATTAGAGAACTTCATAATTGAAGAATTAAATGAAAAACAACAATTTGGCGGGAAAATTTCCCAATAAGAGCTTCAATTGCTCAATGGATTGATTCCCATTGAATTTCCCTTTTAAATCCCAAGTCTAGATTACAAAATTTAGATAATTTTATCTTGCCTAGCCTTGCCCTTTTATGAAGGTTACACATTTTTAGTTACAAAATAGGATAATTATGCCTTTAAACGCACTAAACTATGAAGGAATCGCGATAGTCATTCGAACGAACCCATGGGTTGTTTTAATGACTGGCTCAATTAAGCCTGAAAATCAAGACAGACACAATTGCTCTTTTGGGAACCCAGGTCGTTCGAAGGAAACGACTACAAATGTCGTTTGAACGACATACCAATTTAAAACTAGAAAACGAGGCAGACATAACTGACGAACTTTTCCTTCAAACTCGTTCGAACGACATGTCATCCTTTTAAGAGTTTGAATGTCTAGATCCCTCATGGATAACTTATCTCGAGAATTAAAAACTCTTATTTTTAATTATCAAGATTATTCTAAGCAACTCCTTCTCAATCTCCTCAACAATTAGTAGCAACACTTACTCTAGAAATTTATTGAAGGTCGTAATGAAGTTCTTTTCCCCTTGTTACAATGGAGGACATAGTTTGCTTTTAAGGAGAATTTTCTTTCTTGCTCATTAAATCAAATGCCATCCATAGGAATCACAAATAGAAATTGTTTTATATACTCAAATGCTTTCTGACTTGGTGCTTTACATTTAAAATCTGTCATCATTCAGACTTTCAATTTACTTAAGAAAAACTAAATCAAAATACAAAAAGATAGAGTGTAGTACTCTGTATTTTTGTTTTCTCATATAAAAAAAGTTAGGAACTTTGATGTGTATAAGATGAAGAAGAAACCATTAGAAGAGCTTTAAAATGGAGAATAAACCTTGAGGGAGTGAGAGATAAAGAGAATACTAGGATTTCTTCTGATTAGGTTTTCAAGATTTGGGGTTGCCTAAGACTAATAGGCAACTAATGATTTTTATTTATTATCTCAAGGATCGGTCAGGGGTGGCTTGGAATGGTTTCGGTGCTGCTTGAGAATAATGGGAAGTTTGAGAATAAACTCGATGCTGCCAAAAATAGCTCCCCAAAACATGGGGTTTCGCCTAGGACAAAAAAATATAAAAATTGGAACCTTTGACTTATAATAAGTCATAATAGGCAAGGTTAAAAGTTAAAGATGTCATAAAAAATGTTCATTTGTCCATTATCGTTCATGTATCTCTCTGTCTCTCTTTTTTTTCTTCAACATCTTCTTCATACTCCCTCTTTTTCTCTACTCATCTCTCTTCGTTAAATATTTTTCTTCGACTCTTTTCTGTCTCTTTCTCACCAAATCAAACTCCCCATTTTACCGTTGACTGTTAGTCAACGATCTTTGACTAACGTTGACTCGGTTAAAATTTTTGTTAAGACTATTTTACCCTCACGTAACAAATACCTGACCTTTACAATTCGTTCGAACGACAATAAGTCTCGTTCGAACGACAAGAGTTTCATGACAAAAATTCCAGGGAACTTTCAACTCGTTCGAACGACAAAAGTTTCATGACAAAAATTCCAGGGAACTTTCATCTCGTTCGAACGACAAGAATAGTTTCAATACAACTGGTGGTTTCACTTCACCATTATTGTTCATGTTTGTTCAAGCTCTCTCTCTCTCTCACACCATTATTGTTCAACCTCGAGTTCCTTCACCTTCACTGCGATTCACCTCTACCTCTCGTTGGTTTCACTGCTTCACCACCTCTAATTCAAAGTATGGTTTTCTAATTTGGTAAGATTTGCTCTGATCTCTCTCTCTCTCTCCTTATTGGGTTTGTTGGGTGCTTGCATTGTTGGGTTTGTGGAACTGGTGTGATTGTTGATTGTTGGGTGTATGAGTGATTGTATTGTTGGGTTTGTGGAACTGCTGTTGCGTATTGGGTTGTATTTATTCAAATATTTCTGGGTTTTGTTCGAATATAAATATCCAGGTTCTCTTTTATTCGAATATTTTTGGGTTTTGTTCAAATATAAATGGGGTTGAATGTTTGATGTGAATTTTGGTTAATATTTGATGTAAAACCTTAGTAGAAGTTGTATAATGGGGTTGAATGCTGATTTTGTATATATGTGTTTCTTGCAGGTTGAATGCTGCCCACTTTGTGATCAAGATTCTCATAGTGTGGAGAGTTGCCCTGGGTTTATAGCAACTGATTTCTCACTACTTTGAAATGTAAGTCTCTCCACTTGGCATTCTCTCTCTCTCTGTAGTTTACATTATTGTATTGTTTGATGTTGTTGTGTATTAACAATTATTGCCATATACCAACAAGGATTCTATTAAACATGTGGTGTTACATTGTGGGGGGGGGGGGGAAGGTGGGAGGACCCTAGAAGAGATATAGGCTATACCCATAACCTCTATGTTGATGGTCATAAGCACATTATAAATAATGTTGATGGGGACCAATTCTATTTCGATGGACTATTAGACTTTGTTTTTTCTACAATGTCTGAAATGAATGCAACATTCCAGCATGGTGTTGTGTTAGATGTTATGACATTGTATCTTGGTAACAAATTCTTAGTGAGAAATGATACAGATTTACTCAAAATGTGGAAGATGAGTGATGTAGAAAGCTTGTGGGATGTTCACTTTTATATAGAACAAAGGAATGAGGTACTTTTAGGAATTGTTGACCCCATTGATCTAGATGCAATTCCTGAAGTCCTTTTAATTGATAGTGATGATGATGCTCCTATTGAAGAGATTGCAACTCAGGTTGAACCTATTGTGGAGCCTATTATTTATTATATTCAAGCTCAAAGACCAAAAAAGCTAGTCACAAAGTCAAGGTCAAAGAAGAAAAAAACTCTTTTGTAATTGGTTGATAAAGAAGATGTAGAACAAGTTCAAGTTGAAGTCCAAGTTCCAGAACCAAGGCAAGTCCAAGTTCTAGAACGAGTCCAGGATCAAGAACAAGTTTATAAAGGGAAGAGAAAAAAAGAAAGTACAACAAGGAGTAAACCAAAAACTAAAAAAACAAGACCATCTGAGCTACTTGAAGAGGCATTAGATGAGCTCCCACCATTATATTTTAGTGATGATGAGGTTATTGCAAAAAATACTGATGTGGGTGGAAACACTGTGGGCGAAGGAGTTGAGGATATGGGCGGAAACAATGTTGATGGAAATCATCGTGGAGGAGTTGGGGATATGGGTGTAAACACTGATAATTGGGCATAATTAGATGGTGATGATGGTCCCACTTAGGAAAACATAGACAGATGTAATCTTAAGTTTAGAGATCTAGCTAAGGAGTATGATAATATCTTTGCTGAAGAAGAAGATGCAATTCATAGTGTACCTCCTCAACCTACTTATGGTGAGTTAAGAGTTGGGATGGAGTGGGCAATTGTGTATGAATGCAAGGCATACATTAGATAATGGTCAATAATGAATAAGTTTGAGTATTATCAAAAAAAAAAAATGAAAATTACAGGGTTAGATTGTTTTACATTAATGAAAAACTGTGAATGGATGTTTTATGCTAGGAGGACTACTGATGGTCACACATTCACTTTAAGAAAAAGTAGCAACCTTAAGCATACTTGCAGTAATGGAGCTAAGAACAGATTGGCAAATGCTACTTGGGTGGCCAAACAAGTTGAGTAAATGATGAGGTCTGTGAGGACTACTGTTGGTATCCAAGACTTGATATCAACACAATTTGGTGTAGACATTTCATATTATACAGCCTAGAATGCCTGGTCAATCTGTAAGGAGAAAATAGTAAGTTCATATGATGAAGGATACATCATGCAACCAGAGTTGTGTCTGCATATATTATATTCAAATCTTGGGAGCATAACTGTTATTAGCAAAGACCATGATACTAGCCAGTGGACTGGGACATGTATAATATTTAAGGCAAGTATTAATGGATTTCTTAATGGTTGCAGACCTATTATTGGCTTAGATGGATGTTTTCTTAAGGGTAAATATGGGGGTGTGTGCCTATCAGCTATTGGATTGGATGGTAACAATGGACTCTTTCCATTAGGAGTATACTTTTGTAAGTCTTGAGTGTAAAGACACATGACACTCATTTCTGCAGATAATGCATCCCTATTTTGTTATGTATAATACAAAGTTGACTTTTATCTCAGATAGGCGGAAAAGACTTATTGATGCAGTTGCAAATATATTTCCATTTGCAAAGCACAAGTATAACTTCTTTTCTTTTCTTTTTTTATTTTTCTAATTTTTTCAAGCCACAAGTACTTGAGCTGTTATTAGTGTGTTATGGCAGGTTTTGTTTCAGACACATGCATAAGAATATGAAAAAAGTCTACAGGGGTACACATTTGGAGAGTTTGGTTTGGAAAGCAGCAAGAACATATAAACAGGTAGAAAAGAAGAATCTGTTAGATGAACTGAAGCTGGACAACCCATCAGCACATAACTGGCTGATGAAATAGCTATTTGAGTATTGGGCTAGATCCCACTTTGATTTCACTGCTAAGTGTGAACATATCACAAATAATTTTTCTGAGTCTTTCAACAACTGGATTCCTAAGATCAGGGATAAACCAATTCATAAAGCACTAGAGAAATTGAACTTAATGTTGATGAAATTAATGTTTGATAGGAGACAAAAAACAAAGGACTGGGAAGAAAAAGGTAAGATTAGCTTAATTAATTTACAATTTGGTAATATATAATTGTTATGCTTATATATAATTGCTATGCTTCTTTAAATGCAGGTTTAGTGTTAGTGCCTAGAGCACAAACATATATTGATAAGCTAAAGAGACAGTATGGTCAATATAGGATTGAAGGGACTAAGAAGGGGGATGGTAATACTGGTCAAGGTATAACTGGCCAATATGTCATAATTGCAGTGAGTGGGCAGATATGGAGAGCTAATTTAGGGACACATGAATGTGATTGTCATGAGTGACAGGTTACTGGACTTTCATGTGTCCATGTTGTGTCTGTTATAGTCCCTTATAGATATTCATGGGCCAAGTAAGTATTATTTAGTATTATTTCCATGTTAAAGTGTTTTTAATGTTATTTCAATGGCTAATATGTCCATATATGACAATGCTTGGTTAACTGGCAGTTTTGTCTCTGAATATCACAAATTATCTTCATATGTGAAGACATACAAAGATGCTATATATCCTGTGGTTAATCCTTCAGAGTGGGGACAGGTATAACTTTATCATAATTAACTCTTATATGTCCCAATACCATATATTTTATTAAAGTTTTTTTTGTCTGTTTATGTCCATACAGCCTCAACCTCCTTACTTTTTACCACCACCATTAGTGAGAGGACCTGGAAGGTCAAGAAAAGAAATGATACATGGTCCAGATGAAAAAAGGCTTCATAAAAGATGCAGTACATGTGGATGTTTTGGTCATAACAAAACAACATGTAAGGGTCCACCTGTAGTACCAACACCAAGAGTGGTTAGAACTAGACAAAGGCTAGACACAAATACCAGTAGGGCTAATTTTATGATAAATATTAGCTTACGAGTAGATACAGGAGGTGAGAGAGATGTAGGTAGAACTGGAAGTGGAGGGAGGACTGGAAGAAATATAGTGGAAGGAATGACTGGTGCAAGGGGAGGTAGAGATAGAGGAAAACCTAGAGGTGGAGGGAGGACTAGAAGAAATACAGTGGGAGGAAGAACTGGAGGAGAGAATGTTGGAGGCAGAACTGGTACAAGGGGAGGTGGAGCTAGGGGTAGAACAAAACAAACTTTTCAAGCTCCAAGGCAGTCAGAAGGTGCTACTCAAGTATCTACTTCTCAAGCTCCAAGTCATTCACAAGGTGATACACAAGTTTCTCAATCACAAGTACGAGCTCCAAGGCAGTCACAAAACCAACAGTCTCAAGTTCAAGCTTTAAGTTCAAATCCCTACAAGAAAGAAATTCTTCAACCTAGAAGAAAATGGATTTAGTGGTGGAGCTAGGGTTGATGACATATTTAACTTTTGAATGCATTTAGTGGTGCTTTGTGTATGTATATACAGTTTTTTTTTTGTGGATGTATATATAGTTTTTTTTTTGTGGATGTATATATAGTTTTTTGTGAATATAGAGCATTTTGTGGATCAGTTTATGTTCTTGTAGAATATATAGTTTTTTAGTGGTGCTAAATGGCTAAATCCTGGATCATATGTTCATAAACACAAATACATAAGACAATCATAAACACAATGTCATTCATAAACACAAGTACACAAACTAAAGTGTTCTTACAATCCACTATTGAAAGGTTTTATTTGTCTCATTTCGAGTTTTTCTTTTCTTTCATCCATTTCTTCTTTTTCATCCATTACTTCCTTTGTTTCATCCATTTCCAAGCTGCAGTGTATTTTTTTGGAAAAGATTTCATTTTGTTCGAATGACTTATCTTGTCGTTCGAACGAGTCTCGGGCTTGGTTGTTTTATAAAACAAATTTGGCCTAATTTTTTTGCCTCTCTCTCTCTCTCTCAACTGCACTTCACCATTGTTGCTCTAAGCTTGTTGATTGGGTCTTGATTGGAAGTGAAGTCGTTATAATTGCTATCTTCTCTCCTCCTCCAACTTCAATTCGTTGAGTGGATTTCAATTTGGTAAGTTTTGATCTCCGTGCTGTTTGTGCTATAGTTTTTCTCTATGATGATTCTTTGGACAAATTGGGTTAAAACTGTATGAGGAATTCCCTTAGTTGATTATTGCATCTCTGTGATTGTAAAAATTGTGTGCATTGCTGGAATTTGGAATTATATTTTTACTGTTTGGTCAAGGTGATTTATTTTTGTATTTTTGAAGAATTGTTTGATTGGTTGGGTGCATTGTTGAACATAATTGGAAAAGAATTGGGGGTTGGAGTTGGGATTGATTACTGTAGGTTTTGGGTTGAGATTGTGCTTGTTTGGGTTCCCCTGCTTAACCATTTTGGTTAAGTTTGTGGAGGTGGTGGATTGTTTATTGCAGGTTTTGGGTTTGATTATTGGCGTACTGTTGGTGGAAGTAGTTGTTACTTGGGGTATTGGTTTCTTTGGCTTGGTATTGTTGGTGTTGCAGACAAATTTCTTTGAGTATTCGTTATGGCTCCAAAGGTACGGGGAGGAACAAAGAGGCCACGCTCCGATGATATAGGAATTCTTAATGGTCAGAGGGTTGGTGATAACCCGGTATATTGGGCTACTGACAAAGGCTTTCGAGGCCAATTGTAAAAGAACAAATTGTTGACATCAAGAGTGTTTCTGAGGTTAATGCTGGATATGCACGGGTGTTTATAAAATTTAGAGGAACAAATTGGACCAAGATTCTTACTCCTTTTGGTAAGGTCTACCCGAGGATTGTTCGATTATTCTATGCTACTCTAGAACTTGAGCATACCCGTACATTACATAGTCGTACTTTCTCAGTCACTATTGATGGTACCACGTACACAGTCACTAGAGACAATATCTACGTTATTCTGGGTTTCCGTCCTTCTCAGTATATTGCGATTCCGAGATGTATTTGGCCAACATCGTATTATCCCTGGCCTGCTACTACTTCTGAGGGAAAGTTTGAGGAGGATGGGGTTCCTATTCTTCCTGCGCTGCCTGATATGGTTATTGACATCACAACTCAGCATCGTCTATATACTGGATGGGGTATTATTTCCCGAAAGATGTAGATGATGAGCTTCGCCTCGTACATTGCATAGTTATTACAAATATTATTCCGCGATCTCAAAAGAATGAACTATCTGAGCGGATGAAGGTTTTTCTTTATGCATTCAAGAATGATATTGAGCTAGATCTATCTAATATCATCATTGAGGAGATGATTGATGCGAGCACCAAAATAGCGATTCGGAGTTCATTACCGTTTGCTGGACTTGTTATGGCAATTCTTACTGCTGCTGGCTACAAGGTATTTCCAAATGAACCTGAGGATACCAAAACTGAAAAATTGGATGTGAGTAATTGTCACAAGAGTGCATCTCATCTTCCTCCTGTGCTACCTTCTGAGCCTATTCCTCCAAGAGAGCACATAGGTTCTTCTAGCTCAGTTGCACAGCCTCAGGAGGTGTTTTCTCTTCAGAGTAATGGGAGCATGCTTCAGACGGTGTCGACCAGGTTAGGTGCTATTGAGGGACGTCTGAGGACTATGGAGGGTAGACTGGAGACTATTGAGACAGATGTTAGGGGTCTTCGTCAGGTCTAGAAGCCGTAGGAGTTTGAGTATGATTCTGGTTCTGGAGATGCTTGACTGCACAGGGTGCCTTCGCTAGACTTCTGTCCTCGCATCTGCTCTCCTTTTTTTGGTTTCTTTTGTCTGGTTCCTTTTTAAGATTTTTTTGTTTTGAGAGCACGTGAGATAAGAGTCTTTGTACTAACTTTATCAGTTTATCTAGTACTACCTTTTGTTTATCTGTTTATACGATGTATATAATTTATTTTCTTTCAGATAGTTTATTATAGTTGTTTGATTGTTTCTTCCGTGACAAAAAGGGAGAAGAACGAGTTTACATGACTGGTTTGCAAATGCTTCTCTAAATTTATATGTTCATTTTTTTTTTCCGTTTGTGTGACTGTATTCTAAGTTTTTTGTTCCACATGTTTCAAAAACGAGTTTGCTGAGTGTGTAGATATTCAGTCACACACTATCTGATGAGAACAGGGTTGTAAGAAGATATTATTCCTAAGTGAGGTCCAGAGATTGAACTTATTCAAGAAAGGGGTGGTGTCTTTCTAAGGTCAAGACTCACATTGTAGCTGGGAAGTACTACAGAGTAGTGTGTTCATCTTAATTTTTATTTGTCACAAAATGAACCAAAGTGGGAGATTGAAATGCTTTAGTTGTCTCATTTCGTGTTTGTGGAGTCTCGTGGTTATCTCAGCTGAAGACACTGACAAATGAAGATCACTATACATAAGGTAAGTAGAACTCACTGATAAAGGGAGGAGTTTTTATATATATTTTTCGTTCGAACGAGTTTTCTTGTCGTTCGAACGAAGTATCATGTCCCCTGGAATTTTTGTCATGAAACTCTTGTCGTTCGAACGACTATTCTTGTCGTTCGAACAAGTTGAAAGTTCCTTTGAATTTTTGTCATGAAACTCTTGTTGTTCGAACGAGACTTATTGTCGTTCGAACGAATTGTGAAGGTCACGTGCTTGCCACGTCAGGGTAAAATAGTCTTAACAAATTTTTTAACAGAGTCAGCGTTAGTAAAAAATCGTTGACTAACAGTTAACGGCAAAATGGGGGGTAAACCCTCATAAATAACAAATATAGGAGGTAAACACTATTATGAGGAACCAAGTGTGTGTGTGTGTGTGTGTGTGTGTGTGTGTGTGTGTGTGGGGGGGGGGGGGGGGGGGGGTGGGGGGGGATAAATTAAAAAACTCTTAAAAAAACATATTTGTGATAGGAGACCGTGGTCCTTGGGGTAAGTTTGTATGATCTAATACTTAAACCAAGACCTCAACTGAGACAAACCTCATTTGATTGAAGAGAGAATTTGTGTGTTTTGAGGTGCAAGATTCGAATTGACAATGGCGATGGCGGAAGACGACGAAACATCGGAAACCCGAAACAACGCTCGCCTCGCAATCCTGGAACTAGCTAACATGATCAGTGTTCCAATGGCACTCAATGCAATCATCCACCTCAAAGTCCCTGAT
The DNA here is from genome assembly GCA_014058105.1 of Kingdonia uniflora. Classification (NCBI taxonomy): domain Eukaryota; kingdom Viridiplantae; phylum Streptophyta; class Magnoliopsida; order Ranunculales; family Circaeasteraceae; genus Kingdonia; species Kingdonia uniflora. Next base: position 1,110,695 of record JACGCM010002866.1, read on the forward strand.
ATAATCTACCACCAACAACCACACCCAAACACTCCCCTTACCGCCTCTCAAATCCTCACACGTGCCAATCTTCCCAATGCCGATCCCGATAACCTCCAACGCCTCCTCCGTCTTCTCACCTCCCACAACGTCTTTGCGGAGTACACAATCACATCCTCCCCTAACAGTCCTCCCGAGCGTAGCTACTCCCTAACTGAAACAGGTAAAACTCTCGTAACAGACGACCACGGCTTATCCTACGCCTCATATGTACTCCAACACCACCAAGACGCGTTAGTCAAATCGTGGCCGTTGCTTCACCACGCAGTACTCGATCCAACGGTGGAACCATTCGCGAGATCCAATGGTGGAAAATCGGCTTACAGTTACTATGGTGAGAATCCCGAGATGAATTTGTTGATGCAGAAGGCCATGTCAGGTGTATCCGTGCCATTCATGAAAGCAATAATGGACGGCTACGATGGATTTGGATTTGATGGGAAGAAGATCCAACGGTTGGTAGACGTTGGAGGGAGTGGAGGAGATTGTTTGAGGATGATTTTACGGAAGTATTCACATGTGGTTGAAGGAATTAATTTTGATTTACCGGAAGTTGTTGCAAAAGCCCCAAAAATTCCAGGTTTGTAAAATGTTTATTTTAGTCTTGTTGCTTTGTTGTCACTAATATGAGCTGTAGGTGTTGACGATAGTGTTGTTTTGTGTGTGTGGAGGTGTGACACACGTGGGAGGGGACATGTTCAAGGAGATTCCTAAAGGTGATGCTATCTTCATGAAGGTTAGTTAAAACATTCCACATCATTATTTTGGTTTGGAGTTCTTATTTAATTAAACATTATGACTTACAAAAAATGTGTTATTTGGGTATGCGTAAAGTGATGATACGTCCAATAAATGGTGCTCACTTAAATAAAAACATTTGTGATATTTCTATTGGACCATAAAGGCTTTGACCATCTCTTAGAGCATCTCTTAAAGTACCTGATTGACTTGGATGAAAAAAAGCCAAATCCAAGTCAATCAGACTCTATTTCCTCCAATAGTACCTGACTTGAATTTTTTAACAAGCGCCCAACACTTAGGCGTCTGTTATGTTTTTTTTCAAATTTTTTTCGCCCAAGACTTGGGGGCCCGATTTGAAATTAAAAAATAAATAAAAAATTGGGCGCCCGATTTGAATTTTTGTTAAAAAAAAAAATTTGGGCGCCCAAATCTTAGGCGCCTGTTTAAAAATATAATAGGCGCCCAATCGCGACATTAAATTTCAAGGCTGAGTCTTGAAATCCAAGACTTAGCCTTGGATTTGGAGAGTGAAATCCAAGTCAGTAAGGCATTGTTGGAGGACGAAAATTCTAGGTGGCACCTTGGATTTCAAGGTAGTGAGGCACTTTAGGAGATGCTCTTACATTCATTCAAAACTTGAGTTTAGTACCTGACTTGAATTTTTTAACAAGCGCCCAACACTTAGGCGTCTGTTATGTTTTTTTTCAAATTTTTTTCGCCCAAGACTTGGGGGCCCGATTTGAAATTAAAAAATAAATAAAAAATTGGGCGCCCGATTTGAATTTTTGTTAAAAAAAAAAATTTGGGCGCCCAAATCTTAGGCGCCTGTTTAAAAATATAATAGGCGCCCAATCGCGACATTAAATTTCAAGGCTGAGTCTTGAAATCCAAGACTTAGCCTTGGATTTGGAGAGTGAAATCCAAGTCAGTAAGGCATTGTTGGAGGACGAAAATTCTAGGTGGCACCTTGGATTTCAAGGTAGTGAGGCACTTTAGGAGATGCTCTTACATTCATTCAAAACTTGAGTTTAGTAGCTACCACGTCAGATTTTGCCCCATCTCTCAAGTTTCAGGCTTGAAATTTGAGTTATGAGTTTGCAATCAAGCACCTAAAGGTTAGGCACCTTATCTAAAGTTAAGTTCCAACCGCCAGATCTTAGAAGTTTGAGAGCATACACCTAGCACTTGGGCGCTTGATAAGAATAAGTCATAACCGTTGGATCTGCCAAGTCACCTTTAACTTGAGTTATAAACAAGTCATTATTGGACCAGTCATGAGTTGGATGTATTGGTAAACTCAAGTTTTAAGTTACACAAGAGATTACCTATGCCAACAACAACAATGACGACTCAATCAAAAACCATGAATCATTGTCTACTTCAGTGGTCCAATATTGCCCTTGTGGATAAAATCTAATTACTAAATATAACAACTTTAATAAATAAGTCGAGAAAAATAAGAGTACTGAAGCGTAATTAATAGAGTGGTCTCCACTCACCACTTGCCATAAACATGGAAAGAAGAAATTTATGATTGGGATTTAGAGGAAAAATGTATTAGGAGGGGAAATAAATAGGAATAACTTCATCTTCATCATTTCATTTCAAAAATGCCCTTGAGCACTTAGAATTTTTGGTTACATTCTTCTTTACACACACCACCTATTGATTTAGATCTCTACTTATGTCAAAAATAAATAAATAAAAAACTTCAGTAAATTTTTGAAAAGTTTCAAGTAATTTTAGAAATGTTGAGAAACTTCGACAGTTATTTGATATTTGAAATTAGTAAATAACTGATATTTGAATTTTGCAAGCCTCAAGTTCTTTTTCCTAGCAAGGTAAGCTGAGATTGGACGGACCCCATGCATATATTAATCAAATTTGAGGAGTTACAATCCAGAGCGCAATTTACCGTAGCATCTTCCCTAAAGTGTTTAATAAGGTTATTTGGGATGGAACTGCCGGCTGACACAACTTTCCATATTTGATAGGTCATGGTCATCCCTCACCCGTCTTGGGTTTCACGTTTCGTGGGACAACATAGATTTTTCAGAATTTTGAAAGTTTAATTTATTTTATAGAAGCTGCTATAAGTACACCGGTTCTTCAGTGGAGCACATAATTATTATTATTTTTTAATTTTTTCATATTTGTATCCCGAGAAGAGAATGGTATTTCTTAACTTTAAACATTTTTAGTCCCTACCTCAAACACATGTCCTTCATCTTCACCACACCTCTTATCTTCTTCATCGAAACTCCTCTTTCTCTTCCTTCCACTGAAGACCTTCATAATGAGTGACAACCCTTTTGACTACAAAATCTACGACCTAGAAGAAAGCTACGATGATATAAAACCCCTCCCCTCTCCTTCTTGACTATCCCGAAGATGAATAAGATCAAACCCCCATTAATGATTATTTAGGAGAAGTTGCATTCCAAATTTACAATTACAAAAACGTATGTAAGAGATGATTTGCGTGAACACTATTTACGCAAGTTAGGGTTAAACTTGGGAGAATATGAAAGAGAGAGAAAAGACTGGCGAATCTCGTTTGAGTTGTACCTCAGGTAATTTAGATTAAACTGATACATATCTGAAGGATAGGGAGTGCCCGGTCCCCTAAAGTTTAGCATGTGCTTTACAGTAATGGGCGTGCTCTATAGTAAGAACATTAATGCCTAAAACGGCTTCCTTATTTTATTTATAAGTATTTTGTTTTATGTTTATTTATATTTTAGATCAATTATATTTAAGAGGTCTTAAGAATAAGGAAAGTTTCTTAATAGGAGTTTCGCCATAATTAAAATGGCATGTTGTATAGAAGCCTAGGTTAGGATTTTTTTATATTTATTGTTTAAGTTGAGCTTGTAGTTTTAAATGAATTAATAAAGCTATTTTAGGATTATTAAATTAGAGATTTTCTTGAAACCCAAATTTCATTCTTTAATGATTAATTAATGAGAATTATCACAATTGAAGCTCTTGCCGATTGGTTCTTGTTTGTAAAATCTAGATTAAATTTATTCTTCTCAATAGAAGTATTTGTAACGGCTAAGAGAGACTTGGAATTCAAGTCATAATAGGACTTGTAATTCAAGTCTGACAAGTATTCCTAATAATACTAGGACTCTAGTTTAACATTATTAACTTGGTACTGTAGCTGCTTAAAATCCTCCGCAATTTTTTTCTTGTCTTCTTGGGCTATTGAGGGATTTTCAAGATATTTTTCCAGATTTTTTTTCTTTCTAAAAGTTTTGATGGTGGGTCAGTATTTACTCACAAGATTAGATCGTATTGAAGAGTTGGTGGAAAGAATTAAAGAAATGTTACAAAGGATGGGAGCGACGGTCGGTAATTTTTTTTTCTCTAATATTAAATAATGTTTGTGAGGTTCACCATATCTACTTTGATGATGGAGGTCTACCCTAAATGTAAATGTATGATGAATACACTGATGATTACGAGTATCTAAGGTCTTATGTTGTTGGGGCAACAAATCTTCTCTTTGACGACATTGTAGAAACCGAATTCATCGTACATATTTATAAAAATTTATTGATCCTTCTAGGTAACTTTTGTGGCTCGAAATGACGATCTTTAAACTCCTTTCTTACTAAGATTCCAACAAAACATGAGGCATATGCAATATTTGATTTTGACATGAAAAACAAGTTTGATGGATATGCAATAATTTACATAATGGGTACATCAGTTGGATATGGCAAGTTCCGAGGTAGGATATGAAGGTTGAAGTATAGAGAAACAATAATGAAGTCTTCATCATCGAAGTTCGTTGACAAGCTTTTCAAAGCAGGGGAGAGTTAATAGGTCACGGTCGTCCCCCACCCGCCTCAGGTTTCACGTATTGCAAAATAACATAGATCTTTCTAAATTAGAAAAATCTATTTATTTTATATACTAGTATTTTTATTTTTACTTTTGATAGATTTTATTTAAGAGATTTTAAGAATAATAAGGAAACTTTCTTAATAGGAGTTCACTAAAATTAGAATGTTTGTTATATGTAGAAGCCTATGTTATGGTTTATTTTTTTTGGCTGTTTGAGTTGAGTTTGTTTTAATTTTAAATAATTTAATAAAGCTACGTTTGGATTTTTAAATTAGGGATTTTCTAGAAACCTTAATTTAAGTCTTTTTTAGTAATTAGTTAATAAGAACTAACACAATCGAAGCTTCCTCCGTTTGGTTCTTATTAATATTATACTTGAAAAATAAGCTAAAAGGTCAGCACATCAATTTACTTCTCAATATATATGAAAATCCTGAGTTTTTCTTAAAGCTGAATCTTGATCACAATGTCGTTGAGCGTAGACTCACTGTCAAGGTGTCAGTTTCTTCCCATGTATAATACTAACAAGCAAGGCGGAATAGGTGTCGGCCCACAGTTTCTTAACTCTACTGTTATTAGCAATGTTGACCCCTTGGAAAATTACAAAGTTTACAACACTCTTCTCTAAAAACGGCCGAAGGTTTAACATTCCACCATATCCTCCAAACTGCCCACATGATCCATCAAAATTAAGTATAATCACATTTCAAGGGAGGGGAAGTCCATTTGCAAGCCTCAAGTGCTTAAAAGCTCCAACATGGCGGAAGAAATTTTTACTTTCAAAGAAGAGTGTTGGAGTATATAGTGTGTTTACACATATACTCATCCTTTAGTCCCACATTAGTTAGTAATAGAAGTAGTTTAGTGACCATTGCTATATAAAGAGCAGTAAAAGCTTGTAAACAAAGAGACCCCAGTTTCTTAGAGCTTGTAATTTCCAGTCAAAGTTTTTCTTCTGACATAGGAATCCTGTTAAGTCTAGTTAATTAAATATGAATAAAAAAACTTTGGGGTTTTCATATACTTCCTTGGCTTTTGCATATTGTTTTAGTTAGAAATGTTTGAGTGACGGCTTTCACAAAGTTAGAGTTGGATAGCTACGTGCAGTCGTCGTGTATGTTAAAAGTTGCCTTCTGACAGGGTTTTCACTCCCATTAGCAGGTTTCCCTGCTGAAGGTAGATGTACATACATTGGCATTTGTTCTAGGCGAGATGGAGTGTCCAACAAAAGGGGCGAAGGAACATCTTAATGATATTTTCTTTGACAAACTGCAAGAGAAGTGCAGCAGATTTTAGAGTTGTGTTATGTGCCTATTGGTCATAATGGCAACTCAATGGCATATGCTCTTGGAACGACTAAAGATAATTTTTGAAAAAGAAATCTCTATATTTCTCTGCATTTGCCTGGACGTTTGCAAAACAATCAAAATATCGTCGAATCCGTATATTCTTCACCTCTTGCCTTTCCCTCCTCACCGTAGGCAAAATTCGACAGGGGCTCGTCTGTTTTCAGCTGAAAAAACTGCTAATAGGACATGAAAGCCCGCCAGAACTCAAGTTTTAAGTTTTAACAGTAGATGGAACTCTTCAAAGCCACTGGAAGATCCATTGCAATCCTCCCAATAAATACTCTATTACGAAATAAACTCTCACGAGCCATGTTTGAGCTCTTGAACAATTATTTGAATATTGTCTAAGATAAAATCCAACATGGATAAAACAGGTAGTTTGGTTTTCTGATTTGAAGGAAGATCAGAGATGAATTTGAATATTGTTGCCTTTCTTTCAACAAAATTCAGACAGATAATCATCCATAGTTAGACCTCCATAATAAATGTGTTAACCAAGCCAAAACGATACATATTTCCTTAACAAGTCTCCAATGATGATACGACTAAAGAAGCTCTAATTTTCAGGGCGCCCAGTTTTTTTTTTCTTCTCTTGGGAGACTAGTGTCTTGAGTTGCCATAGTGAGTTTTAGATTTTGTCATTTAGCTCAAGCCCTTTGTACATGATCAATATAATCTGTTCCTCTTGTTGGATCTGAATATATGGGTTTGTGTTTGAGCTATTCTACGATCTAATAAAGACTTGATTAAAATCGAGAATATTTTTTGTTGAATTATACTTGGACCCTTGTTTAATCTTAATGCGGAAACTTTCTTTTGGTACTGTACTCCGGACAGTTGAGAACTATATATATCTCTCAGGTTTGCAGGATGCTGTACATATTCCAAAATCAAATCACTAATTACAGTATTACTTATGGACAACATAATGGAAGTCTGTTTACATATCTTTCCTTATTTATGTGGATCTGTTTTGTTTGTTGTAGTGGGTCTTGACAACGTGGACTGATGATGAGTGTGAAAAAATCATGAAGAACTGTTACGAGGCGCTCCCCGTAGGAGGAAAGCTCATAGCTTGCGAACCAGTGTTGCCTCTTGATTCAGACAGCAGTCACAGGACACGGGCATTATTAGCAGGTGACATCTTTGTAATGGCCATCTACAGAGCTAAAGGTAAACATAGAACAGAGGATGAGTTCCGACAGCTTGGTCTTTCCACAGGATTCAATGCTTTCCGAGCAATCTATATCGACCATTTCTACACTGTGCTGGAGTTCACCAAATAGTATAGAACTACAGGTTTTGCTTATTTTAGTTTACAATTATTTGATATTGGACCATTAATGAAGGCTTTTTTACATGATTTTAGGAAGAAAAGATCATCTTCCATGTTAGCATAATTGTGTTTGATCCTTAATGAAATGTGACGTTAGGCTTTGTTTGTGAGTGTTGGGGGTGAACATGTAGAATACATTCCCCGTGCGCAATTTGGTTTTATCCGTTATCTTCATGACATATAAATAATCAACCAAGAAATATAGACACAATAATTCATGCACACATAACACAATATTTACTGGAGGTTCACCCTAAGACTATTCTCCACCACCAAGTTAGAAATTCACTATGTATCCAAGTTCAATTACAAGCCCTCAAGAGATTCTAACGAAAATGAAAGAAAAACAAGAGATCCATCGAGAACCCAAAGATTACTTCAACAAAGACTATATTGTATATTTTCTTCTTGAAACCCTTCAATCTTCTCTCTTCATTGATTTCTTATCTTAACAACCAAGAGGTATGTAACACCCTGACTGAGCGGGTATTGGAAAGGCGCCTAACCCATTAGTGGTGAAGGTAGCACTAATGGTTTAGTCCCACAGCGCTTAAGATCCTGCCAGGTGTATTGTCCTTAACTTAAGATTTCACTCTACATGTCACCGAGGCTTTTTATTATGAATAAAAATCTCACACTGCTGGAGGTCCGCAGTGGATAAGTGGGGACAATATCGGTACTCGTAGAGTAGGGTCGTGACAAAATGGTATTTAGAGCCGTCCTCGGCTCGATCTTAAAGGTGGGGGGATTGTAACACCCCGGCTGAGCGGGTATTGGAAAGGTGCCTAGCCCATTAGTGGTGAAGGTAGCTAAGTGGGGGTCGTGACAAGGTACTTCCCCTTTCACCATCAAATCCCAAGAGAACATCCTCCACCTTCTTCTAGATTTTAAGTTTCTGACATAGAGATTTTAAACTCACACTCTATATTTATACTCTCTATTAGGTTATCAGCGAATTACGCATTACGGGACAATTCATCGCCTCCAAAACGAACTTATAAAACAACCTACGCGGTTTTCGTTCGAACGATTTCAACGGAACCAAGTTTCCACCTAGAAACAAGTCTTTTCGTTCAAATGACTTCCTCTGTGTTTTAGCCGTAACCCAACAGTGACCTCCTTCACGAAGAATAGAGCATGCATCTTTAACTGGTCTGAATACTGAATAAAACATCCTTCACCAAGACTAATATGTACCTCTTTTTTTTTTCACTTACATTTATACTGTTCATTAAACAATCCATTATAGTCTATTTAAGTCCTTGTTGGAAACACGTTTAGCGGAAACACTAGACAACCATTTTTCCTTTGGGTTTGGCAGGATATCTTACAAAGCTTAAAATAAAGTCGTAAATCATCGAGCGTCAAATTACTTGCTTATAGAACAATGCAATAGAAGTTTGTTCAACTAGCAGAGACTATCAAAACACATTCTAATAAGGAAATGCTAGCCTGCCTCGGAGACTCGGAGTTGTTATTGGACCTGGGATTAATTCCGGCTAGTAGTAACTTGAGCTAACAATCTCGTTAAGAATTGGCTCAGCTGTCAGAATATGTACGTGGTCATAAACGTTATCTTCTTGATTGCCTTTTAGTATTGGTGAAAGTAGATACTATGATTTGCCGTAAACATATTTACTACGTATGATTTGCGCAGAAATCTTATTGAGTTATATAAAGATGTAACAATAATAAAGTCGTAAAATTTTCTTATTATTTTAATTTTCTTCTTAAATAGATTTTCATTTAAATATTTAATTTAACCTATAAATTTTCATTTACTTCAAATCGCGAAAACTAAAGAAATATAAAGTCATGACATTAAAGAATTAAAATAAAACGGCGACGCACTAGAGAGAAAAATACGAGTATCTTCTTATAAGTATCACCATATTTTTCTTTCTTTTCAGTGATTCTACTCTTGCTTGTCAATGAAGATGAGACGGAGTCAACGGAGAGGACCAGGAGAGGCACACTGTCAGCATTTCCTTCATCTTCATTAGATTACTATCTTATTAAACTCACTTACACCGACACTTTTGATTACCGGCTCGTTTTTTCCTATTACGCACCTGTGCATTCTCCAGGGATGGAACCATTATGAGGGACTAATACAGAGAGAAGCGTTCTTTCCAATAACTATTCTTGATGAAGACAAGAATAACTCCTATAACTGTGAACTTGGATTTAATCGCAGTTATGGGAGTTTCTTTATCAAGCGTCAATGGCGCAATCTCGTGAGGGACAGGGGACTTGAGGAAGGAGATGAGATTGGGCTGAGATTTAACAATGAAGCTCAAGTTTTGGAGTTCAGTTTTGCTGACACAAACTTGGCTTTGGGGCCGTCGAACTAAAGTGTTAAGAGTATCGAAGCTGTTATCTCCATATTTTGTTTACCATTAAGTTCTGATTTTCATTTCTTTGTTGCCCTAAAGAGGCATAGAATAAGTTAACTAGTTAGTCGAGTTTTGAATGGAGTTTAATATAGTTTCTTTTTATTTGAGTTATTCGATTATTTTCGTTGCCTTAATCTAAACACCCCAATAGAATCCACAGTGGTATAGTTTGCGGGATTAAATCATAAAACATTCATAATCTAAAAGATTCAGTCTTGAGTCAAAAATAATTTACAAAACACCAAAATAAAGTCATGAATCATCTTGTGTGTGAATTACCTGCCAATGTAGGTAATTCACAAACAATTTATGAGAGTGAAACTTATTTATCGTAAAGTTTGTGAATAAAGCATATCACTTTCCATACTTAGGTTTTATGTTTAAGTTAAAGGAATAGTTGTATCAGTTTATGTTGCATTAGGTTTAGAGCCATGAATTAGACAAATTATTTATAACAAACAGATAATACTGTTATTAGAAACTAGCAGTCGGGCACACGCTATCGCGTGTGCCTACAATAATTTGAAAACTTGTTATATATGTTGGCGATTTTAAGATTTCTCGTAGGAAAAACGAAAGAGAGTAATTTCTTGTAATGTTGTTACGCTTAGGTTTATTATTATGTTGTGTACGCTTGAGGTTTGAGGCTTGGTATTTACACTCGAAAATTTGAAACATTGATCATTTGCCAAGAAAGTATTTGTGCATTGAGTTCTTATTATCTTGACGTTGTCTTAGTAATGCTGATTGATCATCTACCAAGGGTTACTTCATTTCCATCCATTAATGTCACATTTTCAAATGCATTTGCCAATTTAACAGAGTCATAGCTAAATGTGCATCAAGTTTTATCACAGGAACAATCTGAGGTTTGTATTAGTGTGGCTTGAACCATTGAGGTTTGTAGATTTGATGATGCAGATCCATGTATTGGCTACTAAAAGAGTAAAACCAACTGACTCTTCTGGTAACGCTTTAGTTTTATTTGGGAATTAAAGTACAGGATTGCTCTCTCAGTAAAAGTTCTATTCCTCAAATCTGGAGACGTTTTCATGTCATTTCCATTATTTAGCTTTGATAAGGAGGGTGTTATCACGTCTCAAACCAACCAAGTTTTTGTTTATTTAACCCTATCTCTCTAGCTTGAAGTTTCCAGCCTATCTAATGTCAAAGTTACGCTGAATGCTTCAAAAAGAAGTGAGGGTTTTATCATCTGCAGAACAACGATGGCTCGCAGAAAATATCAGGAGATAGTTTGAAGAATGTTTACAGGTCCTTTGTGACAGATTACCCTATTGTATCAATTGAGGACCCATTTGATCAAGATGATCGGGAACACTATGTCAAGGAAATGTAAGAACCTGCAATAAAAGATTGGGTATATGTTGCATTCTCTTCTACACAACCATATAGGTTCATATAGAACTCAATAACTGAAAAAAGCTCGTTTACACCTAACTTAGCATGTAATATGCAATAGTTCCTCTCTTTGACGAGTCGAAATAAAATAAAATTATTAATTTCTCTAAGCAAATCTTATCACTAAATACATTTATCCCATAATCGTTATATGCTGTGTTTACAAGTTAATGCAAATAAGAGATGAAATGTTAATAAAGAATTCTACACATAAAAAATTGCATTCATTTCTTTGGATTAAGATCTGCTTCCGTTGACAGGAACACTGGCTGAGCACTAACTATGCTAAGTTGTTCATGTATTTGTCTGAATTTTTCTTTCAGCTTTTGTACTTGCAAAACAGCCCTGGTGTATTAAGCCAAATAACGTCGTGATCATTTAACATGAAAAACAAGACTACTAAATATTCGAGAAAAGTGAAGGGTGTATTTGTCTGAATTTTTCTTTCAGCTTTTGTACTTGTAAAACAACCCTGGTGTATTAAGCCAAATAACGTCGTGATCATTTAACATGAAAAACAAGACTACTAAATATTCGAGAAAAGTGAAGGGTAATACCATAGAATGACAGTAGATGACTCCTGATATCAGTTGTTGAAAGAAAAACTTTGCTTATTTCAAATATTTAGATAAAACAAATGAAAATAGCTCAAGCATATGTTGTACCGATAAATTTTAAAAATGTACTCTTAAGCCATTAATATGATGTCAAGTGGCCTAGATGGTGCACGATTCAGAACTGTGCGGCACTCTTAAGACGTTAAGATGATGCCACGTGGCCCTATCTCAGTCATGAATGAAGCCACACAGAAGTGGGGGTGGCCAAATTCACCTAGGGTGGGTTTGTGAACTACTCTGGGTTTTTTTTGGGTGGATCGTGAGAAAGGTTGTTTTGGTGATTTTAAACCCACCTAGCTACTGGTTATGCTCTTATTAAGGAACTATAATGTAATCGACATGATTATTTAGTAACTGAAATCAGCTAGCCTACCTATGTTGGGTATTTTACTGAGTACATACACTAAACTAAACAATCACTCTTTCATAACACAGTCACATACAATTATCAAAGAGGTTGTGTTATCATATTCCAAAAGCATTATCTTCATTTTCATACCAAATTCGGGATACACTCAAATGGTACATCTAAAAATCATTCTTTTGTACAGATTTTCGTAAGAAAACAAAACTTTCCATAACGGAAAAAATTTTAAAAATAAAAATCTTGTCTATATTTTCTCTGCTCTGTTCTAGAACCATAAACTAATTCAATGAACAATCATCTATAAGGGAAAAATATGGTGTTAGTCAGAAGAGTATGATGTGTCCCTATCCTTTCAAAACCAACATTATTTCCTCTATCAGGTAGGCTGGTGGTTCATTCTAGGGTGAGGCAGGAAGCTCAATACTTCACAAATCCGATGTTCTTTTAAGCCTTTCCCAAAACTGACTACATCTCCCTCATACAAACCAAGATCTTTTGTCAACAGCGGCACTTACAATCCCACCAGCATAACCAGCACCTTCTCCAATTGGATACAATCCATCTAATGATGTGCTCTCATAAGTATCGTCACAGGGAATCTGAACAGAAGAGCTCGTCCTCGTCTACAAAAATTAAGCAAGAATGTTTAATGAGATAGCCAATAAAAGAAATGAGTTTGGGATATGGATAGAGGGCAAAATTCGGTAAATTCTATTAAACTTGAAAATTTTGGAGAAGATTTCATATTATAGAATAAATGAATAATAGACGAGAAGTAAAGCAACTCAATAACAAAGGGATTATTGTTTTCTGACCAATTTGATGTTGTCTCTGAGATACAAATAATGCAATAATTCATTATGCCAAAAACCAGTATAGTTTCAAGTTCGATAAATATTTACCTCTACTCCATGAAGAAGGGCGTCTTTGGAGATAAATCCTGGTAGCTTTAAGTTTCCAAAGGATTGAAGAAACAATACGAAATGTAAGCTTCCGTACAAAATAAAAATAAAAAATCATTTGAAGGCATGGTAGGTCACTTGAATAAAACACACCTCGCTATCGAACATTGAGATAGAGCATTGCAAGGCCTCTGTAATATGACTGGGGAACAATTCATGAAGATTTGCTGCTTTCACTCCCAATCGATAACTTGAAGGGTGCACAAAAGTTACTGAAGAACAATGGATAAGTAACTGCTACTTGCATATTTAAAACTTAGCCGTACGAATATATGGATTTCTAGAAATTATACCTGATAATTTATTTTCAAGGAAATCAGTAACTATTTGCACAGGGACAACAAAGTCGTCTCCTCCTATTGTGGAGGCTCTTCTCTCAAACTCTCTCTGGAAAACCAAGATTGGAGATCACAGTTGTTATTCTTCTTGAGCAAGAAACAAACTTGTAAGTAGGGTTCTAGGCAAGAAAATAACCAGCGTGGATAAAAAGCCACTTGACCTATCATCTTAAATTGTATGGTTTGTTCATAGTAGCTATATAAATTATGTCAGTTTCAAGCATGGAGACATTATAAAGACCTCCAATGGCCTAAAGCATGTTACAAGTCTTATGACCATAGGCTACGATTTAGAGAATCCTAAAAATAAACTTACTATAAAGGATATGGTAAGAATTCGGTCCTTGAATACTGTAGTTTTTTTTCTTTCCCATCAATTGTTTGATTTGATTTAAGGGGGAAAACAAGGGTAAATACGGAGAGGAATTGTATCCTCTGGTGTGATCCATTCTATTGTACTTAAGATTTACGATAAAAATTAAAGGGATATAAAAGGCACTGATTCAACATTTTCCATACTATTTGAAGTAATTGAAACATTAAACCTGTAGGCGACAATAGCAAAAGGTACCTGAAATTCAACCCCAGCAAGAGGTCCATTGAATTACAATGCAGAAAAATCCTTCGATGAGACAGTGACAACTAGTGCTGAATTTGCCCATCTAGATGAATGTCGAGAAAATGACATCCCATTTATACAGAGCTCAGACGGGTTTGTGGTGGTGAGGACAACCTATGAGCACTTTGCTGGGTGAATTCATTTGATGGAGATGATACAATTACTGTTAAGATTAAAATTACAAGGATAGTTCCAAGTTAAGGGATATATGGAATAAATTTTCTAGTTAGGATGAAGAAAAAGTACCTGCCCTCCAGGGCACATGCAGAAGGAATAGCAGCTGCGACTAATTTCTCTGGAACTGGTAGCTGAGTCTGTATTCTCTTCATCCACATACTTGACTACCTTGTAATCTGCAACTGGTACTTTACCACGTCCATTGCAAACTTCAGTAGCTAATGCAGAATACAACAAATATACGCAGATTGGCTTATTTAGATTTAGCATTACAACATGAGCATTAAATACTATTAATGAATCAAGTATAAAAAAAGTTAGACAAATCATAGTTAAAGAGGGCCTCCCAGGAAAGGTTATAGATTTGTAAGTAAACGCTTTCACGAGTCTTTTGCAGTTCGTCAAAATGAGAACTCCCTCCAAACCTACATATTCTCTCATAGTTAAAGTATCTCTTGAACTTTGAGATTGGTCATTTCAATGAATATATTTGTTTACTTATCATGTCTTCTTTACACGCAGAAGGTCCTCAGTTCGAGCCTGGGCAGCAGTACTTTTTTGTGTGTGCCAAAACTTCAACAAATATCATTAGAAAAATCTTTATACATAGGAATTGGAAATCACTAAATATACATAACACGTGAAAATCTTTATGTAGGTCGACATCCAGAAATAACTGACCGAGTTTGGAAAACTTGAAGCCTTCTTTGCCAATGATGTCACCCAGCCCCAACTTCCTTCCCATGTAAGAATTTTTATACATAAAAAGTAAACTCAAAATTGGCAATTGCTCCAGGGTAAGCCGGTAAGGAAGGGGTCCTCCTTTAAATTGCTATCATACAATCTCAACTTTTGGAGACATCTGACAGATCCAAACCATTGTGATAGTCACCTTCTTTCATAATCCCCCCATGAATAATTTCTCAAGATGAAGTGGAGGTGAAGACATGTTTTCCAAATCTAGAACTTTATTACAAGTACCAGGATATTTTGTAATTTGCAAGTACCGAAGGTCTTGCATCTTTTTAATGGCAGAACAAAGCTCTTTGCAGCTTTCTTCTTCTACTCCACAAACATAATAACTTTGAAGTTCAGGTGAAAGATGAAGTTGTCTTATCAAGTGTTCATCAGTTATTACTCCCCATAGCGATTGAAGGTTATATAAGCCCTTGACGCTTCTGGATGACACAGGCATACCCTTAATCGTATAAAGATGCCTCATTTCTGGAAATGAGGCTAATTCTATTCCACGAGGGAAGAAACTTACCTCTGTTATTCGAAAATCAAAAGTTTGTAAACTCTGCAGCCTATACAATGACTTTGGAAGTTCACTGACGGGCATCCTCTTCAAGTATAGATAGCATAAATGAATCAAGTTACATACCTCATTTGGCAAGTGCTTGATATTTGCTTCAGATAAATCCAAGACCCGCAGATGCTTAAAAGACATCATCATTTAGTGCAAAGTCAATGCAGAAAACCCGTTCGAAGTAAATATGAGCAATGAGCGAGCTCTTAGATTATCAACTGTAATTGATGGAGAACATATGGAAATGCTATGCATTGCCACACAATGTAGTCTTTCTAAAGACATTATTGTTCTGTCTTGCAATAATCACACCAAACTCTTATTTCTGCAACACGTGTATGGCGGCAATATCACGTACGAGATCATGAAGTTTACATGCACTTAACTGGACCGTAAATACATTTTTATGAATTTGGAGCATGTTCCTCTCTATAAGATAATCAAAGTAATTGCCTGTAACTTCTTCGAGTTTTTTTTTTCTTTAGGATGCTTTTTGATGAAACCTTCGGCCGCCCAAAGACGAATTAATCTCATTTTCTTAATTACATGATCTTCAGGAAACATACCACAAAATAAGAAACAGGGTTTGAGAAGATAGGGTAAATATATATAGCTTGTCAACAAGGCTCGATTAAGTCTTTCAAGACCTTCGTCATTCAAAGTACAATAAAGGTTTTCAAGTACACTATCCCATTTTAAATAATTCGTGGCTTCAATTTTTGATAATAGGCCTCCAATGACTGAAGGGCGAGTGGAATCCTGTGCACCTTTGTACTATAGCTTCTGCAAGTTGTTTCAGTTGTTGAGGACAATAACCAGGAGGGTTGCTATTCTTAAAGGTTTTCCTACATGAGAGCGTCCAAGCTAATTTGGAAGATAATGGAGTAAGTTGGTGGATGCAGGATGTTTCCTTGATAGGGCAAGCTAGGCTCATGATTCGAGTTGTAAAGATGATACTACCTTTAGCTCTATGTGGCAAACCGTGTTTAATCTCATCCCATACTTTATTATCCCAAATATCGTCAAGAATAAGGAGGCAACTTTTATTTAGCAAATAGCTATGTACTTCCTTTCGCAACTCGCCTATTGACATGTCTTCCAAGTTACTTGGTAATGGCTCGGCACTGCTCTTGAAAAATCTTTTGAGCATGGAACGTAAGATCTGCCTAGGTTGATAGTCATGGGACACCGAGATCCAATTATTACAATCGAATTCGGAAAAGATGTTGTTGTAAACTTTTTTTTACTAAAGTCGTCTTTCCGGCACCTCCTATAGCAACCACTGAGATGATTATGCGATTTTGATGTAGCCTTTGTTCTTTATTTAGAAAAATATTATGTATTTTGTCCACATCACCATCAAGCCCTATGATATCATTTCTTCAACAGAAGGATGAGATACGCCATGATCTCCTCTTTCTTCTTCTTTGAAGTTTGACGTGGTTCCTTTCTCTTGAAGTTTGTAATCGAGCCTTATCCTAGATATATAAGTAACCTCCGTGATAATTTTGATCTGCAAGTGAAACCGACAACATATTTGCATCCGCTTAATTAAAGAAGCTAGGAACATAGCCGACGGATTACTTGATATCTAGAAAACTATTTTACCGCCTAGATTTGAGGAGTTGCATTTGGAGAATGAACTCCTCGAGAATATCCTCAACTTTGTAGACATTGTCTCTGACTTGAGTCACCCACAACCCTACAACTTCGCCACTGTTACTTTCCACAGCTTTTACAAAAAAAGTCATCTCTGCATCTCTTAAGAAAATTTTTATCGCAGAAACCTCACTCTCAATGAACTGAATATCTTCACTGATACCAGTTTGAATATGGAATTTAGAAACAACTTCATCAACAGTCATATCTTCTAATATGCCAATCACAAATCCTAGCAAAGCTTCCACCATTACTGTCAATCAATGATTAAAGCTAAAACGGGAGATTTGACACAAGAAATGTTACTCCACAATCCTACTACTCAGGAAGAAGCTAAAGCCACAATTTTCTTGTTAGAAAAAGATTTGTAGCTTGGGGTAAGAAACTGAGCTGAATTCTTTTCATTCATTTTTTTTTCAGAAGAGGACATTTACCTAAAAAGCATTCCTTATTTGATAAATCTCCATTTTTCACTTTAAATACAGATGGTCAAATTAGTGACATCCATAAGTTCCTTTTGTTCAAACATCAAAGTCAAGAGCCAGATACTTTCAAAATCTGGGGTGTCGTACATTATTCTCTTTCAAGTACAGTAATGAGGATTTTACTACAAAGAACACCCACTGTATAACATTACATATCCATAAATTCTCAAGGCATGTTCTCATCTATTATCACTCAATGAAGGAATGAAAATCCATGGGCATGTTGTGAAGTTTGGGTTTGATACTAACATCTTTGTGCAAAATAGTTTGATTAGTTTTTATGGGAAATGCGGAGAGACAAAGTTTTGTTGTAAGATTTTCGAGTTGATGGATCAAAAGAGTGTTGCCTCTTGGAGTGCACTTATTTCTTCTCATGCTAAGGTAGGTTTGTGGAGTGACTGCCTTAAAATATTTGGAGATATGTGTAGGGATGGGAAGTTTAGGGCAGATGAGAACATTTTAGTTGGTGTCCTCTCTTCATGTGCCAATAAAGGTGACCTTAATCTAGGGAGGTGCACCCATGGGTCCTTGTTAAGGACATTCAATGGACTCAATATAGTAGTGGATACCTCTTTTATAGACATGTATGTCAAATGTGGTTCTTTAAACAAAGGAAAATCTGTATTTGAAGAAATGGCAATGAAGAACAAGCTAACTTACTCTGTCATGGTATCAAGGTTAGCCAATCATTGGCGCGCAGAGGAAGCTATAACAGTATTTTCGGATATGCTTGAAGAAGGAATTGAACCCGATGATATAACTTATGTGGGTGTTCTAAGAGCATGCAGTTCTGTAGGACTCGTGATATTTTGATATGATGAAACTCGAGCATCAGATAGAGCCCACTGTTCAACATTATGGATGCATGATCATTATATCTAAACGAGATAAAACCCTTAAAATAATTAAAGTCCTTTTTTTCCATATAATAACAATCTAATATCTGAAGCTGTGATCTTGAGTCAAGAAAAAAAGTATTATTGGAACCTACATAAATGGGGTAACAATTCTATGACTGAAAAACTGCATGCGGTTTCACATGTGATGCAAAAGGGGTAGTAAAGGATATCATCCCAACAATTGACGAATATGAAGGAAAAGTTTAATGAGAATAGTTAGTGCAAATAACACAGCAAACTCACCTTTCTGAGATTTAGTTCTAAGGGAAGCAGCGAGAACCACCTAGTCAACCACAAATAAAAAGAAGCGAATAAGTAACAAAATCAGTTAAAACAAGTTTATAAGATAACATCAAATAGCCAGTTTTCGTACGAGACTATCTTGCTACATGAAGATCTATAAAATTTCTTATTCATCGTTCTACAACAAGCTTACTCAAAGCACAAAACAATATCGAAAAATACAAGTTTCAAGTTCATATACCCCAATGGCCACATGTAGTACGCTTACTAACGCATTGTAGCTAAAAAAAACGGATACACACACTATATTTACGCACTTTTATTTATGATTTCTAAACTTTTCACATCAATAATAACCAATACTTACGATTTTACTTTAACATCCACACTCGCTTAAACCCCCAAATAAAAAAATGGATACGCACACTATATTTAAGCACTTTTATTTCTGATTTCTACACTTTTCACATCAATAATAACCAATACTTATGATTTTACTCAAACATCCACACTCGCTTAAACCCCCAAATAAAAAAAACGGACACACACACTATATTTACGCACTTTTATTTCTGATTTCTACACTTTTCACATCAATAATAACCAATACTTATGATTTTACTCAAACATCCACACTCGCTTAAACCCCCAAATAAAAAAAACGGATACACGCACTATATTTACGCACTTTTATTTCTGATTTCTACACTTTTCACATCAATAATAACCAATCCTTACGATTTTACTCAAACATCCACACTCGCTTAAATCCCCAAATAAAAAAAATGGATACACACACTATATTTATGCACTTTTATTTCAGATTTCTACACTTTTCACATCAATAATAACCAATACTTACGATTTTACTCTAACATCCACACTCGTTTAAACCCCCAAATCAGAAAACCAATGTGCTATAACCCACAAATCAGGTCTTAAGCCCCCAAATCAGAAAACCAATATGCTATAACCCACAAATAAGGTCTTAAACCCCCAAATCACCAAACCCAAATACTCATAATCAATCATTAAAACTCATACTCAAACTTGATTACCAATAGCCCAAATTGACTTGTAGTCAGCTTTCTTTTCTTTTATAAATTTTTCTTATAGCTCTTGAATCATACGTTTTTTTCCCTTCGTCTCTTTACGATAATGTCTCGACTGCACCTCTTCGTTTATTATACATGTTTTACGTTCTTTTTACTCTCTTGGACCACAGATGCCGAGAAAGCCAAGATTTCTCCTAGTGGGCGTCCCCATTGCATGGTTGAAGAAGAGATGTGAGCCCATTGCTCATGACTCTCAATAGGGTGGTCCTAAGCAAGATTGAAATATCATTTCAGTCAATAGATCGGCAGTTGACATTTTTGGTATATTGACAATATTTTGCCCCCACTTAGGTGTAAGAAATAAAATATATGAAAATATCTCACAATGTCGCACATTATCACCGATATTTTTAGTGTATCTAAATATACTTGAAAATAGGAGATATGTTGAGAAAATTGAGTCCGCCTAGCATAAGCCCCCGCCGCACGGAACTCTAAATAAGACCCTTCTCGCAAGGCGACATGTGGCAATCTCCCCCACACGACTAACTTCTCCTATTTCTACTCTTTTTTTTATAGATCTTCTTTTCCATTCCATATTTGCCACTCCCCACAGAAAGATTCTCAGAACAATACAGCCCGAATATCTCTCAAATTTCTCCAGTCTCCACCTTCTTCTCTTTAAGAATTTCCCCACCTTTTGTTACTCAAATTAGACCTTTAAGGCTTGGAGAAGGTATGAATCACTCTGAGATCTCATCAAAAGATGAATACTATGCAGTATTGGAGAAATTTGAATAGTTTTACAATAAAGTTTCTTTGAACGATGAAATGCCAAAGATCTTTATATGATTTTCTTAAAAAGATTTTTAAGTTTAAAAGCATGAATCAAAACTAAGGAGAATCAAATAAAGCTCCAGGAGATCATCAGTCTTCATCTGCATCAAGACATTAGCAAATTTTAAAATATTGCAATTAAAAACTCATAATTGCTTAGTTTGATAAAATTTTGTTCCATTTTTGGGTTAGAATACCCACTTTTGATTTGAATTTGCAGAAGCTGTTTTGAGAGGGAATGGGGTTGCTTTGTTCGTAAGTTGTGTGTGTGGGGGAGGGGGGGGGGGAGCTAATATGGAATGGAAAAGAAGATCATAAAAAAGAAGGAAAAATAGGAGATACTAGTTGTGAGAGTGAGATTGCCACATGTCGCCTTGAGAGAGGGTTCTTATTTAGAGTTTCATGCAGTGGGGCTTATGCTAGGCAGACTCGTCAGTTATCTCATGAAAGCAATTTATCGATAATAAATACAACATTTTATGATTTTTCACGATAATGTACGATTTTTTTCGTGATATTTTGCCTAATAACAGGTTCAAGATATTTTTGATAAATCGGTCAAAAACACATATCATTCAGCTGGGTTTGCGACATTTCGGCGATAAAGTCAACATTGTAATACATGATCCCGAGTCATTAATAAGTGAACCAAAGAGATAAGTCAGCTTTAAGTATATGCCCAACAACATCTGATCCTAACCTTTTTGATGGAGTTGAAAGACATATTATAACCCAGTCTAGTCTAAATCATCATGAATCGGGATCACTTCAATGGCAATCTCAAAACACATGATGGGTGTATGCGCTTGATAAACATGAACCCCACAGGAAGTAAGTGTATTAATTCCTCCACGGTCATATCAGGACCAGTATAATACTCGATGTCTTATATTAGTGATCTCATATTACTTGTGGAAGGAATGATTAGAGACTCGGTACATTGTGATGTCTTAATATTAGGGGACTATATTCATCCCTACTACAGTCTATCACAGATTTTCCAAATCTAACAATCCTAAATTTAATAAAAAAAATCAAAAAATTGAACTATTTACAGGAACATATGAACATAGCAAAGAAAACTAACCTTCTGCACCATGTTTGGCTCGGTTCTTAGAATCGTTTAAGATGGATAACCCATGCTTCAAAACCTTGTCAGAACGACGAAGTTTAAGCTTTCTAACGAGACAGAGATACTCCCAAGCACCTCCTCCACCATTGTGAACCTTGATTTCAAGCTTATTCAACTGAGCTTCTTCTGTTGCTCCAACCATCTTCAATCGATAGTGAAATTATCTACCAAAATTTAATCAGAAATCAAAATTTCGAACCCTAATCTAAACTTTTTTTAATGAGAGATTGGAATTTAGAATCCAAATCGTTGACCCAAATTGAAATCTAAGGAGGGTTTGAAGTTGAGAGATTAAAGAGAGAGAGAGAGAGAGAGAGAGAGAGAGAGAGAGAGAGAGAGAGAGAGAAACCTGATTGGAGAATTGCAAGCAAAATATTTACAAATCTGATGGAGCAATTGAAGCTTGTGATGAAAGATTGAGATTTTTGTTGTTCGAAGACCTAAATCGAGAGGTTTGCCTTACGATTTGGCATTTTAGGTTTGTATTTAGGCTTCCTAAAATACCCTTTTCGTATATACGAAAAGTTGTGGGTTGAACTTCCAAAAATACCCCTTATTTGATCACGTAATTACGATTGAGATGCCTATTTTCCATAGATTTGGTATATACGAAATGGGGGTATTTTAGAATTAAAAAAATAGAAAAAATAGACAAAATTACCCCCACGATCTAACGGTTGTTACAATTTCGTATATTTATGTTTTTAACCTAAACCTTCAATTTCCCTTAACATGTGGAGGGTAGGAGGATTAACGGTCGAGATTGATTCTCATGGCATAACTATTCCTTTAGTAGTATAGATAAATAAATATTTTTCATTGCCCACCTTATAAACTCATTAGATTTTAGAGAAATCCTGTGCTCATAATAGTTTTAACGAATGATAAGGAAGGCTGCCATGACTCTCATTTTAGGAGGGTTGCACAAATCATATATTGTGGGGAAATGAAATAAAGTAGAAAGATCTTTATTTAAATGTTAGTGTAGAAATAAATTTAAGGAACCTGTAATTGTAATTAGCTTTCCCGATAACGGAACAACAGCAAATAGAGCAACACTGAAGTACATCAACAACAATCGTACTTGCAGCAGTACAATAACGAACAGTAGTTGGCAGTAAAGAACGAGAACGGCAGCGATGAACTGTATGTCTGAATTACAGTAGCGATGAATCAACAGTGAAAGAAAGCTCAAGGCGTGGATCACACTTTCTTTAAAAAGTATTTCGACCGACCCAGGTACAGGTATAAGCAGTCTAATATCTTCTAAGATACAATAAGCAGTGACGATACAGTAGTCTTAGTACCGGAGTCGGACTACGTACTAACTTGAGAGCACCTCAGTGAAACCGTTGGAGGGAGAGAGTATAACTGCAGAGTAATCAATAACAAGAGAGAGATGAACAATAATTCTATTATGTGTGTTTTGAAGTAGAAAATACGAAGGTATTTATAGAGTTGATTGCAACACCTTTTTTCTTGCTTTACGTACATGAGCTTTGACGTGTCCACAATGATCAAGTCTACTAACCGTTGTGGAGAGAAGAACAAGAACTTATACGAAGACCAAGGGTTAGTCAATAAACCCCAAGCCCATAAAATGATGGATAACTTTTTAGTAAAAAGAATAGAGTGAGTTTAGCCCAAGCCCAAAGGCCCCCAAAGCCTCTAGAGCCAAATGCCCAAGCCCGATCCGATCTCGAGAGAGGTCCAAGTGTGTTAAGTATATAAAATCACCTCACACACTCACACATCTATACACTCTCTCTTAGTCACATGTTACACATATGTCATATGGGTACTACCTTATATATTTAGTTCCAGGTCATGGGGCCAAACTCAAGTGAGGTAAAAGTTTTAAAAATAATCTAACAGTTAGTGTTTTTTTTTTTTTACTTGGAAGCTGCTTCTGGGTATTGATCCCAAGACCTCTTGGTTTTCATTTTCCAAGCGGTCCTACCAACCAACTGAGCATGCCCTCGTTGGCAACTGCTAGTGACTTAACAAACAACAACTTGTTTTTGTGCTGTAAACTTTGCAAAGAAGTGATTGCTCGTACGTAAATTCTTGAAAGGGTTATGAACTTATATATAGATCCTAAAATATAAACCATATTTGATTTATTTTGTATTGATGTAAACAAAAACAACGTTATTAATATTTTCTATGTATTTAATATTCCGTAAGAGCATCCACATCAGCCACCCTAAACTTATTTTAGGGAGGCAAAAGTAATAAAATGACATTTATAGGCTCTCTATGAGACTCCCTATCCCTATATTTTCATTTCTCTCTTACTCAGGTATGGGGAGTTTAGAGAATAATTTGGTTAGCCACGTATGACTACTATTATGTTACGTAGAAAATTACTTTTGATGTGGAAAGTAAAGAAAAAAGGTTAAAAAAATTAATTTTTACATTTCCTTTTTAATCATGGCTACTTTAAAGTGGTTTAGGTAGTTAACTTTGTGATGTGGCTCATTTAAATAGTGAGTCTGTTTTATCCCTAGTGTTTGGTTTGATGTAAAACTCCTCAAAAATACTCTATTAAAAAGAGGCTGTTGTGGATGCTCTAAGGATCGCAAAAATATAAGACTTATGATGTGGTCAAAGAACGGTATATATATTAGGGTGAGAATGTGCAAGTATTTTTCTTTTAAGTATCAACGCATTTTTCTTTATTTTCAGTGATTCTACTCATGTTTGTCAATGGATGGAATTGTTACCCACAACATTTTTCCAAGCCAAAGTGAAACATCGGCAAAGGTGAATACGCCCGGGAGTGGCACACTTTCATCTTTATCTTCATCTCCGTTGGGTTTTTATCTTTTTAGGATCAATAGGAGCGAAACTGCCATGTACCGGTTTACTTTTCCTTGCTCGCATTTAAGCATTCTCAAAGATTGGAACCATTATGAGGGATTATGCAAAGAGGCACATTTTTCCCAATCACTATGTTGATACAGATGACAATAATTCTTTTTACTGTGAACTTGGATATTATCGCAGTAATGCCTGCTTCCATCTTAAGGGTCAATGGCGCAATCTCACTAGGAACCGGGGAGTTGAGGCAGGAGATGAGATTGGATTAAGATTTAACTAAGAAGCTCAGGTTTTGGAGTTTAGTTTTCCTAACACGAGATTGAGCTTGGGCTAAAGTTTAGTATTCAAAGCCATCTCTGTATTTGTCAACCTAAGTTCTGATTTTCACGTCTTTTGTTGCACTTGTATGCATGGAATAAGGTAACTAGTTTTGGTTGCAGTTTAATATTTAAATAATAGTTTCTTTTTATTTGAATTGTTCGTTATTTCCGTTGCTTTAATCTAGACACTCCAATAGGTATTGGTTGATTTAGAGCATCGACAGTGGTATAGTTCGCGGGAATAAATCTCAAAACATCCATAATCTAAAACATTCAATCTTGTCAGTCCTTGTGGTAAACTATGTTCATATTCTGAAGAGAAAAAAATACAGCATGGATAATTTGTTTTGCCAATGAACGTATAATTCACGGACAGTTTATGAAAGAGTGACACGTTTACGTAAAGTTTGTAAATTAAAAAACTCAGTTCATGATTAATTTGATTTGGTGCCATGAGGTGCATGACAGTTAGACAAAAAGGGTGTATAACGTTGACATAAAATTGTTGATTTGAAATAAGCATATTCTTTTCATTGCCCACCTTATGAACACATTAGATTTTCGTAAAAAATCGGTATTTTCCTCATCGTTTGCCTAAAATTGCTTTGACAGTTTTAACGTATGATTAGGAGGGGTTGCTATGACTCTCGTTTTAGGAGGGTTACGCAAATTCGTATACAATAGAAAGATCTATATTTAAATGTGTGATTTGGCAAACAGTGACTTGTTTTTGTGTCATAGAATTTTCAAGAAAGTTCTTGTTTGGTTAAGATGTAAACGAAAATAAAGATTATAGTTTTATCTAATTAACTTACTATTCTAAAGGAATTTTTTCTTAATTACTACAAATATAGCCTATTATTTTCATTTACTTCAAACAGCAAACTACAAAAAATTTAACTAGATGAAAGATATACGTATTAGAGGAAACGTACAAGTGTTTTACTTATACTACCACACTTTTTCTTTCTTTTTTTTCTTTTATTTTGGTAAGTGAGCATCATATAACCAACAGAACCCTAGTGTGACGCCCTAGCCAACACCGAGCACATCTATCCGAGCGTTTTGAGTTTTGACTTTGGATATATGTTATTTATATCATAGTATAGCTACACGCCAAGTTTCGTTGAAAACGAAATTGGTTAAGGGGGCAAGAAGTACCAGTACGCTTCTTCTCCACTTTTGATGTTTCCTTTTGGAAACTAGCTATTTACTTAGGAGGAAGTTGGTCCAAACCTCCCCATGACAAAGTAAGTTTTATAGCATAGTCATCTTGGACCCCGGCTCATAGGCTATCCACAAGGGATGTTCATGAGTTTTCCTTGGCCTAGGAAAGGTCAGAAGACATTGTATTGCAATGCGGGCCGCTTTTCCAAATTGGGCTTAATAGGGCGCCGCTATGCCCTACGAGCCAATCGAGACGCACCGCCACTTATAAATGTGTTATGTAACTAGTACAGGCTCATCACCCCTCTATATATTATATATCTGGAACTCGCAATACATGAAAAACTACTATTAGGGATGGTAAAAAAGTGTCCCAAAAGACTACTAATCCGTCCCTACAGCTATTAGGGCCGTCTTTAAAGACGGCAAAGTGTTGTCTCTTTAGGGTGGCATCCCAAATATATTAGGCACTGACACATCCGTTTCTAATACTATTAAGGACGGTTTTAGAGACGCCAAAAATTCGTATCTAAAAGTCTTTATTTTTCAACTCTTTTGGGGACGGAGTACAACTGTCCCTAATACATAATATTAGAGACGAATTTGTTTGTCTTAAAAGTATGGCGCCAAATTTTCCCGCCAGTGCCAATATTATTGGTGACGGATTATTCTGTCTCTAATACATAACATTTGGCGGCAAATTTTCTCGCCAGCGCCAATATTATTTGGGACAGATTATTCTGTCTCTAATACACAATATTTGAGATGGATTTGTTTATCTCTAAAAGTATGACACCAATTTTTTCCATCAGCGCCAATATTAATAGAGACAAAATAAATCGTCCCTAAAGAAGGATGCTAAATGTAGCATATTTGTAATTTGAATTACACCCCTGTTAGATAGTACAAATCATTCATCAACCACAAGTTAATTTAAAAGAGAATAATTTAATTACAAGGTTCTACAAACACCAATCTTATATAAATAAATAATCTCTCAATCCACCTAGAACATTAAAAATTATTGTTTAATCACTAAATACAACTTGAACATTCAAATTAATTATCCAACCTCTTACATACTAAACATGAAACCATCGACACACGAATAATATCTCTACGTATAATAAACACTTGTTTGCATCTCTCCCATAATTGTTAAGAAACTACCTGAAATAAAAAAAAATCAAATTGTTACAACCTCAACCACAACATATAAAAATAATTGCAAACCAAAAGATAATAAAATAATAAAGTACACATTATGAAAATGAAAATATAAAAAATCAAATATCGCGTCACATCTATATCAGAGTCCTACACGGAAGCAAATCAAATCGGAGAAATTCTACCGAAAATTCAAAACAAAATTTATGACAAATTAAAAATTTGAATAATCAAGTTATTCATTTTAAAAATGTTTAACAATGTATATTAACTACTACCTTTAACTATGTATATTAACTATGAGAAAAGAGATCTATCTACATAGAGATTTCCCGATGGTGGACTTGTTTTACATTCCGTCAAGAGGAGGAAGACTTGTTTTACATCCTATCAAGAGGAGGCAGACTTGTTTTACATCCTGTTCTTCACAACTATCAGCTTCTTTTTGTTAGAAAAACAACAATGCAAAGCACTTTACAGGGAGGCGTTGAAGTGGGTAACAGACCAGCCGGCTTGGAAACGATCTGAAGGAAGAGACCATATACTTTCAGTTCATCATCCTTGGTCTTTCAAGACTATCCATAGATATATGAAAAAGGCGATTTGGCTTCTGCCAGATATGGATTCTATAGGAAACTGGTACAAGTCCGCTAAAGTTTGGTTGGAAAAGGACCTTATTTTACCTTATGTCTCAAATGTTGAAATATGTGATGCAAAATGCTTGTCGGGAAGTGAATCAAGCAGAACCACATTGTTCTTCTTCCATGGGAGACTCAAAAGGAATACTAGAGGAAAGATACGTGTCGAACTTGTGGCAGAATTAGATGGTGCTGAGGGTGTAGTTATAGAAGAGGGAACAACTTGAGGGCCAGGGAAAGTAGTAGCTCAGACAGGCATGCGCATATCAACTTTTTGCCTAAACCCGGCTGGGGATACTCCATCCTCTGCTTGACTATTTGATGCAATAGTTAGTGGCTGCATCCCCATTGTAATCAGCGATGAACTGAAGCTTCCTTTTGAAGGAATACTTGATTACCGCAAGATAGTTATGTTTGTTTCTTCAAGTGATGCTATTCAACCGGGCTGGCTTATGGCTTTCCTCAAGAATATTAGTCTTAAGAAAATAAGAGAGATGCGCGTCAACCTTGCCAAGTATGCTAGGCATTATTTTCTTTATTCCAGTCTTGCTCAGCTTTTGGGTCCGGAGGATTTAGCTTGGAGAATGATATCAAGTAAACTATCGAACATCAAGTTGCATATACGTCGATCACAGAGAGTGGTGAAAGAATCAAGAAGTCTTTGCACATGTGACTGTAGGAGAGCAAATCGCCACCCCAGCATTATGATAGCTTACATCTGGATATTATTGTTGTGAATGTCTGCAAAAGTGATTACAAAAGGAGAAATATCAAGAGAATGTCTGCACAAGTGATTACAAAAGGAGAAATAACCAGACGTCACGTGAATCATAATGTTTGAATTAGAAATTAGCTTAGCCACAGGGACGAGTGTTTATTGTTATTGTGTGAAAATAAGTATTGTGTAGTCAAAATCAAGAACAAAATTTTTCACCTACGGGACTATTTTCCCATTTGTTGGTTATAATAGACTCGATATTCAAAAAAAAAGTACCTTTACTAATTGCTAAATCCCATCAAGAGACGTATTACTTGCCACCTTCCAAGATAGCATTGTCAATGGGAACATCGCTCCATTCCGTGCAAGGTTTCCTAAAGTGAAATATTCAAGTGCGTGAAAAAATATTGAGGTGCTAGTTGCCCAATAAATAAATCTATCTCGTATAGAAAATTTGGATATGCGTAAAGTAACGAATATATATTCAAGACAATAAAAATTGACCTAGATGAGACATCAACTTGGGTTCATTAGGTCCAAGTGGTTGACAATCTTCATTCCACTCCAAGATCTTGATTTTTCCATTATCCCACTTGCTCCATGGTTTGGCATATCCTCTTCCATTCTTATTAGCTTTATTGTAAGACGAGGAACCCTCAATAATACCTATTAATTGTCAGAGATAAACAAAGAATAACATAGTCAAGGATTAAACATAAATTTAAGGGACAAGATTCTCGTGCTTACTAGATCATTTTCAATATAAGTTGAAAATAATAATTACATATATACCTATAGGTGGTAATCCTAACTAGCACATGCTGGAGTCTGTCTCCTACTTTCTTCACTAGCAAATGCCACTGCCTATATGTTTCAGTTGGTTTACAAGGTTCTGAGAAAACACGTCCAAATTATCATAGCATCACTTATGTTGATCAGTAAAACTCAGATTAATGGAAGACGCTTACCTGTGTGGCTCTCTTTGATCTCTCAAACATGTCCAAAATGCTAAACCTCCTCACTTTTTACCTCCCATTTTTGTGCTAGTGTTAGATAAAGTGTCATGCAATTTTGGATTACCAATACATATTTGTGACTACAACATCCCATTACCTGCCCAGGAATAAAAAATGTTTAATTGTATTTTTTGTTTGTTTGTAGAAAACATAATCTTATGCAAAGTTAATAACAAATATTCGTGCAGGAGCGAGAGAAGAGGGCAAATAAGAAGGGGAGGAAGAACAGTACTTTAGCAAAAGCAACAATAAGGGGTATTGAAAGGAGAATCAACTTCAATCTCAGAATCTGTCGAGCCTGAAATTACCAAGGAACCTGAATTGAAAGAGAAACTCACAACTAATACTACGGCTACAAAGAGACTTCCGAAACCATCATCTTTCACAAAGCAAATAAAGACAAAAGCTGCGGCTATCCCTCCGCCTCTACGCAACAGAGGTAAGAGAAGGATGCAGCCATGGAGGAATCAAGGATAGGTGGCTACAAATAATTGTTTATGAAAAGATGCCCTAATACTGGTATGGGTATTGTCATAAGAGATTCTGCAGACCAACCACTCAAGAGTGGAGGCAGCATCAACAAGTGTAAGACATGCAACCCTTTCGAGGAAGGCAATCCCATCAATTTTTACACCTCCTATTTGTTGATGATCTATTAGTTCATCTCAAAGCTAATATACAGGCTGCAACAGGCAGTAATAAGATCCTGCAAGAATTTAAAGAAGTGTTTGGGTTGAATATAAATGTTTTAAAAAGTTCTATCATCTCCACTGGTTCTACTCAGAGGGATATCAGAGATTCAATCTGTGATATTTTGTAATTCAAAGAAGAAAGTTTACCTGTGAGATATCTTGGGTTACCATAACTTTCTTCAAAGCTTTCTGAGCATGATTGTCTCCCCTTGATAAGCAAATTACATAAGAGAATGTTGAATTGGAATCATATATTATTATCCTTTGGGGGCAGATTAGAGCTGATAAAGAGTATGCTTCAGTCTTTCTCTGTGTGCTGAATAGGGTATTTTGGACTCCCTAAGTCTGTTATCAATCAAATTGATTCCATTTTTTAGAGACTTCCTCTGGGCAGGGTGCACATATTCCAGGGTTATATCCAGTGTTGCTTAGAGTAATGTGTGCACTCCTAAAAAGGAAGGTGGGTTAGGCCTAAAAAGTCTGAAAGATTTCTCTTATGCTGTAATTTCAAGAACAGTTTGGCATCTTGTTACAGGCAAAGAAAATATGTAGATTTTATGGAAAAGAGATAAGTATCTCAAGAAGTGCTCCTTTTGGACTCTCAAAATTCCTGATGATTGTTCATGGGGGATCAGATCCATGCTTAAGGGAAGAAATTTTATGATGAGAAACTGTAAATATCTAATTGGAAATGGTAATACCTCATCTTTTTGGCATGATCCATGGCTTGGCGGACAGCCTATTCTTCAAATTAAAAAGAACAAAAATAAAAAAATTATATATATACATACCTACGGCATTGTCAGTCTCAAGAGGCTCATCGCTTTCACTAACCAAATCTTCATCATCCTTATCTTCACTCAAATATTCATCCTCTAGTTGAAAAAGTGGCCTATATTCTTCCTCAACCACTTTCTTATTACCATTTTTTCTCCCATTTGGTTTGCTTTTCTTTTGATGAGACAAACTCATTCCAGTAGCAATCCTACCCAGCCCCAAAGCATCCATTCTAGCATTGTTTTCTTCAGTCCTTTTTAGCCGAACCATATCGTATGCTACGACATCTTCCATACACTTATGAGTACGTTTATTTGTCATGATAGACCTGTAAAATATAATACAAGCACATGAGCACCATTAGTTCCATAACAATCATACAATAAACAATATAATATCATGTACTGAATGGAAAGGGAGAGAGAGAAAAAGCTTTGAATTAATCAACAAAAAACAAAAATAAAAGTTAAAAGCATAAAGCTTGAATTGATAATTGATAATTAATTGAATAAGATATTTCTCTTAGCTATTATAACATCTTTATTTAAAGAAACTAATTCTAGAACAATAAGGAACGTCCTAGAGTTTTCCTTGAGAAACGTGCAATATAAGTTCCTGCATCATAAACCACCCAAATTATCATCCTCCCCATCCTCCTCTATATGATCATCATCAGGAAGAGTTGTATCAATTTTTGCGCCATCTACTCCTTGTCTCACCCAAGACATGTTTGAAGTATCGTCCAGTTGTTGCATGTTAAATGGCTCGGCTCGAGTGACTTCTAATTCTTCGTCTTGAACAGTTGAGTACCTATCGAACCTGTCTCTTGGTGACATTCCAACTACAACATGCCAATCGGGTTCTAAAGGATCTTGTACATACCAAACTTGTTCTGCTTGAGAAGCTAGGATAAAAGGCTCATCGAGAACGTTATTATCTTTGTATAACAAATTATTGAAGTTCATAAGCGTAAAGCCCAAATCATCTACTTTTTTGCCCCCCTTTGATTTTTAACCCAATTGCATTTGAATAACACAAACTTCATGCCATTGAGATACTGAATTTCAATGATGTCTATCAACTCTCCTTGGAAAGTAATTTCTCTTAAAAGAGGGTTTTTGTCACTCCAACTAGCGTAACTCATTTGCTTTGCTTTTAGAACAACTCCATTATTTTGAGTCTTTCTACGCTTGTCAACTTTCTTTATTCAAAATCGAAATCCACGAAGAATATAGGACTTGAATCTCAATGTATCTGGTAGAGGACCCAAGGCTAAACTCATGATTTCATCTAGTACTTGTGTTTCTTTTGCCAATTCCTTCACCTATTTTTTTAAGAACATTTAATTAATAAGTTAGCAAAGTGAAATATAACTATAAGAAAATAGTCATTTTCGTTGAAAAGTACATTACTTACGTGATCTTTGAACCAAGTATGAAACTTTTCATTTTCAAGATGACTAACTTCATGTTGTGAAGTGCGAGGATATCTTCTTAAAAGTTCTTCTAGGTGTTTTATGTTAGAATATATGTAAGCATATAAATTTCATATTGATAAGGAAAGGGATTATATAAAACATTATGATTATTTTGTTTCAAAACTTACTCAATGAATGGGGCAACTGCATTATTGTTGAAAAGAACGTATCGATGAGCTTGAGTCATCGTTATATGATCTAGTCGAAAATAAAAAAATTTACCCACAGCACGACCAGAGCCATCCCTTCCATCATCATTTCTTCTCGGTCGACTTGACTTGGTTTTTACATTCTCGTCAAAATACTTTGAACACAAATTTATGCATTCTTTGAGGATCACAGACTTTGCAATTGACGCCTCTGGATGGGCACGAGTGCGCACAAATAACCTCAGTGTATGGAGATACCTTTCAACTGGATACATCCAACGATAGAACGTTGGTCCACCAATCTTTAGTTCATCAACCAAATGTATAGGCAAATGCTCCATTACATCAAAAAAACCTGGCGGGAAAATCTTTTCAAGACTACAAAGCATAAGAGCCATACGATCTTGAAATTTTTCCAAGTCGTCTGTAGTATTTACGCTTGAGCACAACAGCAAAAAAGGAATACTTAATTCAATTAAGGTTTTTACAATATGCTTTGGCAATACCCTTCGTATAGCAATAGAAAGCAGTTGTTACATTAGAATGTAATTTTTGTGGCTCTTGAGTCCCCATATACTCCGCTCTTTTGTGTGCACGCATCTTGAAATATTTGATGAATAACCATCCGGGACTTTGACATCTTTAAGAACTTTGAAGAAAATATCTTTCTCACCAGTGTTCATTGCAAACTCTGCAGGAGGCATATACTCTATATTTTCCCCTCGTGGTTGAGGATGTAAAGTTGATCTAATATTTAAATCTTTGAGGTCTTTTCTAGCCTTCAAATTGTCCTTTGTTTTACCTTTGGTGTTTAGCAAAGTAAACAAAACATTATCACACACATTCTTTTCAATATGCATGATATCAAGATTTTGGCAGATCAAATTATGTTCCAAATATGGCAGCTCAAAAAAGATACTTTTTTTCTTCCAATTTAGTCGGGTTGCATTCTCTTTCTGTAGTTCTTCTCTTTTCCTCTTTCTAAGAACATCCTGCTTCTTATAAACAGTTTCAATGTCTAGGTCATTTAACTATTGCAGCACTTGAGATCCTGATAACTTTAATGGTGGAGGTCTCATGTCAAACTTTCCGTTGAAATTTAATTTTTCCTTTCTAAATCTGTGGCGCGGTAGTAAGAATCGACGATGATCTCAGTAAAAGAACTTGCCACCAAACTTCAATCGTTTTGCTTGATGATTTTTATTATAATAAGGACAAGCAAATTCACCTTTCGTGTTCCATCCCGATAACATGGCATACGCGGGATAATCATTTATAGTCCATAGTAGCGTTGCATACAACTGAAACAATTGCTTGCTTGATGCATCGTAAGTGGATACACCATCCATCCATAACTCCTTTATTTCGTCAATCAAGGGTTGTAGATATACATCAATGTTGTCACCAGGTCCTTTTGGTCCATCAATAAGAATAGACAATATTAAATTTGGTTATTTCATACACAACCATGGAGGCAAGTTTTATGGAATGAGCACAATAGGCCAAGCACTATGAGCTATGTTCATATTACCAAATAGATTAAATCCATTGGTTGCTAACGCAAGTTTAATATTGTGACTATCACTCGCAAAGTAGGGATTTCGCTCATCAAATGTTTTCCATGCGCGAGAATCGGCTAGATGACCAAAACAATCTTTGTAATCTTGGCTTCAGAGGGAAATATCTTACCTTTTTTACAGCTACTTTTGGCAGATTGTCACCCTTTGCGCCATCAATAGAAACATCACTTTTATATCTTGAAGTCCCACAAATGTCACACTTCTCAAGATTCCTGGTTTCATTATGAAATAACATACAATTATTAGGGCAAGCATCCCAAGTTTAATAATTAAATCCTAAATCCTTAGTTATTTTTCTAGCTTTATAGTATGATTTTGGGATCTTTGCATTAGGAAACACCTTCTTCAAGAATTCTAACAACATCGTGAAAGAACGATTAGTCCAACCATTAAGCTGCTTCAAGTGTAAGAGTTCGATGACGAATGACAGTTGTGTAATGCTCGTTGGAAAATTCGTGTACAAATCGCTTTCTGCCTCTTGAAGAAGTTCAAAATATTTGGGAACATTTTCACCGAACTCCATTGTATCTTCTTCTCTAGGTTCTTCATCATTACCCGCATTCCTAGCACCCCCAATCCCCATTCCCTCTTGATCAGTCATATTAGCATGTACATTCGACTCATAATGCATATCATGATCAGGCATGTCATCCCTCATAATGTTGCTACACACACCACCAAAAGGATCTCCATGATAAATCCAATCCTTGTAGCTCTTTTCAAAACCATACATCTCTATGTGAGTTAGAACTGTTTGCTGATTGTGGTATACTCGATTTACACATTTACTGCACGGCAATAGATATGTGACGTTTCGATATTCCTGTTTTTATAAGCAAAGGTAAGAAAAATTTTAACCCCATCAATATATTCCCTTGAATTCCTATCAAGTGAGATCCAACTCTTGTCCATATTAAAATTTTCTAGAATGTTTCGTCAATCACCTAAAATTAAACACATAAATATATTTAATTTTAACAAATAATATATATATTAAAATCCAAATGGTAAACAATTATTGACAAACTAGAACTTTCTAACTACAACCAAATTATTGAATGCTATTCTATATACTAGCACAATTTTTACTTTGATGGTTCCAAGGAGATTCAAATTGGGATTGAAGTTCTGCAAACTCAGAAACCACAAACTCAACACTCCAAAACAGTAAGATAGAAAGAGAGTCGGTACAACCTAATTATTGAACTAATTAACATCCAAAATAAATTACAAAAAGTTTGCCAACATATGTAATCAATTTTAAGAATTAACTATTAGGAGAAACAAATTGATCTATCATAACATAAAAATTGAATACTACACTAAACCTAACAATTCTAGAAGGAAAAAAAATTAGAGTTTGAAATCAAAAAACTTACAGGAGCAAATCAGCAATAGAAATTAGCAAAGAGTGCAACAATCAGCAAACCCAAGTGCAACAATCAGCAAATCAGATTGTGAATTGGGGTTTTGAGAAGTTTAAGCAGTCGAAAAGAGTTGAGGGGGTTTTGAGAAGTTTAAGCAATCAGTAAAGGTTGAGGGAGAAGGATTGCTGTGAAGAGTTGAGGGAGAAGGACTGCGTGCGTGAAGAGAGATTACAAAATTGAGTTAAACTTTTTGTATTCTGCTTTTGCGGTATTTTTTTCTCGCAATCCCTAAACATAGCCTATTAGGGATGGTGGGTTAATCCCTGTACATAACCTATTAGGGTCAACCATATCCCATCGTCCTTGAACTTATACAATTAGAGACGGGTATATCCAACTGTCCATAAACTTATACTATTAAGGACGGGCTGATTTTTTCCATCCGATAAACAAAAATAATAAGAGACAAAATCAAAACCGCCCCAAATGTGATATTATTAGAGACAAATTTTACTATGTCTCTAATATCTAGTCCCTAATAATCATTTTTTTGTAGTGTCGGCATATTGAGCTACCCTGATCCGCTACAGGACAGGTGTGTTATCCGTACCTCGTGCCTAATCACGAGAGATTACATTGTAGGGATTATTGAGGAAACCTTCAACGTTGCCGCCTAATCCAAATACATATTTGACTACCCCTCACAAGTATTCAAGATTATTTGGATGTCGCTCTTGCATCCATGATTATATTCCACTGGCGTCGTCGCGCCCAGTGAAGAAGGCTTGTGCATGCCGACCGCACGTGCATGTACGTCGTACTGCCTCATATTTTGTTGTGCTTTGGCACTTTAGTGCTAACCCCGAGCCAGGCCGTGACAGTTGGTATCAGAGAGCAAGGCCAAGTGAGCCTATGCTTATTAGAGTATATCAGAGGAATGATTCCCGAGTTGGTAATACGGAATACCTACTTGATAGTTATTATCTTCAGAGTCGAAGTTGCTCATGACAGATGATCCAAGCACCGTTGTGAATGCTTATAGAACGAGTTGCCTACATGTTAGTTGATATTAGAAGCGCAACAAATGTTCCATATCCGAGAGTGAGATTGTTCAAGTTAAGTATGTTTTGGATAATGACAGCAAGAGGAAGGACTAATGCTTGAGTCGCGGTGACCAATATCCTTAGTTGTCTCAAGAAGGCTGGTTAGTATGAAATATGCTCTATGAAGAATAGTAGTAGGATGATCTAGGGGTTGTAATTTGCATTTGATCCACCTACGCACTGCGAAGTATGGTAACAGTTGTGATTGAGGACGATGCCCATCTCAGTAGAGATTAATATGGTCAGTGCTATATGCCAAGTACTTACGTGTGGAAGCGGGAAGCTTGGCAAGTTGGAATTCCTTAGTGTCTGCAGAAGATTGAAGAAACTTGGTTTGATACTCATTTTGATTGTCCTGAGTTGGACATAGATGCGTTCCGCAGTTGAACGTTATGATCAGAAAGTGAAGTGGGAAGAAGTAAAAGATGAAGACATGGTTTGAGTCCCAAGTTTGTACACAATGACTTCCGTCAATGTTGACATTGATGATAAAGATTATCTTGGTTACACAACATGAACTGCGATTCCCCCCTCCCCCGAAGTTGGGTTATCGCCTATCCGTAGTTTGTCCCACAATAGCAAATGATGCTTGGACACTACTTTGCTCACTCAAAGAAGGTAAGAAGACTAAGTGATGCTTGTTCGCTGGCTCTGTAGTTGAGTTTCAGGTTTGCCATCATATAAGTGCTCTGGCTGAGTTGATCCTTGTTGTTCCACAGGATGGTCCTATATCATTTCAGGCTCACAGAAATATGAAGACTCACATTTCCAAATCGCAGTAAGTTTCGTGGTTGTCATTGAATAGAGTTGAGCTACATTTAGTTGTGTGGGTTACCTTAGACATGATCTTAAATGGGTCAATGCCCTAGGAAAAAAGATCCAGAGAGCGGAATTATATGGTAATTCCTAATTCCTTATTACATGGTAGTTGGGGTTAGGGTTAGTGTTCCCTCACCTTTTTGCATTGATAGAGTATCTTTAAAAGATCACATCCAAATGACTGTGAAGAGTTGGTTGTGCTTTGTAGAAGGTGGTGCCTACGCTTCCGTTTAAAGATGATTGTAACAGTATGAAGGTTAATCTCAGCGAGTTTGATAGCAATTGGAAGTTGCGAGCCAATGAGCTCAGGGTGATAGGTGCAATGGCAGTATTTTGTAACCAAATTCCCAAGTTGCTTAGGTTTGAGGGATGAAGAAATGAAGAAAAACTTTAGCATTTAATCAGCTATATGTCATAAGCTTTATTCTTGACGAGGAAGTCAAGCTTATTAAGTGTGGGAGATGCAGTAGCATATTCCCCATATTTGATAAGGATAAGCTAGCAAAAATATATCGAAGGTAGTTAATCATTCGAGAAGCCGTCAAAGACCACAATTGCAGATCTCGTAGCATATTCCCCATATTTGATAAGGATAAGCTAGCAAAAATATATCGAAGGTAGTTAATCATTCGAG
Source organism: Kingdonia uniflora (assembly GCA_014058105.1). Taxonomy (NCBI): domain Eukaryota; kingdom Viridiplantae; phylum Streptophyta; class Magnoliopsida; order Ranunculales; family Circaeasteraceae; genus Kingdonia; species Kingdonia uniflora. Next base: position 1,148,976 of record JACGCM010002866.1, read on the forward strand.
AAGCCGTCAAAGACCACAATTGCAGATCTCGGCCTTCCATAAGTAGCCGTTACACTTGGTCAAATAGAGCCGTTGCACATGATCTATGAAGTTCGCCCACCACCTAAAAAGATAGGAAAAATATATGTAGCTGCCTGTATCCATCTATAAATACAGGTAAAGCAGATGTTAATAAGCTCTCTGGAAGATCTATTTAACTTTCATTGTAATACTTTACCCAATCTCTTTACAAGTGTAATAGATTAGCACATAGTGGATTCATATCACAAAATCCTCCTCGAGGTCATAGTTTTTCTCAAGTTTCACTGAGTTTCTACGTAAAATCTACTGTGCTATAGTTTTTATTTAAATCCAAGTAGTATTCTATTTATAAAAGTATTGGCAAAGTTTACCAACCGAAAAACTAGCCATTGCAATTGGCACTGTCTGTGGGAAGTACCTACTCTTTCTTTACCAAATCTTATCCCGAACAGTCACTGCCATGATCAATATGAACCTCATAAGTGCCTCCAATACCCAGAGGAACAATGAGGATATTCCAGCAACTGTCCTACTAGAAGCAATCAATTTATACAATATTGTTGTCGAGCTTCAGAAGCAAATAGAATCCGATAGGATCTAGTGGCTCAAAGATCAGATAATCCATGCTCAGGCTTTCCAAGTCCAGAGAGACGAGAAGAGGAAAGCCCTAAAACAGTAGAGCTGAACCCATCAAAAAGAAATAGAAAGTCTGCGAAGACAACACGATTAATTTACTCCTCGACAAGGGTCACCCTTCCCAACCCGAAGTGAACACCGATCACGAGCTTTCCAAAGGGAAAAAATACCAAGGGAAGAGCAAAATCGAACCTCCAGATCTCGATCAAGGAACCTAGACAGAGTATCATGACATTTTTCACTCATATCATCAGCATCAACCACCCAGGGAAGTCGCCGCACTCACCATCAGACCCTACTACCTCCTCTGAGGCAATCAGTAAGAGAACGGTTGGGCCCTGAAGGACAAGAGAATTTTGACCCTCAAGCGCAGCAGCACCAAACCTTCCCTCATAATTTGTTACTCTGGATGACCTGAACAATAGGATTCAGGCCATGCATTCCAACAATACTAGACGAAGATCCACTCTAGAACGGATCGGGACAAATCCTATTTTCCCTCACCTCGAAGTTATGCATATTCCAGACAACTTTCACATGCCAAAGCTTCAACAATTTGCAGGCCTCACCGAACCTCTCACCCATGTCCGTCATTTTAAAGCAGTAGTCGACCTGTACTCCAAACTTGATCACATGTTATGTTGTGTGTTCAATATGAGCCTCAAAGAAGAATACTCAGATGGATTCATACCATCCCTGAAGAATCGATAATTAGCTTCGCCCAGCTACAGTAGTTGTTCGAATCAAATTACAGTACCCATGCTAAAGAATAAAAGATAACGGTCAATTCATTATTCTTTTTTGAACAAGGCACAAAGGAAGCCCTTGCAAACTTTTACAAATGTCTCTTACAAGAGACGAGGAAGATTGGGAATTTAGATCCAAAAATTATGGTACCAGCCTTTACTTCTGTACTCCACATCGATTCTAAAGTTTGAGAAGAACTTACTCTTCATAAGCCCAAAAAAATTACATAAATGATAGATGTCGTTAACAACTAAATCGAGCTCGAGCGATCAAAGAAATATAAAATGAACAGCTCTTCTGTTTTTCATTCCAACGATGTCCATTCAGCATCGCACCTCAAACCTGCCAATAATGCTATCACAAAACAGCGTGGGAGATCAAATGAGAAAGTTAAAAGAAGAGATAGGAGAAAAGATAGACCAATCCCAATTTTACCTCAAATGGCAGCAACCCTGTCAGCTAGCTATCTTACCCATACTAAAGGGAGACGAATTCTTTCATGAAGCACAGTAAATCCCAAACATCCCAAATAAACCTTTATGCCAATATTACAATGTCCATAACCATGAATTTGATAACTTTTATTCACTCATACACATTTGTATTCGTATTGTCATGGCAGGGAGGCTCCTGAATACGTAATCGACGTCTAAAAGTTTCTCGAAGAAGAAACAAAAAGAAAGGAGGGCGAACAAGGACAAGGTCAAGGTCAAGCTCTCCATCGTTGCATGATCGAGATTGAAAAAGGCAAGAAACAAAAAAAAGACGATATAATCACATCATGCTGTAAGATGACTTCTTATGAGAAATCTGCCAAACTTTTGACTAGCTTTAGCAAAGCAAAGCGCCCATATCACATTTCTTTTGTGGATTGTGGTACCTCTCATGTGAAATACCCACATGATGATCCATTGGTGATAATGCTCAAAGTAGGGCAAAACTACTTACATACGCTCCTTGTCGATGCAGGAAGTGCAGTAAACATACTATTCAAAAGGGCAGTTGACGTCCTAGGCCTTAAAGATTTTGTTAAAGCTTCAACCACAACTACCACAAGATTTAATGGCTCAAAAGAATCTACTTTGAGAGAAATCACATTGCCTGTTCAGGTAGGACTAGAAACAACCTTTGTCAAGTTCATCGTCATCGATGCCAAATCTAAATACCTAGGAATCTTGGGAAGATGCTGGCTTCACTCCATAAAAGTAGTACTTTCGACATATCATCTGGTATTGTGCTTCCCAACTTATCATAGAGTTTTATAAATCAAAGGAAGTTAGGTTGTAGCACAGATGTGAGAAAATACCACCACAAACTCTCGCGCATCCAAACTTCTAAAAGCATAGCAATTACAGAAAAAGTCTCCCCTAACATTTAAGCAACATGATACTGAAGAGGTTGAATCCATAAAACTTGATGGACCTAGGAGAAATACTTTTATTGGCTTTAAACTCTCCCAAAAGAAAGAGAAACCCTTCTACAGTTGTTAAAGAAAAACATTGACATCTTCGCATGGTCTTTTCAAGAAATTTCAGGAATCGATCCTTCATTTGCATGCCACCGTTTGAGCCTCGTATCTGACAGCAAGGCTGTAGTGCAAAAGCATCGTAACTTAGCTCCCTGGCACTGAGAGGCAGTTAATGACGAAATTGATAAACTACTTCGAGTTGGATTCATTCGTGAAGGTAAATATCCCAAATGGGTCTTGAACATAGTCACGGTACCAATGAAGAATGGGAAAATTAGGGTTCGCGTGGACTTCACCAAGCCCAATAAATTTACACCAAATGATAACTTCCCCCTTCCTTTGATTCCTCACCTCCTCGAGTCCGCAGCAGGAAATAAGCTTTTCTCAATGATGGATGCAACTTCAGGGTATAATCAGGTCCCACTTGCCGAAGAAGATCAAAAAAGGACCGCATTCATACCAGAAAGATGCATTTATTGTTACACAATCATACCTTTTGGATTAAAGAATGCTGGAGTAACAAATCAATGAATTGTCACAAAAATGTTTAAAGATCACTTGGGCAAAATCATATAGCTATACATCGACGACATGATTTGCAAAAGCCTAAAGTGAGAAGATCATTGCAGCCACTTACAAACAAATCTTTGACATTTTTCGTACATACCGCATGAAGTTAAACCCTGAAAAATGCTAATTTGTGGTTGCATCTGGAAAATTGTTGGGGTATCTCGTAAGCAAGAGAGGAATAGAAATCAATCCATAACAAATCAAAGTAGTTATGGTCATGCCATCACCACAAACCAAAAAATATATCCAAAAACTCGCTGGGATGGTTACAACTCTTCACAGATTTATCTTAAAGTCATCTTATCGATGCAAACTTCTTTACCATCTTCTTCGAGGAAACCCAACACCAATGACAAAAAGCAACTAAAAGAAATTATCTGGACCCCAGAATGAGAATTGGCTTTTCAAGATCTCAAAAGATACTTGGGGAATCCTCAAATAAAGAGTATTGTTGATGGTGAAGTAATTATAAAGAATTTATCAACAACAGAAGATTCAATCCGTTCCGTCCTTATTCGAGAAGATAATAGAGTGGAAAAACTACTCTACTTCATCAGCAAAATTCTCATGCTTACTAAAAAAAGAAATAATATAATAACTGAGAAGCAGCTGCTAGCTCTGGTATACAGTTCCCAAAAACTTTGACCTTATTTTCAAGTACATCCCGTCAAGGTCATTACCAAATTCTCCCTCCAACTAGTATTTTCCAAAAAAGAGAAGTCCATAAGGGTTCAACAATGGTTTGTCTTCCTAGACGAATACGACATCTCCTTCGAGCCATAAATATCGATTAAAGGACAAGCAATTAGTAGTTTCTTGGCAACTTCCCCCTCGAAGACCCTGACTGGGAAGAACTCGAAGAAGTGATAGTCGATGACTCGATTGCAGAATCTGATACATGGTCTAAAAGTACAGGATTGAGACTCTTTTCAGACAGATCTGCAGGACCAAGAGGTTCAGGGATTAGCATCGTTCTCGTTACACCGTTCAATCACCGAATTGAAAAAAGTTATCAAACTTAAGTTCTATACAACAAACAATTAAACAGAGTATAAGGCTATCTTACATGGCCTAAACCTCACACTGGAACTTAGAGTTGAAGAAATAGCTGTCTACGTGGACTTGTTACTCGTAGCCAACCATTACAACAGAACATTCAAAATATCGGGAAAAAAGGGTTAACTACGCTGCATTGGTTGAAGAAAAAATGAAGAAATTCAAACGAGCCACAATTTATTATTTGCCAAGAGCAGAAAAATGACATACCGATTCTCTAGCATACATTATTGTAATGCTCGAAGATAATGTGAAAAGGACACTAGATATCAAAGTTATCGAACATTCTAACCTCGAAATAGGTTATGCCTTGAAAATCTAAGTTAGTGAAATTGACGATCCCGAAGATTGGAGAAAGCCATTTCTTACATATTTCATTTCTAATGCCCTTCCCGAGAAGAAGAAGCTCAATCTCTATTAGCAAAATGTCTAAGACTCAAAGTCCAGGGAGGAGTGCTATATCGAATTACCGACGGAGGCCCACTAATCGAATGTATCTCACAGAAACAAACCAAAATAAAAATTAAGGAACTTCACGAAGGAATTTGTACTACACATGTCTCATGATGATCACTAGCGTAAAATGCATTCACATAAGGTTTATACTGGTCAAAGATAAGATAAGACTGCGAAGACTTTATTCAAAAATGCTACAAATGCCAAATCTATGCTCAGGACATCAAAATTCCAGCCCTCGACTTACGCATCAATAATGTCCTTTGGCCATTTAAACGATGGGCAATCAACATCATTGGTTCATTCTACCCTGGATCAGGAAACAAAAAATTTGCCCTTGTAGCTACAAACCATTTTACCAAATGGGTCGAAGTTGTACTACTTTGTCACACTGATGAGAATAAAGTGATCAAATTCCAATGGGAGCACATCATCACTCGATTTGGTTGTCTATAAATTATAAGATTGAACAATGGCAAATTATTCATTAGCAATAAAGTCCTCAAATTCCTCCACAAATACAAGATCCAGTTAACTATATCTACACCCTATTATCCATAAGGAAATGGCCAAGCCGAGGCTATCAATAAGAGCATCAAGTCAAGCCTTGCGTAAACGCCTTGATGAAAAGAAGGGAAGATGGGTCGAAGAATTACCTAGTATATTATGGGCATATAGGATAATACTTTGAACCTCCATAGGTTATACACCATTTATGTTGGCCTTCAGCACAGAAGTTATTATTCTTTTAGACCTCGATCTCCCAACCGCTAGAAGTCAAGTCACAGATGAAGAGAATGAAATGGGACTTCTATGTAATCACAACTGGATCGAAGAGACTATTGAGAATTGAGGTAGCTAATCTCTCTTCTACGCCAAGAATGATACACGAAATAAGCCCTAATAGGATAATAATCAAATAAGAACATTAAAGAACACAAGAATTCCCAGAATAGGGAATTGAAAAACCCTTTCGAATAAAAAAACACTCCCCGCGAACAATCTACTAAATTAAGCAGGTTACAGCAATCTCTCCAAGCTTCTCAAGCTTTAATGAAGTATCTCAAATTCTAGGCCTCTAGAATTAAACTCGCATAGAAAAGATAGGCTAATAAAATAACCTAAGTCCTCTTAATATACTAGAGGACTAAATACAAGTAGAACGGATCTCGAGGCAAACTCATCACCTCAGAAGAACTCCCAAGGACAACCTAAGTGCAACTCGTTCGAACGAAACACCAAGTTGCTCGAACGACTTTAACTTTCAAAGGTTCCAACCCTAGAAAGCATACATGTCGTTCGAACAAAATCTAATCTCGTTCGAACGGCTTCTTCGGTCTTCAAATTCCAAAACACAAAATCAGACAACACGTTTGAACGAGCTCTATTTTTATTCGAATAACTTTGACCTACTTTGAGTTCAACTTTAGCAGCTCGAACAGAACCAGCTTGAGTCTCTAGGTAACTTAACCAGTTCGAACTTTAGGTAACTTAACCACCTTGAATCTTTAGGTAACTTAACCAGCTTGGACTTCTGTCGATCATAACCAGTTCGAATCTGAATATTGAATATCTCATTTTCAATCCGTTTCAATCCGACTTGAATCCATAAACTTAAATAACTCAAACTAAAATGACCTCAAACATAATTCGAGTTCATACCTTAACAGAGACTCGAGACCATGCCATTGCAAACTTGGGGGGATACTACGACACCCTACGAAAAGTATAGAACAAGAAAGTGAGAAAACATACATTTGACATCGACGATCTTGTCCTTCGATGAATCCAAGACAGAACTCGACCAAAAAACTCAAGAAAATTGTTAGAAAACTGGGAAGGTCCTTATATTGTAAGTGACAAAACAGATAGTGGCACATACTGGTTAATGACCGAAGATGAATTACAGCTCGAATTCCCATGAAATACAGTGCATTTGAAGATGTTCTACAAATAAGAGTTGTAATCTATTTTATTTGCCTTTAATAAAGAAGTTATCTTTCCAATCAATAAATCATCTATTATGCATTCTTTCTTTTGACAAAACTTATCAAGTATTTGTCAGCCTCAATCTTGTTACTTCGACAAACAGATCTCTAACTAAAGGAAATTCCATTTGAACATCATTATTAAATTTGACAACTCATGACATGGTTGTCTTATTAATCAAACCAGATATCCCATAGAGGAAATATATATGGCATTTCATTCCTATACTCGACAAGGCCATAACATGGCTATCCTATTACTACATTCAGATATCCCTTAAATGAGAAATTTCTGAAATATTTAACAAATAATTTATTGTACTTCATTCAATAAATCATCTCGAATATAACACTTAAACATATACAACAACATATCCATTGAGGTCGAGTACCTCTCCATCATTTATCCGGCAAATCAAAATACTTTGTTTCACCCAATCATTCAAATATTAAAAAACCAAAGTTGTCAGGTCCTATCAACCAATTGTACAAAAAACTCCTTTTAGACTTAACAAAAAAAAATATTACAGTTCTCTTAACTACTTCTCAAGGGGAGGGGTAAGAGTGGTGATCTTCACTAGTAAACCAGATGTCAAATCATCAAAAACTTTTTCTTGGACTGTACCCTCGGGATGAGTAGGAGTAAGATATTGAAACTCGATAACCTCCTCTTCAGCATCAGAATCCACAAAGGTCACCCCCGAAGCATAGGCCAGACCCTTGCAAAAGTATTTTCTCTCCTCCATGATGTCAAATTAGGCAAAAAAAAGTCTCCTTCATTCGTTTCAAAGAGTCAACCTCAGATAGCTCTGACTTTGTCACGGCCTTGACAAGAATATTCGTCTTCTCCGCCTCCATCGACTTTCACACAGCTAGAATCTATTTACGAACATCATTATCAAAATTTGACTTTTGAAGAACCAGGGAATCCTCTCTTTCCTTCACCAGATCATCCTTGATCTTGGAGACCCCCTTCCTTCTCTCCCCCTCCCAGATCTTCTTGGCTTCACGGATAGCAACCTCCTTTGACTTTACCACACCAAGCTTCAACCACTCCAACTGTGCCTTCAACTCTTCCTTCACTGCCACCAACTCCTTCTCGATGTTTTTAGAAGTAAGGAGTTCGTTGGCCAAGTTTTGCCTACCCAGTAGTAGAGGCTTGCCATCGAGAAGAATCTTATTGATCTGTATTATAGTCAAAATATAAGACCTTGAAGAAAGAACCAACGAAGATAATCAAAATAAGGCATGCAAATTCCTCATCTGGTTCATCGTTCGATGACCTTTGATGAAGAAGGTCGATAGGCTATCTACTCTAACCGAGCAGTTTGCAATGTCCTCCTTTATGGATTTTGTCCCAGTAGCATAAGACTCGATGATCCACTGGGTCATCTCCTCAGAATCTATAAGATTCCCAAATACCTTTGACTTTAGTGAGTTGAGAGGGCATTTCTTTCTAGCTGCAGCTATTTACTGCATCACCATTGTCCCCTTTGCTGGTCAACCTTTTGGGACACTTGCCTCACCAACCCAACAACTTTAGTATTTCCCCCCTTCTCGACTAAAGTTTGTCGAGTACCCCTCTTTAAAGGTTTTACAGGAGCAAGGGGGAATTGGTAGTTCTCTTCCTCTTATTTTTCTTGTAGACACCACTCAACAGGGCCTCCCTCTCTGCGGCAGCAGAGTTAGTAGTGTACCCATTAAGAGAAAGATTCTTGAGAGGGAGATTGGTATCAGCATCCCTTTTGTTCTTCGCCGACATTTTCCCGATAATAAGTTGAGCTTTGGACCCCTTAGTTTGGGATATTTTTAAACCAACTTCCTGAAACAACCCTTTTACTTTCTCATGATCTTCGACAAGAGAGTCTACTCGCTCAAAGAAGTTTATTCGCAAGTTGTACAACTTCTCCTTTACCTTCAAGTTTATGTCAATCTCCTTTGCAGCTACACGAACAAATACATCATTTAGCACATAAGAGAAGACAACAAACGTTCAACAAAAAAATATTACAAAATATTAGACATCAACGCATATATATGTACTAACCTAGATGAAAACTCTTCTTCTTCAGAGGCTCTCCAGGGTCCTTGGGGTCTAACTCATAGTTTCCCGACACAAGTAGACGGTCAGTAAAGTATTTCCCCCCAGTCGAGACCATTTCATACAGTACAGGCCTCTTGAGAAACCTAGCCAGGTAGGTATCTATAGCCAATCTTCAAGGGATTCTATTTTAGTGTGTAATACACACATAAATCATCGATAGAAATTAACTATTCTCCCCTCTCTTGCAGTCGATCATTTAACACTGCCACCACCCTAAAAAGGTCGTACACATTTGGGTTAAACTGACTAAGGGCAACATTGAAGAAATTCAAATTTTTCTTCTGGTAAGCTCGAAGGGCTAACTTCAAACCCTTCTTTATCTGTTCTCTCGATGTATAAGAAAACCATCCATGAGGAGATCTTGATCGACCATCTCCCCCAAATATTCCTCCAACCTTATATCTTTGGGGATCCCGTACGTCTTCTTGAAATTTAGAATTTCCTTTGTCTCTTCTCCATTCCCATAATATTCCCCATCGAGATCCAAATCTAACTCTGAATCCTCTCCTTCTCCACCTCCACCGACACACTCCTCTCGATCACTTATTTGGGGCTCATGTTCCACGTCTGTTTCTGTTCTCTCCTCATCATAAATCTTAGTAACCCCAGTCTCCAACCTGGATCAATTTTAATGAGCAACTTTAATACTGCTATCACCAACCCTGTAACTCCTACCCAACTCTTGTATGCAGGTAGTCACATCAATTATTAATGGTTCTACATTAACAAGATTATCAAAAATTCCTTTTGCACTAACATTAGGACAATTAATATTTTAAACTGGTTCAGTAATTTTTAAAATAAAAATAGTAATTCCTTTTTTAAGTTAGTAAAATATCATATCTTCTATACTATATATTATATATTCTTATTTGCCATTATAAATATTGTTGTCGAAGATTAATCACCAACACGTCATTCTCTCTGCTACAATCCAGTTCTCGACCAAAAGAAAAACTAATTTTTATTAAGTGTTATTTTCGACATTTGTATTTCTTTGACATTACTTCATTTGTCCTCGACTTAGCAGAATAAAAATTTTACAAGTTCTAACATCGACATTATTTAATTCGATACATATTTAATTTACTTATAACAGTTTATCGAAGTTATTCAACATACACATCATCAAGCTTCTCGAGGATGACACAGTTTCCCACCAAAAATGGCCACAAACCAAATTTACAAATTTACGGTATCTCCGATGCCATTTTAGGCCCAATTCACCATAAATTCAGGCAATCCAACTTCTCCAATTGCCTACGTCTCCAAAACAAACCACTACACTCCATAAACTCCCACCATAACGCCTACGGTGACCAAATGCAATTTTCTCTCCACATTACAACAAATCAGACCAAAAACCCAATAAACACGATACCCCAATATCACAAATAACCCCTTCCAACATCAACAACTTTCTAATTTCATCTCAAAATCACAACACATACCGCAAACCATATAACAGTGTTTTACCAATTTCTCAATCAACACTAAATATTCTTCAAATTACTTCATACATATCATGCACCTAAGTATTATCTTCAATGGGTTTAAGCCAATCATCATTCAATACAAGCAAACAAATCACATTAATAAAAATTCTCAAAATAAAAAAAACCAATCTTGGTAACAAGAAGCTTCTAAATCCCTCATCTTCGCAAGCTTAATCATCTCAATAAGAATGGATATCTCCTCAATATCAATGGTGGAAGCAGTTACAAGAGAAGAATACAAGGAATCAGAGAGAGTTTGAAAATTTTCAGCAAAATAGAGTACGAGTAGTCGCCACCCACGGGGGTATTTATAGGCCCCATAAGACGATTCAATGCACCCTTTCGAGACCTTTCGACTAACCGCTTGGCAACTCACCTAGTACATCTCTTCTCAAAGTCTTGCACCCTATGTCTCCTAAAGGACAACAAACTCTTGCAATGTTGCTCTAACCCATCTACATACATTCCAGTTACCTTTATGTTTTCCATCTTTACCAGTACAGTTTTTAAACACGTAATCAAAGACTCCACATCCAATTCCTTATAAATTAGAACATCACCTATAGGAATACACCTAGCCATTATTCTTTACAAGACTATGCCGTATCTTTCCTTTATTATCTACCCTTATTTTAATGGGACTGTTGAAACTACAATACATATCTACCCCTTATTTTCGACAAGAATATCCTCACTACTACAAAATATTGAGAACCCATAAATCTAAAAAATAATTTTATTTCCATCAGGAACATGTATCACTTGTCTACATAAAATCAACAATCCTCCCGCAGAAAGAATATCTTCTTGCCTAATTTCATTCTCCAAGATCTTTCCCATAATTTTACGCCACAGAGGTTCAGAAATTTCTTCTCGAAACAACAAGTAATTATATCGAGAATTGGGCGATTGTAGTAGCATATTCCCTAGATTCGATAAGGACGAGCTTGTAGACATATGTCGAAGGTAGTTGATCATTCGAGAACCCGTCAAAGACCACAACTGCAGATCTCGACCTTCCACAAGTAGCTATTATACTTGGTCAAATAGAGCCGTTGCACATGATCAGTGAAGTTCGCCTACCACCCAAAAAGATAGGAAAAATACTTGTAACTACTTGTATCCATCAATAAATGTAGGCAAAATAGATGTTTATATGTTCTCTAGAAGGTATATCTAACTTTTATTGTAATATTCTACCCAATCTCTTTATAAGTATAATAGATTAACACATAGTGGATTTAGATCACAAAGTTCTCCTCGAGGTCACACTTTTTCTCAGGTTTCCACATAAAATGTACTGTGTTATAGTCTTTATTAACATCCAAGTAGTATTCCATTTACATAAGTATTGATGAAGTTTACCAACTGGAAAACTAACCATTATAGGAGAGTATTAGTTGTGACGCAGTTGTACACAGATTTCAGCAGGGTCATTACCACCGAAGTTTTGCAAGGTATGTAAGGTACCAGTGTTAAGTCCCTATTAAGAAAGAGGCAATGGGAAGTTCTAAAGTTGAGAGACCTTGGTGATGCCAGAGTAGCCATAACCCTTCATGTAGCTGAGTTAGGTCCAGATGCCATCTATCTCCCAATAAGTTAGATGATGGGGTACCACAAAGTTTGGTGGAGCACAACCTTGCCGCACAGATATATGTCTCATGGCCTTTCCCAAGCTCGCACAGAAAGCCTTTATGGCTAACATCGATGGTTTTACTGGCGGTAGGGTCAATCGTTGTCCCGCGCCCACTTCGATAGTTTTTTGGCGGTAGGATAAAATGTTTACACCCTTATTGAGAGTAGGCTACCTCCTATGGAGCTCCCTCCTTTGCCCAAGTGAACAATGAGTACCAGTTCAATTCTATAGCATCTTGATCTTGTATCCAAGATGTTCTATAAGAAAGGCGGACGCAGTTTGAAGATCTTTGTAGATTTAGTTAAAAGAGTAGTCATATAGTTTGAGAGTGCGGCAAATGTTCTATAGCAGACGGGAAGAGTTTTCCTCTGGGTTTTAGTTAACTTGTTCCTCACGACTCGTAGAAAAGACTGTAGTTTGAAGTTGAGATTCATAGAAGATTGAATTCTTAATTGGCAAAGGTATTGTGCAACTTGAAAGAAGAGCACACTGGTGTGACTTGGAAGGAAGCGCACTTCTTAGATGGGATTTAAGATATTCGCACAGCTAAGTTTATTAAGTAGACCGAAATTCCAAATTTGTTAGGGGAGAAGGCACTTTGCAGGAGAATGTTGCACATTTTAGAGGGCATGATGCTTGAAGCTCCATCCATACACATATTAGAAGACTTAGATCGCGGGATAGTATCCAGAAGAAGAGACAGACTCCAGAATTTGAATGTCACCGTAGCACTCCCAAGTTGAAAGGCCAAAGATCAAGGTTCAGTCATGAAGACCATAGTTGTCAACATCGAGACTGACAGTTTGGTTCAGTATCTGCCAGTACAGAAGAATGTGTAGTACTCTGAGCTGAGTGCTGGAGAGTGTTAGTTTCTTAAAAATGCAGTAGATTGAATCCTTACAGAGCCGTGTTGAAGAAAAGGTCTCGATGAGGACGCCAAGATTATTTTAAGTATGGAAGGGTATGACGCCCTAGTAAACATCAAGCAAATCTACCCGAGTGCTTTGAGTTTTGACCATTGGATATATGTTATTTATATCTTAATATAGTTGCATGCCAAGTTTTGTTGAAAACGAAATTGGTTAAGGGGGCAAGAAGTGCCAGTACGCTTCATCTCCACTTTTGATGTTTCCTTTTGGAAACTAGTTATTTACTTAGTAGTTATATTAAGGAGAAAGTTATAACCCGACTCATGGGCTATCCAGAAGGGATGTTCATGAGTTCTCCAAGGCCTAGGAAAGGTTAGGAGACATTACCTAGCAATACAGGCCACTTTTCCAGATAGGGCTTAATAGGGCGTCGCTATGCCCCATTACCACCAAAGTGGTTATTACACCAAATCAGTTGATCATACCAGTTGTTATTGTTGTGCATCATGCCTAAAATGTTGAGAATACCATACCAGATCTTCTTAGAGTACCTACTCAGAAAAAATAAATGTTCCTATATCTCAATCCCTGAAGTACAAAGAAGACAATTAGCATCAACGATAGTTCCCCATAATAGCAGTTTTTCTTTTGTTCTTAAAACTTCTTTAAGTGAAAGCCAAGTGATAAAACTATGCCTATGGCAGCTTTGGAGAACCAAAATTTTTTGGTCTAAGATACTCTAGGATTTGTGTGTCTCAAAGTTTTATAACTGTCTCTAAGAGAGTACTCCCCATTAGGGCTAACAGACTGATATAGAAGGATCTAGGTCATTTTTAGACTTTTTTTAAAGTCTATTCGAATACACTCTTTTTTGTTTGAATAGATTTTTATTTTTATTCGAAGAAATACTTGTCTGAGTATTTAATTCAAACTGACTTTTAGACTGTTCGAATATACTTTTTTATGTTCAAAATAGACTTGTTTTGTTCGAACAAAAGTGCGATTTAACTTATTATTTTAGGCGTTTAAGGGGATAATTGTCTTAATTTGTAAATAGTAAACTTGTAACCCTCATAAAGGGGCAAGGCTAGCCAATATAAAGAGATCTTAGAAGGATCCAAGTTTTTATAAGATAGACTTAGGGTTTGAGTAGGAATTCAATTGAAATCAAGTATTTGAGCAATTGAAGCTCTAAAAGGAAATTTTTTTGCCAATTTATGTCTGTTTTTCGTCAATTCTTCAAATTAGGTTACTCTCGATTCAATTGTGGATTAAGTGGTATCAGTTTTCCAGTAACGATTCTTGGGGGGATTACGGTTTATGGTCTCTACATGTGATCGACTCAGGCAAACGAAGGGGCACCTAATGAGTTCGTTAAAAAACTCATCAAAAACCTTACTCAAAGAAGAAAGCAAATTTGGAGATAGACTATTTTGAAGATCGACTCACGACTTTGGAAATGGAGGTTTCTGACCTAACTATTACTCTAGGGGAGTTGGTAGAGCAATTACATCTCATGAACCTTGCAAAAGATTCTATTTCGATCAAACGGTGAGTACACTCGAAGAAGAAAGGGGTTGCGGATAAGGATAGAGACGGGGGTACTGAGGAGGTAAATAGCGATTCTAGCGATGTTGAATTCGTCGAGGAGCGTGATGAGCGCATAATTATGACATTCTTAATATACCCGAACATGTATTTTAGTCGCCCATTATATTTAATTTTGGGTACTTATGCGCATTTGTTTGATTGTAGCTGCCAGAGATAGATATTTGAAACCAAGCTCTTAAAGTCAAGTAAAAGTGTCTCCAGTAGTTCAGAGTACAAAAAGTCAAAGACACAATAAATTTGATCTCAAGATTGAAGAAATATATACACAAATATTCTTGGAGAATAAGATCAAAGAATATATTGCATCCAAGATCCTTAAAGATATTTTATATTGAAGATATATGCAAGAGTTTCCATGAAGAAAGATCTCTACATCACTTAAGGAAATTATATGCAAGAATATTAGGTGATTGGTTGTAATATTAGGAGATATTATTGTGAAAATATATTTTTAAAATTTAATGTATAGTTTCTAAATTTGGGTTCCTTCCCCTATAAAAGGAACCCTCCCCCCATTAAAATTAGGCATCTCATATTAGAGCAAGTTTAGAATAAATAAAGTCTTAGTTTTATTTAATTGTCTTATCTCTATTTTATTTTATTTTATAAATAATTAGTTGTTAATGCGATAAAGTCCGAGATGAGCGGTTAATCTCCTAGCTAAGGCTAGGATGAGGCATCTTCTTAGATGAACAATAGTTTATATTAATTAGGTTCTAATTAGTTTTTTCTTAGTAGTTTATGATTGATGAGTTAGTATATCATATTGAAGGCTTGACCATAGCTTCGGTTTGGTGTACGATAACTTTGGATACAAACAAGTACTACTAATCGTAGACTTGATTTGGAGATCTAAACAAGAGGAAACACTAGAGAATTCACTCAAGACTAGCCATGGTTGAGTTAATAATTCTCTAAGACATTCTTCATCATCACTTAAAAACATAACCACTAAATATTTGACCATAGATTTAGTGGTTTATTTTATAACATCGTATATGCCTTAACACGAACATATGATGGGTGGAGATATTAGGATCTAGTTATATATCGATTAGTACTTTGAAAGGTAGAGGCCAAGTCCGAACCTTAGCTCTCTCCCTCATTAAGTTTTATAATTAGTTTTTATTTCTTCTTCTTAGATTTATCTCTTATAAAATGGTAATTTGGCCTAGAAAGTATTTGCTTTCCCAAACCTCCTTGTGGATTCGATCCCACTCATCCGTGCTACAATTTAACAACCGTACTTTGAGCTGTTATTTTGTAGATGACCTAAAAAAACCTCTTATCAAATGGCGCCGTTGCTGGGGAGGCATCGCTAAAAACTATTCTTTCTAATACCAAATTTTCTTTGATAATTCTTTCTAATACCGTGCCAATAATTTCTAAATTCTTTGTTTCTAATATTCGTTGAAAAGAATAGTGGGAGGTAATGCTACTATATAGTGTTTCTATTATTGTTGTTTCTCTTTCTGTTTATCTAGTTTAAACTTGAAAATAAAAAAAATTGTTTCTGATTTTTGGCGCTACAGTAGCTTTGTGGTCTAACATAAGTTTACTTTAGTGCTTGCTTGAGTATTCATTGTTGTCGTAATAGTAGACATTATTATTAAAAATCGTTTGTACGAGGTTTGGTATTATAGCTTCTTCTACTCTGTATGTGTTGCTCGATATTTATTTGTGCTTCATTTAGAATTTGTGACGGTTGATTATCACAAGCTTATCTCATTATTTTTTATAACTGTGAAGTTTGTTCTTGAATGTTTCATAGTTTTTGATTATCAGTGCTTCACAAATGAGAAATATGTTTGCTATAAAAGTTTTAGATAACTCAAAACCCTTTCTGAATTGCTATAGATCATATTTTTTTGTTTAGTCTTCTAAGAGTTATAGCCTTTTGAAACAATAGTAAAAAATAGTCTCAGTAAAGGACGCCGTTGTTCATTAATCACTTGTTTTAAGCGACAAGGAAGCTAAATTCTAGAAAACTTCCATCTTAAATGTTTTTTATTATTTAATTATCTTTCCAAATTGATATTAGTTAATGTTTTCTCTCAGCCGAGCTGAATGGTATGCGCATTTGAAAATCAGGATATCATAGACTACAATAAACTTAGAAATTGGAATAATATTGTTGTCTCAATTTCACTAATATTTTTTCTCTTGTTTTGCAGAATAGTCACAAAGTTGGTACTCAGAGATCGTGAGGAATTTACAAAGTACATTGGCAAGCTTCTATTTAATCATTCTTGTGCCTCCTAAGTGAAGGGGTACTTCCTTATTTCGCCCCCTAAGTGATGGGGCGGCGACAGCTTCACCAGTAAACACTTCCCATAGGTTGGTACCTCTATAAACTTGACATCTAAAAGGGGTTAATATCCGCTCTGCCCTGGCACTAGGAAAATAAAGTCATGTGGACTGTGCAAATACACGCTGCTCTAATAAAAAAAAATGTTGTGTTTGGATTGACCTATTGCTGTGTTTAAAATTTATTTTCATTCCAACATTAGTAAAGGTAAAAACTATTAGAGACTTGGGGGATTTTATCATCCAAAAAGCTCTCTAACAAGTGGGACCACCCATTAGGGATACAAAGAAATTTGTATCACGTGAAAATTGAACGTCCCAGACCTAAAACAAAGTAGCAAGATTCTCGCGAGATTTTATCACCCAAGGAATAGGTGTACTGGACCGGGGTACAAACACGGGTTTATAGGATACGGCCCAGCCTAGCACCACAAAATACTAATTGTTAGTTTGCGACGTCACAGTTCCGAGTGCTGACATACGATAAGGTGACTCACTCGGGCGTGAGGACTGAGCATCTACTCTAAGCTGGTACTAGCACAGTGACGCAGGGAAGTGTAGGAACCAAAGCCTTTGACCATCCTACCCTTTTGTAAACATAAATGAATATCGGGGATACCTAATTATTTCTTCTAAAAAAATATTGAAGTACTAGAGTTTTAGGCTTAATTATTTTTTTATTGGGTGTTAATTTAATTATAAAATGTCGTACATGCAAGAACATTGAAATTCATACGGCTCACATTTTGACATCCAACAATATCCTCAAAATCATTTTCAATCATGGGATCACCAAAATTCTCAATACGTGGAACTTTTCCAACCTCATTCCTATATCAAGTCTCAGCAAACCTTTCAGTCATCCAAATAGTTCCCACCCACTCCACTCAAACCATCTTTGGAAGACATCATTTCTCTCTACATGCAATAATTAATGGAAAGTAAAAACAAGCGTTGCAATTTTAGCAATAAATTATACAATTCCAACAATAGACATTGGTAAATTAAACTTCTATGACCCAATCTATATCTAGATTAGAGACTCAGATAAGTCAGTTGTCAGCCATGTGGAGTGAAATAGAGCACGAAAAACTTCTAAGCAATGAAAAAGAAGAACTTGAAGTTAAATCCCCTTATGATTTAGAAAATAATGAATTCAAACATAATCATAGAATGCTTACCCATTAGGGTGAATAGATACCATATTACGAGACAGATTTAGAAGATGAATATTTTAAGATTGACGATCCTATGTCACAAGAAGCTCTAACAGAAGCAACTAACATGTTCAATAATTTTTTTTCTCAATCACCTCTTAATTCTGCCCTCAACATTCAACCACCGATATCATTATCCATCCCTTCACAGATAGAGCCCCACCAATTCATAAATGATATCATGACAAAAAGTGAGTATTTTTCCAAATTCTTAGACGATTTCTCTTATGATGAGGATGATGACAAATTTTCTAAAATTGTGAATTCAACAACAATTCTTGAGAAAATACAAGCTCCATCTTTATCCCAACCAGTGTTACCTTCTTCATCTCTCTTTCTTCCATCCATACCTCCATCGCCTGAGCCTAATAGGGGTACTATGACCATAAACATTTTGAGGACTTGTACGGAGATAACTCTTGTTGCATTTCTGTTGTTGAATGTTTAATTATTTTGAGGACTCGAATGATCCTAAGATTTGTGAAATGGTACAATCATTAGCATCTAAAAATATGTTTCAACTTGGTCATGTCCCTAAGACAATGAATATCCACGTCAATGGCCAGGATGAGTCTATTGAGATAAGTTGTGATTTTAGGCACATTAATTTTAAAAGTTTGTTAGAGTCAATTGTTACCCGATCCCCACATCCACAAATATGTTATATAGTTTTTCTTCTACTAAAAGAAAATATATTTTTGAAAAATTATAATTTTGGGGATGCCTCATGGACTTGCTTTGTCATAACCACCTATCACATTTTTTGGAATATCAACGATAACATGGGGGTTTTGAAAATCTTCAAAGAATATATCTTTCCAGGAAAATTGAGTTTTGAATCAAGTAAATTTTCGGGGACGAATACTTGTATACCAATCTTCTTATTTATTGTAACACATAGTAATTATATGATTATATTGAAAATTTTAAAGGAAAATATGTTCCCTGGGTATCTGTTTGCTTTATCTTAGAGAAAATGGTTTTTCTTGATTTGTCTAAAATTGTTAACTTAGAATCATCAAATGAAAGGCGAAGTTTTTAGAAAAAATTATTTTCATAAAAAATTAGTTTTAAACTCTCTCTGGTTTTTACCGAATATATCTGCCCAATTAGGGGTTTATATTAAGGATCATCATTCATGTGTTATCTGGTTTTTGAAAGAGAATTTACAACCAGGATAGTACATCACCTTTTAAACTTCATTCCCTTCCAGTCATACTAAAATTTTTAAGATTGGGGGTACATTCGTCTGGCTGAAGACGGTAAACTTAGCGCTTCTTAGGAGGTAACTCATGACACATTCAGGCGAGAAATTCTAGTTTTTATCCTCCATATTTTTTATGCTCTCAAACATTGAGGAAAATGTTTCATTTAAGTTTGGGGTAGGAAACTATTTCTTTAAATGTTTTTTGAAGAAAAGTGAAATAATGACACTTTGGCAATTTATAATATATTTTTGATAAATTTTTAAACACTTAAACTGATTTTACCTTGACATAAATATTATGAAAAAGCCTAAATTTTAAAATTATACCAAGTATACATTAGAATATATTGAACTATCTTAAGCTAGATGTACTATCTTTTTATTACTG
Organism: Kingdonia uniflora; assembly: GCA_014058105.1. Lineage (NCBI taxonomy): Eukaryota > Viridiplantae > Streptophyta > Magnoliopsida > Ranunculales > Circaeasteraceae > Kingdonia > Kingdonia uniflora. Next base: position 1,168,753 of record JACGCM010002866.1, read on the forward strand.
GCTAATTCAAGTTCGCTTGACATATTTTGAAAACATGCACTTCATTGTAGTTTTACAATTAATACCTTCAATAGATTTTTTCTCAGTTTAAGGGAAATTTAACATTTATGTTAGGAATAGTTTGCTAAAAGGGAGATAACTGCCTAAAAATAAGTTCATTCCTAAGAAAAAATTAAAAAAGAAGAAGAAAGAAGTCAAATGTGCTCTAAAAACTTTCGCATTACAAAGCAACTCGCATGATTAAGAACTGAAAGTGGAAAAATTATCACCAATCTCGAGTTTGAAGATGAACTATGTGAAAGGAGCACAAAAAAATATTACTTATAAGAATCCTGAGTCTAGGTCATAATGGGGCACTACACCCCGACAACCTTAGCCAACTGGCGGGGATTGTCGACCAAAAACTCCTTGTTACGGAGGTTTCACTAAGAAAAAATATACTCAAAAGAAAAGGGTTGCAAAAGAAAAGAAAAAAGAAAAATTCAAGGAAGACGAATTGACTAAGGCACTTGCCGAACTGACCGCTAAATTTATTCCAGTAAAAACTAGACTACCAAAAACTGAGTAAATTATTCTAGACAATGTATTAGGCGATAAAACTATTTTAACTGTACACTTAAATATAGTTAAAGTAAATTACTTGAATCTCTTTCTAATCTTGAGGTAGTACCTCCAATTTTAGATAAGCTTAAAATATTTTTTGGTCTACTTAGGAGAATAACAAGTTTAAGAATTTTTTCATTGGTATATTTTTGTCACAACTAAGTAAGGATAAGTTCACAGGAAAAAAGTCATGTGTATTCTAGAATTGTTTAAAATGTCATTATTGACTTTTGTGGGTATAGTCACTGCAAACCCTCACGAGACAATACTTGTCCACCAGGCTAAACCTAGAGGTTTAACGGCTTGTTGTATATGTTAAATGTAATCGTACTCCTAGCGAAAGTGGCTATTATTTTATTTTCTCGGGACGAGCAAAAGACAAGTTTAGAGGTATTTGATACGTGCGTAATTAGGATATTTTTAAAATCTTTAAAAATATTTTAACCTGCTATTCTCCACATATACCAAAGAATATCTTAAACTCATCTAATACTAGAGATACTACCTCAAGATTATAAAGATATTCAAGTATTTTGGTTTAGCTATATCTGAGTATATAGTAAAAATAGTTTTATCGCTTAATGCGTTGTTTAGAATAATTTACTCAGCGTTTGGATGTCTAGTTGTTACTGGAATAAATTTAACGGCCAGTTCGACAAGTACCCTAGTCAATTTATCTTCTGAGTATTTTACTTTTTTTTATATAAGTCTTTTTTTTTTAGTATATTGTTTCTTAGAAAAGCCTCTGCGATAAGGAGTACTTTTTGGTTGACAATCCCTGCCAGTTGGCTAAGGTTGCCGAGGTGTGGTGCCCCATCATGACCTAGACCCAGGATTCTGACAAATAATATTTTTCGTACTCATTTTACATAGTTCGTGGTCATACTCGAGATTAGTGATAATTTTTCCTCTTTTAGTTCTTAATGATGTGAGTAACCTTGCAATGTGAATATTTTTAGAGCAAATTTGGCTTCTTATTTTTTTTCCAAAGAATGAGCTTATTCTTATGTAGTTGTCTCCCTTGTAGTAAATTATTTCAAACATAAATGTTAAATTTCTCTTAAGCTGTGCAAATATCTATTGAATGTATTAATTGAAAAACTAGAGTGAAGTGCAAGTTTTCAAAATATGTCACGCTAACTTGAATTAGTTTCTAATAAAAAGAAAGTATATCTAACATAAGATAGTCGAAAATATTCTAGTGTATACTTGGCATAATTTCAAATTCTAGGTTTTTCCAAAATATTTTTGTCAAAGTAAAATCAGTTTAAGTGCTGAAAATTGGTCCAAAATATATCATAAATTGTCAAAGTATTATTATTTCACTTTTCTTTAAAAAAAATTATTTTAAGAAATGGTTTCCTACCCCAAAATTTAAATGAAACATTACCCTCAATGTTTAAGAGCATCAAAATAAATAGAAGAGAAAAGCTAAAATTTCTCACCTAAATGTGTCATGGGTTGCCTCCGAATAAGCGTTAAGTTTACTGTCTTCAGCTAGATGAATGTACCCTTAAACTTAAATTTCTCAGTATGACCGGAAAGGTACGAAGTTGAAAAGGTGATGTTTTTTCCTGGCTGTAATTTTTTTTTCAAAAACCAGATAACTCATGATTAGTGATCCTCAATATTAGCACATAATTGAACATATATATTCTTTAAAAATCAGATGGAGTTCAAAACTAATTCTCTATGAAAAAGAATTTCTTAAAAACTTTGCCTATCATTTGATGATTCAAAGTTGAAAGTTTTAGACAAATCAAGAAAAACCATTTTCTCCAAGATAAAGCAGCACAGACTCAGATAATATATTTTCCTTTAGAATTTTTAATACAATTATATGATTACTACGCGTTGCAGTAAATAATAAGATTGGTATATAAGTATGTGTCCCTAAAAATGTACTTGATTCAAAACTCAGTTTTCCAAGAAATATATTTTCTTTAAAAAATTTCAAAACCCTCATGTTATCATTGATATTCCAAAAAAATGTTAGAGATGGTTATGACAATGCAAGTTCGTGAGGCATCTCCAAAATTATAATTTTTTGAAAAGATATTTTATTTTAGTAGAAGAAAAACTATATGACATATTTTTAGATGTGGGGATTGGGGACCAATCGGCTCCAACAAATACTTAATTTGTGCATGACTAAAATCAAACATATCTCAAGGAACTCATTCTGACCATTGACATGGATATTCATTGGTTTAGGAACATGGCCAAATTGATCATCTTCAGATGATAATGATTGCACTATTTCACGGATCTCAGGATCATTCAAGTCCTTAAAATAATTTAAACATTCATTGACAAAAATGCAACAAGAGTTATCTCCATAAAAGTCCTCAAAATTGCTTATGGTCATGGTACCCCCATTAGGCTCAGGCGATGGAGGTATATATTCAACGAAGAGAAGGGGATATTGGTTGGGATAAAGATGGAGCTCGTGCATATTTCCTCAAGGATCTATTTTGAATTCACAATTCTAGGAAATTTGTAATCCTCCTCATCATTTAAGAAAGTGTCTAAGAATTTGGAAAGACACTCACTTTCTGTTAAGATATCATTTTTGAATTGGTGGGCCCTATTGGTAAAGGGAGGGATAATGACATCGGTGATTGAATGTTGAGGTCTGAATTAGGAGGTGATTGAGAAATAATTTTATTGAACATGTTAGTCGCTTCTTTCATAGCTTCTTGTAACATAGGATCGTTGACCTCAACATGGTCATCTTCTAGATTTGTATCATAATATGACATCCATTTACCCCACGGGAAAAAAAATTATGACTTTGCTCGAGTTCAATATTTTATAGACCAGAAGTAGAATTTACTTCAAACTGCCTTTAAAGGCTGTTAACCAGATATTTTTGCTCATTTCCATTCATCATGGCTGTTAACTGACTTATTTGAGCCTCTAACCTAGAAATAGATTGAGTCATAAAAGTTTTATTCAACGATGTCTGTTGTTGGAATTGCATCATTTGCTGCTAAAATTATATTGATTTCTGCATGAAGAGAGAAAAGTTATCTTCCAAAGATGGCTTATGTGGAGTGGGTGAGAACTTTTTGAATGATTGGAAGGATTAATGGGTCTGCATATAGAAATTAATGAGGTTGGAAATGTTCCACATATTGTGAGTTTTGACGGTGCCCTGATTGAAAATAATTTTGAAGATATTATGGGGTATCAAAATGTAAGACGTATGAATTCCAATGTTCTTGCGTGTACGGCATTTTACAATTAAATTAACACCCAATACAATAAAAATCAATCAAGCCTATATTTTTCTATGTTCAAAAAATGTGTAGGATGGATGAAGGCTTTGGTTCCTACTGTCCTATGCGTCACTGTACTAGCTTAAAGTAGATGTTCAGTCCTCACGCCCAAACGAGTCGCCTTACCGTATGTCAGCACTCGGATCGGTGACATCACAAACCTAAAACCAGTACTTCATGGCACTAGGCTGGGGCTGTATCCCATGAACCCATGTTTGTACCCCAGTATGGTACACCTATCCATTGGGTGATGAAATCCTATGGGAATCTTGCGACTTTCAATTATTTTGAGGTTTGGGACGTTTAACTTTTGAATGACACGAATTTCTTCATATCTCTAATGGGTGGTCTCACTTGCTAGAAAGCTTTTTGAGTGATAAAATCCATCTAGTCTCTAATAGTTTTCACTTTTACTAATGTTGGAATGAAAAGAAAGAAAAAAGTAAACACAACAGCAAGTCAATCCAAACACAACAAAATTTGTATTAAGAGCGGCGTGTATTAAATAATTCACAAGACTTACTTTCCTAATGCCGGGGCGGAGCGGCCATAAACCCCTTCTATTTGACAATTTTAGAAGTGCCAACCTACGGGAAGTGTTTCCCAGTGAAGTTGTGGCCGCCCTTTTACTTCGGGGGAGAATGAAGGAAGTGCCCCTTCACTTAGGGGGCACAAGAAGGATTGAGGTGATGATGCTTTGAGGTTTACAAAAGTTATTCCCGCTCTCCCCTTTTTTTTTACGCACAAGTTTGGAATAGTTGGCTTCAAGAATTTGAAGCACTTAATTAATTCTCCTTGCTTCTACAAATTAACTTTGTTCAAGCCAATCTCTATGAATTTATAACACCTTTTTATTCTTTAATGGATTAAGTAACCAAGCTTGCCTACAACATCAACCAACCCACTCACAAATGCACTAGATGGGTTGGGTATAAAAATAACCTGCAATAGATTAGGCAACCAAATAATGTTGACGGAAGTACAATACCTTAATCAACACTACTCATAGTGAAGGATGCAGAGTATATACCTAGGTTCCTTACTAAAAAAAAATAATCTAAATTCACTAGTGACCCAACACTCACATAGAATACCAAGCCCAAATATTGTACGTACTACTGTTTCAATCAAATAGATATATTCCAAATTCAGTAGTAAGACAAATTTCCTTCTTATGTTTTACTCCCCAAATAGATACCAAGTGCAAAGATTGTACTACTATTTCAACCAACAATGATTAAAAGAGAAAAGGGAGGGGTTGGTATGAAACAGCAAACAAAATTTTGAGTTGCACAACTACAAACTTAAGCAAACAAACACGTTGCTCCAAATTAAAACCATTACATCTTAACACCAACCACTAAGAAGTCAGTCGGCACCAACAAGTTATACAAGATTAGTAGTCCTGCTTAAAAGTAATCATGCAAGGCACACAACTAAAGGTCAGTACATGTAAAACTCTAAAGGCAAGGAAGTGGTAAACATACTATATAAACCTTGAAGCACCCGAGGCCTACCTTGTTGAGAATTGAGGTAGCTAATCTCTCTTCTACGCCAAGAAGGACACAAGAATTCCCAGAGAAGGAAAGTAGAAAACCCTAGCGGATAAAAAACCCCTCCCCGAATAATCCACTATGATAATCAAATAGGTTAAAGTGATCTCTCCAAGCTTCTCAAGCTTTAATGGAGTCTCTCAAATTCTAGGTCTCTAGAATTAAACTCACTCAGAAGGATAGATTAAACAAATAAACTAAGTCCCTTTTATATACTAGGGAAACAAAATACAAGTAGAATGGATCTTGAGGAAAACTTAACGTCCCATAATAGTATCCAAGGAAAACCTACGCATAGCTCGTTCGAACGACTCTAATCTCGTTCGAATAATTTTGACGATAATTGGTCTCAAGCCCTAGAAAACAGCAACTCGTTCGAACGGCATCCAAGCCCGTTCAAATGACTGCTTCGATAACTAAAATCTAACGCGAAAAAGGATAATCTCATCCGAGCGACTTTGAAGCTCGTTCGAACGAATGACTTCCTTCTTTGTTTGAACGACTTTGACAATTTCTGTTTCTTCGAAAATTCTTCTAGTTTGAGATCACACCCAAAAATCTCCCACTTAAAATTGAATCTCGTAACCCATCTTCAGATCTCTAAATAAATTGTTCGCACTACCCGGACCTTTAATCTTGAAGACCCACCGAAGTTGTACATGTCATCAACTTCTAAAATGTCGCCACCTTGGTAAACATATCGGCCAGATTCACATCAGTATGAATCTTCACAAGCTTTAACATACTGTCCTCGAGGAGTGAGCGGATATAGTGATACCGAATATCAATATGCTTGGTCCTAGAGTGAAAAAGCTAAAAATTTTGCTAAGTATATAGCGCTTTGGCTATCACTATACAACTTAGGAGAAAATTGTTCCCAACCAAGCTCTTTGATCAACCCTTTCAGCCAAACCATATCCTTGCAAGCTTCTGTAACCGCAATATATTTCACCTCCGTCGTAGCTACAATCTTTTGTAGCCTAGAAAACACGAAACCACTAGTGCTCTTCTGCCTATTAATGTCACCGCCATATAAGAATCAACAAAATCTTGTAAGCATATCTGAGAACGCCCATATCATAATGCCATATCTTGAGTTCCCTTTAGATAGCTCAGTATCTATTTCACAGCTCTTCAATGCTCCTTGCCTGGATTTCTCATATACCTACTAACAACTCCCACTGCTTGGGCAATATCTAGTCTCGTACAAATCATAGCGTACATTAGGCTACCAACCGCGGATTGATAGAGAACCTTCTGTATCTTATCGCGACCCTTCTGCGTCTTCAGACAATAATCTTTTGATAATTTGAAGTGACCTCCCAATGGTCTACTAACAACTATAGAACCATCCATATTGAACCGCTTAAGTACTTTGTTGATGTACTCAACTTGAGACAACTTCAATTCACGCTACTTTTTGTCCCTATACCAAGAACTTGTTTTGTTGTACCCAAGTCCTATATAGAAAACTGTCAGGATAACTATTCCTTCAACTTGATAATTTCTCCCATGTCAATACTTGCTACCAACATATCATCTACATACAGAAGTAGAATAATATACGAGTTCCCCCTTTCTTTGATAAAATTCCAGTGATCCGCGTTGCTCTTCAAATAACCATTTCTGGACATGAATTATTCGAACTTCAAATACCACTATCTCGGCGCTTGTTTCAAACCATATAAGCTATTTGTGAGCCTACATACAAGATCTTCTTTCCCTTTAGTCGAATACCCTTCTGGCTGCTTCATATAAATTTCTTCGTCAAGGTTACCGTAAAGAAAAGATGTCTTGACATCAAGCTGCTCAAGATGTAAATCTTTAACTACAACTATATTCATCACAGCCCAAATAGTAGACATCTTCACAACAGGAGCAAAGATCTCACCAAAATCAATGCCTTCTTTCTACTGAAAACCCTTCACCACAAGTCTAGCCTTGAATCTCCTTGAACCATTAGATTCCTATTTTAGTCTGTATACCCACTTGTTGTGCAATGCGCTCTTCCCTTTCGGTAACCAAACTAAATCCTAAGTTCGATTTACTAATAATGGCTGCATCTCATCATCCATAGCAAGCTCCCACTTTCTCATGGCTTCCACATCTAAAGCCTCCTTGTAACTTTCCGATTCACCACCATCTGTAAGTAACAAGTAATTTAGGGAGTTAACGTACCTAGCCAAAATTCATGTAACTTTCAGCTCCTTTTCAAAGTGCTATTGGAATGTCTAGATCATTAGGTTCCTCGCCTTGATTCGGTGTATCAGACTCAACCATGACTTCTTCATCAACCTCTCAAGAAGATTCATCATCAATGTCGATACTTTCCGTTGCTTCACTTCGATTCTTTTTAAGAGGTACTTTGAAATCTTTATACAAGACTTCCTCATTGAATGTAACATTACGACTCCGAATAACTTTCCGATTCTTCGTATCCCAAAATCGGTACCCAAACTCATCACCACCATATCCAATAAATATGTACTTCGTCAACTTTGCATCTAGCTTTGTCCTTGTATATGAATTATCAAACATATATGAGGTAAATTCGAAAATATGTAAGTAATTTAGGTTTACCTCTTTACAGGTCCATGCTTCTTCAAGAAGTCTAAAGTCCAAAGCCGTTGAAGGCCCTCTGTTAATCAAGTACGTCGCCGCACAAACCGCATCCGCCCAAAAACATTTTGGAAATCTAGCGTTGAGTCTCATACTCCTCGCACTTTTGTTAATTGTTCGGTTCATGCGTTCTGCAACACCATTTAGTTGTGATGTTCTGGGAATAGCCTTCTATCTCATAATCCCATTTAATGCGCAAAATTCTTCAAACTCATCACTACATTATTCACCCCCGTTATCCGACCTGAGACACTTCAATTTCAAACCGGTTTTATTTTCAACTAGAGCCCTCCACCTCTTGAATTTATCGAACACATCTAATTTCTTCTTTACGAAGTAGACCCACAGTTTACGAGTAGCATCATCAATGAAAGTAACGTAATAGTAAAAATCACCAAGAGAATACACCTTGGTTGGCCCCCAAACAACTGTGTGTACAAGATTGAGCTCTCCAGATTTCCTTGATCTTCCAGATATTTTAAAATTGACATTCTTCTGCTTCGCAAGAACACACTCTTCATAAAAATTGAGATCAACCTCGGCAAGATCATCTAGCTTTCCCTTTGTTACCATCATCTTCATCCCCTTTTCACTCATGTGACCGACCGTTTGTGCCATGTACTTATATCAATCCCCGGAGTGGCCGCATAAATAGTAAAAATTATGTTTTATGTTATATACAACATTCCTTGTCGCAAGTCTTGAGCTACTACCATAGCTCCCTTTGTAACCTTCTAGAAGGTTACACTAAAGGTACTCACATATCTGCCATCATCCACCAATTTGCTAGCTGATATAAGGTTACGCTCCAATTTGGGTACAAGTTGCACATTCTGTAAAACCAGTGTTCCCCCTGAAGGCAACAATAACCTAGCGTTTCCCTTTCCAGTAATATTGTATACACTTTTATATACAATAAAGACCGTACCGAAGTCACATTTAACAATATTAGTTAGGAAACCTACGTTTGCAGTACCATGGAAAGAGGCACCCGAATCAACTATCCAAGATTCATTAACATCGGCACACGAAAGTAATAGAGCTTCGTCAGAACTAACCTCCTCAGTAAGGTTCATTATATATTTTTCCTCATCATTATCTTTCTTAGAAGAAGAATTACAATCTTGCTTGAAGTTACCATTCTTTCTACAAGTTCAACATGCACCGGGCGGCTTAGACTTTCCTCTTGACTGTGATCGACCCCTTCCATATTTTGGCCACATTCAGTAAGACCTCCCTCTTTCCTCGATGTTTAATAAACTGCCATTTGAACTCGAAGAGGGTTCAGATATTTTATGCCTATTATCTTCACTCATAATCAAAGAGACTATAGTATCAAATTTGATGTCTTCCTTCCCCGATAAGTTGCTCACAACTATAATGAATCTTTCCCAACTCTTAGACATCTACCCTTAAAGAACACATGCTTTCACCTCCTCGGTAAAAATGATTTTAACAGATTCCAGTTGAGCATGAATGGTATTGAACTCACTGATATGAGCTTGCACACTACCATTACATTTCATCTTCAAAGTAAACAAGCATCGTAAAAAATGTACCTTGTTTGCCCCGAACGATTCCAAGTACATAACGGACAATATCTCCATCAAACCCTTTGTTGTCGTAACTTTGGAGATCATGTGCAGAATTTGAGATGACAGCGCTAACCAAACGGTTTCAAGCGCCTTGCGATCCAATCGCGTCTACTTACCAATATCGTAATATGTTGACTTCATCTCAATTCCACCCAGTGGTAAATCAAGATCCTTCTGATAGAGATAATCTTCTATCTGCATCTTCCATACTCCAAAATTAAATCCATTGAACTTCGTGATCTTCAACTTCTCTTGATCGACCATCATTCTTCACCACACAAGCCCTGTAGCACTTGCTCTGATCACATCAATTATTAAGAATCAAGGTAGTTAATCTCTCATCTACGCCAGGAACGATATCCAAAATATGTTAATCAAGTGAAACAACCAAGCAAGAACAATAAGGACACAAGAATTCCCAGAGGAAGGAAGTAGAAAACCCTTGCGGATAAAAAACTACTCCTCGAACAATCTACTATGATAATCAAATAGGTTATAGCGATCTCTCCAAGCTTCTCAAGCTTTAATAGAGTCTCTTAAATTTTAGGTCTCTAGAATTAAACTCACTTAGAAGGATAGATTAAATAAATAAACTAAGTCCCATTTATATATTAGGGAACTAAAATACAAGTAGAACGGATCTCGAGGCAAACTCAACGTCCCAGAATAATATCCAAGGCATACCTACACATAACTCGTTCGAACGACTCCAATCACGTTTGAACGACTTTGACGATAATTGGTCTCTAGCCCTAGAAAACAACAACTCGTTCGAACGGCATCCAAACCCGTTCAAACGACTGCTTCGATAACCAAAATCCAACGCGAAAAAGGATAATCTCGTTCGAACGACTTCCTTCTTCATTCGAACGACTTCGACAATTTTTGTTTCTTCAACAATTCTTCTAGTTCGAGTTCACGCCCAACATACCTAAAGGAGATCCAAAAAGATTGAAAAGGATAATTTATTGTACCAGTATGTTTCTTTCTTTCTGTTTCAATTGGTAAAGTAAGCAGGTGAAAGATACAACAAAAGTAAGCAAGCAAGCAACCTTGTTGGAGAATAGTTTCTTTTGGGAAAGAGATAAAGTTATGTGGCTTCAACTGATCTTGCAAGATTTTTTAAGGACACGACAAACAATTAGGTCGTGAGATTACAAGTAAAGCTATAAATACAGCCCCCAAGTGTTATACCAAAATCCATAAAATTAGTTTTAAATCAGTGCCCAAAAATTAAATAAATGAGTGATATACTTGAGTCGGATAGGTTCTAATTTTTTTCCTTAAAGTTCAAACTAGAAAAATATAAAGAGAAACGACAATAAAAAGAAAAATCGATATTAAAAAGAAATTTTTTTCATCGCTGCCTCCTCGGCAACGGCGCCATTTGGTGAGAGGATTTTTGCGTCCTTTACCAAAATACCCGCCCAAAGTACAGTTGTCGAATTGCAATACGGATGAGTGGGATCAAATCTACTGGGAGGTTTGGGAAAACAAATACTTTCTAGGCCGGAGTAGGGTTTTGTAAAAGTTTGATTGAAAAGAAAGAAACTAAAACAACAATTAGCAAGAGAATAGCTGCAACTAGAATTCAACCCAACCAAAACAATTATAGTAATCATGTAGTTTAACTAGGTGGATTATTCATGTCAAAAATCCTTGATAAAGCATTTTCGATGTAAACATCAACCCTAGATCCATGGTTAGGTATATTTGGTTTTACTAAATCTGATGAGTAAGAGGAATTCTTCCAACTATGGTTAAGCTTGGTTAAATCTCTCCTACAAGTTCTCTTTGTTTTTCCCGAAAATCTGCTTTAATGGCTATAACACCAAATTTTGGCTAAATAGTATAAATTAACTTACTAGCTATGGTTAAACCTATAATTATGATTATAGCTATTTTAGAACATAAGTATAAAAAGAACTACTCCTAGAAACTACACAATAATTATTGTTATTTAGGTAAGGGATTCCTATGAAGATCATTGCATAAACTAACTAAACTATTTACACAATAAAAATAAGAGAAAATATAATTAAACTAAGACTTTATTTCTTTTAAGCTTGCTTCAATATGTTGGGAAAACTGAGGGGGCAAATCGCACACGGAAGCACAATACGATCAACAAGAACTCGAAGAACCAACCCTAACCAAAGAGAATTCGAATAAAAGCAATAAAAACACAACACAAGGTTTAATTAGGTGGAAACCCTAAACAGGATCAAAACCACCCCCGACAAGCACGACGAATTTATTATCACACTAAGGGTTACAAAAGGTTACAAAGATCACTTAAACCTCACCTCTACCCTTACAGATAATCCCAGCAAGAAACCCTAGAAAGAAAACTCTCCAGAGCTAAACTCTAGATTTCTCCATTTTCTTTCTCTAAATCTTTCTCACAGTACAGAGGCCTTTAATATACACTCTTTATTTATAGGCTTTCCATTAGGTCATCTCTGAAATACCTATCACGAGATAATCCATCACTTTGGATCAAATCCCCTTCAAAACGAATTTATAAACAAACAAACAGAGCCAAAGTCGTTCGAACGAGTAATGAGGTCGTTCGAACGAATTAGACAATCCCCTGGAATTTTGGCCTAAGCGCTATTTTCGTTCGAACAACTTTCTTAGTTTTGAGTCATATTCCTAACACAATATGAGATGATAATTACAATAGGAGAGGGTTCCTTTTATAGAAGAAAGAACCTAAATCTTTAAGAATATTACACATATCTAGAATATTACAATATATCATTACAATCAATCACTAAGATATATGAGAATATCTTCACATCATTTCCTTGTTGAGTATAGAAATTTTCTAACCATGGAAATTCTTGAATATATATATATGTTTTAGAATATCTCTCCTCAATATAATTCTTGGATCTTGAATGTAATCTCCCTTTATATTATACTTTAAATATATTTGTAAGAATATTCTTTTATCTTGCCTTGCTAAAGACTTGTTGGAGATACTTTTATCTGACTTTAAGTGCTCGGTTCCAAATATCCATCTCCAATAGCTGCAATCAAATAAGCGTGCATAAGTGCCCAAAATTAAATATAATGGACGACTAAAATACATGTTCGGGTATATTAAAAATATCATAATTACTCTTTCATCAACTGTTGTTGCAGATCCAACACTACCATCCATAAAAGCAAGTAGATCATCAGCAAAACATAAGTGTATTATCGTTGAACCTTTGCACCTGGATGCAGCTTGGAATCTCCAACATCCACTTTTTTCCTTAATAGCTTAGTGAATAATTTCAAAACAAGAACAAAGATGTATGGGGAAATAGGATCACCTTGTCTAATCCCTCTCTGACCATGGAAGTATCCCTTGAGAGATCCATTGATGTTGATGGAGTACTTTGGTGTAGTGAATTAGTGATGCACTCTTCAATCCATCTGAAAAAAATCCAAGGAAATTTAAATCTTTTGAGCAAGTCAATAATAGCATTCCAACTAACCATGTCATATGCTTTCCTAAGATCAATTTTGATTGCACATTTTTTTGGTCTATTGATAAACACGCAATATTTACATGTGCAACTCCTAAATTTATATCTAACTTGTCATTTAATTAATAAATGACGTTATATATAAATTTTGGAGTTGCACACATAAATATTACGTGTCTATCATCCATCACTTTTATGATAGTTCCTCACAAGCTTATGAGATCATAATATTATCTTGTATTTGCCTACCTAGGATGAAGGCAGACTGATTATGATCAATAAGCTTGTGAATATCTAGCTTGAGTCTAACAGTCAAGATCTTTGTGATTGTCTAATACAAGATGGTACAACAAGAGATGGGCCTAAATTTATCAAAAGAACAAGCAGATTCTGTTTTAGGAATTAAAATTATAGCTGTTGCATTCATTTCTCCTAGCAGTTTGCCAGAACTAAAAAAATTCCTAACAGCTTTAACAAAGTCCTACCCACAATGCTCCAACATCTTTTGAAAAAAGAAGTAAACCCATCAGGACCAGGGCCCTTCTCATCCCCAATGTCTGTAAGTGATTGGGTAATTAATTTCATTATCTGTGACTCTAGCTACAAGTTTGGCTATCATATATATGCTCTTCAATTGGTTCAAACGCTAGTTCATCCATGTAGCTATTATCACTCAAGCTGCAGTTTTGTTCCCCAAGGATCTTTTGAAAGACTTTACACTTTCCTCTGCAATCACCTTAGGGTCTTCAATCCTATTTCCCCCCTCATGATAATAAGCTTTATATTATTCCTACCTCTTCTGCTTTTAATAGCTTAGTGAAAAAATTTAGCATTGTTGTCCCCTAGAATCAACCACTGTACTCTAGATTTTTGTCTTATCATTAACTCCTCAGCTTTGGCAAAATCCACATAGTTTTTTCCTCATGGTCCTTGTCTGCAGAGTGTCAAGCTGTGATCTAGCAATATTAACCATTTCTTCCAATTTGTTAAAGTTCCTATGGTTCCAAGAGATCAAAGTATTCTTTACCATTTTGAGCTTTGTAATAAACTGATACAAACCACCTTCCACTTCAGCAGCTTCCCAAGTTTTCTTGATAAAATCCAGCATTATCAATCCAGTAGTTGTAAAATCTGAAAGGTTTAGGACCATCAGCTAAAAGGTTAATAACAGAAGCAATCATGGGTGAGTGGTCTGAAACCCCTTGATTCAAAGATTCAACTTCACAATCTAGATAAGCGTGCATCATTGAGAGTTGATCATGACTGTCAATTTTAGTAGCAATCCTATCGTCTTTTTGCCTGCAATTTGTCCAAGTAAAGTGAGCACCTATATATTTACAGTCAAACAAGTCAGCAGTGTTAAAACAGTTCAATATATCTACAAATTGGGAAGGCCTGAACTCTCCTCCACCAACTCTTTCTTATGAGTTACTGTACAGTTAAAGTTTCCAAGAAGCATCCATGGTTGGTTGTTTCCAGTTGAGTGTAAAATGATTCTCTTCCAAAGTGATGTTCTACAAGTTGCATCATTACTCCCATATACAATAGTTACCCAAAATTTAGAAGCATCTGGCATGGTAGCTTCAGCAAATATAGCTTGATCTAGACTGTCAAAAACTTCCAACTTCACAGCTGTAGGATCCCACATTAACCAAACCCGGCCTGAATCTACATACTCATAATTATTAACAAAGTCCCAGCCAGGTAAAATGTTATTAAAAACTCTCATTTTATTATCTGTAATTACTTTTGTTTCATCAAGTCACACAATTGACACTTAGAATTTCTTAAGTAGTGATCTTATTTCTTTTAGTTTCAGAAAGTCGTTGAGACCCTGGGGTTCCAGAACATTGATTCTACTCTTGCTTTTCAATGGAGGGAAACGTTACCCCCACAACTTTTTCCCAAGCAAGATGAAACGTCTTCGGAGGTGAGCAGGCCCGAGGGTGGTACACTTTCATCTTTATTTTCATCTTCGTTGGGTTTTTATCTTCTTAGAATCAATGAGAGAGAAAGTTACCTATACCGGTATACTTTTCCTAGAATGTGCCTGGGTATTCCTCCAGGATTGGAACCAGCATGAGTGTCTAATGCAATGAGAAACATTTCTTCCAATCACAGTTTGTGATACAGAAAAGGACAGTCTTAAAACTGTGAACTTAAATTTCATCACTATGGCAGGTGTTCTATATAAAGGGTACTGAATGGCACAATCTCACTAAGAATGGGGGACTTAAGGGAGGAGATGAGATTGGTTTATGATTCCACAAAGAAGCTCAAGTTTTGGAGTTTAGTTTCGTTGACATAAACATGGCCTTGGGGTTTTTCGAGCTCAAGGTTGATAGTACTCAAAGCTAATGTCTCCATATTTTGTCTACCTTTAAGTTCGAATTTTCATTTGTTGCCCTAAGGAGAAATAAAATTATAGTTAATTAATTTTGGTTGGAGTTTAATATATGAATTATAGTTACTTTTTATTTGAATTGTTCGTTATTTACGTTGTTTTAATCTAGACACCTTAATAGATATCGGTTGTTTTAAAGAAGTCGCAGTGGTATAGTTTGCGGAGTAAATCTCAAAACATCCACAATCTAAAAGATTCAGTCTTGAGAAATCACTTTACAAATATTTTCCCTAGGCGCAGAACATTATGCAAACACCATAATGAAGTCATAAATCATCCGGCGTGTAAATTACTTGCTAATGTACGTAATTCACGGGCATTTTATGAGAGTGAAACAGTGAAAGAAGTGTTTACGTAATGTTTGTAAATAAAACATATACTTTCCATACTCCGGTTTTACGTTTAAGTAAAATAATGCAAATACTAGATTGAAAACACCATTGTAGATTCTAAGCTTTTGCCAACAATAGCTTTAACTGTTTTAACGAATGATAAGGAAGGTTGCCATGACTCTTCTTCGGAAGGTTGCGGAAATCTTTTATTGTGGGAGGAAATAAAATAGAAAGATCTGTGTTTAAATGTTAGTGATTCAGCAAATAATGACTTGTTTCTGTGTTGTAAACATCGCAAAGAAGTGATTGCTCTTGCGTACGTAAATTCTTGGAAGGGTTTATGAACTTACATAGACTCTTAAAAATAAAACCATATTTGCATTATTTTGTATTTGTAAACAAAACAAAGTTGTTAAATTTTCTATTTATTTAATATTCTGTAAAGATTTTCAATTACTTCAAATCTAACCCATGAATGTCATTTACATAAAATCGCGGAAATACAAGATTTATTAGGTCGTCAAAATAAATAATTAAACATATGAACGGTATATATTTTAGGGAGATGTACAAGTATTTTCTTATAAGCATCACCACAGTTTTTCTTTCTTTTCATTGATTCAACTCCTGTTTGTCAATGGATGAAATCGTTACCCACAACTTTTTTCCAAGCGAAGGTGAAGCATCGACAGAGGTGAATACGCCCGTGAGTGGCACACTTTCATCTTTATCTGCATCTCCTTTGGGTTTTTATCTCTTTAGGATCACTAGAAGCGAAACTGCCATGTACCGCTTTACTTTTCCAACCTCGCATTTGGTCATTCTGCAAGATTGGAACCACTATGAGGGACTAATGCAAAGAGACGCATTTTTCCCGATCACTATCGTTGATAACGACAAAAATAATTCCTATAACTGTGAGCTTGGATTTTATCCCAGTAATGGGAGTTTCCATCTTAAGGGTGAATGGCGCAATCTCACTAGGAACAGGGGAGTTAAGGCAGGAGATGAGATTGGGCTGAAATTTAACAAAGAAGCTCAGGTTTTGGAGTTCAGTTTCCGTAGCACGAGATTGAGCTTGGCCTTGGCGTCATCAAGCTAAAGTAGTTTATTATCTCCATATTTCATCTACCTTTAAGTTCTTATTTTCATTTCTTTTGTTGCCCTTATGATGCATGGAATAAGTAAACTAGTTTTGTTTGGAGTTTAAAATTTAAATTATAATCTATTTTTATTTGAATTGTTCGTTATTTCTGTTGCATTAACCTAGACACTGAGACCCCAATAGATATCGCCTGTTTTAGTGCATCCACAGTGGTATAGTTTGTGGGATTAAATCTCTAAACATTCAGTCTTGGCATAGTTCTTGTGGTAAAGTTACTAAAGTATATGTTCTCATATTCTGGGTGGGGGAAAGAAAGAGGAAACAACAGCATAGATAAAATTTTCTTGCGAATGTACGTAATTCACGGACAGTTTATAACGAAGAGTGGAAGTGTGTTTCCCTTAAAGTTTGTAAGTAAAACACATCACTTTCCTTCCGTATTTCGGTTTTATATCGTCTTCAGTTTATGTTTCATTTGATTTGGAACCATGACAGTTAGACAAGAAGGGATTATAGCATTGACGTAGGAAATTGTTATAAATTGTTTATAACAAACCATTACTACTGTGATTTGAAATAATCATATTCTTTTCATTGCCCACCTAGATAAACACATTAGATTTGAGTAAAAATTCAAAAATTCCTCATCTTTTTCCCACAATAGCTTTCATCGTTTTAACGAATGATACAGAGGGTACATATGACTCCTTTTTTAGGAGGGTTATGCGAACCCGTATATTACGGGAAAGTGGAATACGTAGAAAGATTTATATTTAAATGTTTGTGATCTGGTAAACAGCAAATGACTTATTTTTGTGTTGTAAACATAAATTATCAAGAAAGCTATTGCTCGCAAAATCTTTCGAGGGCTTATGAAGATACATAGATCCTAACATACAAATCACACTTTGTTTTTATATGGTAAAAGAGGCAAACGAAAATAAAGATTATATTATTTTAATTAACTTACTATTCTTAAGGATTTTTTCTTAACTACTTCAAATCTAACCTATAAATGTCATTTACTTCGAATCACAAAATATAAAAATTACAAGTAGAAAAAAGATTTATGTACTAAAGAGAATGTAAACGTATTTTCTTATAAGTACTACCGCAGTTTTTCTTTCTTTTCACTGATTCTACTCTTGCTTATCAATGGAGGAAATCGTTACCCACAACTTTTTCCCAAGCGAAGATGAAACATCTCCGGAGATAAATAGGCGAAAGAGTCACACGTTTTCATCTTTATCTTCATCCCCGTTGGGCTTTTATCTTCTTAGGATCAATGAGAGTGAAAGTTACCTGTACCGGTTTACTTTTCCTAGAACGCACTTGGGCATTCTCCAGGATTGGAACCAGTATGCGGGTCTAATACAAAGAGAAACATTTCTTTTAATTACTGTTCGTGATACAGACAAGGATAAATCCTACAACTGTGAACTTGGATTTTATCACTATGGTAGGTGTTTCCATATCAAGGGTACTGAATGGCGCAGTCTCACTAAGAAGAGGGGACTTAAGGGAGGAGATGAGATTGGGTTGAGATTTAATAAAGAAGCTCAAGTTTTGGAGTTCAGTTTCACTAACACAAGATTGAGCTTGGGCTAAAGTTAAATACTCAAAGCCGCTATCTCCATATTTTGTCTACCTTCAAGTTTTGATATCAATTTCTTTTGGTGCCCTTAGGTTGCATGGAATAGATTAACTAGTATTGAATTTTAATATTGGAATTGGAACTTATTTTTTATGTGAATTGTTTGTTATTTGTTTTGCTATTATATATCTAGACACCCCATTAGATATTGGTTGTTTTAGAGCATCCACACTGGTATTGTACGTTCGCAATTCGCAGAATTAAATCTAGATACATCGTAATCTAAAAGATTTAGTCCTGAGACTCCTGACATATTTCAAATATCCTTAATGTAACTTTATATTTTAAATAAAGGAATTAATTGAAGATTCGTCGTGTGATCATAAAAGGGTGCCATCCACATATTTCACTTAATTGCACACCATAGTTGATAGTTCCATATGATCTGCTCGATCGTACCTGGAGGAATGTATAAGAGTATTATGTACTGTCTCGTCGTCGAAATGTATTCCAGCAGGGATTTTTTTTTTTTTTTTTTACAGCATATAAAACAAGGAAAACTAAAAACAGATGTGGCCCGAGGCCCGTCCATTCCCGCTCAGATGTTCCTTCTGAACTTTGAAGAACTAGCTAGTACAAAAAAAGACACTTCCACAAAAAAAAAATGACGTTCACCACCTAGCCACCCCGGATATATTGACTTCCACGTGAAGTCGGATTAATTCTGTAATTAATCCAATAAGGGCTTGATCCATGGTTTGGCAGGAGATTGCAAAAACACCAAAATCAAGTTAGGAATCGTCCTGCGTGCATTTAATTGCCAATGTAATTCAAAATTAGTTTATTCACAATCGTTTTTATGACAAGTAAAAGTTTCAGTTTACATTTCATTTAATTTAGAGCCAGGACTGTCAGATGAAAGGGCATATATATAGCGATATAGTTGATACATGGAACATATCTTTTTCAGTTTTATGCAGCAAAATAGGCGCTTCGTACGAGTAAGAAAGAGCAATGACATGCCTCCTTTATAATCTAAATGGTGGACTAATTCTTAAAAGCTGAAAATCTTCTAATGGGAAATTGGGGATCCTTATATCCACATACAATGCATTTGCATGTGCAAGTGCGCGTTATAATAAAAGAATGGGCAATGTTGCATTCTCAATTATTGTGAGAAGGGTGTGTTGGGGTGAACGTGTGGAATACATCACCCCCGCACAATTTGGTTTTATCCGTTATTCTCATGGTATACACATAATCAATCAAGAAACTAGAAACGATTAACATGCACACAAAACACACCAAGTTAGAAATCCACTATGTATCCAAGTTCAATTGCAAGCCCTCAAGGGATTCCAACAAATATGGAAATCCCTAATCTCGCAATAATCCTCACATAGATTTACAAGAGATAAAAGAAATATAAGAGAGCTATCAAGAACATCGAAGATTACCTCAACAAAGACCATGTTACTTACCTTCTTCTTGAAACCCTTCAATCTTCTCTCTACCTTGATTTCTCATCTTGGCAACCAAGAGAACAACACCCTCCACCTTCTTCCTTGTAAAGACTAACTCTTTACAAGGTCTATCATAGAGGCTACATCTCTTTTAGATGTCAAGTATCTCACACAGAGACTTTTAATTCACACACTGTGTTAGGAGGCTTTGAACTCACACTCTATAAAGACTCTCTATTAGGTCATCTCCGAAATACGCATCACGAGATAAACCATTGCTTTGGAATAAATCCTCTCTAGAACGAACTTAGAAACAAACAAACAGAGTGTTTTTCGTTCGAACGATTGCCGTTCAAACGACTTCCCCTGTTTTGAGCCGTAACCTAACAGGGTGCATAATCCATATGGTTTAAAAGAACTGAAGATGGTACCAGGTAATGATGAATGGTCTAGGATTTTTTTTTTCATATCTGTAATGCTGTCTGAAACTGTATACATCTTGCGCTTTGTGTACGAGGTACCCATTTGTCACTGTAACTGTGGCCTGCACTTCTAAACATTCAATCTCTCTGGACATGTTGGTTGGATGAGATGTGAGGGGACCTTTCGCGATACTATATTCATGTCATCATTTCACATGCCTAGCAAATTATCCTAACTATAAAGGATATCTTTTTTTCTTACAAAAAAACAAGTTTAGTATGTCTAAAAAGTAATTACTTAAACTTATGACGATTACTAGAAGTTAAATAGCAATATCCTTTGTCTACTGCCCGGCTGTTAAGAGTTTTCAATCTGCTAAAGAAAATCCACGTGATATGGTTTTGGAATTCAATTTCCCTAAAATCTAAATGAAATTCAGTCTTGACATAGTCCTTATGGTAAAGTATATTCATATTCTGAAAAAAGGAGAAAACAAACAGCATAAATTTTTCTTTTGATGCATGGAACATTTATTTCTCAGTTTCGTGCAAAGAAATAAATGGTAGTACGAGTAAAAGCGAGCACTGAAATACGTCCTACATATAATCTAAATGTGTTGCAGTGTTGGTATAAATTGTTAAGAGCATGCTAATCTTCTGGTTGAAATCCTTATCCATAATGCATTTGCATGTGAGTCAGGTCCACAGACATGATCTTCTCATATATATGTGCTAAGTTTGTGTTTTATGCTAGAAAGATTGGACAATGTTGTAACTCCAAATGTGAGAAAGGTGTGGTTTAACAACCCAATGCAACAAAGTTTCGGAGGCAAACATGTGTCACCGACGGGACAGTAACCAGGATTTATCCTGACTTACACAGCATATGGGTTGGTGAGTTCTCACCTATTGATAAATTGTTACCCCGATCACTCTGGTTGCAAAAAAAGAAGAAAAAAACACATGTTTATTACCGCTTGGTACATCTCATACTACACATAACTACTACATATTCAATTCGAAACCACGTAATCTCTTTTGGACATGTTGGTTTGATAAGATATGGGGGACCTTTCATATGCTTAGCTACTTATCCTTCCTTTCAAGGAGATTTTTTTTTTTTCCTTTCAAAAAGACTAGTTTAATTTATCGTCTAAAATATTGTCGCTACGATGATGAAGGAAGGGGATCATAAATAGTACCCTTTTGGTCTACTGTCTTGCTGTTAGGGCTCTCAAATTATCCGCCTGGTATGGTCAAATGGCTGTGTGAACAAAGTATCCAAATTGACAAAAAATAGCCAGAGAGAAAAGTTATATACGTTGATCCGGTGTGCCTTATAAGTATTTCAACAGAACATTCTTTCTTAATCCCTAATATTAATCAACAGCCAAAGAACGTATATTTCGACGAGTGTTTGAAAAGCATCGCTGGGAAAATATTTCGAGGTCAAAATGTGACGCTGGTGTAAAATAACGACCCTTTGTCCACATACCACAACGTTGCTATCAAGCACCAGAAACGAAACTTAGGCCGGCTGTAACATCTTCTCTCTTCCTCTCCATGTAATTCTCGTTAAAACCAATATAGACATAGCAAAATAGGACAAATTTTGAATTTTTTGAGTTTCCAAGAGGTACGATATTTTGGTGCACGAAGGCTTAATAAAAATCAAACAACTTTTGTTCATTTTAGTGTTAATTTTTATCTTATTAACAAGGTTTATTAATCCACAATCTGATAGAAGACGATAATCGAAAAAGAAAATAGAATACAAGAACAAATTCGAAGAAATTTTCCTTTAAGGTTTTCTCTTTATTGCTCAAAAACAATTATCCCTGTAAAATTCAACCAAAAGTCTATTTCGATACCGTGCATCTTGAATTAATCTGTTTGGTACACATGATATTTTTTTTGCAACCAGGGTAATCTAGATTCATAATTTATCACCATTTGCCCGACTAATTTCTGGGGGAATGTGAGAACCCCACCAACACCCACATGTCATAAGTTAGGATAAATCCTGGCGTGTGGCTCGAGTTGGTGGCGAATCAGTAAATGTCTGATGTACCATACCAACTAGTGGAGCCTTGGCCGGGGATGAAAAAAACAAAGTTTCGTGTTTTTTACGAAATAAATAAACTCGGGGGAGTAAAACGAAAACTGCCGAAACATTAAACGAACATAACAATGAAAGAACCACAACATTAACGTTTCTCTCTCTCTCTCTCTCGGTAATGTTGGTGTAAGAGTTGGTTAGAGAGAGAGAGAGAGAATGTTTAGGTTGCAGAGACACAAGTCTGAGAAATCAGGGGAGAGAATCGATTTCAAATTCTCCAGCTTTCAAGCTCTTCAGGTAAACATTCGATTTCTACAATCTCCCTAATTTTCGTAATGCGTTACTGTTATCTTCAGATTTCTAGGGGTTTTGTTTGATTTTTGTTTCACTTTGTGTGTTCTGATTTGTATGCGTTTGATCAAGATATCATTACCAATTTTAGAGAATTTTTAACTTTAATTTTTGTTGGAGTGGAGTACATTAAGGACTGAGATAGAGAGAAACCCAGTGATTATTTAAGAGTTTGAGGTCATGGGGTTGCTGAGAATCCCAGAAAAATAAACAAATAAGGCTCCATTTGGTACCCCAGAAATGTTTGTGATCGAAAACATTTCCTGTAATTTAGACAATATGCTGACCATTGGATTAGCTAAGGTTTAATGGCTAGAATATGTCTAAATCACTGAAAATGTTTGTGATCACTAACATTTCCGGTGTATCAAGCGGAGACAAATTGTTAAACATCAATGGGATTGTAGATAAGTTTATGGCTCCAGTACACTGGAAATATTTTATTCAGACAATTGCTGACCATTGGATTCTCTAAGTTATACTCTCATAGACATGCATGAATTCAAAGGTTAACATATGTCTAAATGATCGGAAGTCCATGCTTAAACGGAAATCCAAAGGTTGCTGACCAAGTTGATACTATGCCAAGTCCTTAAACGGAAGTTAGATGTCTGAAAGAGAGAAACCCATGCTTTATTTGTGATGATAATAATTGGGTTGATTTGATATTGTGACATCAGGTGCCGAAAGAATGGGACAAGCTATTTGTATCAATTATCTCTATGGAAACCGGAAAAACAATTGCAAAGTCAAGCAAAGCATCCACG
The DNA here is from genome assembly GCA_014058105.1 of Kingdonia uniflora. Classification (NCBI taxonomy): domain Eukaryota; kingdom Viridiplantae; phylum Streptophyta; class Magnoliopsida; order Ranunculales; family Circaeasteraceae; genus Kingdonia; species Kingdonia uniflora. The sequence continues at coordinate 1,192,380 of JACGCM010002866.1, forward strand.
AGAAATGGAGTTTGCCACTGGAAAGAAAGTATATCAGAATCTGTATGGGTCTTACAAGAAGACACTTCAAAAGAAATCGAAGAGTGTATGTTTAAGATTGTTGTTGCCATGGTATGAGATATGCTATTCAGATATTAGTTACGACTTAACCCGTCATTTTATATCGATTTGCATTTGTGCTGTGGAATGTAAGTTAATTAGTTGATGTGATTAAAATTAACTCTTTGTGATTTAGGGATCGGCTAGATCTGGTATCCTTGGAGAGGCTATCATCAATCTAACTAACTACATGAGTTCAAAGAAGTCTGTTTCTATTTCATTGCCATTGAAACGATGTAGTCATGGGACAGTTTTACAGGTGAGTCCTCTCAATTTTTCTTAAGTTACCGAACTCATTAAAGACGGGTTTACCTATCCAAAATAAGTAAATAAATAAATAAGCTTGTTCTCTTTAAAGAAAGAACAATCTGGTATAGTTTTATTTTTATTTCATGTTGAGGCGGTCCATGTGGGGTTTTCCGCAAGACCATTGGCTAAGTTAATTATATCAATGTAACAAAAGATGATAATTTCATTACCAATACAATTGTCGACTCAGGGAGTAAAGTGATACTAAGAACTTAAGATGTGATGCCTCTAAAAAGATTGGGATCATCTCCACATCATCTCTATATGCCCATAAGAGAAAACTTGTTAACATTCTCTTTTCCAGTGGAATATTTGAACCTGAATAGAACAGTAAGGGATGATTTTCGGAAATGTAATAGACACTTGGAACTTCTTTCTGTCCTAATACCCACCAACTTAGTGCTTTGGGTACTCCATTACATTCTTTCTCAAGTCGCTGAAAACGAAGCAGAACGATTTTTTCCAAAGATTCCCTTGCATGAACTGAAAATGCTATCGTTATATAAACTCCCAACCTTATGCATCCCTACTTTACTAGTCTTGGAATTGGCAATTTGGTACAAATGATTTTATTCATTGAAATCATTATACCAAGATCGATAGATTTGTTGTTTACGTCAAGTGCATACTCTTATATACCTTCATTTGGCTGATTAAATACCTTAATTTGTCCAAAGTTCCATTATCTGACTTGAGCCCAGTCTTTATAGACATCTCAGGAAGGTGTGATTTCATTTTGTCAGTGAAACCTTCACTTATTGTTATTCCATCTGTGACATGGAGGTTTTTATTATTTTATTGTGGTTTGCAGGTTAAGATCCAATGCCTTAACCCAAGAACAACAATCAGGTTTGTGCCTCGGTAATAGTCTTCTACTAATTTTAAGAGGACTGTCTTTTGCTCAGTGGTTGACTGAATGATTTTCAGGGATGAACAATGGCTACAAAAAAGTCCTCATTCGGAAGATAAGAGTGAGGATTACGAAGACGTAGACAACAAATCAGATGTATCCGATAATGCATATGCTAAAAGCATTGGATCTTCTTCTAGTAAAACTTCTCATCCAGGAGAACTTGGGAGCAGGGTGTGTTTACTCTCTTCACTTTCTGTATTGCTATTAGTTGATAACTTCACGTATTTTATGCACACCAGAGCTAAATCAAACTTTCCTGCATCTAATTCTTCCTTGTTAAAACTTACCGATTATTGGCATCAACCCCAACTTTCTAAATCTAGCGAACTCGTCCCTTTCGAGTTACTCTAATAGTATGTTTCTTAGTTTAGCCCTCACTGATTGATAGGACTGGATAGCATTGTGATACACATTTGTAAGTTCTTTTAGGCTCATTTAAGCCTTCATTATGACGACAAAAAACTATTAGAGCTATGCTAAAGCACTCAGTTTAATTGGTATTTACTATGTACTTTTCTATGCTTCTACTTACAAATTGCCCCTTATTGCTGCAGAATACAAGTTTTTCAGCATCAGGCTCACGCCATAGTTTTGACTCATTGGAAGGGTCCTTAGACAGGACAATTGTTTCCCCTAGAAACAATATAAGTGGGGATCTATACAGTCCAGTTGTAAGACAGGATTCGTCTAATTCTCAGAATGGTGCTCCTTATACCAGCGGTGTGGAGAACCTCCCTCGATCAAATTATTCATCCTTTAATTCAAAGTACACAGGTTCTGGAACCAATCTCCAGCAAAATTCGTCACATTTATTATCTCCGTCTGTGGAAAGAAATGGCTGTAATTCCAAGAACCTTCTTGAAGAAGCAGAAGACACAATTGAAGAGCTTCGTTCAGAAGCTAAAATGTGGGAAAGAAACGCTCGGAAGTTAATGATTGATCTAGAGTTATTAAGGAAAGAATTTAGTGACCAGTCAAGGCGACAGGCGGATCTGGATATGGAGCTTTCAGCTGCATGCAGCGAACGTGACGGTTTGAAGCAAGAAATAGAGCAATTGAGAACTGTTATTGAGGAGGCTCAAATGGCCTCTGAAACCTCGATCTTCCAAACAGATGGCATAAACTATATTCAGAAGGAACTTGAAGAAGAGATAAAATTTCATAAAGAATCGAATGCTAATTTGACCATAAATCTGAAGAAAAGTCAAGAATCAAATATGGAGCTTGTTTCAATTCTTCAGGAGCTTGAAGAGACTATAGAGAAGCAAAGATTGGAGGTAGATAATTTTTCAGATGAAAAAGCACAACTCTATGAGTTGCAAAAATCGCAAAAAGATTTGCAAGATACTGTAAATTTTCTGGAAGAAGAATTAGATGACAAAAGCACAGAGCTTCTACTCGAACGCAACAGAAGTAACCAGGCTCTGTTGGAAATAGAGGCCAAGTGGACATCTAAGATATCTGAAAAAGAGGAACTTGTCAATTTAGAAGCGAAATTATCTGGTTCGAAAGAAATCAGATTTGACTATGGAGGTGATTCAAATATGATTAAAGAAAATGAAGTATTGAAAGAAAAGGTGCAAGAGCTAGAGAGGGACTGCAACGAACTTACGGACGAAAATCTGAATCTTATACTAAAATTGAAGGGATCTAATGGGGAAACTTCTTTTAATTCTTCGTCAAATGAGCTTCAGGAATCTGAAATCGAGTTACTCAAATTACAAATATGCCATTTGGAACAGCGACTAGAGAGTGAGATGCTTAATGAAGGAGTTTCTGTTAGTAATCAACTCATTGATCTTCAGAATAAGTGTACGGATCTCGATACCCTACTCCGTAACAGTCAGGTTGAAATAAGAGAGCGAGAAGCAGAAATCACTACTTTGAAACAACAATTAGAAGATGGTTACGGAAGAAAGGCAGAGAAGTCAGAGATAGTGGAGCTCGAAGCAAAATTGTCATCAAAGAACGAGGAGATTGAGATTCTAAAGCATTCTCAAATGGAACTCAGAGCTCTGGTTTATAGTCTTCAAAAAGAAAAAGATCAAGTGGACGAAAACTTCGATATTGTGTCGAGGGAAAGTGCTATAACGTCTAAATGCTTGGATGATGTAAGAAATGATTTACTAGTTCTTACATGCAGTCTAGATACCCATATTTCTGCTAATAAGATGCTTGAGAGAAAGTCATTCGAACTTGAAAGTGGCAAACATGAATTAGAGCTTCACCTATCTGAGATGGAAGAAGAGAATGTACAATTATCAGAACGAATTTCTGGGTTTGAAGCACAGTTGAGGTATTTGACTGATGAAAAGGAGTCATGTAGATTGGAGTTAGACAATTCAAACTCCACGACATTGAATCTTAGAAACAAGATTGAGAGATTGGGGAATGATATGGAAACTCAAAGGGTTGAATTAAAACAGAAGCTACAAGAAATGCAAGATCGGTGGTCTGAAACTCAAGAAGAGTGTGAGTATTTAAAAAGAGCAAATCCACAGTTACAAGCTACAGCTGAATGTCTCATAGAAGAGTGCAGTTCTGTTCAGAAATTAAATGGAGAGTTGAAGAAGCAAAAACTTGAGTTGAATGAGCGTTGTACACGATTGGAAGCCGAACTTAGGGAATCTCGAGAGAGTTTCTCTAATATTTGCAAAAGTGCAGAAATATTTGAAGCGAAATTATCTTCAATGGAGAAAAATATCGCTTTGAAGGAAAAATTCTTAACTTCGGAATTAGACTCTCTTCTTCTAGAAAATGAAAAACATAAAGAGAAACTTGTCCTGGGAGAGAGTTTGTTACATCAAATGTACTTGGAAAAGTCGCTAGAAGTTGAGAACCTTCAAAGAGAAGTGGCACACCTCTCTGAGCAAATATCAGCAACTCATGATGAAAGGGAGATAAAAGCTTCAAATGCAATACTTGAAGTTTCCAGTTTACATGCGGATAAAGTTAAACTAGAGAGTGCTCTTCAAGATGAGCAAGCTAAAGTTAAACTGTTCGAGACAGAAATGCATAACATTCAGTTAGAGTCTGGAAATAAGCTACAAAGGCTTATCACAGAGCTTTCGGCTTCTAAACAAAATCAAGAACTGCTTGTAGCTGACCATGAAAAGCTGCAGAGATTGCTGGATGATGTCAAAGCTAGTGAAGAAAGGTTGAAAATCACTTTCAATGGGCTTGAACTAAAACTTTCAGCTTCTGAGTATGAGAGAAAACAACTAAGTGAAGAGATTTCCATCCTAAAGATTCAACTACAGAAAGTTGTACAACTACAGGATGAAGTATTAGCTCTTAAGAACTTCATCAACGAGTCCAAATATGAGAAGGGTAAACTAGAAAGCTCCTTGCAATCATTATCCAAAGAATGTGAAGAATTAAGGGCAGAGAAGATGTCATTTGTTGAGAAAATATCGAATACGAACAAGTCAGTGTCTGAACTAGAGGATTGCAAACGTATTAGATTTTCTCTTGAAGAAAAACTTCTTCGGTTGGAGGGAGATTTAACTGCGAAAAAAGTGTTACATGCCCAAGATCCTGAGCTAAAAAATGAGCTGAACAGGATTAAAAGAGCAAATAGCCAATTTCAAAGAAAAATACAATGCCTTGAGGAAGAGAAAGACGAGTGTTTGAAAAGAGTGGAAGCCCTTGAACAAGAATTGAAGAATGAAGAAAAACGACACCTAAGCTCATCCGGCAACAATGAGTTGCCCAGATTTGAATCCGATACACAAGAAGATTTGATGCCTTCAGAGGTTCTTCTTCGACTTTCTCTTACTTTGAAGTTAATAGAGTTAAATGTGCACTTCTAGGATTATCGATTCTAACTTTAGTTTCTATTATCAGCAGAAAGAGATGGAAAAAAGTAACTATCAGGAGAATGAAAACAAGAGTACGTCTGTAAAGACAAACCAATTACAAAAATTTCCTAATGGTCAAGAAAATCTCGGTGCTAATCATAATCAGGAGGTTAAATCAAACTTCTCCTTACACGTACATCAAAATCCTTTTCTTTGTTTAGAAATAATGTTTTCTGTGTTTGATCTCAAATGGGTGTTTATAAACGTCCTTGCTCTTATTGTGATTTCAGACTGATAAGAAGCGTCATGATCATAACGGAAGGGATCAAGCTTTAGAACTTATGTCAAAAATTCAGTTGCTTGAGATTGAACTCTCTGAGGCTTTGGAGGCAAACAACATGTATAAATTACAGCTTAAGAAGTAAGTACTCATGATATTGATAGAAACCTTTATGTTTGCACGTTCCTAAAATTTGTGTTAGGCTTGCAAGTAGTGACAAATCGATCTCAAAAGGTAAGAAAAGAGTTTTCTTTCCGTTTTTCACAGATTATTCTAATAGCACATTTACAAATATGCATAATATAGTGAACTTTTCTGAAGAATTTTGATTATCTCCAGAGGTGGGGCTAACGATATATCTAATTTTCAGTTATTATTTCGGTTAACCGAAATTGTTCCAGAACTCTCACATTTTTTGTAAATCATTTTTTCGTACTTTCTTGTATATATTTCCGTTCCAAGACCAGTAGACCTAAATGTCTAAACTTATTGCTAAAGAAGCTTCAAAACCAAAAGGCACGCCGTGATGCAAATAACCGGCAAACTCATTGATAATTTTACATGAAGTACTACTATTTACGGTTAGTAGGCCTAATAGGGTAAGGCTACGCTACTAGGGGGAAGCCTGTTAGAGGGGCCAGACTTTGAAATCCTTAGTTTGAATACTTGGTTTAAGTAAAAGGACTATTCATTATTTATAACTCAACCCAACTCAACTAATTAGAATGGAGCAATGCTCTATTTAAGGGAAAACTAAACCTCCTTGCAAATTGAACTAGAAACCCTACTTAAACTTGATTTACTAAATAAGTGGAATTCTGTTTTGTCAGAATTTTACAAGTTACGATTTAAATCCTATGATTCAAATTGTATCCCACCTGCAACGACTCAAATCCCAGGGAATCCCATTTTGTTTGAATCTTATGATTCAAAATTTTTACTCTCCACATGAATTTTACGTTTCATATTGAATTATACAGTTCAACTTTTGACCAACAATTGGTCCGTTGCTGTAGTTTTTGTAAAACAAATTTTATTTTCTTAATGCTGTCCTGTATATAATTATATATAATTATAGATGGTTGTTGTAGGATTCTAGTTTTGTTTAAGTTGATCGATGTTGCGTTCTTTGGCTATTGTTGGGAAGTTATGTAGCCAAATGCTTTCATGAACTATAGAAAAGCTATTGCTATTTTATTATGGATGTAAAAGTACTGTCTTAACAAGTTTGCTGCAAACTTCGGACGAGTTTAGGTTAAAAATTAGAATGTATATAACTATATCTGTACTGCTTCTGATCCAATGAGAACATAGATATTACGCTCACTTCTACTTCCATATTACTACGGTACTAAAAGGTTTCCATAAATTCTCATATCCACAGTGTTTTGACTGAAGGGCCTAATGGTCGTGCTAATGCTCCAAAAAGATCAGTATCTGAAGGTGTGGAACGCGGTGCTTCATCACTCGAGGCAGAGTTGAAAGATCTTCAAGAGCGTTATTTTCACATGAGCCTTAGATTTGCTGAAGTCGAAGCTCAGCGTGAGGAACTCGTGATGAAGGTTAAAGCTCTCAAGCCCAACGGAAAAAGGTGGTTTTCATAAACTCAAGAGGATTTTTCCACGTAACATATTTTAACCTCCACATCTCCGATATTTAGATTCTCATTCATAGTCAAGATATAACAATAAGGGTTCTCTGAGAAGGGTATAGATACAAAGTTTTCAGTCTGGGTTAGAATAAAACTGGTCGAGGTATATAATATTCACGAATTGGTATCTAATGTTGATAAACATCGGATAATCGTATGTATATGCATCAATAATATGAATCCAGTTTTTTACTTTCCGTTTTGTTTCTGAGAGTGATCCCAAGTGCGGGAAAATGTAGAACTTGATTCAGATCACATGTATGTGACTCAACTCTCCAGACAAAGGGTAAAATACTCATTCACTTTCGTCACTTACTCTGAGTCTCTAACCAGATCTGTCAAATGAGGTGTCCCATCAGAGTTTTGTTATTACAAATTTCCGTTAGAGATTTTTAGCAGGATGGTGTTTTGATTGGATTCGTTTAGGTGTTAAACATTGTGAATTAATTGTTTATGCATTAAACCTGACCCTTGAGTTATTACGGTCTTTCAGGGAATATAGAAAATTTTACTATAGCTGTCTTGCCTTGCCTTGCCTTGCCATAAAAAGCTTTGACCCGTTTTTAGCT